>OY756402.1:12476630-13127687 GCA_963576865.1 Anania hortulata
CGTACCCCTTAACCCCCCCCCTACCTGAGTATATGTTGTTAGATGAGTTTCTTTAGTTCTTTGGCGCAACCATGATTTTATTTGGGCCTGAGGTACGGGCAGTTGTGGTTCCGATCTGTGAACTAATGCCTTCGATCCTCTTTTAGCCAATTCGTCCCTTCTCCTTTGCTCCTTTCTTTTCTTTCCATCCTTTGATCCATTGCAGAGTTACTCTGTTCGTATTTGCAAATAAAATAATTCCAAAAAGAGTACATTAATTTCATGGTTAATAAACACGCAGTGTTGCTTCGCATGTTTTTTAAAATTTACTTCTACATAGTCACTGTCCGAATTACGTCGAAAGTCGAATACAAATCTTCTTCTGCTCCCTGGTCGGGGAGTATGCCTGCATTGTGTGGAGCTGCTCAGCACACATAAACCAGGCGGCAGCACTTCTCAATACTTGCCTGATAACTATGGGCTGCTTGAATCCGACTGGTAAGCATGCAGTATTCTCTATCTGGAAAAGCACCACCCAGATGTCCGTAGAGAAGTAGCTAGCTCCGTGGAAATAACCTAGGCAAAATATGGTTCCCACCACTCAATGATCTGGTATTACATAGTGCCACCAAGACTTAAGAGCGTCGGAGCTTCATGGCAAACACTTGCTGTATCACCAAGAATGCTCCCCAATGTAGGGTCACAAGATGAATGGAAAATCCGCACTGTTGCTCCCACCGTCAGTGAGTATCCAACCAGGCAAAGACCTCCCGTGGCCAATCTGGAACTTCTTGTACAGACTGCGAACACTAGTAAAGAAAAACCAATAAAGTGGAGCTACATGGACGCAATCAGCAAGTATGTTTGCGGTGCTTTCCCACAAACCCCGGGCCACCTTCTGCTATGACCCACGTGTCTGGTCAGCTGCAGATGCCAAGACCTGTTACGCACCACCGATAGTGCGGTTCGTGTGGCGGAATACTGGTCACCAAAAATTTGTCAGAATTGCCATCGATACAAGAAAAAGTTAAAAAACCTTTAAATTAAGCAAAATTTAACTACCTCAAAAGTGTATTGCATCTCATACTGGAAGATGCTCAAAGCTTTTACAAAAAATAAAAGGTAGTGAAAACGTAGTGGATGACATCGATGAAAGATACTCAGTTTTCACCAAAAAATTGGCAGTAGTGAAAACGTAGTAAATGACATCGATGAAAGATGATCAAAGCTTTCTAAAAAAATATCAGTAGTGAAAACATAGCGGATGACTTCGATGAAAGATGCTGATGGCTTTTACAAAATAATAATATGAAAACGTAGTGGATGACATCTATGGGTTTTCTAGAAAAGTACATTTTGAGGTAGACGGCAAGAACATGAATGCAGAATGATTAAAATAAATTCCATCAATTTTATTTTATTAAGAATATTTCCTTCACTAATGGATAGCTGAAAGAAACAAGAAGCAATTTTATTTCATAAACACGCTGTTTCAACAAATTTTTTCGATGAAAATAATGAAATTCTTTCATCAATGTGATAAACTAGACAACTAAATACAAATTGCAATCGGGCACCAACCCACAATTATGGTATTTTTGCAATAAGGAACCACGCGTAATTTCAACTTTAAATGTACTAAAACTAAAAAAAAATATACTTGTATAGATTCTATAAATTGGCCTTAATTCTCTTTACAACACTGTAAAGTTTTTATTTTAAAATAAATTGTGCAGTTGTTTTTGCATCCATTTAAGATAAAAACTTAAATATCTCAAAACTAACATGATGTGGGTTGGTTCTAGTTTGCGTAACCATGTCCAAGTCATGTCTGAGCTGGCATGTTCATCGTAAACATGTTTTAAATTAATATCGTCTTGTTTGAACAATATAATAAGGTTAGCATTGTCTCTTACTAATTGTTTCGGAATTTTAGTATATGTTTGATTAATATAAAAACAGTCAATGTTTTTATGACGACCCATTGCGAAATAATCTCGTATATTGTTCTGATTTTCACATGCAACATCGTCAAATATTATAATTGATTCAGGTAAAGCTTCATGTAGACTTAGGACTTCACTGTTCTGATTATATTTGTTATAAGATATGTCAGCAACCTTCTCTAATACTTTTTCTAAAAACAAGTATTTAGGTTGATACAGAGACTTAGAATACACATATAAGTTACGGAAACGTGGTCCATCTTGGTGTAACAACAAACTGATTACTAGATTGGTTTTTCCACAGTTTGAAGGACCGCAAACAATGCTGCGAATTGTGTTTGGTAGTAAGTTCCCATGTCGCTTAACGTTACTCGATGATACAGGACAAATACAGTCCAATTTTAATGATTCTTTCTGTTTTAGAAATTTCATAGCAGCGTCACAAACTCGTCCACTGTAGTGCGTAAATGTCAACAAACTGACTTCTATATTTTGGAGTCATTTCATTTATGTATGATCCACGAATGGTTAAACAATACGTATATGATGCGTTCAACTGAATCGTTAAACAGGTTCTAGATTCCAATTCACTTTTTTTTTGTTATAATTGTTCGTTCTAATTAACTTTCTTCGAATGAGCGGACGCAGGAAGCGAATGAGAAGAAAGTGAATTAGAACGAACAATTATAACCTACTAATAAGTTTTATTATGGTGAAAATGAAATTATACAAATTCCTGAGGGATCTTATGAGCTTCAAGATATATGTGATTATTTAAAAAGTAACATTAAAAACAGTGTGTTAAAATTGACCTGCAATAACAATACATTGAAAACGAATATATTTTGTTCCAAAGAGATCCATTTTAATAAAAAAGAATCATTGGGTAAAATATTAGGATTTGGAACGGAAACAATAAAAGCAAATATAAGTACTGAATCGCAATATCCTGTTAGCATTCTATCAACAACCATCGTGCGGATTGAATGCGATGTAGTTAGTGGTTCATTTGTTAATGGAAAAGCAAGCCATATAATTTATGAATTTGTACCTAACGTGCCACCTGGATACCGGATAATTGAAATACCTAAAAATTTGATTTATTTTCCTGTAAATCAAAATTCTATAAGTGCTATCAACATAAGGCTGTTGGACGCAGACAATAAAGAGATAAATTTACGAGGTGAAAAAGTGCAACTATATTTACATTTTAAGAAAAAATGATAAATTTTAATAAAAACCCCAGCACAAAGACTTTTCAAGACAGTCTTCAAAGATCATCTCACAAAGGCACATCGCTTCAACTTAAAAAGAAGCTTACCAAAGCCAACAAAGATTTCCTTAAGCTAATTGGGTTAATAAAATGAATATTTTAAATATATCTCAACAAACGTCATATGACAATACCATTGAAAGTTTTGAGTACCATTCTTACAAACCATACGTCTCAAGTTTTAACACGAATGATGAAATAAGAATTCCTATCAACCAGCAAGACTTGTATGTGTTGCCTTCACTTAGTAGCCTATACATCGAAGGAAAAGTAAATGTGTACGACAGCACTTCTAAAGCAGGAGTTTCAAATGTACATTTTGTTAATAATTCAATTCTGTTTTTATTTCAAGACGTGAGATATGAATTAAATGGAGTAGAAATTGATAAAATTAAGAACGCTGGTGTTACTACTACTATAAAATCTTATCTATCTTTAAATGAAAATGAATCAAAATATGCACGAGTTTGGGGCTGGTCGCCTGAAGGAACAAATAATGTCACTGGTGGAGCATTTTCCGTATCAATCCCGTTGAACAAAATATTGGGATTTGCAGAAGATTATGAAAAAATTATAATGAACTGCAAGCACGAGTTAGTGTTACTAAGAAGCAACTCAAATCTTAACACGGTTAAGTTAAATTCAGGAGAAGTTATTAGTGATGTTACAATAAGTAAGATAATTTGGAGAGTACCACACATTAAAGTATCCGATCGTGAAAGAATAAATTTATTAAAACATTTAGAGAAAGATCGAGCTATTCCATTAGCTTTTCGTAATTGGGATCTGTATGAATACCCGTTACTGCCCAAAACACGTAAGCATACTTGGTCTATCAAAACTTCTTCCCAAACAGAGAAACCACGATTTGTTGTGATTGCCTTACAAACCAATCGAAAACAAAATAGTAAATTGTCAATGGCTGAGTTTGATCATTGTCATGTACGTGATGTGAGAGTCTATTTAAATTCATCATATTATCCATATGAGGGATTAAATGTCAGTTTTTCAGATGACAAATTTACTTTATTATACGAACAATACACAAGATTTCAACAGTCGTATCACGGACGTCGTTCAGAACCGTTGTTGAGTTTAAAAGAATTCAGGGACATAGCTCCTATGTTTGTTATCGACTGTTCGCGACAACACGAGACCCTAAAGGGGTCGATCGACGTTAGAGTTGAAATTGAAGCAGACCAAGATATACCCGATCACACAGCAGCATATTGTTTGATTTTAAACGACTGTATATTCGAATACAAACCGCTGAGTAATATTGTCAAAAAGTTAACATGAATAACAATACGGTAATAGTGGATGTGCAAGGATTTAAAAATCTACACAATGAGTTCATAGTCAAAGAATTGGCTATAGCTACTTTGCAATATACTGATATTTTTTTAATAAAACCGCCACATTCATTCTCTAAACTTACTGAAGAAGAAAAAAGGCGTGTTCGGTGGTTAGAAAGGAATAGGGGATATTCCTGGAGCGATGGATATATTGACTACAAAGAATTTCTAAGAATAATGAAACCATACTTTAAAGATCGAATAATTATTGTTAAAGGAGCAGAAAAGGTGAAATGGCTAAAAGACTTATGTGGTCATCAAAATGTTATAGATATTAATGATGAAGGTATTCCCAATCTTAAGAAATTATCTGAACTTTACAGAAACGATGTTTTTATAACTCATTGTGTTAATCATAAGAATATTTGTGCATTGAGAAATGTTTTGTGTATAAAAAAATGGTGTTTAGCAAACAATTAATAAATATAATTAAAATATATATATACCTCCGTAGCCGAGAGGCGAGTATACCGGACTAGGTGTCGCTATCTCTGAGGTCCCGGGTTCGATTCCCGGTCGGGTCAATGTAGAAAAATAACTTTTCTATATTGTCTCGGGTCTGGGTGTTGTGGTACCGTCGTTGTTTCTGATTTCTGTAACACAAGTGCTTCAGCTACTTATCAGGATCAGAGCAATGTATGTGATGTTGTCCAATATTTATTATTTATTATATTATTACTGTTTTACTCACGATACCTCTATACAGATATAACTATTTTTAAACTTGATTTTAAAAGCAAAAAGAAAGGAATTTAAATGCATTTTTAGTTACTTATAAAGTTTATTCATTCCTTAAGTAAGATACAATTTTAACTAAATATAATTTTAATGTACATTATAAACACTATTATTAAACCTTACAAAATAATCATAACAAACCAAAATCACCACATAGCTTTTTAGAAATCTTTCTTACTAAAACCTCGGTAAGATCTGCAATTTCATCTACGAAATCCTGCACCACATACTGCGCGTTGACCACCACATTTTCTTTCTCTTTACATGAACTCGCCACCGCTGATTCTTTTTGAAGATCCAATATTTTGATTTGGACTAGTTTAATTCCACGGTTTTCCTTTCTTATAACAAAAGACTTAGAGACGTTCGTCTTTTTTTTATTGATTTCTCGTTTTTGTCTTCGTTTTTTCTCATAATTTGTCGGCTGATTCCTCATTAGTTCCTGGTATTGCTGGGTAAAATTTTCTAACGGATCCTGAGCATATTGGCTGAACATTATGTTGGCTGAATGTTCCATTTTCTGTAACAATCAAAAATATATATTAGTTTAGTACAAATACTATTTCGCAAAGATAATCAAAATAAAGTTTTATTTTTTCTATTTAAAAAAATTGCATTACTTACATAAATTCACGAATTGGCTCGCTGCTAATCTCAACGCTGCTGAATGAAGAATGATTATAATGACTTATGAATAAGCGATTTTAGTAAAAACGATTTTTTTAAAATTGTTGAATTGGCTTTTCACAGTCAACCGTAATCTATATATCAGCATTTTTACTTGTTACGACATGTTTGTTGCATATATGATGTATGTGCACAAGTAAAATAACACCATTGCAAAACCGTCAAATTAGCAAAACATATTAGGTGTCTGGTTTATTTTTACAGTAATTAGCTTTATACTTACAACAAGTTGCAACTTGATTAATCCGATGCTATAAAAATGTTGGGTCTCCTAAGACGTAAATAAAACACTAACTTTGTTTAGCAAATTTATTAAAAATACGTTACCTATCTTAAAACTAATCAATGTATAATAAACAATAAAATATAATACTAATACTATAATACACTGGTTTAGCTGCTTAACATAATGATAATTATCTTACATCCATCCATTTATTTCCAAAAAATTATACAGTAATATAATAATGTCCCCAAGACAAAGTGTTGACATTATCTTTTGCAATAAAGCGTTTATCATCTTTTCTAGACAAAGCCACTTTATTTTGCTCTGTAGTAAAGATTTGATTTTTTATTGTTTTAAAAAGTACATTTTTACCTCTTAATTCATTACCAATTGATAGGACATTGGTATAGTCAGAAAACTTTAATTTTTTTGTAACACTATTTTTTACACCTTTTGCTTTTTTGATTTCAGCATTGTTTGTTTTAATACTGTACAGTTTAGATCGCAGCCCAACAAACTCTAATAATATTTTACCTCCTAATTCATCTTTGAATAGCCCTGGAACTTTTTTGTTTTTAGGTATAATATCAAAACAATTTTCCAGATCGTAATTGCTTGTATCAAAATAAGACAAAAAGTTTTCTTTCAAGTCGGAATAAAAATCATTTGTCTCTATGGAGTACAAGAGACTATCAGTATCAGTGTAGCACAATGATATTTTATCATGGTAGTAATTTTTCATTACTGAGTAATGAAAATTGTACATATGATTTTTAGACAGCTCTAGTACTGTAAATCCAATGTATATGGGTTTGTCAAGAATAACTTTTTCACGTTTTAATTGTATAGCTACGAAATTTTCATCAAATATTGTTGCACTATGAAAATTTGGACGAGATATCAGCTGTTCAGCTGAGTAATATTTCTTGGTCTTATTTCTCTCATCTCGCCACGTACTTACTAGTTTAACATCTACTCGACGTTCAGTATCTTCTAAGGTTTTTCCAAAAATACTGTTATTGAGCAATTTAAAAAAGTCTTGTTCAAATGGTGAGTTAGTATTTTGTCTCAAATGGGTGTTTAAGTCGATATATTCCTTTAAATATGAGCTTTGTTTGAATGATATTCCTTTGTGAATTTTTTTAAGTCGTAATCCATGTTGTAAGCATGTCTTTAAATGAACGTAGTGGATAACATAGTTATATTTATTATATAAATTTGGTGTAAGTTTAACATTTTTAGCACCTGGAGGAGTAAAGTTTTCCGCACAAAATGGAAGATCGTTATGTAAGTCATGCAACCTCTCAGGGTATTCCAAATCAACTTCGAGGATATAACCGTAGTCATTGTCGTTGGGAATGTTTGTAATGTCGAGTTCATTACATTCCTGTTTATCGAGGAATTTAAAATCCGCGTAAGGCAGATAACTGCACATAGCGAAGCCATATAAATTACAGCACCAAGTCTCAGCTTTGACGCCATGTTGCTAAAAACAAAAGTGAAATTAGAGCTGCTTTCAGATTTAGAAATGATACGAATGATACAAAAGGGAATTCGCGGAGGTATTTGCTTATGCTCAAAAAGGTATGCTAAATCAAATAATCAATATCAGTCGGATTATGATAACTCCCAACCAAGCAAATATTTAATGTACGTGGACTGTAATAATTTATATGGCTTCGCTATGTGCAGTTATCTGCCTTACGCGGATTTTAAATTCCTCGATAAACAGGAATGTAATGAACTCGACATTACAAACATTCCCAACGACAATGACTACGGTTATATCCTCGAAGTTGATTTGGAATACCCTGAGAGGTTGCATGACTTACATAACGATCTTCCATTTTGTGCGGAAAACTTTACTCCTCCAGGTGCTAAAAATGTTAAACTTACACCAAATTTATATAATAAATATAACTATGTTATCCACTACGTTCATTTAAAGACATGCTTACAACATGGATTACGACTTAAAAAAATTCACAAAGGAATATCATTCAAACAAAGCTCATATTTAAAGGAATATATCGACTTAAACACCCATTTGAGACAAAATACTAACTCACCATTTGAACAAGACTTTTTTAAATTGCTCAATAACAGTATTTTTGGAAAAACCTTAGAAGATACTGAACGTCGAGTAGATGTTAAACTAGTAAGTACGTGGCGAGATGAGAGAAATAAGACCAAGAAATATTACTCAGCTGAACAGCTGATATCTCGTCCAAATTTTCATAGTGCAACAATATTTGATGAAAATTTCGTAGCTATACAATTAAAACGTGAAAAAGTTATTCTTGACAAACCCATATACATTGGATTTACAGTACTAGAGCTGTCTAAAAATCATATGTACAATTTTCATTACTCAGTAATGAAAAATTACTACCATGATAAAATATCATTGTGCTACACTGATACTGATAGTCTCTTGTACTCCATAGAGACAAATGATTTTTATTCCGACTTGAAAGAAAACTTTTTGTCTTATTTTGATACAAGCAATTACGATCTGGAAAATTGTTTTGATATTATACCTAAAAACAAAAAAGTTCCAGGGCTATTCAAAGATGAATTAGGAGGTAAAATATTATTAGAGTTTGTTGGGCTGCGATCTAAACTGTACAGTATTAAAACAAACAATGCTGAAATCAAAAAAGCAAAAGGTGTAAAAAATAGTGTTACAAAAAAATTAAAGTTTTCTGACTATACCAATGTCCTATCAATTGGTAATGAATTAAGAGGTAAAAATGTACTTTTTAAAACAATAAAAAATCAAATCTTTACTACAGAGCAAAATAAAGTGGCTTTGTCTAGAAAAGATGATAAACGCTTTATTGCAAAAGATAATGTCAACACTTTGTCTTGGGGACATTATTATATTACTGTATAATTTTTTGGAAATAAATGGATGGATGTAAGATAATTATCATTATGTTAAGCAGCTAAACCAGTGTATTATAGTATTAGTATTATATTTTATTGTTTATTATACATTGATTAGTTTTAAGATAGGTAACGTATTTTTAATAAATTTGCTAAACAAAGTTAGTGTTTTATTTACGTCTTAGGAGACCCAACATTTTTATAGCATCGGATTAATCAAGTTGCAACTTGTTGTAAGTATAAAGCTAATTACTGTAAAAATAAACCAGACACCTAATATGTTTTGCTAATTTGACGGTTTTGCAATGGTGTTATTTTACTTGTGCACATACATCATATATGCAACAAACATGTCGTAACAAGTAAAAATGCTGATATATAGATTACGGTTGACTGTGAAAAGCCAATTCAACAATTTTAAAAAAATCGTTTTTACTAAAATCGCTTATTCATAAGTCATTATAATCATTCTTCATTCAGCAGCGTTGAGATTAGCAGCGAGCCAATTCGTGAATTTATGTAAGTAATGCAATTTTTTTAAATAGAAAAAATAAAACTTTATTTTGATTATCTTTGCGAAATAGTATTTGTACTAAACTAATATATATTTTTGATTGTTACAGAAAATGGAACATTCAGCCAACATAATGTTCAGCCAATATGCTCAGGATCCGTTAGAAAATTTTACCCAGCAATACCAGGAACTAATGAGGAATCAGCCGACAAATTATGAGAAAAAACGAAGACAAAAACGAGAAATCAATAAAAAAAAGACGAACGTCTCTAAGTCTTTTGTTATAAGAAAGGAAAACCGTGGAATTAAACTAGTCCAAATCAAAATATTGGATCTTCAAAAAGAATCAGCGGTGGCGAGTTCATGTAAAGAGAAAGAAAATGTGGTGGTCAACGCGCAGTATGTGGTGCAGGATTTCGTAGATGAAATTGCAGATCTTACCGAGGTTTTAGTAAGAAAGATTTCTAAAAAGCTATGTGGTGATTTTGGTTTGTTATGATTATTTTGTAAGGTTTAATAATAGTGTTTATAATGTACATTAAAATTATATTTAGTTAAAATTGTATCTTACTTAAGGAATGAATAAACTTTATAAGTAACTAAAAATGCATTTAAATTCCTTTCTTTTTGCTTTTAAAATCAAGTTTAAAAATAGTTATATCTGTATAGAGGTATCGTGAGTAAAACAGTAATAATATAATAAATAATAAATATTGGACAACATCACATACATTGCTCTGATCCTGATAAGTAGCTGAAGCACTTGTGTTACAGAAATCAGAAACAACGACGGTACCACAACACCCAGACCCGAGACAATATAGAAAAGTTATTTTTCTACATTGACCCGACCGGGAATCGAACCCGGGACCTCAGAGATAGCGACACCTAGTCCGGTATACTCGCCTCTCGGCTACGGAGGTATATATATATTTTAATTATATTTATTAATTGTTTGCTAAACACCATTTTTTTATACACAAAACATTTCTCAATGCACAAATATTCTTATGATTAACACAATGAGTTATAAAAACATCGTTTCTGTAAAGTTCAGATAATTTCTTAAGATTGGGAATACCTTCATCATTAATATCTATAACATTTTGATGACCACATAAGTCTTTTAGCCATTTCACCTTTTCTGCTCCTTTAACAATAATTATTCGATCTTTAAAGTATGGTTTCATTATTCTTAGAAATTCTTTGTAGTCAATATATCCATCGCTCCAGGAATATCCCCTATTCCTTTCTAACCACCGAACACGCCTTTTTTCTTCTTCAGTAAGTTTAGAGAATGAATGTGGCGGTTTTATTAAAAAAATATCAGTATATTGCAAAGTAGCTATAGCCAATTCTTTGACTATGAACTCATTGTGTAGATTTTTAAATCCTTGCACATCCACTATTACCGTATTGTTATTCATGTTAACTTTTTGACAATATTACTCAGCGGTTTGTATTCGAATATACAGTCGTTTAAAATCAAACAATATGCTGCTGTGTGATCGGGTATATCTTGGTCTGCTTCAATTTCAACTCTAACGTCGATCGACCCCTTTAGGGTCTCGTGTTGTCGCGAACAGTCGATAACAAACATAGGAGCTATGTCCCTGAATTCTTTTAAACTCAACAACGGTTCTGAACGACGTCCGTGATACGACTGTTGAAATCTTGTGTATTGTTCGTATAATAAAGTAAATTTGTCATCTGAAAAACTGACATTTAATCCCTCATATGGATAATATGATGAATTTAAATAGACTCTCACATCACGTACATGACAATGATCAAACTCAGCCATTGACAATTTACTATTTTGTTTTCGATTGGTTTGTAAGGCAATCACAACAAATCGTGGTTTCTCTGTTTGGGAAGAAGTTTTGATAGACCAAGTATGCTTACGTGTTTTGGGCAGTAACGGGTATTCATACAGATCCCAATTACGAAAAGCTAATGGAATAGCTCGATCTTTCTCTAAATGTTTTAATAAATTTATTCTTTCACGATCGGATACTTTAATGTGTGGTACTCTCCAAATTATCTTACTTATTGTAACATCACTAATAACTTCTCCTGAATTTAACTTAACCGTGTTAAGATTTGAGTTGCTTCTTAGTAACACTAACTCGTGCTTGCAGTTCATTATAATTTTTTCATAATCTTCTGCAAATCCCAATATTTTGTTCAACGGGATTGATACGGAAAATGCTCCACCAGTGACATTATTTGTTCCTTCAGGCGACCAGCCCCAAACTCGTGCATATTTTGATTCATTTTCATTTAAAGATAGATAAGATTTTATAGTAGTAGTAACACCAGCGTTCTTAATTTTATCAATTTCTACTCCATTTAATTCATATCTCACGTCTTGAAATAAAAACAGAATTGAATTATTAACAAAATGTACATTTGAAACTCCTGCTTTAGAAGTGCTGTCGTACACATTTACTTTTCCTTCGATGTATAGGCTACTAAGTGAAGGCAACACATACAAGTCTTGCTGGTTGATAGGAATTCTTATTTCATCATTCGTGTTAAAACTTGAGACGTATGGTTTGTAAGAATGGTACTCAAAACTTTCAATGGTATTGTCATATGACGTTTGTTGAGATATATTTAAAATATTCATTTTATTAACCCAATTAGCTTAAGGAAATCTTTGTTGGCTTTGGTAAGCTTCTTTTTAAGTTGAAGCGATGTGCCTTTGTGAGATGATCTTTGAAGACTGTCTTGAAAAGTCTTTGTGCTGGGGTTTTTATTAAAATTTATCATTTTTTCTTAAAATGTAAATATAGTTGCACTTTTTCACCTCGTAAATTTATCTCTTTATTGTCTGCGTCCAACAGCCTTATGTTGATAGCACTTATAGAATTTTGATTTACAGGAAAATAAATCAAATTTTTAGGTATTTCAATTATCCGGTATCCAGGTGGCACGTTAGGTACAAATTCATAAATTATATGGCTTGCTTTTCCATTAACAAATGAACCACTAACTACATCGCATTCAATCCGCACGATGGTTGTTGATAGAATGCTAACAGGATATTGCGATTCAGTACTTATATTTGCTTTTATTGTTTCCGTTCCAAATCCTAATATTTTACCCAATGATTCTTTTTTATTAAAATGGATCTCTTTGGAACAAAATATATTCGTTTTCAATGTATTGTTATTGCAGGTCAATTTTAACACACTGTTTTTAATGTTACTTTTTAAATAATCACATATATCTTGAAGCTCATAAGATCCCTCAGGAATTTGTATAATTTCATTTTCACCATAATAAAACTTATTAGTAGGTTATAATTGTTCGTTCTAATTCACTTTCTTCTCATTCGCTTCCTGCGTCCGCTCATTCGAAGAAAGTTAATTAGAACGAACAATTATAACAAAAAAAAAGTGAATTGGAATCTAGAACCTGTTTAACGATTCAGTTGAACGCATCATATACGTATTGTTTAACCATTCGTGGATCATACATAAATGAAATGACTCCAAAATATAGAAGTCAGTTTGTTGACATTTACGCACTACAGTGGACGAGTTTGTGACGCTGCTATGAAATTTCTAAAACAGAAAGAATCATTAAAATTGGACTGTATTTGTCCTGTATCATCGAGTAACGTTAAGCGACATGGGAACTTACTACCAAACACAATTCGCAGCATTGTTTGCGGTCCTTCAAACTGTGGAAAAACCAATCTAGTAATCAGTTTGTTGTTACACCAAGATGGACCACGTTTCCGTAACTTATATGTGTATTCTAAGTCTCTGTATCAACCTAAATACTTGTTTTTAGAAAAAGTATTAGAGAAGGTTGCTGACATATCTTATAACAAATATAATCAGAACAGTGAAGTCCTAAGTCTACATGAAGCTTTACCTGAATCAATTATAATATTTGACGATGTTGCATGTGAAAATCAGAACAATATACGAGATTATTTCGCAATGGGTCGTCATAAAAACATTGACTGTTTTTATATTAATCAAACATATACTAAAATTCCGAAACAATTAGTAAGAGACAATGCT
Source organism: Anania hortulata (assembly GCA_963576865.1). NCBI lineage: Eukaryota > Metazoa > Arthropoda > Insecta > Lepidoptera > Crambidae > Anania > Anania hortulata. The sequence goes on from OY756402.1 coordinate 12,490,278, forward strand.
AACCTTATTATATTGTTCAAACAAGACGATATTAATTTAAAACATGTTTACGATGAACATGCCAGCTCAGACATGACTTGGACATGGTTACGCAAACTAGAACCAACCCACATCATGTTAGTTTTGAGATATTTAAGTTTTTATCTTAAATGGATGCAAAAACAACTGCACAATTTATTTTAAAATAAAAACTTTACAGTGTTGTAAAGAGAATTAAGGCCAATTTATAGAATCTATACAAGTATATTTTTTTTTAGTTTTAGTACATTTAAAGTTGAAATTACGCGTGGTTCCTTATTGCAAAAATACCATAATTGTGGGTTGGTGCCCGATTGCAATTTGTATTTAGTTGTCTAGTTTATCACATTGATGAAAGAATTTCATTATTTTCATCGAAAAAATTTGTTGAAACAGCGTGTTTATGAAATAAAATTGCTTCTTGTTTCTTTCAGCTATCCATTAGTGAAGGAAATATTCTTAATAAAATAAAATTGATGGAATTTATTTTAATCATTCTGCATTCATGTTCTTGCCGTCTACCTCAAAATGTACTTTTCTAGAAAACCCATAGATGTCATCCACTACGTTTTCATATTATTATTTTGTAAAAGCCATCAGCATCTTTCATCGAAGTCATCCGCTATGTTTTCACTACTGATATTTTTTTAGAAAGCTTTGATCATCTTTCATCGATGTCATTTACTACGTTTTCACTACTGCCAATTTTTTGGTGAAAACTGAGTATCTTTCATCGATGTCATCCACTACGTTTTCACTACCTTTTATTTTTTGTAAAAGCTTTGAGCATCTTCCAGTATGAGATGCAATACACTTTTGAGGTAGTTAAATTTTGCTTAATTTAAAGGTTTTTTAACTTTTTCTTGTATCGATGGCAATTCTGACAAATTTTTGGTGACCAGTATTCCGCCACACGAACCGCACTATCGGTGGTGCGTAACAGGTCTTGGCATCTGCAGCTGACCAGACACGTGGGTCATAGCAGAAGGTGGCCCGGGGTTTGTGGGAAAGCACCGCAAACATACTTGCTGATTGCGTCCATGTAGCTCCACTTTATTGGTTTTTCTTTACTAGTGTTCGCAGTCTGTACAAGAAGTTCCAGATTGGCCACGGGAGGTCTTTGCCTGGTTGGATACTCACTGACGGTGGGAGCAACAGTGCGGATTTTCCATTCATCTTGTGACCCTACATTGGGGAGCATTCTTGGTGATACAGCAAGTGTTTGCCATGAAGCTCCGACGCTCTTAAGTCTTGGTGGCACTATGTAATACCAGATCATTGAGTGGTGGGAACCATATTTTGCCTAGGTTATTTCCACGGAGCTAGCTACTTCTCTACGGACATCTGGGTGGTGCTTTTCCAGATAGAGAATACTGCATGCTTACCAGTCGGATTCAAGCAGCCCATAGTTATCAGGCAAGTATTGAGAAGTGCTGCCGCCTGGTTTATGTGTGCTGAGCAGCTCCACACAATGCAGGCATACTCCCCGACCAGGGAGCAGAAGAAGATTTGTATTCGACTTTCGACGTAATTCGGACAGTGACTATGTAGAAGTAAATTTTAAAAAACATGCGAAGCAACACTGCGTGTTTATTAACCATGAAATTAATGTACTCTTTTTGGAATTATTTTATTTGCAAATACGAACAGAGTAACTCTGCAATGGATCAAAGGATGGAAAGAAAAGAAAGGAGCAAAGGAGAAGGGACGAATTGGCTAAAAGAGGATCGAAGGCATTAGTTCACAGATCGGAACCACAACTGCCCGTACCTCAGGCCCAAATAAAATCATGGTTGCGCCAAAGAACTAAAGAAACTCATCTAACAACATGGATAAACAGTGTGGTATGCAGGCAAATAAAAAATGCAATTCGGGTGGCATCAAATATGCTTGTCCACAACCTCATCAGACTAACAAGGGGCAAAATCTGCAAGGTTATAGATGTTATAACCAGCCATTTTCATCTGAACAATCACTTGCTTAACTTAAATATGACAAACACCCCCATGCATACATGCAAAGGATGAATGGAGCACAGCACATGCTTAAGGAATAAATAAAAATAAAATACATTTATTTTAGACAGTGTCCATATAAATTTAAAAAGTAACAGTTTTACAAAGATATAGTCAGTTCAAATTAAAATTCATAATTCATGCAGAATGCAGGAACATGGCATGGATCAACAGGCACGGATTTTCCAACTACCAGGATTGTTCCCGTAAGCCTGCAGGAGTCTGAAAAGGCTGCTGACCTACTGGGAGGACCTGTGTTGGTTGGAGTAAGAAATAACTGGTGACACGCAATCAAGAGGCTAAGTGCAGAAACAGCAATAACTATTATGGAGTGAAAACGTAATGGATGACATCGATCGGTTTTCTGGTGAAATAGATTTTGAGATGGATGTAGAAGGCGAGAACATGAATGCAGAATGATTAAAAATAAGAAAATAAATATTTCAATTTTATTGTTTTAACAATAGTTCCTACATTAATGGATAAGTAGCTGAAATAAACAAGAAGCAATTTTATTTCTTAAACACGCTGTTTTAATAAAATTTAAAATAATGCAATCGTATCATTATTGCGATAAATGAGAAATCTAAATTGCTATGAAGAACCAACGAAACAATAATAACCACGCGTAAATTCAACTAAAAATGTACCTACTTAAACTACGAAAAATCTAACATTCTTCTGTATTTAGTTTCTTCTACACACAACACTGCTAAGTTTTTATTTTAAAATAATTAGCCAGACATTTTTTTGTTTACTTTGAGAGTTGTTATCGTTATTGTTTAACAACTCACTTCTTGTTCAAGTACTATGTTGGTAAAATATGAGTAACTAACAAGAACATCTTGGTTTCCTAGAATTAATAGTTGTTACTTGATATGCAAATTAGAACCAACCAACATAGTTCCTTCCAAAAATAAAAAGAGTACCCTTTGCCTATTTTTCTTGTGATAACAAGAACCAAGCGGGATGGTTCTCGTTTGCGTAAAACAAATACTAAAGATTTAAAAGAACCATGCGTTATGGTTCCATTTTACGTATCGAAACTGCAGTAAATCTGGAACTTAGCAGCATGGTTCTTGTTTGTTTTTATTAATTGGAGTCATTGTGGGTTGGTACCCAAGGTGACATGTTTTTTTTATTACTTGGAGTTGGTGTAGGTCTATGATATTTTTTGAGCACATAAAAAAAAAATTGAGGATATCGAATGTGTACGTAACTCATTTTCGACCAAGGTGTGGGTTGGTTCTGGTTTGCGTAACTACGTCCACTTGGTCTCAGTTTCGTGAAATGTGTTCAACTGTGTGGAGTAAGCCGTACAGTTATGTTGTCATTGATAAGGATTGTGATCGAAACAAAGGCTGTTACAGAATGAAGTTCGATACATTCATAGTAGTAGATTAAATATATTTTTTATAAAGCTGCAGCATACGTTTCCTTGAATCAGTTGAATTTGAGAAGTCCAACAGAGTGGAATCTTGAATAATGGAGCGAAATCTGAAAGAACAAATTGTAAAATCTGCAACTGCTGTAAAAAGAAAGGTAGAACTGATAAAAGATTTAAAAAATACCAGTGACCAGGCTCTAGAAACTTTGTTTAAACCTATTGTAAACCCACTTAAAGAGTTGAGTAGTAAAACTGGAGATCAACGTCAAATAGACGATGAAATGGAGCAGCCACAATTAGTGAAAATAATTAAGCGCAGGGAAAGCGAAGCATCAAGTACTTCAAATGAAGATTATTCCTATTTTAAAAATATGGATGATGGTGAAACCTCTGATAATAATGTTTGTAAAACACCTAATAAAACTCTTACTACGTCTTCCCCAGAGAATAATGAAGTTAATGACAACTCCTTCAAATCTCTTCAGTCATCGCCAAGTATTGCCAATGATTCTTTATCCTGGTCTTTATCATCTGAAGCTATGAAAGATATACCTTATGGTGTTAGACATGTGAAGGGAAAACTTTTGCTTGGCAATACCCGTGTTAATGATGATAATCGAATTCTAAAAATTGGAAACCGTAGCTTGAAAAAGACTCCGGGCTTAAAAGAATTATTATATAAAAAAACACCAGACTTAGATTCTATAACAGAAGAAGACCTACAAAATTATAAACTATTACTTATGGATACTAATGCGCATAAACGGAACTATGATCCATCTAAACACATAAACAGTAACAAAGGGTTTAAATATATGCATATAATTAAACCACTGTTTAAGTTCTCTAGAAGTCACACAAGTAGTATGGAAAGTCTGTCACAAGGTAAAGGTGTTGATATTTTAAAAGCTGTTAAAAAGGATACCGATTTGGTTTACTGGAATGATCCAAACGAGTTAGTGGAAAGATTAAAACTACTGTGTGCATCATGGGCAGCTGGTAATAATGGGGTACGAAATGAAATTTATGCAATAATTGAAGAATTGTATGAAGCTGGTATTATAAAAGAAATGAAATATATAAAGCTACCATCAGGAAAATTGAGCAGTATCATTGAGCTTCAGAAGCCGATAAGACGGCGATGAATATAGATAAATTTGGTCATCATGTTCATAAGCGTTTACGTCAACCTGAATTCACTGATATCTTTACCGATGCATTATTACGAACAGACGCAGGTGAATTTGATTTAAAATCATCAAGGTTAAAAGGATTACAAATTCCTGAACAAGACAGTGAAGCTGTGAACAAAGAATATGTTGATAACTGTGTTCAAAAATTAAAAGAAGAAATAAAAACAGTTCAGAGCAATATAAAAAATTATCTTAATAATTTAGAAAAAATAACTTCGAGTAATTTAAGTACAGTGTATTATTCAAAAAACGAAATTGATTTTATGTTAGCAGCAAAAACATCCAAAAATGAGTAAGCAAGATATAGTTGATGAGTTGCACAAAGCAGCGAGAAGAAATTTCTTTCGGCGGCATACATTGACTAAAGGAATAGATGATTTATGGCAAGCTGATCTTATGGACTTTCAAAAATATTCATCGCTGAATAAAGGATATAATTATGTTCTGGTAGTGATTGATACTTTTTCTAAATACGTTTGGATCAAGCCTTTGAAGTCAAAATCTAAAACATGTGTTGCCCATGCAATGCATAGTATATTATCTAAATCAAAACGAAAGCCTAAAAATGTACAAACAGATCTAGGTAAAGAGTTTTATAACGATTCTTTCAATCAGTTAATGAAAAGTTACAAAATAAACCATTATTCCACCTACTCTGTCAAAAAAGCATCTATAGTAGAAAGAGTTATAAGAACCATTAAATCAAACCTTTACAAAAAATTTAGTTTATGCGGACGGTATCAATGGTGTCAAAATAATTTGGATTCCGTTGTAAATCATTATAACAACACTGTGCATCGCATTACTAAATTCAAGCCGATCAGTGTAAATCATTCGAATGAAATTTTAGTACGATCTAACATTATCAAAACCCAACAAACAAAAATAAAAATTTGTCAAAAATCTAAATTCAGAGTAGACGACTTTGTGCGTATAAGTAAATACAAAGGAGATTTCTATAAAGGCTATACCCCTAATTGGTCTACAGAAATATTTCGCATCGTAAAAATTAATAAAACCAATCCCATAACATACCAAATAGCAGATAAACAAAATCAAAACATTCTCGGGTCTTTTTACGGGTGTGAACTATTAAAAACTAAGTTTCCAGACCTATACCTAATTGAAAAAGTTATCAGAAAAAAAGGAAACAAATTGTTTGTCAAATGGTTAGGATTAAGTGATAAGGAAAATAGTTGGGTAAACAAAAGCGAATTGGTTTAGATTTTTATATAAATATCGTATGATCACTGGTTTATCACACTTTATTAATATCAATGAAAGAAGGCAGTGGTATAATAAATAACTTAATAGATCGTTTACCGTTCGAGTTACATTTACCTGGGTACCAATTTTGTGGTCCCGGTACAAAACTTCGAAAACGTATACTAAAAGGTGAACGCGGTATAAATCAATTAGACAAAGCTTGCATGCACCACGATATTGCTTATATTAATAAAGATTCAGAAACTCGACGTAAAGCAGACTTAAAACTTTTAAACATGGCCAAAAGGAGATCGACTTCAAAAGATGCGAGCAAAGGAGAAAAACTTGCATCGTGGATAGTAAAAAATGCCATGAAAGCAAAAATTCGAGCAGGCAGTAGTATTCAATCATTTAAGAAAGGAATTAAGAAAATACACACTCAACTAAAAACACTAAAATCCAAAGACCATACCTCTGCAATAAAGTATGCTTATGCAGCGGCAAAGAAGCTATTCAATAACAAGAAAGGAATACGTTTACCACGTTTTATTCCTCTCCCTAAGTGTGGTGGATTTTTACCACTCATACCTATTTTTGCGGGATTGTCAGCATTAGGTTCGCTTGCCGGAGGTGCAGCGGGTATAGCCAAAGCCGTAAATGATTCTAAGGCGGCACAAAAGAGTCTTCAGGAATCTGAAAGACATAACAGAATGATGGAAGCAGTAGCTCTTGGAAAAGGATTATATATCAAATCTCATAAAAAGGGAGCAGGTTTATATTTAAACCCATCAAAAAACTAATAAAAAGGTTACCTAAACGTGCGCTTACTAATCTTGACATTTTAAAATATGCTAGTGATATTCCTCACTTCCGAGGTGTTTACATGAGAGATACGTTACCATCAAGACCTAAAAAGATAGAATGCGGAATACTAAATTTGGATAGCAACAAAAATCCTGGCACGCATTGGGTAGCCTTTGTTAAGCATAACAATTACGTAGAATATTATGATAGTTTTGGTAATTTGAAACCACCATTAGAATTTGTAAAATATATGCATGCTTTACTTATAAACTATAATTATATGAGACATCAAGCCTTTGGTACCACTAACTGTGGTCATTTATGTCTGAAATTCTTAAGAAATTATTGGAAAATGCATTTATATAATGAAAAGAAGAAATAAATGTGTTAGTATAAAAATGTCTTTCACTGTGTCCATAACTGGAAGCGGAGCTTCCTTGACAACAAACTATTCCCCAACTTTGGAACTTCAAGGAGACTATGAGTGCGGTCTTTTATATTTTTCAACGTTTAACTCAATTCCCAATATAGATGAACGAAACAATAAGTTTTATTATGGTGATAATGAAATAATCGAAATACCTGAAGGTTCTTACGAGCTTCAAGATATTTGTGATTATTTAAAAAGCAACATCAAGAACACTGTACTTAAACTTACTTGCAATAACAATACATTGAAAACACGTATTTTTTGTTCCAAAGATGTTCATTTCAACAAAGGGAAGTCACTGGGTAAAATTTTAGGTTTTGGAACGAAAACAATAAATGCTAATATAAGTACTGATTCAGAGTATCCTGTAAACATTCTATCAACTACCATTGTGCGGATCGAATGCGATGTAGTTAGTGGTTCATTTGTTAATGGAAAATCAAGTCATATAATTTATGAATTTGTGCCAAACGTACCACCTGGTTATAGAATAATTGAAATTCCCAAAAATCTGATTTATTTTCCGGTTAATCAAAATTCTATTAACGCCATTAATATAAGACTCCTGGATGCTGATAATAAAGAGATAAATTTACGAGGTGAAGAAGTGCAACTATATTTACATTTTAAGCAAAAATGATAAATTTTAATAAAAACCCGACCACATCGTGTTCACAAATCATTTCTAAAAGGACATCTCCCAAGAGCGCACCACTTCATTTAAAAAGAAAGCTTACCAAAACTAACAAGGATTTCCTGAAACTAATTGGTTTGATAAAATGAATATCTTAAATATATCTCAACAAATGTCATACGATAACAGCATCGAAAGTTTTGAGTATCACTCGTACAAACCATACGTAACAAGTTTCAACAAGAATGATGAAATAAGAATTCCTATCAATCAACAAGACCTGTACGTGCTTCCGTCGCTCAGCAGTTTGTATATCGAAGGGGACGTGAATGTGTATGATAGCACTACTAAAGAAAGAGTATCGAATGTACATTTTATTAATAATCCAGCATTATTCCTATTTCAAGATATTCGATACGAATTGAATGGCATTGAAATAGATAAAATTAAAAATGCAGGTGTAACTACAACAATCAAGTCTTATCTATCCTTAAATGAAAACGAATCAAAATATGCTCGAGTTTGGGGATGGTCCACTGAAGGCATAAAAAATGCAGGTGGTGGAGCATTTTCTGTCTCCATTCCGCTGAACAAGATATTAGGGTTTGCTGAAGACTACGAAAAAATTATAATTAATTGTAAACATGAATTAGTGCTTTTAAGAAGCAATACGAATCTGAATGCAATTAAATTAAACTCGGGAGAAGTACTGGATGATATTAAAATTACTAAAATTATTTGGAGAGTGCCTCACGTTAAAGTGTCCGATCGTGAAAGAATAAATTTATTAAAGTTCTTAGAAAAAGATAGACCTATTCCATTAGCGTTTCGTAGTTGGGATCTCTATGAATATCCATTACTACCTAAAACACGAAAGCATACTTGGTCTATTAAAACTTCATCCCAAATAGAGAAACCACGATTTGTTGTAGTTGCCTTACAAACAAATCGAAAACATAACAGTCAATTGTCCATGGCTGAATTTGATCATTGTCACGTACGAGATGTAAGGGTATTTTTAAATTCATCATATTATCCGTACGAAGGATTAAATGTCAGTTTTGCGGATGACAAATTTACCTTATTATACGAACAGTATGTGAGATTTCAACAGTCTTATCACGGACGTCGATCAGAGCCGTTGATGAGTTTGAAGGAATTCAGAGACATAGCTCCTTTATTTGTTATCGACTGTTCGCGACAACATGAAACTTTAAAAGGTTCGATCGATGTGAGAGTTGAAATCGAAACAGACCATGAAATACCGGATCAAACAGCTGCTTATTGCTTGATTTTAAACGATTGTATATTCGAATACAAACCTTTGAGTAATATTGTAAAGAAACTATCATGAACAGCCAAACAATTTTTGTAGATCTTCAAGGATTTAAAGATTGCAAAAATAATTTTATTGTAAAAGAACTAGCTATAGCTACCGAAGAACATACTCATGTATTTTTAATAAAACCTCCCTACCCGTTTACTACACTAACTGAAAAAGAAAGGAAACATGTCTTTTGGGTTGAAAAGAATAGGGGTTATCGGTGGAGTGAAGGATATATTGATTACAGAGAATTTCGGAGAACTATTAAACCTTATTTAAATGACAGAAAAATTATAGTAAAGGGCGAGGAAAAGATAAAATGGATTCATGATTTATGTGGTCACAATAATATTACTGATATAAGTTATTTAGGTGTCCCTAATTTAGTCACTCTTTGTAATAATTATTGTAAAAATATGTTAGTTTATAATTGTTTTACACATAAGAAAATTTGTGCTTTAAAAAATGTTTTGTGTATACGAAAATGGTGTGTAGATAATAAAGCAAATTTATAGTTTTTAAATTAAACAATGTACCTACTGAATTATTTTGTTTTACTTATACCCTAACCTAAGATTTTCATAAGTATTTCATAAGTTCATAAACAGGTAGGACGAAAAATAAAAAAACCGAATGTTTCACCACATAATGTCTTTATTTGACACTGAGTAGACTATCTTACAATACATTTCTATTAACTACATATCAAAAAATACAATTATACTTAACTATAAATATTCATTACATAGAGTTTTCGAGATTTTTCTTATTAATGTCTCTGTCATGTCGGAAATTTCATCCACTGGTTCGGTAACGATGTATTGCGCGCTGAGCAGCACGTCCGTGTCTTCTTTGTTTTGGTTAGCTTCCCGTATCATCGAACAAGAAGGTTCGCTCGTGAGGTCGATTATTCGTATTTGTATCAATTTTAAGCCTTTAGCTCGTTCTTTGTTGATGACGTAGGATTTAACACATCTTGTCTTCTTTTTTACTGGTTCAGTCTTTTTCTTCAGCCTTTTTTCCCGTAATCTTTGAGTTGTTTGAGGCTTTTCAATTTGGTTCTTGTCCAGTATATCCTGACAAGCCTGTGTTAATCCTTCCCATGGATCATAGTTGAACTGTGATAACATAATAGGCGTGTCATCGGAGTTCTCCAACGGGTCTTGAGCACACTGAGATAAAAGTATATCAGAACGGTCTGCCATTATCTGTGAAAAAAAAATACATTATGTTAAAGTACGCATTAATTTTGTAGAAGTAAAGATTTTGTTATGATTTATGTAAATCTAATAATAAATATTGAAACTTACCAAGTAATTATTCTCGCTGTGTGTATCTCTTAACAAAGCTGTTTGAATAATGACTCAAATGCAAGTTTACTAGGTAAAGAAAGTTTTGAGAGTGCATTAATTGTAGTGTCAGCAAATAAGCATGTGCGTGTTTCATGCAATTTATTAAATAAACATCCTCGCCTAAATTTGTAGTATCATCAAATTATACGACCTAAAATCTAAATAGGTATCACCTACCTACACGTGCGCAAATGTTGCGAAACTATTAATGTATGTTTTCACAGTTGTGTACAATGAAACAACAAATCATTGGTAGTTTAAAATTTATTTAATACTTATTTAACAAATACATTTTATAATCATGTTTTTTTTAATTGTACAAAACATAGTTTAAAATACAGTAGGTAAGTGCTAGTCGCGGCTTAAGAGTAGAAGGTTAGTCAAAAGTAGGTATTTACCTAAATAAAAAAGTAAAGAGATTCCAATGAATTAGTTAACTAACTCTTTCAAACGAGAGAATTACAACTTCTATAACATTTTATAATCTAAACATAAGAACTAATTATTTCAACCCAGACTATTTAATATCATCAAATTATGATACGGTACAAGACTAAGACTCACTTATCAAAAAGAATATAACAAGTTATTATAATACAGGTCAGAACTTAAATTATCGACAAATTAAAAGAAGCTGGATTTATGTCCCCAAGCCAATGTACTTATATTATTTTTTAATATGATACGTTTGTCATCGTTAGATGATAAAGCTACTTTATTTACCGATTGAGTAAATATTTCATGCTTCAACGATTTAAATACTACATTAGTTTTTTTAATAACTTTGTTGTGCAATAGGACATTATTGTAATCTTTAAAAAGTAACTGCTTAACAGCTGGTTTTTTTACACCTTTGGCTTTTTTGATTTCTTTATTTTCAGTTTTTATACAGTATAATTTTGATCTTAAACCAACAAATTCCGTTATGAGTTTTCCACCTAGTTCGTCTTTAAACAAACCAGGAACCTTTTTATTTTGTCGTTTAATGTTATACAAATTATTTTCATCGTAATTGCTTGTGTCAAAGTAAGATTCAAATTGACGTTTCAAATCTCTATACACATCCTTGGTGTGTATGGAGTACAAAAAGCTATCCGTATCTGTGTAACAAAGTTTTAAATTGTCACCGTAGAATGGTTTCATAATGGAATAATGAAATTTATACATATGGCTTTTAGAAATTTCTAAAACCGTAAATCCTATATAAATTGGTTTATCCAGTAATATCGACTCCGGTTTCATTTGCACTGCAACAAAATTCTCAGAAAACACAGTTGAGCTGTGATAATTGGGTCTTGCTATTAATTGCTGAGCAGTGTACTGTTTTTTTGTTTTATTTCTAGTATCAACCCATTGATTTATTAATTTTACATCAAGTCGTTTTTCCGGATCTTCTAGTGTTTTGCCGAAAATGCTATTATTCAAAAGTTTGAAAAAATCTTGTTCAAATGCAGACGTTGCCTTTTGTCGCAAGTCGGTATTAATATCAATGTATTGCTTTAGATATGGGCTTTGTTTGAATTTTATTACTCTGTGGATTTTTTTTAGTTTCAAACCATAAGAAAGGCATGCTTTTAAATGCACATAGTGAATAACATAGTTAAATTTATCGTACAAATTTGGTATTAACTTTGATGTTTTAGAGCCAGGTGGAGTAAATTTTTGCGGACAAAAAGGGAGTTCATTGTGTAAATCATGCAACTGTTCGGGATATTCTAAATCTATTTCTAAAATTTAGCCCTCTTCAGCATTGTCAGGCGTGTTTATAATTTCGTCGACATTAAATTCTGACGCATTTAACAAGCGAAAATCAGAATAAGGTAAATACGAGCACATTGCATATCCGTATAAATTGTTGCAGTCAATATAAAATAAGTAATTATCTGGAGAAGATGGGTCGTAATCAGACAAGTATTTATTATTTGCCTTTGCATATCTAGTGGAAACTTGACAAACACCACCGCGGATACCCTTTTGGATTAACCGAATTATTTCCAAGTCTTCAATTAGTTCAAGTTTAACTTTGGTCAAAAGTAGCATAGCATCGAAGCTTAAACTCGGAGCCGTAAGATAAAACGAAGGATCTAAATTATAATTCGTTTTACAAGTATACCGAAATTTTTCAAATACATCGGCCAGTAAAAGGACGTCTGATTTTAAATATAACTTTGTATAATCTCCTAGATTATTTAAATTAAATGTTTTCCAAACACGCTCGGCATGTTGATAGTCAGATTCTGAAATAGTACACTCATTCAAACTACTGTAAAAACACTGGCGCGGAGGTAACTGTTTTTCTTTATACGATTCCCAGTTAGTCATGTATTCATAAGGGTATACCCCTTTGCGTCTTAATAACTCAAACTGATTTTTTTCAGAAAAACTTTTTGATAAATGTGTAAAATCCTGTGTATTTAAATTAGAAACCAGTTTTTCAAGGCTTGTCCCTAAAAATTTAAACGAGTCAACGAAGCGAACTACCATGTAATTATTATCGTCTGTTGTAAAAAACTTAGTGAACGATATATAATTTTCTTTATTTTTGGCTATAACCTTTATTGGTCCCGATATTTCTCCCAATTGCCTTATAAATAGATGACTATCGTAGCCGGATAAATTATGAAAAAATACAGGTACGAATTGTGGTAAGCGATATTTGAGATTACAGTAAGAATGTGCGGGACCGCGGTACCTGCCGGTTAAGTGACAGTGGTCCCTTACTCTATCGTCAAATAACAACTGATTGCAAAGATAACATTGCTTTGATTTAGAAAATGATTCGGATTCTTCTACCGTTAACTTTTTCATTGGTATTTTGTTTTTATATAGTTTTAATATTTCAGATATGTCTTTCTTAAGATTCTCAATAAATATTTCAACACAATTTTGCCCAAGATAAGATACGTACCGATTCAAGGAACTGTCATATGAACAAACTACGTAATATGCAAATGCAGCCGGAACATGTTTTTGGAAGACGTTCGTAAAAATTGAAGTCGGTCCGTCTGTACTTGGCTGTAATAACGATTCGAAATCCGCGTAAATAACGAACGGCATGTCTTGCATTTTTTCATAGTTTTTAAACTGTATAAGTGTGCCGGGTTTTGGTAAAACAGTAGCAACGCCACCGCATATATGAGTATTAAATTTAATTTCGTTTTTAAAGAATACCATACAATCATCACAAAAAAATATTTTTCTGTGGTTTTTTGTTATTTGTGACCTGAACAAACGACTTAAATTTTTTATCCAGCAATAATGAGTTCGATTTCCCTTTTCTAAAAATAATAAATTTATATGGTTCTTTTTCTTATTTTGAGTGCGGTATAATGGGCCAACAATATTAGTGTTGTTTTTAACTCCATAAACATTAACACTTATACCGGGATTATTCTTTTCAAAGGTTTTTATATCTGAAAAATTTACAGGAAACGACATGTTTTTTGTATTGAGAACGTTCTCAAAGCGAGGATATGAAGAAGTACGGTGAGCATTGCTCTTAGCAGGAAACAATGCTGCCATTATGCTCCACAAAAAACAAAATTTATCACTATTTTGAACGTTAATGCAAGCTCGTTTTAGTTTTAAAGCTTTTGGTAAATCTATAAATTTGGATGCTTTTAAAGGATTATATTTATTAATGTTAATTTCTAAGTACGAATTACGAAGAAAAGACCAACCGCTGTCTCTTTCTTGCATTTCGTCAATTTTAGTTGAAATAATAGCTATTGCTTGAGAGAATATTTCGTCAAATACGTAGTTCTTATGTATGATAAAGTTCTCTGTAGCAAATGATTTTAGCTCGGATTTGTTAGAGTCATTAGTTCTAAGAGAAAATTCTGCAAATAATTCGAAGTTGACTTTAAGGCTGTTAAATGCTAGTTGTCGCGCATGTATAAGTTGGCGCACGCGCGCACGCATGCTGCGCATGAACTCGGCTGGCGTCTGTACTCCTTCATCCCTAATGCGCAATCGATATGTAGCTATTCGACTACGGAAAGCGCTACTTATTTTATCAATGTCGTCTCCTAACTCTATTGCTGAATTATTTTTATGTGTATTACTTTTAAGATGAGCTGAGAAACTATTACTTCTAACTGATAAATCGCACACTGTGCAATATATCGTTCTTTTCGACATTCTAAAAAAGTTAAAATTTATCTACCTACCTACTTTGAGTGAAATTAAATAGACTGGGTGAAAACTAAGATATATAAAAGTATTTCACTATTTTATTTTATTACCTTAAATAACTAATTACAAATTATCGAGGACTATTTTTTTTATTCGGGAAAAATGTACCGTCCTCTTCGAATGCCTCTCGCGCTCGTTTGATGAATTGCCGCAGTAGGTCGAGATGTTCGGCGTCGGAATTGGTCTGGTACTTAAGCGATAGGACCGCTTTCTCCCAACGATCTTTCGGCTCCACAGGTCGTATCTCGTTCGTGTTGTAGAGGCGCAACTCCACGAAGAGATCACCAGGTAGAGTGGCGGTGCGGCGCAGGAGCCCGTCGGCCACTCGACGCGTCAGCACGGACTGCAGGCGGTTGGGCTGGGTGCGCGCGCGACTGCTCTCGATGTCCACGTCGTCGTCCAAGTCCAGCTTCCACCCTGAGGTTCGAGTTCGTTTTTCTCCACTCGAGCTCTCTGCTGACTTGCGTTTGGTAGATGTAGACTTTTTCACGGATGATTTAGTTCTGAAAAAAAAAACAACATTTGGATTTAAATATTTTGAAACAGTTTTAGTTATATTAGTTGGAACAAGAGATTAAATGAAAAAACATCATTCTGCGAATATATAAACTCGTAAAATTATAAAACTCCGACCGGAATACAATAGCAGAAATTCTATGTAAGTATATCTTTGCTCGTATAAATGTATAAATATTTGTTTTAAAATATAAATGATTCCCGCGCATTTAAAATAGATAGGTACGAGTACATTACAACGCAAAGTAAATACCTCAGTCATATAAAAGTCATTAAAAACTTACGGTTTATTAATTGATTCGTCTTCAGACTCGTAGACTAAATTTTTGGCTGCTTTTCGATGTCTCGGTTTCAACCTGCCAACAAACAATGAAATTATTTATTTATTAGGTCTGCCAACATTATTACACAAACAACAAATTAGTTTAAAACGGTAGATATTTTCACTTGTTTCAATACTAACTGGAATATTACTTTGTGTATGAAATCTCACTTTTTACATTAAATATTATTACATAAACAGTTTCAATTATTTTAGTTGGAACGAGTGATAAAAAAAATACTGCAAATATAAACTGTTAAAATTATAAAACTCCTGCCGGAATACAAAACCAGAATTTCTAAGTATGTCCGTGCTCGCATAAATTAATAAACATTGTTTAAAAACAGTAGTGACTCCCGCGCATTTAAAGTAGATAGGTACATTCAAACCCAAAGTAGGTAAATAATACCTCAATCGACATGAAAGTTAATAAAAACTTACGGTTTATTTACTGATGATTCGTCTTCAGACTCGTAGACTAAATTTTTAGCTGCTTTTCGAGGTCTCTGGTTCGACCTGTCAACAAATAATCAAATCAGTTTGGTAATCATTTAATTTCACTTGTTTCAAACAAAACTAAATCGGTTTTATTACTAAAATGTTACTTTGTATATGAAATCTCACCTTTTACAAGATTTTTCCTCTTCAGAATCTATGTCTTCGCGTTTATTTCCGTACCGCTTGGCAGCTGCTTTTGTATCGCAATAATACTCAATGTCCGACCTGTAATATTTAAAACAGATAATAGTTATAAGACGAAGTTATTATGATGTAGGTAGGTACTAAATGTATTCAACATACAATAACGTTAAACAGGTAACAAAAATAACGAAGATAGGTACTGCAACGTTTCATATACCTATGCTTGAAACATATTCATACAAATCTACTCTCTAATTCTCATAAAATATCGGTACAACGAAAAAGTGAAAAAAAAAAAAAACTTACGAACATTATTTCGTTGCTGTAGATTGTTCTTGAAGCTGAAGAATACCTTGAAGGTTGATGAGCACTATGTGGCAGTACTGAAGAATTTAAATTTTATCGATTTAGACCTCTTAATTTATCCAAAAATAATGCAAGATCAGCAAAAGAGGTAGTCAACATTTTTCCTTTTGTACCGCTTAGTAAACGAGTAAAATATAACGCATAGTTACAAAAGTAACCATCAAAAATTGGGTTCACGATCACTGGCCTAATATTTTGTAGAATCAGCGATTACAAAATGTTCCACCTTAAAATTTGTGAAAAACAAAAGTTTCGATTTACCACAGACGTCCGCATAATTGCTGTACAGTCAACGTAAAAATTATATTATTATGATGAAATTTATTTCTTTTCATATTATGATACTTTTCTAGTTACCTACATAACTTATATTATTTCTTAACTTGTCAAGCGTCAACCGTCCTACCAGCGGATATAACAATAGAAAAACTATTGTGTCTAGTTTTTGTAGCATGATGACCGTTTAAACATTCTATGTAAAGGTACAAGTGATCATATTAACCGATCGTGTGAGGAGCTATGATGTTAATAACTATTTGCATTATTTCGTGTTTTTCATTGTTTGTTCATAGAAACGATAACGTTTAACATTATTCTCACAATATCATAAAACAAAGTCCTCCGCCGCGCTCGTATGTTTGCGTTAAACCCAAAAACTACACCATAGGTTTTAATAGATAGATTCATGAGTAAGGTTAAGATAAACTTACCCCTGATGCTACCGGGTTTCTAATGATTTTATAGTATAGAGTCAATTATTAACATGATTGCTCATTAGCAAAATAAAAGTATAGTGTTTCAACGTTTGTTAAGTAATTTTTACTACTGACGGTACTTACATGCTCAAAACTGTGGTTTCAGCAGTAACTTTATACTTGCATTATGACTTATAAGATTAGGGTCCCTTACAATTTCAAACCATTTTATCGCCTTAGTTAAATTGCTGAGAGAGTATTTAAAAACATTATTATACACTTGAATTAATTATTTAAACATTTAGTTCGATTCCTGGTCCGGTCAATGTGGAAAACGAACTTTTTTTATATTGTCTCGGGTTAGGGTGTTATAGTACCATCGTTGTTTCTGATTTCTGTAACTCAAGATAATTCGGTACTTACCACACGATCAGAGCAATGTATGTGCAACATCACATATTCTATTTTTATTATTATTTTATTAATATATTCGATAAAATTACTACAATAATACTAATATATACTAATATAATTTTATACGTCACCTGACATAATATAGGTAATATTATGACGTATAAAAACTTGACATAAATGCATATCTTTGGACTTATAATAAATATATTTGAGATGAAAAGCTCTCCTTTTTAGTTGGTTAAAAATCAATATCTTATAGTAAATATAGTAATAGACAATACTTTTAGGAAATACTCCTTTTAAAGTATGATGCAATTTATAATTACAAAAACATGTTAATATAATCGTTCAGATAGTAAATCGTAAGTTTGGTGATGATTAATTCTAATTATGCCTACATACGGAACCTTTTTTGTAAATACTGTACTTAAATTGACTGTTGTATGACCTGATTCGCTACTCGAGTCATTGTTGAAGTGTACGCCATAGTCTCTGGACTGTCATGTGAAGGTTTGATTTTAGGTGCTAACATTTACGAGTAGTTAACTATTAAGACGAACAGTTCACCTTGATTACTTTTCTAAGCGAAGTACAGATTTATTGGTACGAACAAACGGGCTAGAGCCGCTGTGTGATTCTAGGTGCCACTTACATGTTGAAAATAATTTAAAACTATTTATTGGTACGACCAAACGGGCTAGAGCCGCTGTGCGGTTCTAGGTGCCAGTAAAATTGTGAAAATAATTATAAAGTAGGTATTTATTGGTACGACCAAACGGGCTAGAGCCGCTGTGCGGTTCTAGGTGCCAGTAAAATTGTGAAAATAATTATAAAGTAGGTATTTATTGGTACGACCAAACGGGCTAGAGTCGCTGTGCAATTCTAGGTGCCAATAAACTTTTAAAAATAATTAGAAATTATTTTATGGTACGACCAAACGGGCTAGAGCCGCTGTGTGGTTCTAGGTGCCATGAAAATTTTGAAAATAATTATCAAGTAGGTATTTATTGGTACGACCAAACGGGCTAGAGTCGCTGTGCGATTCTAGGTGCCAATAAAATTTTAAAAATAATTAGAAATTATTTATTGGTACGACCAAACAGGCTAGAGTCGCTGTGCGATTCTAGGTGTCACTAAAATTCTGGAAACAATTAGAAAGTACATCATAGTGGGCTTAGTAAATCTGAAAGTTGCCAAGTGTTAGTACGATCAATCGGGCTAAAATTATTACCTTGAGCAAACGGTCGCTGGCATAAAGAGCATTGGTGTTATTATAGTGTTTTAGTGTACGTTGTGTGGTGACTAGACTCAAAGGATTGGTTTAAGGTATGTACCTATAGTAGAATGTAGAAATATCATAATTACATAAACTTGATCCACAAATGATCGAACAAAAATATACGGTGCGTTCAACTGAATCGTAAAACAGGTTCTAGATTCCAATTCACTTTTTTTTGGTTATAATTGTTCGTTCTAATTAACTTTCTTCGAATGAGCGGACGCAGGAAGCGAATGAGAAGAAAGTGAATTAGAACGAACAA
The DNA here is from genome assembly GCA_963576865.1 of Anania hortulata. NCBI lineage: Eukaryota > Metazoa > Arthropoda > Insecta > Lepidoptera > Crambidae > Anania > Anania hortulata. The sequence continues at coordinate 12,509,331 of OY756402.1, forward strand.
TTATAACCTACTCTTATTGTTTCTTTCATCTATATTAGGAATAGAATTGAACGTTGAAAAATAGATCAGACCACATTCGTAGTCTCCTCGGAGTTCCAAAGTTGGGGAATAGTTTGTAGACAAAGAGGCTCCGCTCCCAGTTATAGACACAGTGAAAGACATTTTTATAATGACATTTTTTATTTCAATCACTTATTATATAAATATTTTTTCCAATAGTTTCTTAAACATTTAAGACATAGGTGGCCACAGTTTACAGTGCCAAAAGATTGATGTCTTGTATAATTGTAGTTTATAGGCATGTTATTCATATACTTTACAAATTCTAAAGGCGGTTTTAAATCACCGAAACTATCATAATATTGAACGTAATTGTTTTTCTTTACAAAGGCTACCCAATGCGTGCCAGGATTTGAGATGCTATCTAAATTCAGTATTCCACATTCAATTTTTCTAGGTTTCAAGGGCAATGTATCTCTCATGTAAACGCCACGAAAGTGTGGAATATCACTGGAATGTTCTAATATATCTAGGCTAGTAAGTGCACGTCTGGGTAACCGGTTTATTAGTTTTTTGAAGGGTTTAGGTATAAACCCGCTCCTTTTTTATGAGGTTTAATGTATAATCCTTTTCCGAGAGCTAGCGCTTCCATCGTTATGTTATGTCTTTCAGATTCTTGAAGACTCTTTTGCGCGGCTTTAGAATCATTCACAGCTTTTGCTATACCAGCAGCTCCTCCAGCGAGTGAACCTAATGCTGACAATCCCGCAAATATAGGGATAAGTGGTAAAAGGCCTCCTGATTTTGGAAGTGGAATACAACGGGGCAAGCGTATTCCTTTGTTCTTACTAAATAGTTTTTTTGCAGCTGCATAAGCATATTTTATTGCAGAATGGTGGTCCTTGTATTTACTTTTTTTCAATTGAGACTGAATTACTTTAACGCCTTTCTTAAAACATTTTATACCACTGCCTGCCCTTATTTTGGCTTTCATAGCATTTTTTACAATCCAAGAGGCAATTTTTTCTCCTTTACCAGCTTCCTTTGATTTCAACCTCTTCTTAGCCAAATCCAAAAGTTTTAAATCAGCTATACGTCGAGCGCTCGAGTCTTTGTTAATGTATGCAATATCGTGGTACATGCAGGCTTCATCTAATTTGTTCACTCCTCGTTGACCTTTACTTATCCGTTTTTGAAGTTTAGTTCCAGAACCGCAAAATTGATAGCCAGGTAAATGAACTTCGAACGGTAAATGATCTATCCAGCTATTAATTATACCACTACCTCCCTTCATTGATAGGCATAAAGTGAGTTTAAGAAGTATTAGAGTTGTTTATATACCTATTTGACTAATTCACTTTTGTTAACCCAACTGTTTTCTTCATCACTTAACCCTAACCACTTTACAAACAGTTTGTTCCCTTTTCTTTTAATAACCTTTTCGATAAGATAAACGTCTGGGAATTTTGTTTTTTGTAGTTCATAGCCGTAAAAAGAACCTAGGATATACTGATTGTGTTTGTCTTCTAATTGATACGTCTGGGGATTTGTTTGATTTATTTTTGCAATGCGAAATATTTCCGTAGACCAATTAGGAGTGTAACCTTTATAGAAATCACCTTTGTATTTACTTATACGAACAAAGTCTCCAATTTGAAAGGTAGGTCCTTGTCGTATTTTTAGCTGATGGGTTTTATTAATGTTAGATTTTACTTTACTTTCATTCGATTGATTAACGTCATTTGGCTTAAATTTTGTAATGCGATGCACAGTATTATTGTAGTGTTGCACAACTGAATCTAAATTATTCTGAACCCAGTGATATTTACCACATAGACTAAACAATTTGTAAAGGTGTGATTTTAAAGTTCTAATCACACGCTCTACAATAGAAGCTTTCTTAACAGAGTATGTGGAATAATGATTTATATTATATCTTTTCATTAACTGATTAAATAAATCGTTGTAGAATTCTTTACCTAGGTCTGTTTGTAAATTTTTTGGTTTTCTTTTAGATACGGATAATACACTATTCATTGCATTTGTAACACATTGCTTGGATTTTGACTTCAACGGTCTCACCCACACGTATTTTGATAAAGCATCAATTACGATAAGAACATATGTACACGACGGCCTAAATCTTGTTTGTAAATAAGTTGTTTATAGTATTCGTTGTGATAGTTTTTTTAGTTTCGTTTATAGTTATCGTTTATTCCGTTGCTTGTAACTCTGTGTTAGTCAGTAAGTTGCTTTGTTCGTTATAGTTTATGTTTTATGTGTAAATAAAGAAGTATCTAGGGCCCGTTAGGGAAATACATAGGAGATCCCGGGCAATACCTTAGTACATAACAGCCATAATAGTGGGCCTAAATTATCGGCTCTCTATAAGGTATTGCCCGAGATCATAAGCCATCCGGAGTGAGGGAGATAGCAATATCTTCCCTCCCGCTCCCACTCCGGGGAGCGGAAGGGGAAATTGCCTCCCAAAATAGTATAAAAACCGCGTGGGTGGTCCCGTTAATCGTCACTCGAATCAAGTCAACCAGAGGAATCACTCGAACAGAAGCAGTCACTCGATCGTCATTCGTGATCACTCCGGAGAGCCACAAAACTCTCAAAGCCATCGCAACTCCTAGCTCCGATATCAACCACAAATACTGGCGTTTTCATTCCGCACCCGCAAGTCCTTCACCGTGAACCTCCGCCCACAGGCCCTACCGGATAACTTCACTGACTCATCATATCCGAGGGCCGGTCGGGAATATTGGTCCTTCGAGCCGGATAAAGAAGAAACAACAGTGGAAAATGCCAGTAACTCGAAGCATGTCGGAGCAACGAGTCACCGTAGCGGGGTGTCAAGAAGATTCTACACATCAAGACGACACTCCCGCAACTGAGCAACCGCCGGCGGTGCCGCCGGGCTACCCCGTCCGTTATGAAAATCCGCCCGGATCTCCGTCGGAAGCTCAGCCACAGAACACCAAACCGAAGTCGATTTCAAACAAGTCGAATCGGGCGCGGCGCCTAGCGCGCGCCAAAGCAGAAATCGCAAAACTGAAGCTGGAGTTGGAACAAGCCAAGCTCGCAGTACTAGAAGAAGAAGACGAAGAATCTGATGATGAAGATTCCGTCGCATCGGGAGAATCGCTGGGGCAAGCACGGGTCGCCGAGTGGCTAGACCAGGTGCCGCCAGTGACCAAAACCTCGGAACAACCTATCAAGACCGCACCTGCGTCGAAGATTATCACCGAAAAACAGCCGCCTGCAACCGCGCCGAGACCCCACCGGTCAGAAGACAATCGTATTCATCTCGGCGAGCTTGCGGCTGCGATCGCGCACGCCGCGCGATCGAACCACACACCGTCCGCAGTTCCGAGGTACATCGGAGAGCTACTTCCGTTCAACGGCTCTCACTTCGAATGGCTCGCATTCCGCGCGGGCTACCAAGAAACCTCCGTATATTTCTCCGACATCGAAAACACAGCAAGACTCCGAAGAGCCCTGAAGGGCAAAGCGAAAGAAGCAGTGAGCAGCCTGCTTATAGTGAACACGAAGCCGGCTGACATTGTGCAAGAACTAGAAACACGTTTCGGTAGACCCGAGACGATCGCCCTCGCCGAGATCGACCGGTTGCGGCACGTGCCCCGCCCAACCGACTCACCTCGTGACATCGTACAGTTTGCCAGCAAAGTCAAGAACAGCGTGGCCACACTCCGCGCGCTGAACCAGGCTCACTACCTATACAATCCCGAGGTAGTGAAGCACATCACCGATAAATTAACTCCGTCGCTGCGCTACAGGTGGTTCGACTTCACACGCGAACAACCTACCGAAGAACCCGACCTACTCCGCCTATACCGGTTCGTGTCAAGAGAAGCCGAAACATGCGGCCGGTACGCCGATCCGGAGAGCGTCGGAAATTTAGAAGAACAACCGCAACGTGCAGCACCGCGTGCGCGCCCTCAACGCGCATACAGTAACAGTCAAGCCGAAGAAAATCAAGAGAGAAGCTGTCCAGTTTGCAAACAGGCAAGTCACGTGACCGCAAACAAGTGTGAACGCTTCAAGAAGGCTACAAGCGACGGACGGTGGGACTTAGCCAAACAACACCGGCTATGTTTCCGCTGCCTCAACCTAAGGAAAGCTTCACACCAGTGCGACACACGACAGTGCGGAGAAAACGACTGCAAGCGGACTCATCACCCCCTCTTGCACTACACACCGAAGAAAGAGGTCGAGACAGTCGCCACTACTCACACAAGCGAGACAGAAACAGTCTCCACCGCTCGCACGCATCGACTGGCAAATACTACAAGCTACCTCAAGATATTGCCAGTAACAGTCGTCGGACCGAAGTCAACCGAGAAGACTTACGCCCTTCTCGACGACGGCTCCACCGTCACCCTCGTCGATGAAGATTTGGCGAGACGCGTCGGCGCCGATGGCCCGATCGATCCGCTAAACATCGAAGCGATCGCCGGGGCCCGAGTAACCCGAACAGACTCGCGGCGCGTCACGCTACGTCTACGAGGCCAAGACGAAGAACATACCTTATGCGGGAGGACTGTCAAAAACCTCAAGCTGGCTGCACAAGAAATAAAGAACATAGAAATCGAAAAATATCGTCACCTTGAAGACATCGCACAGGTCGTCAAGTACGAAGAGGCCCGGCCGACTATACTCATCGGTCAAGACAATTGGGAGCTACTTCTCGCCCAAGAGCTGCGCCGTGGTACTTCAGACGAACCTGTGGCTTCAAGGACTCCGCTAGGCTGGGTGCTCCATGGCTCAGCCAACAGGAGCCTGGGCCACCTAGTCCACCACGTCTACCGCATTACCGAAGTCGAAGATCGACTTGAAGAAGCTGTGAAGAAACACTTCGCCTTAGAATCTCTCGGCGTACAACCTCGACCGACGCGCGCCGATCCAGACGAGCGCGCCCTCCGGATACTCCGAGAGAAAACCACCGCATTACCAGACGTCGGCTACAGCACTGCACTGCTATGGAAGACGGACGTGATCGAACTACCGAATAACTACGACCACGCCCTTACTCGCCTACATAGTACAGAGAAGAAAATAGACAAGAGGCCGGATCTGAAGCAGGCCTACGAGACCCAGATGGAGCAGCTGGTGGAAAAAGGCTACGCTGAGGTAGTCACCACTCCGCCCACCGAGAAGCGCACTTGGTACTTGCCTCACTTCCCAGTACTACACCCCGCTAAACCGGGAAAAGTGCGCCCAGTATTCGACGCTGCAGCCCGAACACGGGGTACCTCGCTCAACGACCACCTGCTATCTGGACCGGACCTCCTACAATCGCTACCGGGCGTGTTGATGCGCTTCAGACAACACCCCATCGCTGTGGCAGCCGACATACAAGAAATGTTCCTGCGCATTCAAATCAACGAAGACGACAGGGACGCGCTCAGGTTCCTCTGGCGATCACACCGGCGGGAGGGACCGCCTACAGAATACCGAATGAAGTCGGTGATTTTCGGAGCAGCAAGCTCACCGTGCACGGCGTTGTACGTCAAAAACCACAACGCCGAGCTACATCGTCACAAATATCCGGATGCGGCCGAGGCTATCGTTCATCATCACTACATGGACGATTACCTACAAAGCTTCACGTCTACAGAAGAAGCCGTCCGCATTACTACCGAAGTGCGAGAAGTGCACGAAAAAGCAAACTTCTACTTGTGCAAGTGGACGTCAAATAACACCGAAGTCTTGAGAGCACACCAAGCCGAACCCGCTACAGTACGAGACGTCACACTAGAACAAGAGAACGAAGAAAAAATCCTAGGCCTCACCTGGCGGCCCAACAGCGACACCCTTGGGTTCAACCTCAACTTCGCCCGGGTGCCGACCGACAAAATAGACGGCAGCCTCACACCGACAAAAAGAGAAGCCCTCCGCACCGTCATGTCGCTGTTTGACCCGTTAGGCCTAGCATCACCGATCACCGTGCAGGCCAAACAACTGCTACAGGAAACCTGGCGGCTGGGCGTAGACTGGGACGAGCGCCTGCCACCGCCTCTAGACGCCCAGTGGAACGACTGGCTGAAACACCTCGCCGAGCTACGTAACATCAACCTGCCGCGCTGCCATCCTACCTTCAGCAGCGCGGTACGAAGAGAACTGCACACATTCGTGGATGCCAGCGAGAAGGCCTACGCAGCCGCCGTCTATTGGCGCACACAAGACGAAGGCGGGCAGGTACAGGTGACCCTAGCCGCCGCCAGAGACCGAGTAGCGCCCCTTAAGCTCGCATCGATCCCGAGACTCGAACTACAAGCCGCCGTGCTGGGATGTCGACTAGCAAGAACAGCAGTCGAAGAACACCAACACAAACCCGACCGACGATACTACTGGAGTGACTCGAAGACTGTGCTCGCGTGGTTAAGAGCCGGCCCACGCTCCTTTAAACCGTTCGTCGCACATCGGGTGGCCGAGATCGAGGAGGAAACACAAGCAAGTGAGTGGAAGTGGGTGCCTACACAGCACAACGTAGCGGACGACGCTACGCGCGGAGTACCCGCTGACTTCACTCAACATCACAGATGGTTCGTCGGACCCGAGTTTCTATACGAGTCCCACGACCACTGGCCTACCGAGATGAGAGAAGAAGCCCCGAAGACAGGAGAGGAGCGGTCGCACGCCGTTTCACAAACAAACGGCACCCGGCTGACAGAATCGCTCCCCGAAGTACATCGTTTTTCGTCGTGGCTGCGCCTAACCAGAACAACGGCGCGAGTTTTACAGGCACTCGACCTATTCCGCGCTCCGGCCCGTAAACTCCGCCTACCTATCGAGCAGCCACGCCCACCGACCGATAAACCACGCCCACCTACAGATAGCGTGCATTACAAAAGAACAACTCGCAACAGCGAAGCGGATCCGACTTGGCGCAACGTCAACAAGAAGACAGCGCCGCCCGCTAAACGCCGCACCGAGAAGACCGAAGATCGCTTCCGACCGCTCACAGCTGATTACATCATCAGAGCGGAACAACTGTGGGTGCGTGCCGTCCAACAAGATTCGTTTCCCGAAGAGACGGCCGCGCTAAAGAAACAAGAAGCAGTACATCGAGATAGCCGACTGCGACAACTAGCAGTCACCTTCGACGACACCGACTCGACTATCAAGATAAAGTCGAGGATCGCAGCAGCAGTCCACATCAACGAGCAGCAGAAACACCCGGTTGTGCTAGACGGCGACCACCCTTACACGTGCCTCTACATAACCTGGGTACACCGGAGACTGCATCATGGAGGTGTGGAAATAGTGATGAACGAGATACGCCAGCGCTTCTGGGTGATACGTGCGCGACCCACTGTGCGCAGCGTAGTGAAAAGCTGCCTACCGTGCCGACATCGACGTGCAGTGGCCGCCGTCCCCCCGACCGGGAATCACCCGGCGAGCCGCCTGGCACATCATCAGAGACCCTTCACATACACCGGGCTCGATTACTTCGGGCCACTCAGCGTGACCGTCGGCCGCCATCATCAAAAAAGATACGTGGCGTTATTTACGTGTCTAACCACAAGGGCCGTACACCTCGAGGTCGCCGCGTCACTCTCTACCGACTCCGCCATCTTTGCCCTGCGCCGCATGATGGCGCGCCGCGGGCAACCCACCGAAATATGGTCCGATAACGGGACCAACCTCCGCGGAGCCGACGCGGAACTGCAGAAGGCCGCCCTCGAAGCCAGCCGCGAGGAGGCCGCCAGCCACACTATCCGGTGGCGCTACATTCCGCCAAGCTCGCCGTTCATGGGAGGGGCCTGGGAAAGGCTCGTCCGCTCAGTCAAGACCGCGCTGACCACAACACTACAGGAGCGACATCCGCACGAAGAAACGCTCACCACGTTGCTCTGTGAGGCGGAGTACACCGTGAACAGCCGCCCACTGACGCACGTCTCCGTGGACCCCGAAGACGCCGAAGCCTTGACCCCCAACCACTTCCTACTCGGGGGGTCGGGCCGTATCCACCAGCCGGGATCCTTCACCGAAGCGGATGTCGCCAGCCGTCACCACTGGAGGCGAGCACAGCGACTAGCCGATGAGTTCTGGGGCCGCTGGGTCCGGGAATACCTGCCGGAGCTTCAAAACCGGCGGGAGCCCCACGGCCGCGGAGCCCCACTGAAGATCGGTGACCTGGTGCTGGTCGCAGACTCGAACCTGCCCCGCAACGTCTGGCCACGAGGAAAGGTGGTCCAGATCTACCCAGGCCAGGATGGCATCGTCAGAGCTGCAGATGTCACCACCCGAACCGGAGTACTGCGGCGCCCCACGAAGAAGCTCATCGTACTACCAGTCAAGGCCATCGAGACCGTCGTGACACCCAGAAGCTGAAGCGACACGTCGCTTCACGGCGGGAGAAATGTACACGACGGCCTAAATCTTGTTTGTAAATAAGTTGTTTATAGTATTCGTTGTGATAGTTTTTTTAGTTTCGTTTATAGTTATCGTTTATTCCGTTGCTTGTAACTCTGTGTTAGTCAGTAAGTTGCTTTGTTCGTTATAGTTTATGTTTTATGTGTAAATAAAGAAGTATCTAGGGCCCGTTAGGGAAATACATAGGAGATCCCGGGCAATACCTTAGTACATAACAGCCATAATAGTGGGCCTAAATTATCGGCTCTCTATAAGGTATTGCCCGAGATCATAAGCCATCCGGAGTGAGGGAGATAGCAATATCTTCCCTCCCGCTCCCACTCCGGGGAGCGGAAGGGGAAATTGCCTCCCAAAATAGTATAAAAACCGCGTGGGTGGTCCCGTTAATCGTCACTCGAATCAAGTCAACCAGAGGAATCACTCGAACAGAAGCAGTCACTCGATCGTCATTCGTGATCACTCCGGAGAGCCACAAAACTCTCAAAGCCATCGCAACTCCTAGCTCCGATATCAACCACAAATACTGGCGTTTTCATTCCGCACCCGCAAGTCCTTCACCGTGAACCTCCGCCCACAGGCCCTACCGGATAACTTCACTGACTCATCATATCCGAGGGCCGGTCGGGAATAACATATTTAAATCCTTTATTAAATGAGGAGAATTTTTGAAAATCCATTAGGTCAGCTTGCCATAGATCATCTAATCCCTTAATGATTGTACATTGACGAACGAAATTTCTTCTTACAGCTTTATGAAGCTCATTTACTACTTCTTGTTTACTCATTCTTAACAGGTTTTGGTGCAACTATGTCATCAATTTCTTTTTTTGTGTAATACAGTTTACTCAAACTGACAGAAGTCAATTTTTCAAGATTATTAAGGTATTTTTTAATATCACTTTGAATTTTTTTCATTTCATTTCTTAGGTCTTGAACACAATTATCTACGTATTTTTTATTCACAGCCTCATCATCTTTCTCGGGAATTTGTAGTCCTGTTAATCTTGATAATTTTAAATCAAAATCACCTTTGTCAGTTCTTATCAATGTTTCGGAAATAATGTCAGTGAATTCGGTTTGTCGAAGACGTTTATGAACGTGGTGACCGAACTTATCAATATTCATTGTCGTCCAGTCCGCTTCTTTAGCGCAATGATACTGCCTAATCCTCCCGATGGAAGCTTTATATATTTCACTTGTTTTATAAGACCAGCTTCGTGCAGTTCTTCTATTATTGAATATATTTCATTTTGTACTCCAGTATTACCAGCAGCCCATGAAGCTAGTAATAATTTTAGCCGTTCCACTAACTCATTTGGATCATCCCAATAAACTAAATCAGTATCTTTTTTAACTTCTTTTAAAATTTCGATACCTTCCCCTTGAGGGAGACTTTCTACACTGCTTGTATGTGGTCTAGAAAATTTAAACAATGGTTTGATCACGTTCATATATTTAAATCCTTTGTTGCTTTTTATTGGATTCATTGGATTGTAGTCTCGTCTGTGCACATTAGTGTACGTAAGTATTATTTTATAATTTTCTAAGTCTTCTACTGTAACAAATTTCAAATTTGGTATCTTTTTAAATAATAATTCTTTTAAGCCTTGAGTTTTTTTGAAACTTCGCTTCCCTATTTTCAGAATGCAATCATCATAATCATGAACACGAGTTTTACCGAGCATAAGTTTTCCATTAACAACTCTTACACCATAAGGTATATTTGAATCTTGTATTGCTTCAGATGTCACCGACCATGATAAAGAATCATTGTCAACACTTGGTAATGACTGAAGTGATTTGAATGAGCTATCAGGGCTATCGTGCTCTTCAGCGGGTGATGAAGTGAGAGTTTTAGGTGTTCTACTAACATCATCATCATCCGAGATTTCTTCATTTTGAACAACCTTGTTGAAGTAATCGAAATCCTCGTCCAAATTATTTGAAGACTCACTGTCGGTATTTTTTGATCTTTTTATTAATTGGTTTTGTTCCATTTCTTCATCTGTGTGACGTTTGTTATCAGTTTTATTTGTTAACAGCTTAAGTGGGCTAACAATAGGTTTAAATATTGTTTCGAGAGCCATATCATTCGTATTTTTCGAATCTTTTATCATTTCTACTTTTCTTTTTACAGCTGCTGCAGATTTTACAATTTGCTCCTTGAGACTTCGTTCCATTGTAGAAGGTTCCACTCTGTTTGGCTTCTTATATGAAACTGATTGATTAATAACTTAGCAGCTATTTAAAGCGTTCAATCCACTACTATAAATGTATCGAACTTCATTCTGTAACAACCTTTATTTCGTTCATAATCTTTGTTAATTACAACGTAATTGAAAGGTTTACTCCAAACAGTTGAACACATTTCCCGAAACTGAGACCATGTCATGTCAGATCCCACATGCTCATCATAAACGTGTTTCAGGTTGATATCGTCTTGCTTAAATAATATAATGAGGTTAGAATTATCTCTTACTAGTTGTTTTGCACAAGGCACGGCGGTGGAAACACCCATGCTATTTTGTAGTTCCAATTCCGGCTGAGTGCATCGTGGAATACTGCCCGTTGATCCAGTTGGTCGATCGATACATAGGTCGGAACGACATGGGCTATCCGTGACGCGAATAAATCTATCGTAGGGGTCCCCCATTTTGAGAATACTACTTCCGTTGCTGTGGGTAGGAGATGCCACTGAGGTACGTAATCGGGAAAGGTGATCTGCTTCTACATTGTACATTCCAGGTAGGTGATAAATTCGCAAGTGAGCGTGGTAATGATTTAGTAGCTCGTATATTTGCAAAGTCATATCTAGAAGTGGCTTCGACCGTGTACCTCCTTCGTTTCGTAAGTAAGCTACTACAGTGCGATTGTCACTCTGGATAAGTAAAGAGGCATTTGAAAGCTGAAGTTGATGGCCCTGTTGTAGTACCTTTAGGATTGTTAACAGTTCCTTTTGGTTGCTGTGTAGAAGTTTCTCGGATGTGGTCCAGCTGCCTGTTAACTCTATATTGTTTAATTTCGCGCCCCACGCTAAGTTGGAGGCGTCGGTGGTCAAAAAATGGGTCGGAGCTGGAATTCTCAAGATTGATGCCGTATGACAGTTGTCTATCCACCAAATCAACTCTCGTTCGGTCTCTTCGGTTATGGAAAACGTAGCTTTCGGATTCTTTCTTCGAACTGAATTCAACAGAATTTATAGGTGCCGATAGTGTAGCTGACCTTTTGCCACGACGGAACTGGCAAAATTTAGCATGCCAATTAGACTCTCTAGTATTTTTAAGTTCGTTTTCTTTGTTAATAGTAACGACTTCGACATATCGACAATTTTCTGAATTTTCTTGTCTGGCAGTGCTTTTCTGTTTCTCAAGGGATCCCACAGGACTCCTAAGTATTCGATTTGGCGTTGTGGTGTGAGAAAAGACTTCTCTAGGTTTACCTGAAAACCTAGGTTCTGTAACATCTTGAACATGTCATATTTTCCCTTTGTCAAATTAATATTTTTCCTAACAATGTCCCATGAAGCCTTACATTTGTTTTTAGATTTTTTTTTAAAATGTTTGTATGCACTTTTTTAATATTTTGGTGTAGTGAATGTAATGTTTTTTGTTTTATTTAAAGCTTCATTTTGATATTTAGATTTTAAAGTATTCTTTTCTTTGTACAACATTTTTTTAGTCCCTTAGTTAGCCATTTATTCTTAGTTGGTTTAATTAGTACGTATTTTTATACGTATTAGAGGAAAACAAAGATCATGGAATAACTTCAATAACTCGTGAAACCCTTCAAAAGATTTATCACACTCTCTCTCTTGATAGACTTCGTTGAACGATAGAGCTGATATGCATTGACAAATTTTTCCAATATTTTCTTTGCTAAAGTCTCGGCGATATTCTAACCAATATTTTATAGGTTTAGTATAGTCACGACTTTTGGGAATAGAAAACGATAAAGATTGCCCCGTATCATGGTCCGATAATGCTAGGTGATGTATACTTACTTTTTCGTTTGAATTTTCCAAGTTGCTGGCTATTTGGTCTATACTAGAAGTTTTTCTAGTAGGTTTATTTGTATGTGTTTTTAAATTATGATTAAAAAGAATCGCTTTGAGTTCCTTTAACGTCCTAATGAATCTTTCAACAATGCAAGCTTTTTTTGTAGAATATGTGGAGTAATGGTTTATATTGTACTTATTCACAACGTTTTTTTAAATTTATTGTTATAAAATTATTTTCCGTGATCGGTTTGTAAATTTTTCGGAATTCGTCCATTTCGTCATAACATTTTAAAAGCTTGTGATACACACTCTTTATTTTTTTGCTTTAATGCAATAGCTCATGCAAATTTTGTAAAACAGTCGATAACGGCTAATATATTTTTATTACCATTATTAGCTTGCGACATTGCTCCCATCTCTATTAGGTCTGCTTGCCATAGATGATATACAGTTTTTGGTTTACGGAAGTATAATCATGTTACCGAATACCGGACTCTGCTTAAATGGCTTCCAATCCGTCGTAGGCGTGACTTGCATATTCTTTCGCAACTATTTAACATATTGTTCAGTCCGAAATCACCACCCTATTTAAAAAAGCGCTTTCAATTTTTGCAGTCATCACAGGGTCATGAATGACATGCGGTCATCCAAAAAACTTCTTCAATTTCCTCCCCATTCTACTAATTACTATACGCAGTCGTTTACTGTCCAGTCCATTCGCCTCTGGAATTCCTTACCATTAACAATCAGAAAATCCGAATCGATTGCTATTTTTAAAAATCGGCTTAAAGCACACTTTCTTTCTTCTTGACACAAACTGCCTTTACATCTTAGAATATTACTGGTCACTGTTAGTCTCGACATCTCCTCGCATATATCAAGTAGTATGTATGTTTATTGTATGTATGTATAATTATTGTTATGTATTTATTTTATTTTATTTTTATTTATTTATTACTGTATGTATACGTCTATGCAAACCATACTTTCAAAGGTTTAACATACTCCCCCTGCCATGTATGTACATTCTAGAAATGTGTAAATTTGTTAGGAAACACCCAAACTTATATCAAAACCGCGCTAGTCTACATTACTCGCTAAGATATAAAAATAAATTGATTCTACCTACTGTCCGTCTAAAGATTCATTCTTCCAGTCCATACGAATTTATAACAGATTGCCGGAGTTTATGAAAAATGAAGTAAATGATTTAAAATTTATAAAACAATTAAAATTAGTGTTAATAAAAAAATGTTATTACACAATAAACGAATACTTAAATGACAACAATATAAAACAATAAATGAAATCCAAAGATAAATAAATATTTAAATGCCTAAAAATACTATTTATTTGATTATGTTATTCAATAAATTATTCAATAATTATCATATGATTTCTTAATTATTTTAATTCTTTACAACTTCTTAAAATAAACAAATTGATCTAATTATGAATGGCGTCATCCTCTCTGTCCACAATACCTATCTTATTGTTGTGCCCTACAGGGTCTATAATGATCTATTTTATGTATCTAATTATAACACCTGTGTAACATTATAGAATGCAATAAATATATTGAATTGAATTGAATTGCCATAAATTTATGCAATCCCATTTGTATCAGGTAAGAATTTTAAGAACTCTACAACACCTTCCCCTTTCTTTAATGGTTGTCCTCTACGAGATCGCTATTAGCGATAAGACCGCCTAAATTGTACATCTTTCTGTAAAAATCATGTGTATTTTACTTGTATGGTGTGCAATAAAGAGTATCTATCTATCTATGTATCTATATATATCTTTTATAATAACATTTCTTCGAGGATAATTATTATTAATCCTAGCATTTTTACAAATTTCGTTTACAACATCTGCTTTGCTCATAATGTTTATTTAATTTTCTTGCAAGATCTCTAATATCAATGCTTCTTTCAATATTGCTTATTTTTTCGGCTAATACTTTAACACATTTATTGATGTTTGCAATAGTTTCTAAGATTTCAGCTTTCAATTTATCAATATTATCCTTATAAAACGTCTATGTTTTTTACATTTTTGGTATTAAATTTTATTGGTTCAGTAGGATTTTATTTGCATACATTAATCGTCAAAGTTTTTTCTACAACTAATCGTTAAGTATGCTGTTCCAACGTTTTTATTATTTTATAATGGAAGCTTCTTTTAATTATTCAATTATTGATAAAATTTCATTATTATGATTAGTGTTGCCAGCAATTTGTGAAGCGATTAATAGTTTGTCTTTCGATTAATTCGTTAGGGTCATCCCAAAATATATAATCTCTATCACTTTTATATTTTTTGTATGCTGGTATATACCTACCTCTTTTTGTCTTTAATGTTTTATACTAATATTTGTTTTTGACTCTACTTTCATTGGAAATTAATGGTTTGATAATTTTACGGTATTTTAAACCTTTGTCACCCTTTATTTACCAGTTAGGACTCAATTTATGAGCATTTGTATACTGAAGTATATCTTTATAAATGATTTTATCTGTTTCACTTATAACTTTAAGATTCGGTTTATTACGAATAAGGAGTTCTTTCAAGCCTGGAGTTAATTCACTGTCTCTGTTACCTATGCTTACTACATAGCTTTTATCTGATGTTAATGCATTGCTCCTGGAAGTGATAATAACTTCTTGATTACCCATTATAAACTTTTTGTTTTGACTTCGTATTCCAAAGGGTATATTAATGTCATTATCATATATGTCCATTATTTCATCCTTATCTAGTGACATTAACGTATCGCTAATATTTTAGCATGAACTTTTACAATCATCACTATCTTAATCTACATATTCTAAACTTTCACTTGAATTTGCATGCATGTTCTTGCTAAACTGATCATAGTCTGAAGACAAGTTGAAATCTTGTAAGGTATTATTTGTGTTCATATCTATCGAAACATTTAGTGTAGGTTTATCTGTATGATTCGCTTTGATCATTGTCTCCAAATTATCAGTGATAGGCTTAAACACCTTCTTAAATTTCAAATTAGCTACTTCTTCATCATTTTGAAACTGTTTTATTTTATTTTTGATATTATCAACTGACTAAATCAGTTGTTGTTTTATTTCTGCTTTAATCGGATTATTCATTTTTTAAACCCAACCGTTGGCAGATGATATTTCTCTTCAATTGACGTATTTTCTACATTAATGCTTTTTATATAATTCATTGAAGTTTAGAAAATATTATGTCAAAACCTTTTCGATATCAGATTTTTTTAACAAGTATTTTATTGTAAATAAATAAATGTATCAAATCCTTGTCTATACATGCCTCTATTCTGATCACAGTCTTTATTTATGGTTAAAAAGCTAAATTGGTCCAACCATATTGTGCGACAAAGCTGCTTAAATTATAACCAATCCTTATCTGTATTTACATGTTTGTTGTTAATATGTTTTAAATTAACATCATCTTGTTTAAAGACAATTAAAAGATTAACATTATCACGAATTAATTGTTTAGGTATTTTGGAATAGGTCTGAGACAAATAAAAACAGTCTAGTCTATCTGCCTATGCCTACCCATAGCAAAATAGTTACAAATATTTACCAGATTTTCACAGGCATACATCATTACGTTACATCATCAAATATCATAATTGAATTTCTCAAAGCATCTTTTGGTGGAATCACGTCTTTACTTTCATTAAAAATAAATAATTTAGCATTAGGAATATGACTAATAACATTTTCTACCATGCCATCACCCATACCCGGCACCACTCTGACTGTCATTAAGCAGTCAGAAATGAAAAAGAAGCTTAAGGCGGGGCTTCTTATCCACACTCGCATCACTGACGCTGCCACGCTGCACAGAGTCCTTTGTGCCCAGAACCCGTGGTACAAAGTCGACTCCTGGCAGTGTTACGACATGACGGTGGACGAGAAGCCTCAAGAGGTAGATTCCAAAGATAAGGTGGTCCACCTTATACTAGGAATCCCTGAGGACCAAAAGCAAACCATCCTGGAGAGAGACCGCCGGGTAGCCCACATGTCCGGAAGTGGGTATATCCGTTTCTTCTCCCCAGAAGAGACGACAATGGCCGGAAATCAACCAGCAGCGGTAAGTGAGGCCACTGGGAAGGAAACCTCGACTCCAGGGCCATCCACCTCAGCTCCCCAACCGGGTACGAGCGAGATGGACATGAACTCGCCCCTGCACATTGAGGGTAGCACCAGCGATGAAGATGACGTCCTACGTAGTCCTTAGCTCCCTCAATGTCATTCAAACCAATATGAACAGAGGTACGGAACCTACATTTGTAAGCTCAAGGTATCAAACTATTATAGACATTACCATGGCAACACATGCGGCGACCAACCTCATTGAAGGATGGCATGTGTCGAACGAGCCATCCTTTACAGACCATCGCCGCGTGTGTTTTCAAATACAATACAAGCAAAAAAACCCTGTCCCATATCGCAACCCCCGCAAAACGGATATAACAAGGTACACAAATCTACTAACCAAAGCACTAGGTGACACGCAACCAACCGACGTAATACTTAGTACTAACAACATAGAATCAAACATACAATTCCTAACTACAACTCTTACAGATAGTTATGAACTGGCCTGTTGTAATACCCAAAGGCCTGGAAAAAAGGACCTGGTGGGGGCCAGAACTTGAACGGCTACGCAAGGGACTCAGGACACTTTTTAACCGAGCAAAAAACACCAGATCCACTGAGGACTGGGAGAAATACAAAACAGCACAAAAGTACTACAAGAAGCGGATTAGATTCCGGAGAACGGAGGCCTGGCATAAGTTTTGTAGTACCATAAACTCAACCAACCAAGCCGCAAGAATAACAAAAATCCTGTCGAAAGGCGATCTCAAACTCTTGGGCTCACTTAAGAAGGAAGACGGCACTTATACAAACATGGACGAAGAGACCAGTGCAGTGTTACTGGAAACACACTTCCCCGGATGTCAAATCACGTCAGACTCCGAGTGGCCAGACGAGCAGCACAGCATACCGACAACCCAAGAATGGGAAGTCGCAAACAAGGTAGTAACTGCAAAAAGAATGGAATGGGCCCTAAAAAGCTTCAAACCGTTCAAATCTGCAGGGCTAGATGGGATATTCCCAGCACTACTACAATGGCAATCCAATCAGGTAATAAAATATCTACTACCAATCTCCAGGGCTTGTATAGCTTTCAAATACATACCCAAATCGTGGAGGGAAGCGAAGGTAGTCTTTCTACCGAAACCGGGCAAGGAGGACTATGCACACGCCAAATCTTTCAGGCCCATTAGTCTAACATCATTCCTTCTCAAAACGCTGGAAAGACTAGTACATCGATACCTAAGGGATGGAGCTCTAAAAAGCAAACCACTACATCCCCAGCAACATGCATACAGAAAAGGCAGATCAACAGAGTCAGCACTACACATGGTGGTGCACAAAATAGAATCGGCTATCACTAATAAAGCCTCAACACTTGCGGCCTTCATAGACATAGAAGGGGCATTTGACAAAACCATGCACAACAGCATCAACCACGCCCTGCAAAAATCCAAAGTTGAACCAGTCATCAAGTACTGGATCACAGAGCTTGTCAGCAAAAGGGCGGTCCAGATAGTGGTGAATACTACCACAAGAGCAAAGGTAGTAAGAGGATGCCCGCAAGGAGGAGTCCTCTCACCACTCTTATGGAACATAGTAGTGGACAGCCTCCTATGTAAACTAAATGAAAGAGGGTACACTACTATTGGTTATGCAGATGACCGAGCAATACTGATAAATGGAAATGCTGAAAATATGCTCTGCGCAATAATGCGTTCAGCCCTTCAGATTGTAGAAAAATGGTGTGACGAGCATCAACTGTCAGTAAATCCGAAAAAGACAGAACTAATCCTTTTCACCAACAAAGGAAAGTTACCAGAACTACAACTACCAAAATTATTTAATACCAAACTCTCGCTATCAAATCAAGTGAAATATCTGGGCGTCATCCTCGATAATAAACTGAACTGGGCGAGTCACATAGAAGCCAAAATAAAGAAGGCCTGTATAGCTTTTTGTCAATGTAGAAGACTAGTTGGTAAAACTTGGGGCCTTAATCCAAAAATTACACTTTGGCTATATACATCAGTTATCAGACCGTCTCTAACTTACAGATCAGTTGTATGGTGGCCCAGAACACAACTGATCACGGTGAAATCAAAACTCCAAAGTCCACAACGATTAGCGTGTGTAGCAACCACTGGATGTATGAGAACCACTCCATCAGCCGCGCTCGAGCTCCTCTTGAACCTAAGACCCTTAGATTTTGTCATACAAGAGGAAGCACAAGCAACCGCCTTAAGACTAAGAGCAAACGGACTATGGAAACAAAACACACTCAAAAGTTCTGCAGGCGATCCTACAGGAGATACCACTTCTTGAGGCGCCTATGGACAGAACACCGTGTCATCACATTTTCGATCGAAGATACAATATCCAACTGACGGAAGAAGCAAAAGATAGCTCTGGCATCAACGAAGTTAGGATATACACAGACGGCTCCAAAACTGCACATGGTACTGGAGCTGGTGTCTTCTCGAATGACTTAAACATAAAAATATCAACCACCCTAGACAAGCTGAACATAATCTTCCAAGCAGAATGTATTGGCATCACCAAAGCGGCACAGGCAGTAGCAGCCAGAGACGTCCGAGAGCATAATATAAAAATTATCTCAGACAGTGCATCCGTGCTTCAAGCTTTAAAAAACAATATCATAACCTCTGTCCTTATATTGGAATGTCACAACGCACTCCAATCTATTGCGAACACGAACAGAGTAACCCTGCAATGGATTAAAGGACACAGCAACTATCTGGGCAATGACGCAGCAGACGAACTGGCCAAAAGAGGATCGAAGGCAATTGTGTACGGACCGGAACCACTACTTCCCGTACCTCAGGCCCAAATAAAATCATGGTTGCGCGCAAGAACCAAAGAAACACATCTAAATGAATGGAGAAACAGTGAAGGATGCAGGCAAACGAAAAATGCGGTTCCGGTAGCATCAAATAAGTTTGCCCGCAACCTCATCAGACTAGCAAGGGACAAAATTCGCAAGGTTATAGGTATTATAACCGGCCACTGTCCTCTTAATAAACACCTGTTTAACATAGGTGTGACAGACAGCCCCACATGCAGAGGATGCATGGAGGCAGAAGAAACGCCACAGCACGTGCTATTGGAATGCAGAAGCGTGGCAGATCAACGGGCACGGATCCTCCAATCACCAGGATCGCTCCCGGAAGCCTGCAGCAATCTGAAAAGGCTGCTGACCTTCTGGGATGACTTAGGATGGTTGGAGTAAGAAAGACTAAGCAGCACGCACAATGGCCCAATCATGAGGCTAAGTGCGGAGAAAGCCTAGCTAAACTAACTAACTAACTAAGATTAGGTGGCGAAAATTAAACTTGTCGTAACTCCTTTTTGAGTCTCGCGAGATGCATGGCCTTGCTATACCCCGTACCCCTCAGTGATACGATAGCGATTGCAAGCAACAGGGGTATGTCAGTGATCTTCGTTATCCCGCCAAAACGTAAGTAAACTGCCTGGTGGCGTTTTGTTCAACAGTTTTTAAGATGCGGTGGCTCGATTACTGGCTTTGTTATACAATTTGTGTACCATAACTATTTAGTGATAAAAGTGCTTTGGTTTGTACTTTACAATGTCTTTGCATTGGAACAATTTACAAGCTAATGTAATTTTGATGATTTTTAAAATTCAGTGGCTCAATTTTGGTGGCTTAGGTGGCAAAAAATGAACCACCAAATCTTAAAAATTGCCACCAAATTCTAATTTGGTCTTTTGTGCTCGTTGTAGGTATTATTTTATGAGCCACATGCTACAAAAGTATCTGCTAAGGCTGAATAAGATCAGAATATTTTTGCATTTTAAATAAAATACTAGAATAATTATTTAGTTTCCAGTAGTTTATTTGGGTAAAAAAGTAAACTACAGAATTAATTGATCATGTTTTCTATAATCTATCTCTTGCATCCTGACTGACACTATTACTACAATCTTTTCATTGACTTGCCATTCTAACCGTAACTACTTAACTTATCATCATTCATCATTTCTGCCATAGGACGTCCACTTTTGAACATTGGCCTCCCCCATTGACTTCCAGATTGGCCGGTTGGAAGCGGCCTGCATCCAGCGTCTTCCTGCTACCTTCACCAGGTTGTCTGTCCACCTTGTAGGTGGAAATCCTACGCTGCGCTTACCGGTACGTGGCCTCTGTTCTAGAACCTTTCTACCCCATCGGCCATCAGTTCTACGTGTTATGTGCCCCGCCCTCCGCCACTTCAGTTTGCTAATCCGTTTTCTGATTGGATCTTGCAAGGAAACACCAAGTATAACCCTTTCCATAGCACGCTGTGCGACGTTGAGCTTTCTTATGTGGCCCATAGCGAGAGGCTACGTTTCAGTTCCATAATGTCATCACTGGTAACACACACTGGTTGTAGACTTTCGTCTTAAGGCACTGAAGTACATTGGACGAGAAGACGTATAGTTTCCCGAACGCTGCCCAGCCAAGTTGGATTCGACGATTGACCTCATTCTCAAAATTGGATCTACCTAACTGGATAACTTGTCCCAGGTATTTTACTACAATTTTCAGAGTAGAGTTCCTAACGGATATTGTGTAGGGCGCTTATAGGCATTTTGGGTTTTGTCCATGTTCATCCGATCAACAAGTAGGTTGCTGGGAAACTCGACTAAGGCCATCGAGCATTGTGCTGAGGTGTTCAAGCGATTCTGCCATGACCACAATATCGTCAGCAAACCGAAGGTGAGTGATGTACTTGCTGTTGTTATCTAACCTCCTGTTGATCAAACGATTCTTTGGCTAAAGTTGTTTTGTTTGCTAAATTGAATCAGTGCAAATATGCTTACTCGCAAAGCCCATGCTCGCCACGAGGAATCTAAACTCCTACTGGCTTTGAGGGAACTGCAGGCGGCCAAGGAACGGATTGAGCAACTGAATAGGGAAAGTGAAGACAATGAAAGGATACTGTTGGATGTGCTGGATTGTAATAGCAAATTAAAGAAAGAGATGGCTGAGCTGCACACCAACTACGGCTTATTAATTGACGAACGTGACAAGCAATGCAATCTGTTATAAGTGGGTTCGGTGAGTGCTGTGAGGAATACTAGCAAAACCTCAGTCGTGTATCTGCCCTTCAACACGACCTTGATGAGGCCCGAGACCATATCAACAACCTGGAGACGGAGAAGCAAGCCTACATTGACAGCCAAACCACCCTTTTATACAACAAGCTGGTTGGTAGTGCGCCCAGCCTGATACAAACTGCACCTGGAAGTCCACCTATTGTAACCATAGATTTAACTAGTGTTCATTTCCCTTACTCAACCTCTGCAGGGATTTCGAGGTGCAGTAAGAACAAATTTAGGAAATATGTTAGATTAAATAAGTTTATTAAAAAATCAAACAAATTAGTTAAAAAACAGAATTGTTTATTTACAAAGGTTAAATATATAAAAAATAAAAACCGACTTCAAAAAACTAAAACGCTAAAAATAATCTTAACACTTAAGTACCTAATCAGTTACTTTTGGAGTCGGTGCAACCGAAAACATTGGTCTCTCATTGACTGGCATCAATTCAATCAATCAATAACGCATCAAAATTGTTAAATTCTTACCTCTCAGGCAGATTGCAAGCAGTAAACGTTAATGGTGCTAACTCCTCTGGCGCCCCGCTTCAAATGGAAGTGCCCCAGGGCTCAATATTAAGACCGTTGCTATTTTTGATCTATATTAACGATCTCCCTTTCTATTCCAAAGACTACTGTGAGATAGTTCTGTTTGCTGATGATACTTCTTTAATCTGCAAATCAAAAAGAGGCGAAGAAATATTTGACGATGTAAGCGGAGCTCTCCCCAAGGTATTGAATTGGTTTACAAGTAACAACTTACTTCTTAATACAAAAAAAAAACAAATGTATTAAATTCACTATGCCTAACGTAAAGCAAACTAACCCAGAAATTTTACTAAATGGTAAAAAACTTGATATATCAAACTCCACTGTTTTTCTGGGCATTACATTGGATTCGAAGTTGCAATGGGGACCACATGCTGCCACTGGCTGGGAGACTTGCTTCGGCTGCCTTTGCGGTTAGAAAAATTAGACATCTAACTGACGTTGTAACGGCAAGGCTCGTGTATTTTAGTTACTTTCACAGTATTATGTCTTATGGTCTTTTCTTGTGGGTTCTACTGCGGACATCGATACCATCTTTATTTTACAGAAAAGAGTCATTCGAGCTATTTACAAACTAAGTCCGCACGAATCCCTGAGAGATTTCTTTAAAGAAATCAACATACAGTGAGTATGTAGCCTCTCAATATATATTTGATAATATCATGTACGTTCGCAAAAATTTAGATCTTTTAATAAAAAAGAGTGATATTCATTCATATAACACAAGAAACAAAAACAAACTTGTAGTTCCAAACTTCAGATTAGCCAAAACAAGTAACTCATTCTCGGGTAATTGTATAATTTTTCAAATAATATACCTTACAATGTTATCGAACTTCCTATTAATAAATTTAAATTACATGTCAAAACTACCCTAATGTCAAAGGGGTATTACAAAATTCAAGACGATAGATGGCGCTGCCGCCATGTCAACATCAGCTCCGTATATAATAATATTTTTTTAATAGCGTATCACAGTTTAGAGAAGTAAATACGGGCAAACTATGTTAAGTGCTACCTAATTATCTCGTGTAAATGTTATCTTCAAGTGACTTACAGACGTTTAGAAGATACAGATGTGTAAAAATAAGTGCCTTAGTGTAAAAGAAAACAGACCCTAAAATAAATAAAGTAAAAAAATTACAATAGTGTAGACTACATAAATAATAAATAACCCCAGTGAACTTATTTTAGTGACATAAAACATTAATTTAAAGACAAATATCACAGTGCAATTGTTTTAGGCGGTTAATTTTATTCAAATTTGTGACTGTGATCAAGTGCATTTGAACGTTTTGTTTAAAGCCTACATTTGGATGAATCTTAATTCAACGCCATCTTTTGACTCTGAGCACAAATGCGTCACACCAAATCACTCACAAGCACAGCGTTTGCCTATGAATCAGTAGCGACATTTATTATAAACTGTAGGCACTTTATCAAAGAAGATAGCCGGCTACTGGCTATATAATTCGGCAAGTTCATTAGTGCTTGCATGGCTTCGTGAATACTACACCGGACTTGCAATACGTGATGTCTCGTGAACGCGGGTTCAAATCCACGTTTGTCTAAAAACTCTTTTTTCCATTTCATTAATTTGTAGATCTGGAATTAAAAGTAACTACAAAGATGTATTTATCATCAAAAAATACACCACACAAGAAATGTGACAAATGTAAAAAAGATATACCAAGACGTGAATACCTAAACTGTTCACAATGCAAACTCCGACTCGATCTCGGTTGCGCTAATGTACCATTCGTAAGATTTAATATTATGGATGCGGAACGGAAAAAGAAATGGAAATGCGACAGATGCTTAACAAGATTAACCGAGAAACTGGGTTTCGCTTCGACGAATGTGACCGTGCGAAAAAAGCCATCGTCCCCAACAAACTGTAACAAAAGCTCTACGTCCAGAGAGATGTCGACGCCAACCGTCCCTACGCAAGCTAAGTCAACAACAAACACCGTCTCCCACGTAGATGATTCGCCGGCTGTATGGATGGATGATGACATGTCAACTGCGCAGATGGAGGAGTCGCTTACTGATGACTTGCCAGCCGCGCAAATAGACGTCACGTCGGCGGCACAGGTTGACGATTCTTCAGTCTCCCAATTGAATGACTCTCACGTTCTGACCGACTACCACGATTCAGATGAGTCGCTAGATACAGCGGAGAAATTACTGTCTAAAAGTGCGGATTATACAGTTGTCGACTCAATGCCTACTCAAGAACTGATAGATTCAATTAACCTACTTCGGTCTACTACTACTCTATTTTGCAGAATGAGTTCGAGAACACATCATTGGACAATATAAATCTCCGGCAACAGATCACTAAATTGACTAAATATAATGATACGTTAAAATATTATGTCGGTCTCCACTAAGCGACATGCGGATCACTCACAGTACTTCAAAACAAAATAAACATTCTAAGCGTCGATCAGAAATACCTATGCCTCGCGTAGATCTTGGAATATCTCCACCTCATAAAAAACCATTTCAAGCTGACAGTACAGATACAATAATAACACTCCAACAGAGGATAAACCACTTAAAAAAACAACTAAAACGTACTGAAGAAGACATCTTAAACCTTAATATATCAACATTCTAGAAAACAGACTATCAGTCACAAGTATTGAAGTGACTCCACATAACGCCAAAAACATGATTTCGCAAAAAAAATTATATGAACCATATACATATCTTTGGCACTCAACGCTGTGTCGGCCTTTCCTCTTCTTTATTACGATCAAGAGAGAACACGACATACCAAAAGTATGGTATCACATCATTGCAGGGACGTGCATTGGTTTCAGATAGGGGTAGGCTGGGTACATACACATTTCAAGCCAGTGAACAACGAAAGCCTAAACCGTAATTCATATTGAGCGTTTAAATAAATGCTAGATACATTTATTTCTGGTATCACTGAAATTAAATTTAATCCTGTATTTTGTTCACTTATATCTACGTCACAGTAAGGACCGCGTCTTAATGCTTTTTAAATATAAATTGTACTCGTCCACATCTCGCGGTTTAGGAAATGTAAATACTAAATAAAAAACGCAATAAAATTGACATGTTCACGTAACAAGCGCCATCTTGGTAATTAGATTGGAATAAGTTAATAAATTGGTGGATTTTGCTAAAGCAGGGTAATGATTAGTTATGTGAAAAACTTAATAGATGGAGCTTTAAAAAATAAAATGATAAAAACTTTAATTTTACCTTTAGGATTTTAACTAAATTATAAAGAGGTACTTCGAAATTCACATGGTATTGCATTGTTTAATAAATGATAATTTCTTACCCAGATGTCGATTTCTTTTTGCAAAATGGTGAATGGGGTCGTTGATTTATTTTACCACAACAAATATCAAAACAATGAATGGAATTAAAACAAGTCATTAATCTGATATCCGTAATGGCTATGTACGAAAAATCTGTTGATAATGTCTTGTTTTTGCAACTAACACAAATCCACATTTGATTGTCTTCGGATTGGCGCGTAATTTATTTAACCTAGAATTCACATTAATACTTCACTTTGCAGTTTTTCCATTGAATAACACACAACCACACAACACTTAACCCCGAAAACAAAGATAGCACTCAAAAAAGGTGTAAAGATCAGTAATACTATAATCTGATTTATCAAAACTCGCGAGATGACAGCCGCCGGCGGCAAACTATGATACTAATGGAAAAAATTGCTGACGCAAACTTTGTATCAAAACAATGTCCTGCATTACCTTTCAAGGAACTGTAACCCTTTTTTATTATTTTCAAACGTTTCTATAAATATAATTACGATTTTATCATTTTAAATATTCATTTCAATATCTTGCACTGTCAAGTTTTAATAAAATACGACATATTTAAAGTGCAAATGATCGAAGTAGGCGAGGCTATATCCGGTTTATGCTGCTAATAAGGAATGTTCCTTCCGTCCGATTGTCATGTATGAAAAGGGTGTAATCTTTAATTTAGGCGACTTTCATTTTTTTTTAAATTCAGTTTGTTCACATATAAGCAGCGAGTATCTAAGTGTGAGTGAAAATTGAGTAAGTTTGCGTGATACAGTAGGCGATCTCGCGGCAGCCTACATTGGTTAAATTGCACAGGAACGATCTAAGTTGCGCGCTTTAGTAAGGAATAAGTATAAGTAGACGACAAAATGGTTACAGAATACTTATTGTTTATTGTTGAATACGTAAATAATAATTATGTTTAGCTGTTCTGTCGGTTTTTATGAAGGTAGGCTCTGCATAACAGCCTATATGGGATGCACGCCCCTGCATCATTGACAAAGCCTTTTGCTATGACTGCCGATATTATGAAGAATATTAAAAACACACAAGTAAACCCACGGGACAAGATTGTTATATGTGTTGGTGAAAATGACTACGACATAAAAATCTTGATTTCACATCTGTGGCGCATGCTTATACACTTTGCTAATAATGAGGTTATTGTAATTAATCCACTGACGAATTCATATATAAATGTAAAAGACCTAAATGATACAATTAAAACTATATGTAATAAATATCAAAACTGCCATTTTATAGATTGTAGGAATAGGAATATTTTTAAATTATGTAAAAGTATAAATTATGTAATCGACTGTGCAGATTATGCGTATAAATATCTAAATCCTAAAGAACTTTAAAAAATTTTAATACGCGGTAAGCCAGTTTCTCAGGGGTCTTACTGCACGACTTTAAAGTATCCAAAAGGTACAATTCCGTACTACTTTTCCAAGTCTCAGTTAGGGCGGAATGTCACTGCTGGTGCCGATGTAAATAGGACAACACCTCAACACGTAAGCACCGCAGCACAACAGTCCCCTCTTAGTGTAAATAACGGACAGACTCTTTTTCGTGCCTAAACCAAGAAAACGTACATTTAAGATTTTTCACCAAAATATTGCTAGTGTACTACCGAAACAGGAACTATTACAATTAACATTACAAGAACTGTATGTGACGGATAATGAACCGGATTTGATATGCCTCTCTGAGACTTTCTTACGAGATGGTAGTAAAAAATACTTAAACATCCACAACTAGGAAGTAGCGAGTGTGTTTTGCCGAGACAAGCAAAGGGGGGGTACGTGTATCTTAGCCAAACGGAACGGCATATACAAAGAAATGACTGAACTAAAAACATATGCAATACAAAAGACATTTGAGGTTTGTGGTATCGAAATGCCACTACATAAACTACTCGTGATCTGTGTGTATAGAACACCAACATCGGATCCCAATGTCTTTTTAAATAAATTAGATCAGTTGATGCATGATTTATCAAGAAAGTACACACACAACACTAAAATTGTTATAGCAGGTGACCTAAACATAAACAAATTTAAGCTAGGAAAAATCACTAACCATTTTCGTGACCTATGCCTCAACTATAACTTGCAAATCCATATTAATGTCCCAACACGGAAAGATTCATGTATAGACCACATTCTGAGCAACATAGGGAATGCCGATGCTACAGTTCTTCCGCTATATTTATCCGACCATGATACCGCTCAATTACTAAGTTTCGCAGTCAATGAATATAATAATCAACCAAAGACATATACTATTTTAAGAAAAGACTACTGTTGCGAAAACATTTTAAAATTTAAGAAATGTTTGGATAGTATTGCTTGGTCGGAGATATATTCAGAATCTAACATAAACAACACATTTTGGGGTTTTCATGAATAACTATGTTTGTTTTATAACCTCTGCTTCCCAAAAATAAAAATAAAACTTAATAATATAAATAAAAACAAACAAAGTTGGATAAGCAGAGGCATAAAAAAGAGTTGTAAGACAAAAAGATCACTCCGGTGCAGTTACTTCAAAAATAAATCTCTGACTAACAAAAATAATTATATGAAATATTTAAAAGTATTAAAAAGATGCATTAATAATTCAAAAAAGAATTCTAATACAAGATTTATAAATCAGAGCAAAAATAAATGTAAAGCAGCATGGGCAATAGTTAAAAATGAAATCAGCAGCTCAAAAAAAGAAAATGACATCCACGAAATAAAAATTAATAATCAAATCTTGACCAATCCTTTTGACATAGCCTCAGCTTTTAATCACTATTTTATAGAGCTCAATAGGACTAACGTTTGTACTACGAAAACACAGACACAGAAAGCAAATACTGTAACAGTATCCAACTCAATGTTTCTTCGGCCTATGTCGAAAGAAGAGGTCAAAAGAGAAATAATGAGTTTAAATAACACCACATCTGAAGGGTTCGACGGAGTTAGTACTAAAATAATTAAAGCATGTGTAGAGGAATTAGCTCCTATTATGACTTACCTAATCAATCTGTCATTTGCTTGTGGTACTTTTCCCGAACTATTAAAAGAATCGGTTGTCAAGCGACTTTATAAAAAAGGTGAAAGAAACGACATTAACAATTACCGCCCAATTACATTGATTTCTATTATATCTAAAATTTTCGAGAAGTGCCTATACAAGAGACTACTAAACTACTGCAACGCGTTTAACATAATTAAAAATGAACAGTTTGGCTTTCAAAGGCAAAAATCAACAACCCTGGCCATTTTTTGTCTTGTAAATACAGTCCTAACAAGTCTCAATGCTGGACACCTGACAACGGGTTTATTTTTTGACCTATCCAAAACCCTTCGATTTTGTGAATCATAACCTTCTTCTACAAAAGTTAGAAAACATTGGAATAAGAGGCCCTACATTGCAGTGGATATCTTCTTACTTGGATAATCGATGTCAGCGCGTGGTTATTAATAAAATAATTAAAGATGAACTAATACCTTGTCTGTCTAGCTACAAACATGTCGCATCTGGCATTCCCCAAGGAAGTGTACTGGGTCCGTTCTTATTTATATTATACATTGAGTCTACTATATGGTATCTGGACACCGTCGAATACAACTGGAAGCAGTGAACCCCAGCCGATCTGAGAAATCAGCCGGGGGCTGCCAACAACCATCACCTGCGTTTTAGCAGGGTTAACCTTGAGTCCAAATGACTTACTCCACTCCAAGATGCGGCGCAAGTCAGAATTGACAGTATGGATTACATTTGCAAGGTCATCAAGGCTACCCTGACAATAAAGTTGAAGATCGTCTGCATAGAGGTGGTAAGAAGATCAACACCAAGGGTGACAGAGTTAATGAAGAGAGTAAAAAGGAGAGGATACAAGACGCCACCTTGTGGTACACCAGCACCGATGTCGCACCATGCCGAGGATGTATCCTCGACAATGATGCGCTGTCGGCGTCCGTGCAGGTAACTATGAAACCAGTCAATTACCGCTGGAGATAAGTTAAGTGAACGCAGTAAGCCAATCAAAATGTACAAGTCAACTGTATTAAAAGCGTTGCTAAAATCCAGCAACGTCAGAAGAGTAAGACGCGTATTGTCCATACCATGGTGGATGTCGTCAGTAATTTTTACCAGGGCTGAAACTGTGCTATGGCCTGGACGGAAGCCAGATTGGAAAGAGTTGAGAAGATTACATTTAGTTAGGAAAA
This sequence comes from Anania hortulata, assembly GCA_963576865.1. Classification (NCBI taxonomy): domain Eukaryota; kingdom Metazoa; phylum Arthropoda; class Insecta; order Lepidoptera; family Crambidae; genus Anania; species Anania hortulata. The sequence goes on from OY756402.1 coordinate 12,539,064, forward strand.
GACTGAGCTGTTGGTGAACAACACGCTCTAGAACCTTGGAAAGGAAAAGAAGAATTGAGATGGGCCGATAGTCAGAAAAGGAGAATGGGTTGGATATCCAGACTTAATAAATCCAGACTTGAACTCAGAAATTGGAAAGAGTCTATGAATTTTATTTCAATGGGGCGTGTACTTTTTGCTGATTCGATAAATTACTAATTGTAAGGTACTTTTCTTATGTCTTCGGAATAATTGGACCTAGTTCTGCAGAAAGCAGCCATATGAGGAAAAGTACGAACGGAGTTATGAGCGTTTTTCTGTTAAATGTTGCCCTTCAGTTATTCTACTTTAGTTTATTACTTTTCTGTTTATTTTATATTTGTGAATTATTAGGAAAAGTATAACAATTTTTTAAATCCTATCCAGTATTTCGTATCGTTTAGCATAATACCAATAATAGCGTTTTTGACGAGACTGTTTTATGCAAAATAGCTTATTTCATCGAAATTACAATAAATAATAAACCAGCCACATGAGTTGGCTGTGTTGTGTGTGTGTGTTGTGTGTGTGTTGGAACCATTTTGTGGATTGGACATTATAGACGTTAAACCTTAAGTCAGACGTATTATTTATCCACCTACTGCATCACGTCGGGGTCACCAGTGTAATAGTGTGTCGGCGTGATGCAGTAGGTGGATAAATAATACGTCTGACTTACGGTTTAACGTCTATAATGTCCAATCCACAAAATGGTTCCAACACACAAAGTATATAAGTTCAGAAGGCACAGCAAGAATAGGAAGGTACACACACGCGGAAAGTAGTCCAGGGAAGCACAGAGATAGATTTACAGAAAGTACATAAAGCAGAAAAGAAGTATATAGCGGTAACGCGGTACGTGAGCATAAAAATTAGCCAAGGCAGCGTGCGCTTCGCGCCGTAGTTAGGTTCCGACTGGTGAGCACAGTGCGCGCGCGCAGGCGTGCATTTGCCGAATATACAGGGTGTAACGAAAAGGTGAAATAAAACTTTAAGGGGTTATTCTACGGCTAAATTACATCAACTTTTTCTATGGGACCAACATCGAAATCGCAAAAAAAAAAACACTTTCCCATACTAAAACGCGAACAGCTGGCATCAGTTTGTATGGTAACGTCAACTTTTTTTTGAGATTTTGATGTTGGTCCCATAGAAAAAGTTGATGTAATTTAGCCGTAGAATAACCCCTTAAAGTTTTATTTCACCTTTTCGTTACACACTGTATAACCGTTATGTGCGCGCCCTGCGTTAGAGTTGTATGTCGATATCGATATCGATGACCCAGTACACATCGCATATCGTAAGTGATTATTTGTGTTACTGTAAATATGTAAAAAATATAGATTTAAGTAATTGTAATATAGTGTAAATAAATAATGTTGGAAAGTAATAAATATTATGTGTATTTTAGGACATTAAGTTTGTAAATTAATCTAAATAAATATGTTTAAGATATTTGTAAGTAGTTTCATATGTTATGTGTTAAATGTGAACTAAGTGTAGGATAGATGCCTACATCTGCATTAATTAAAAATGAAATAACAGTATATAAAAGACAGACAACAAAATAAAAAGAAACGTTGTATTACTGTTTGACACCTTATTAGTAGTTACATACCTTTAGTTGTATGCTGGTCAAACGGCCTTGTATACAATGTGAAAAAGACGGAGTACATTGTCTTCAGGGCGGTACCAAGTGCCCTTATAGTATACCACCATTTTTACTTAATAATAAGCCGATAAACAGGGTACACACTTTCAAATATCTTGGACACTTGGTAACAAACGATCTGAAAGATGATATAGACATGGAGAGGGAACGCAGAGCTTTGTCAGTCCGGGCGAACATGCTGATCCACAGGTTCTCACGATGCACGGCAGCAGTCAAGATAACGCTGTTCAAAGCGTATTGTACGTCACTGTATTCTGGGTCTCTGTGGTTCAAATATACCCAAAGGGCTTACAATGCTCTGCGGGTCCAATATAACAACGCATTCAGGGCGTTGTTGCGGCTGCCGCGCTTTTGTAGCGCGTCCTCAATGTTCGCCGAGGCCCGGACAGATGGTTTTGACGCCACTTGGCGAAAAAAATCTGGCTCACTCTTGCGCAGGTTGCGCGGCAGCCCCAACATCATTCTGCGCGCGATAGCGGATCGGCTCGACAGCCACTTGTCTGGGCTCTAGCCAAACGTACCAAATCGTTGTTAGAAATTAAGTACTAACATAGGTTAAGTTATTGTTACTAACAAATTGGGCCTTGTTGTCACTAATAAAGATTTGAATTTGAATTTTATAATTTCATGTAAAATAATATTTGTGATTTGTAAGAAAACGAAAAAATCCTATTATGTCTTTATTAAAAATTAAAATGTTTATTGTCTTCTTCCATTAATTAACAAATCAAACAAAATCCAATCAATACAGTAATTTTTTTTCGGCTCTCATTGTTCCTCTTCCAAATTAAAATCCAAGTCAGCATTAAGCCCGTCAATGTCTTCATCAATTGTATTTTCAGATCTACTCGTCAAATATCATAGAAGTGTCTAGCATCCTCCGGAATCAAGTGTTTTATAGATATCATATCACGTAATTTGGGCTCCGCGATTGGCTTTCCACTGGGCCATAATTTAGATAGCTTACTCTTAAAAACACCTTCTTCTGGATTATTACAGTCTTGACGTCTTTTAGATGTTTTGCGCGTAATATCCAAACAGTAATAATCTGCTTGATCAGAGTCAGACTTCATATAAATATGATATTGGTCTGTATTTGTTACTTTTAATTATCTTGTTTTCAGCCAATTAACTTTGTTATTACTTGTAGTTTTCTTCCGATTTATTATTAACTTTTCGAGAGTGTCAACGGAGTAAAAATCGTCACTTTGCATTTGGCAAGTTATAAAAGGGTTTTTAGGGTTCCGTAGCCAAATGGCAAAAAACGGAACCCTTAAAGATTCGTCATGTCTGTCTGTTCGTCTGTCCGTCCGTCCGTATGTCACAGCCACTTTTTTCCGAAACTATAAGAACTATACTGTTGAAACTTGGTAAGTAGATGCATTCTGTGAACCGCATTAAGATTTTCACAAAAAAATAGAAAAATTATAATAAATTTTGGGGGCTCCCCATACTTAGAACTAAAACTCGAAATTTTTTTTTTCGTCAAACCCATACGTGTGGGGTATCAATGGATAGGTCTTTAAAAATGATATTGAGGTTTTTAATATAATTTTTTTCTAAACTGAACAGTTTGCGTGTGAGACGCTTCCAAAGTGGTAAAATGTGTGTCCCCCCCCTGTAACTTCTAAAATAAGAGAATGATAAATCTAAAAAATATATATAATGTACACTACCATAAAAACTACCAGCGAAAATTGGTTTGAACGCGATCAAGTAATTAGTTTTTTTTTAATACGTCATAAATCGTAAACCGCAATTTAACTTTCGTAATGTTATGAATTTCATTTTGCAATAAAAAATACCATAACTATGACTCGATTGTCGTGGTGAACTTTTACTCATAACGGTACCTACAGGTTTGTACGGAACCCTCGGTGCGCGAGTCCGACTCGCACTTGGCCGGTTTTTTTATTCTTTTTGCATACAGCCATAATTTGAATATAGTCGTCAGGCGTATAAATCCTTTGATTGTACTTTAAGGCTCTCTCAATATCACCGAAGTCCTTATCATTGGGTAAGTAACTGTGGGCTGGCATCAAATACTTAAAAGTAATAGATTGAAGGTTGGGTTTCATCTCAAGCACTACTTTCATCATGAGAGTAATTTTAATATTCCTGTTTTGACCGCCGCAGGAATCTGACCAAAGAATCAAATGTTTTACAGTGTCAGAGACATTTTTATCTATGTGTTTCAGAAGAGATGACCCTAGTTCCTGTGCGCCACGTCCAGCCTGACCCTCGATTCATGTATAACAGTAACTTTGGTTGTTTTTAGCACTGTAGACACCCAAGTTATAGAGCCAGATCTGTCTTTTGTAAAAAAAAATATTTGTCTGAATCCGGGGTAATGGCAGTGTCTTTTGCATATCAAACGTAAGACATTCGACGTCGTCTTGATCTTTAGCAAAATCTATATCTATTTTTAATTGAGATATTGCTCTTTCAGCCTGCTGGAGATGATTGTTGTGTGTTTCTTTTATAGAATTGACGTCCTCTCCCTTTTTTTCAGCATTTAGTAATTCAATTTGGAATTTATCACAAAGATTGCACGTATATTTGCTTAGTATTTTAACTTTGATGTTGAAGTTGGTGTAAAATATTTTTTTGAAGAAACTGTAACTTAAAGAGTTCGGGCCCAGCTTAGCTTTATACTCATCATAAACATCAGACAATGTCACCCCAGGCTTGAAAAATTTGGCCGATGTTTTAGACCTTCTATAATGAGACGTGTACAGTGGGAGCGAAATAATAAATTATTTTATTTCTTGTTTGCGCCCATCAGGTACTTTATTCTCTCCACCCTTTTTTGAACCCCATTGGTCTAGCAATGGTTTTCTCGAATGAATTTTGTCCATGGCCGTTGAAATTCTAGTTGAGCATACATTAAGAGTTTTACAAAACATGTCTCTATATATACCCTGTATGTATAAATAAACAGTAAGTTTCTATTTTATATTTTCGAAAAAACTGTTTTCTTTTTGTAGGTTTCCCGCTTTTGACCTCTTTCACAAAAACGCCTAAAAAATTTGTCTGAGAGTTATAGGAACCAAGACTCTAAATTTTTTTATGAAAGCCAATGCGTGTTCGCAAGGGAACGGTTACATTACACTTATTTTTGCATTTGCAAGTATAATCTATGAAGTCTCTTGGTGGTTTATATCTTAATTTATGATCATAGTATTCTTTATTACTATTCCGTGCCTGTTTTCGTTCTGATCTACTTTGAGGACATTTTCGTTTTCTGCCACGTAATGGTCTCCCAGAATTAGGAGATTGTTCTTAATCTTCCATTGATTCATCAGGTTCATTAACTGGCTCCTCCAGAGGTTCATTAACTTACTCCACCATTAAGGACGGAGACTCACGGCCCTCATTCTCAACATCTGTAGTAGAATCTTCAAGTCTCTGCTGCTCTCTGTGGCATACCTCTGAGATAGTTGGTACTAAATCCCTCTCAACCTCACTAAAATATGTAGTGTCAGAACCTTTGGTTGATGGAACGTAATCAGAACCATTTGTGGCGGAATAATCTTCAAACGAATTTTTTACTACGGAACTATCATCACTATTATAATCTAGTGCGATTGGATTTAGTTCTGCAGATCTTATATTTTTCTCACGACAAGGCTGTTCTGAAATTCCTGATAGTACCATATTTTCATACTCACTGTCAATTTCCGCCGGCAACATAAAATCTTTAACGGTTCTTGAAGGTTCAGGGGGGGTTACGTCTAAATCGTGCGGGGTTATCAAATCATGATCAGAAGCACATGGAGAACCTCTGGTGGATTCTAAGTACATTCCATAGCAACTTCGAATAATTTTTAGTCCACTGCACTCATTGCTGGCACTCGTTTTAGTTAACATTTGCAATTCTTGACTGAAAAAATGAAAATAACATATATAATAAATATCTCAGGACATAAATACACAAACCGATTTAGTTCCAAAATAAAGCAGAGCGTGTGCTATGTTTGCAGTGAGAGAGGTTTGAACCCGCAACCCTCGGTTCATAGGCAGCGATACTAAAATAACAAACAAGGGAAAAACTTAGACTTACTTAGTAGATGATGATGTTTTGGAATCTTCATAAGCACATGTGTCGGCTGAGTCTTCAGATTTTTCAGTGTGTATCTAAAACAAAATAGTATCTCGTTCAACGTTAACTCTAACGTCAGCAATAAATTATACACACCTACAATGAAACTATTTATTGAACATAGATACTTAATCGGCATTCGAATAAGAAACCGTTACTTTAAAAAACCGGCCAAGTGCGTGTCGGACTCGCGGACGCAGGGTTCCGTGCCATTATCTAATAATTTAAAAAAAAATGTCTGTTGTGTGGAATACGCTTCCCGCTTCGCTCAATTTCTCTGGAGTTGCATCTAAGTAATTAATGGTTATAATAATAGTGAAAATAGATATCATATATGTACTTACTTGTACCAGTGATGACGATGCATGGTCTCTAAGAAGGTCGATATCATTACAATATCCATATTCATCCAATATTTCATCCGGGATTGAATCTTGTGATAGGAACGTTGAATCAGGGTTTCGATTTAGATTACACATTCTTTGGAAATGTTCTAATGTCTTCTGTTGGTTCGTCGTCGTTCACTTTTCTAAGCATATTCACCAATAATCTCCCTCGGCCATTCATGATTCTGTAGTAACAGACACTTTTTCATTCGAAACAAAACTAAAATAGGTTTTAACACTCAAAACGAGTTACTACACTTTTCACTATAATTTAAACAAACTAATTAATATCAGAACTTCTTCTTAACACCGCAAAATCCTTATTTTTGCAATTTTTTACGCTTTCGATTGTCAATAAGATGCGTAACCTGTTGGCACGTGCTCACGAATGAAAACAAACCCCTCCCGCGAACAGCCCCCGCGTCGCGCCGCCTGCGCTTTGTTGTAGTATTGTTTAATACGTAGGTCACACTATAAGTTTTGCGTAACTTAAAAAACAACATGTTATAACCAAAATATTTTGTTTATTGCTTTTCACAATACTCTCCTTTACATTTTAAATATTTTTATAATGCGATCGAACCATTTTTTAAAACAGGAGGACCACAGATCTGAAGACATGTTTTCTACGTGCTGATTGAACGGGTGTCCAATCATTTGACAAAAAACTAATAACAAATATTCATTTGAAAAATAACATTTGACAAAATTATACTTGATAAATTGATCATTTTACAAACTATTGTTTAATAAACCACTCATTAGACAATATATTTAGAACAAAAAAATCGTTATGCTAAAACATTATTTCACAAATTGATTATTTTTTAAACATGTTAGTTGGCAAAACAACGTAAAGCATAAATAACATTGGACAAAATGCATGCAACCAAATCTTTCTTAGACAGAAGAAGGCAGTTAGCTGTTAAGTACGTGTAGGTATAATATTACTTTAGGTTCATGCATGGAAGTCTAATAATAAAAAATGAGTTTAATAATCATAATAATCATTTATTTAAAACTCTTGTAAAGACATGAGAGATGTTCTTAATTACTAGGTTGTGACACTCATCTAGGTTAGGTTAGGTTAGAACAGTGACCACACCAAAGCGCGAAGCCGAGCGACCGGAGCAAGCGCAGCGAGCGTAGGGAGCGTGCCGCGGCAGCGACCGGCGAGCGCTCAATTCTTATTCTATAATGGAAATTTAGATTTGATAACTTTCCTTTACAGCCCCCTCTACAACAACCCTAACTCACTGCTGTAAAGTCATTTTCAACAGAGTTCTAGGTTAGGTTAGAACAGTGACCACAAAACCAGGCCAGATCCAAATATTTTTTGCAAAATTAAGGTAAAAACTAAGGATTTTGAGGTGAAGCTTTATAATTTTCATTAACTAAACATTTCTGAACTAAGCATTTCCGAGAGAGGGGAGTGGTACCGGGAGTAGTGCTCCCCTCCCCTTACCGCCCAAATCGGGGATGACTAATCAAAATATTTTCCTACAAAATTATTACTTGCCTATAAATAATCGGTCTAAGAAAATATCTAAAATACCGCCTTTTTTAAGGCTTCGCGTAAGTATTGGTTAGAAAATAGTTATTTTTATAAACTAATGATTTATTTACCAACTTTTTGTAAAATTACCAGTTTGGCAAACGAACTAGTTAGTCATGTGAACAGTAAACATTATTAAAATAATATTATAACAGTTGAAATATTTTCTAAGTAAAACATTTGCGAAACCTGTACTATGTCAAATGATTGTTTTTAAAGTAATATGTTTGCGAAATGAAAGTTTGTCAAATGATTAGTTTTTCAAACGTTGTTTGTAAATTGATCTTTTGTCATACGTTTTTTGTTAAACAATAGTAAACCAATTAAACGCTATCACTACCTCTTCGGAGTTGGTAAAAGTAAAACCTCTTATCAAATCTTTAATTTTGGAAAAAATACAGAAATCACAGGGTGTTAGGTCAGGGCTATGCGCAGGGGCATGCAGCGGAGTCACCTCCTAGAGCGACGGGATGTTATTGGTTACATCCGGTTACGATCGGATGTAAGAAATAGCATCCTGTCCTGGTGCATCCCGGGCAACGGCGGTTAGTAATTTCCTTCGGAGATTGCTAGCCGACGGCTAAACTCTGCCAGTGTCGCTCCTTGTGCTGCTATGACTAGCATAGCGGCGCAAGGATGTGTTCACGAAGCACACCGTAATCCGCAACGGGTTACCGGCGGGACGGGGGTCCAGTTTACCTGGACTGCGAGGCGGAACCCTCTTTAAAAACTACCACGCGCGGCTCAGCCCGCCCATAGTCAGCCGTCGCTGACTGGCGGGTCGCCGGGCAACTCATTACCCCGTGGGGGCCGAGGGCTGTCGGGAGCAGTTCGTCCGGGCCAAGAGGAAGGAAAACCTCACTAAAAAACCCATGCACACCGTAACCCGCCTTCACGGGCGGGCCGGGGGTTGCGGGGCTTTTGTCCAGACCCGAGGAAGGAAAACCTCTCTAAAAAACCCCTGTACACCGTTACCCCAATCGGGGCCGGGGGCCTTTCGGGGCCGCGAGGATGGTAAACTCAATAAAACTTCCCCCTAGTTCTGGAGTCTCGCAAGGGGCTCCAGGGCGTATGATTGGTAGGGTTACATACAGGTCGATTTCCTTGCACCATACCGTTCTGCCCTTTTCAGGGCGGGGCGGGGGCCCTGCTTGCCAGGGCTGCGGGGAGTAAACCCCAAAGGGAGTGTTTGGGGGCTGGGTCTGTTGCGGCGGAGTGTGGTGGTGATAATGGGATGTGCGCGGCTTCTTCGGTGTTGATGTCGTAGCCAGATCGTAAAATTGATCATTTCATGATGAGACCGATCATATCATAAAATGGTGGTATTTCATGATATAGAACCGAACCCGCTGCCTACATCATAATGAGGTCTGGCCAGATCAATGAATACTCAGCGTTTCACGATATAAACAGCTAAACGCACGACTACTCCATGAAATGGTCAAACATTAGTGATCAATATCGATCATATCGTAAAATCGTTACATTACTCACCGCCAGAGGCGCTAATGTTGCTTTGTTTTTGTGATGAATAATGGCGGCCGGACAATTAATTTATTCTAAAAGTGAATAATAATGTGTAAATTGAAGGTGAAAGTTTAGTGATATATCGTTACGACAACAAGCTAGGCGATTTTTATAAAAGTCAATTGAAAAAACGAACGCAACGTCAAAAAAATCAAGGAGTTCGGGACGTAATTTGAGAGGTTAGTTTGGTTATTTAGTTCATCAAGTCTTTTTATTTATTCGTTTTGTTTCAAAATAATAAGTACTTAAAAATTGTAATTTATCTATCGACCAAGATTATAAATATTAAACAAATTCACGTAACTTGTAAACTTATTTTTATTTTAACGATATGGCCAAACGTGGATTGACATTTCATCGAATGTTGACGTTTAAACGATATAGTCGGTTTTAGTTGACCATGTCATGAAATACCACCATTTTATGAAATGATCGGTCACATCATGAAGTGGAAAATTTTACGATCTGGCTACGACATTGACATGAGGTTTTAGAGGTTCTGCCCTCCCTTGTCAACACTGTCGCGGTCGCTTAGCATCCCAGGACTCATCACCGCACTGTGCCCCTTCAGCCCTTGACCCCAAATGTTCCTAAAAATCCTTCAATTCCCGTCGTTGGGGCGCCCTACGGGGCCTCGCGCGGCGACGGGGTCTCTGACCTTGCGCGGAGCAAGGCGGAGTGGTTGGCGTAGTGGGATCAACCGGCTAGCGGCCACCCTGGGGGGAGCCCGACCCCTCAGGTGTAAGTAGGGTTATCTGGTTACTCGGGGATATGTGACCAGATGGACCAATTATATCTCCCCGACTCTATCTAAAACTCTCTATCTCTATCTCTCTCTCTCTTTCTCTATCTGCCCTCGCGCGCAGGCTTGGAGACTGGAGGGTACTTATTTATTTTTATTTATTTATTTATTTATACTTTATTGCACATTTAAAAATAATTGTACAAATGGCGGACTTAATGCCAAGAAGCATTCTCTACCAGTCAACCAGTGATCAAACAGAGAAATACAGGCGGTGCAGCAAGAAAAAAAAACATATATATATATATATATACACACCAACATTACATACTTAATAAATAGGTATAAATATATATGATTATCAATTATATCGGGTGTAAAAAAAGGCTTAACGAAGCTGAATACCACATATTCTACGTATTATTACGATCATTTTTTTCTTCTACACTATGCCTGGGAAATGATGGGTTACCGAGTTATTGACAGTCAAAGTTACAATTTTTTTTCATAGATTTTTACAAAATTGACTTCTGTTTGATAAAACTAAACTTTTTTCCAAAGAAACATGATTAAAGTTTTCAGTACTTCTTTCATAAAAGGCCTTTAAAGGGCACAGCCGGCAATGAATCGTGCGCACGCACACAACTACGCCGTCTTTTAAATGTGCATGCGCGCTCGCTGTATAGCGCTCACTCGTGTGCGCGCGATCAGCTGTTAGCAGTTATCGAGTTCAATGACGCCTTGCCTTGTACTGACTCGCTCATAGTCTTAGATCGATTGGTTTAATCCATCTTATGAAATTGGTCAAAATAAGGAATTTTGTGACTGGCAATTCATTATCTGTTAATTAATTAATAATTTTTAATTATTTATTTATTGAATAACAACAAATCAAATCAACATATCATTTTACGTACATAAACAATTTGAGAAGAAAAAACAAGTTTAAAAGATTATGCCTGTGCAGGTGCATACAACACTTTTACATTAGTACTCGTACGAGATCGACTAAGAAAAAAAAATTTTGTAATTAACTTTTACACAATACGAATTATTTCAACAATCCAAATTTGTAGTAGGTTGATGAGCTGTTGTCTGTACATCGAAAGGTCTTACATTTGAGACGTAGTCCGCTTCTCCTTATCGTGTGGGCTGCAGAAACTGATGTTAGAATTTAAGCCTCCGTAGGAGTCTGACATGACTTCTGTAACGACTGCTGCCAGAAGAAGCAATAGCCAGGATCTACGCCGAAGCACGAAATCTTGTCTTATCTATCAGATAATCAGGTTTATTTGGGCCTGTATTCAATTCTAACCAAATTTTATTAGTGTGCCCACTTGGAAATCAAACGCAGGACCTCCGGATTACGAGCCAACACTCTAACCATTAGAAAACTGAGGCGCGCAGTTTACTACAAACTCCTCAACACAAGTTGTTTGTTTTATTTTCGAATAGCAATTAAACGTACCGAAAACAAGCCCGTCAGATAATCGAGTCTAATATTCAGGCCTGTAATCAATATTTTAACCAAACTGGGAACCACCTGACCCTGAAAAAGTATTTATTTCTAACTTGTGTGCCTTCCTAAGAATCGAACGCAGGACCTCCGGATCCAGAGCTACCACTCTAATCATTAGAAGATTTAGAAGACAGAGGAGTGCAGTCTACTACAAATTCCTAATCACAAGTTGCTTGTTTTATTATCGAATATTAATTAAACGTACAACAATTTATTGTTTTAATTGTTGAATACGGCATTAGCTATTTTACGATAAGTACCTAAGTTAAAATCTAACTGGCAAAGGAATAAACGTTCCAAGTTCTGTTGATAAAAACCCCTACGAAAAAAAATAGCAATTCTTTATAACGGATAAATCAAACTAATTTCTTTTAGTTAGGCTCGTACTTTCACATATCGAGCTATAATCAAGAAATAAAATAAAGCTTCATGGCATTTCCTGTTGGAATAATAATAATTTTAAATTTACTCATCATAACTTACTTTAAAATATTTAATTTTTTGAGTACTATTTAAAATAAACGTACCTTTATTTGCCCATAAATTATAAAACGAAGCGCCTTACAAAATCTTCACAAAGTTTTTTGTAAGGTCCCCGTTGTTTAGTTATTCAATGGTTGAACTCCCAGACCCGGAGGTTCTGAATTCGATTCCCAGGCGCTCGCACACAAAAGCATTAAATTTATTGTCTTCTTCTTCTCTTTTAAGCAACTCTAGTGCCATAGGCGTCTGACATGACTCATGTAACGACTACTAACGACCGATGCCAGAGGCTGGTACTGCCTACTGTAGCCAGGACCGACAGCTTGTCGTGCCCTTTGAAGCATGGAATCATCTCATATCGGACAATCTGATTGATGGATTCAAGCCTGTAATTTCTAAATTATAACTAACCAATTTATTGGAAACTTACAACTTTGCGTTCCCACTTTAGAATTGAACCCACGATCTTCCAAAAATCTAACCACTAAACCACTAAGGCGTAATTTGGTCGCGGACCTTAAATAAAACATTTCAGAAAGAATTGACATGGGTCGTCTGATTTACCAAGAGCAAAGCTAAATTGGCTAAGAGCAAAGCCGATATCATTGTTTTCAAAAAATCGTTACGTTGACTTAAAAATTGTGGAAATACCTACAGAAAGTTTTACACCGAGACCAGTGAGGCTCGCTCGCCCCCGTGGCCGTGCGTGATGGGCGCGGGGCGCGGGGCGCGGGGTACGGGGCGCGGTGTGCGGGGGAGTTTGCGCGAGCGGCGGCGGCGAAATCAAAGCCGAAGAATAATAATGCAATTTGTGAAAATTTAGTTCGGTTTCTAACTTCATCGAATGCGCTTATTACTTATGATTTTTACTGTTTCCTCTTACAGTTTGAGTTGAGGTGGCAAGTAGTTGAGATTAGTGTGATAGTGGAGTGTTTGTGAAGATGCCTTGGCATCAGTTTAGTGCTCGCGAGTATGTAAACATGGTTTACTGCTACGGTATGGCACATGGCAATGCTTCCAAAGCATTGCGTATTTACGCAGCTGAATATCCTGATGCGCATCACCCTCGTGATCCGCAAGTGATCACTCGGGCTGTTCAGCGTTTGCTAGACAATCAGCCGATTGTACCCGTTTCGGAGACAGGGCGCGGGTCAATACGCTCTACCACGGAACAAGCCATTTTAGACGTCATGCGGGAAAACCCACGTTTAGGCGTGCGAACAGCTGCTAAAGTGCTGCGGAGAAGGCGAGGTTAGCTTAATTAACGGTTATGTAACGAATACTTTAGAAGACATGCCACTAGTCCAGCTGCGAGAGACGTGGTACCAGCATGATGGAGCGCCGCCTCACATTGTGAGACCGGTTCGAGAGCGGCTTACGGAGTTATTTGGTGACCACTGGATCGGGAGGTATGGGCCTCACGCGTGGCCTGACCTAACTCACCTTGACTTTTTTTTGTGGGGTTTCGTCAAAGACAGGGTTTTTGACCGTCCTTGTGAAAATAGTGCTCAAATGCGTCAAAAAATTATCGACGTATTTGATGAATTAAAACAACGATCAGTGCGTGAAGGGATTTTGGAGCGAGTGCATCAAAACACGCTATACCGAGCGCGTGTTTGTTTGGAAATGGGAGGTCGTCAGTTCGAACCACAACTGATTCGTATGGAGAGGCCTGAATTGAGAGGTAAGTAGCTAAACAATTTACAAACATAAGAGGTACCTAATTTAATTGAAACATGTGATATTCGTTGTTGTGTTTTTTAAGTAAATTTATACTCATTTGGCGCGCGCGCCGTAATCGGGCGCAGTGCTCTCGCGCCGCCCGCTCGCCCGCCGACCACTTACACACACAGGCATAGACTGTGGCGTGCGCGCTATACATTGCGGGTTAGAAATAAGTTATTTTTTTTGATACCCAAAAATAAAAGTCATTTCCCAGCAATTTTATTTTTTGCATTCTACTTGTTTTTATGTATAGAATTCGTGGTTTTGGGCTTCGTTAAGCCTTTTTTTACACCCTGTATACATATACATACACATACATAATATAGTACACAGAGCAAATGAAAGATAGATTATTAGGTCAGCGATTTTTGATGTAAATGCGTAGAGCTTTCTTAAAAGTAAATTTGGACTTGGATTTCCTAATGTTGGTGGGAAGTCGATTCCAGAGTCGTATAGCTGTGAGGGTGAAAGAGTTGGACATAAAGCCAGAAGTGTGAAGTGGGGTAAGTAGTTGGAGGGTATTACCAGTACGAAGATTTCTGTCGTGACAGTTGTGAAGGAACCTAAACTTTTCTTTTAGGTAAGAAGGAGCGTTGAGATCATAAAGAATAGAAAAGAGAACGCAAAGTGCCCGAACCTCTCTGCGCTGTCTGTACTTGAGGGGGAGGAGACACTCTCGGACCATACCTACATCTGATTTGAGTCTGCCTCCTCCCAAACCCAGCCGGTCCAGGCTAGTCACCGCCTATTCTCGCGCTGGGCCCTCACTCGGCTAGACATGGATGTGTGGCCGAGGAGGCGGCTCTAGTCCAGGACTGGAGCTACCCCTCAGAACCTGGACGCGACGTAGACGAGGATGCCGCTTGCCTTCAAGCCGTGATGTCACAAGTCTGCGACGCATCGATGCCCCGGACAAGACCTCGCCTTCCGCGCAAAGAGGTATACTGGTGAAACGAAGAGATTGCCGCTCTTCGAGCCACCAGTAACGTCTCGCGCAGGGCTTTCATCGGAGCAATCGCGTCGCAGGTGAAGAAGACCGGCTCTACGCAGCCCACAGAGAGGCCAAAAAAGCCCATCCCAGCAAAGTCTCCTGTCCCCCCTATCACCGATGGAGAGATGGAGATGGCCAGGGATAGACTAAAGGGCAAAACAACTGCCCCCGGACCCGACGGCGTCCCTGGTCGTGTCCTGCGCGTTGCATTCGACCACCTAGAGAGCCGGCTTCGGGACATTTTTAACAGGTCCCTGCAGTGCGGAAGGTTCCCGAAGGCTTGGAAGGTGGGTCGGCTTTGCCTAATCCCCAAGGAGGGGAAACCGCAGGACTCTCCATCTGCCTACCGGCCGATCGTGCTGCTCGATGAGATGGAAAAGCTACTGGAGAAAATCCTGGCGTTCCGCCTCATCGAGCACATCGAGGAGAGTGGTCCGAATTTGTCGGAAAACCAGTTTGGATTCCGGACTGGTCGGTCGACAACGGACGCAGTACTGGCCCTGAAAACTTTTGCCGAAGAGGCAGTCGGAAATGGTGACCGAGTGTTGGCTGTTTCCATAGACATAGCCAATGCCTTCAACAGCCTTCCCTTTTCTACCATCGTCGAGGCGCTCCGGTTTCATGGAGTGCCTCCATACTTGGGAAGGCTGCTGGAGGACTACCTCAGTCAGAGGGAGGTGGTGTACACGGTTGCGGAGGGTTGGGGGATGCTGGAGCGGAGAGCGATGCGATGCGGTGTCCCGCAGGGTTCGGTCCTAGGCCCGACCCTGTGGACCATCGGGTTCGACTTTGTTCTCCGGAACCGGCCTCTCCCGCGCACCCATGTAATCTGCTTCGCAGAGGTGTGTCGTCGCAGCGAGGCTGCTGTTTCGGCGGTCGTCGATGCCGCCCAACGTCTTGGCTTGTCTGTGGCCCTTGAGAAAACCGAGGCCATCCTGTTTCACGGCCCACGACAAGGCCCTCCGCCTGGTGCCCAGATATTGGTGGACGGAGTCGCCGTCGGGATCGGGACCCGGATGAAATATCTGGGTCTCACTCTCGACGGCAACTGTAATTTTGCGGCGCACTTCGAGCGGTTGCAGCCTCGACTGGTTAAGACAGCAGCAGCACTTAGCCGCTTGCTGCCTAACGGTCGGCGGTCCCAACATCAGTGTTCGCAGGCTGTAAGCTGGGGTCACAAGGAGCATGGCCCTATACGGGGCCCCGGCCTGGAACCCGCTACACGGGGACGCGAGGAGCCTCCTCAACAGACAGTGTCCCTACACGCGGCTCTACTCATCGCTGGTCTCCCCCCGTGGGACTTAGAGGCAGAGATACTGGCCACGACTTAATTCTGGCGAAGGGAGGTGAGGACGACGGGTGAACGCCCTACCCCGGAGGAGTCAGCCCGCATCAGCGGCATCTGATGCGGCGCTGGGCTCTTAGATTGGAGTCCGGTCTCTTTGGGGGCCTGGCGGACCGCACGATTAGTGCAATCCGTCCGGTGCTCGAGGTCTGGATGACAAGGCGTCATGGCTCTCTCACTTTCCGTCCGGTGCAGGTCCTAACCGGGCATGGTTGCTTTGGTTGGTACCTGCATCACATAGCGAGGAGAGAGCCGACCCCTGAGTGTCACGAATGCGGGGCCGCGGAGGACACTATTGACCACACCCTTCAGGTGTGCTCAGCATGGGTCCAGCAGCGCCGTATTCTGACCTCAGTGGTTGGCATGGGAGGGTATGGTCTCCTTTTGCGAGGACGTGGTGTCGCAAAAGGAGGCTGCGGAGCGGGTCAGGGAGGACGATCCTCATGCTGACCCGATCCGTTGAAGAAGGAGGGGGAGAAGGCGGAGGCATTACGCTCTCCGTCATCACAACCCTCTAGCAGGCTAGTGAGTGAAGGGTCAAGGGGCCCTATGCTCGCATTGCACAGCCTGCCAGCCCTGGGGTGATCCTGTGTGTACTGGATCACCTAATATGCCTGAGGCCCGGCAAAGCCGTACGTAGGTGATGCATGGAAGTCATACATTGGGTCCCCATGCATCATCAACATACGTTGAGGTACACCGCAGGTTTTTATAGTATGGTATGCTTGCCGAGAGACAGCGACTAGCGCTGCCTCCCGGCAAGAGAGTCCTACATAACCTCCCGCTTGCCCTGACGCGGTTGGTATGCTAACGCATTTTCTCCTGCGAAAAAAAAAGGGCTATGCGCAGGATGGGTGTCGAGTTGTACTTTTTCGAAAGCTAAAAATGACTTTGATTTGTTAGCTGTGTGTGAAGAAGCGTTGTCATGATGTAGGAGAACGCGGCTTTTGGGTCGTCATTCGTGAACTTTTTCTAACACCCTGGGTAAACAAATGGTAGAATACCACTCGGCATTAACACTCTTTTGATCTTCAAGTGGATTTGTACAAAAGGGGGCCGTAGCTGAGAAAAAAAACGCGATCATTTTTTTACCAACGTTTCTCGCCTGCCTCACTTTTGTTGGCCTGTTCTCATTTTCAAACACCCATTCACAAGATTGCTGTTTTTTTTCGGATTCAAAACAATAAATCCACGTTTCGTCTCCTGTGACAATGTCATAATAGTCCTCAAATTGTCTCATAGGTGATCCGCTGGTTTTCTTCAATTAGTCGCTTAACAGTAGCCACATTATTTTCGTTGACGGCAGTTGAAGGCCGTACTTCACGAAATTCGTCATGTAAAGAAATTCGACCTCTCTCAAATTCAGCAAACCATCGCCTCACGGTGCTCAAACAAGGTGCTTCTCTCCCAAAAGCATTTTGAAGACGAGCGGCACAGTCTTGCGGAGAGAGAGAACTTTTAAAATCATAAAAGATCATCGCTTTAAAATCTTTTCGACTTAATTCCATTTTCGTTGCGTACGTAGAACTTTGATAAACAAAACCGGCCAAGTGCGAGTCGGACTCGCGCACCGAGGGTTCCGTACAAACCTGTAGGTACCGTTATGAGTAAAAGTTCACCCATCACGACAATCGAGTCATAGTTAAGGTATTTTTATTGCAAAATGAAATCGAAAGTTAAATTGCGGTTTACGATTTATGACGTATTAAAAAAAAACTAATTACTTGATCTCGTTCAAACCAATTTTCGTTGGTAGTTTTTATGGTAATGTACATTATATTTTTTTTTTTGATTTATCATTCTCTTATTTTAGAAGTTACAGGGGGGGGGGACACACATTTTACCACTTTGGAAGCGTCTCACACGCAAACTATTCAGTTTAGAAAAAAATTATATTAAAAACCTCAATATCATTTTTAAAGACCTATCCATTGATAATCCACGTATGGGTTTGACGAAAAAAAAATTTTTGAGGTTTAGTTCTAAGTATGGGGAGCCCCCAAAATTTATTATTATTTTTCTATTTTTGTGAAAATCTTAATGCGGTTCACAGAATGCATCTACTTACCAAGTTTCAACAGTATAGTTCTTATAGTTTTGGAAAAAAGTGGCTGTGACATACGGACGGACGGACAGACGGACAGACAGACATACAGACATGAAGAATCTATAAGGGTTCCGTTTTTTGCCATTTGGCGACGGAACCCTAAAAACAATTGACAAATCATTTCCCGCCAATTGCTTTTTTTTCATTACTAAGAAGGTTGCAACGTTTAAAAAAATATTACATTCGAAATTCAAATAGTTCCGATTAGCTAGAAGTGCAAAACTTTTAGTGTGCCCCATGAATAGTAATAAATGACTTAAGAAAATAACTCGAAATTCAATTTAATGCAATTATGTTTTTTCAATGACATGTTAATTCAATATGTATTGTCTTTTATGTTGTCACTCAGAAACGATTCTGCTGTGAGATACTTGACTTTCTGAGATGGGTTTAAACGGAAAGTTACTATGCGCTTCTTAAATGCAATAGTAACGATATTTATATTAATGTAACCCTGTATACATACCGACAGTATAGTGACTGCAAATTAGTTTCTGTTTTACACTTTAGATACGGAACCCTACAAACCTGCATGCATATATACTAGACCTTAGTATATAATGAAAACCGGCAACAAATAATTCTAAAGCATAAATTTAATAACAAACATTCCCGTGTCATGTCATACTTACAACAACTCACCAATGTTTCGTTACAATCGAATATTGATCTGAACGTAATAAGGTTTTCGAAAAAAAAACGCCGCAGGCATATCCTTACTATTCTAGCGCCGAGCATTTGCCCTCAATGACCAGGTCAACAACCTGTGACCAGAGTGGTGAAGCGCCGCCTGACGGCCGTTTTTTTTACTCTTTCGTATTTAGCATTTACATTTACATATAGCTCAATAACGAATGCCTATTGAAGTGTATGAAGCTTAAACGTGATACGATTGTTCTTTTTAACAACCATGTACACAATTTTAAGTCATAAAACAGTGAAAGAAATGCACTTTGGCGCCATTGGATTCGTCGTAATTGAGAATCAAATGCAATTTTTTCACTGAAAATTATAGTAATTTACTAACGTAAAACTTTAAAATAAAGGTAACTTACCGTTCTATCCTTCTACAGGCACAAACACACTTGATAACTTCGTTTTACACCTAAATTATTTAACTTTAGGTCGCAACGAATCTCGCGCAACTGCCAAAGATTCACGAATGAAAAATCGTTATAACCCGCCTAAATACAGATAGGTACTGAAGCGATTTGCTACCTTGCTCTTTCTTGAACGTGTTATATGGGTTAGAGTAGGAAATAATGAGTCAGAGAAGTTACAACGGTACAATTCCGGAGCTCTCGCTCGCGGACGCTAGGCGGCCGCTTCACTACTGCGGCCTGACATATGGCGGACGCCAGGCGTCCGCTTCACCTCTCGAAGGTTTGCCTTCCAAAAGTGATCGTCCGCCATCTTGGATTTACCTTAGCGGTGAGGACGCCAGGCGTCCGCCGTCACCGCTCTGGTCGCCGGCCGGCAGCCGTTGCTATTTAAGCGATTAATCGTATTTTTTGTACGTAAAGTGCTAAATCAAATTAGAAAAACGTAATCTCCGATAAATTTCCTACAGAAACATGTCTATCTTATACAGAGAATACCAATAAATTATGTAAATTTATTGTAAAATTCTACTTTTTGACTACTATTTTGTATTGTAAAGAAAAATTAAAACGAAATAATGAGATGAATAGCGTTTTTTATTTATGCCTACCCATAACACAACAAGATACGCAAAAAAAATTGTACACCTGCATACAATAATTTTACAGAAATGACGATTGAAAGTTTCATCAAAGAATGGCCATACTCAATTTCGTGGCTAAAATGGTTGAAACGTTAAAGTCTTATTTTAAGTAACGTGGAACTTAAGCGGGATGATTCTTTTTGTTTTAAAAACTTAAGAATATAGACTTTATGATGTCATCATCATCTCATTGCTGTGTCTTTACTTTTTTATGTTATGAGCTATGCAAAATGACCATCCAAATTACGGTTTCAAATGACTGTGTTAAATAATAATGAATTCCACGAATACTATGGCTTAAAATTTAAATTGAAGTAATTTGTAAATATCTGCATTATATTACCTTTAAGATACATACTAATCTAGTCGTCATTTAGAACAAAAAACACAAGTTTGAAGCCAACAAAAACAGTGCTATTTTTCGCAAAATGTGATTTTAGCAGTAAGGATAATATGGATAAGATCACATTCATGATTTTTTTTACAGAAACTGATTTACAATGTGTCGGCTATGATTAAATTATTTTAACACGCTTGTAAATTACTGTTTACTGTGTATTACTATGTATATAACTTATGTATATAATTTATGTTTATGTAATTCGTACCTAAGTCGTGGATAGCACAAGTACAGTACAAGCTTTGCTTAGTTTAGGGCTAAATTGTTAGGACAAACCCTATACTATAATATATGAGTAATGTTTGTACCTGCTATACAGGGTGTTAGGTAAATGGTATAACAAGCCGAAACTAGCCCATGTTAACATATGCATATAAATGTTATGGTGGTCAGAAATCTAAAATCTAATTTCTGACTTCACCATAGTATTTATATGCATATGTTAACACAGGCTAGTTTCATTTACCTAACACCGAGCCAACAAGCACTTTAAGCAGGAGAAGAGTGTCCTCCGTAGCTCAGTGTAAGAACAGTCACCCAGATAGCACAAACTACGCGCGTTTGATTCTCACTTAAGGCGAGAAAATAAATGTACTCCGTAGCTCAGTTGTAAGATCAGTCGCCCAGATAGCAGACAGACGGGGGTTGGATTCTCACTTAAGGTGAGAAAATGAATGTACTCCGTAGCTCAGTTGTAAGAACAGTCACCCAGATAGCACAAACTACGCGCGTTTGATTCTCACTTAAGGCGAGAAAATGAATGTACTCCGTAGCTCAGTTGTAAGAACAGTCACCCAGATGGCACAAACTACGCGCGTTTGATTCTCACTTAAAGCGAGAAAATGAATGTACTCCGTAGCTCAGTTGTAAGAACAGTCGCCCAGATAGCAGACAGACGGGGGTTAGATTCTCACTTAAGGTGAGAAAATGAATGTACTCCGTAGCTCGCACACCCCCATGTCAGGTAGTTTAATATTATTTATAATGTATCATCACCCGCATGTTTAAAATAAATGAGCGGTCATTGCCTAGTCGTCTGTTTCATTGAACGTCCCTTTCAAAACATAACATGGCGCAGTCGGAAAATTGAAGCTAAAACGTGATATTGGCTGATCATTTCGTATTACTATACATTGTTATCATGGAAACAGTGCTAACCCCTCCGTTGCCGTTTAAATACGACGAAAATTCCGTAGATACTTCGGGAAGAAATGCGGATTGGACGCGATGGAAAAAAGGATTTGAAATATACTTCAAAACGTGTCAACTAAAAGAAAAATCCCCGGAGATACAAATTATATTTTTGCATATTATTGGTGAGCAGTGTCGCGAAGTCGTGGATCAAGCTAAAAAACCATTTACTACGCAACAGCAAGTCATCGACATATTGGACGAGCACTTCAAAGTAAAGAAAAATGTGACGGTAGAAAGACACAAGTTTTTTACAAGAGGACAATTTAAAAATGAATCGATAGATCAATATATTTATGAACTAAAAAAGTTGGCTCAGTCGTGCGAATTTAATAATTTTATGGAAGATTTTGTAAAAGATAGATTAGTATGCGGCGTGAATGATGCTGGAATTAGGGAAAGGCTATTACGGGAGGAAAAATTAACCCTAGAGAAGGCACAGGAGATTTGTAGAATAGCAATTGTGTCCATAATGTACTCGGAGAATATACAACAAGAATTTGTTCACGAAATTAAAATGAAATATAAAGATAATAATGGCAGGACAATGACATCAATTACGGAACGCGAGCATCCCGACGATATACAAGAGGTGGTTGGTACGTTGGTCTCGCGACGCGGGAACCGAGGCCGCGGCCGCCCGTATCAACGAGCGACGCGAGGGTTGGCTGGCCCGTCCGCATCGCACAGGCCTGCACAAGTGGCACGGCGTTATGAATTCCGAGACAAAGTGAATTGCAGTGTACACGAACAGCGTAATTGTCCCGCGTTCGGAAAACAATGCTTACGTTGCCTGAAAATGAATCATTTTGCTCGTGTCTGTGGCAATCGGTCTAGTGTGTATTGTGTTCAGGAGTCTGAGGAACAGGTAATTAATTTAAATAATAGTAGAAATGTAGATTATTGGAATGTTTATTTAAAAATTAATAATAATCTATTGTGTTTTAAATTAGATTCAGGGGCAGATGTAAATGTGTTGCCGTTAAAGTATTTATCTCAAATAGGGGTGTCAAAAAGTCAACTACTTGAGAGCAAGACAAGGTTAAGTTCCTACTCAGGCGAAACAATAAAAGTAGTAGGTAAAATATATCTAAGAGTGTACTATAAACAAAAAATTTATGTACTAGAGTTCAAAGTAGCTGCCGTTGAGTCTTGCCCAATTTTAAGTAAATATAGTTGCCTTGAACTAGATTTGTTACGACGTGTCATGTCGATCAGTACACCCGGTCCAAGTAACTTGCCAGCGTTTCTCAACCTATACGAAGATGTGTTCAAAGGAATAGGGTGTTTGCCGGGACCTTATAGTATTAACTTAAAGGAAAACGCGGAACCCGTAATACACGCACCAAGAAAGTTACCGTTTGCAATCAGAGACGATGTTAGGAGAAAGTTGCTAGAAATGGAATCTCAAAACATTATTGAAAAAGTAGAAGGACCCTCGGAATGGGTGAGTAGCATCACAGTAGTTAAAAAAGCAAACGGCTATTTGCGGATATGTCTGGACCCTAAGGAACTTAATAACGCAATTAAACGCGAACACTTTAGGCTGCCTTCACTTGATGAGGTAGTAAGTAATTTATCTGGTGCAAAGTACTTTAGTACCCTCGATGCCTACTCAGGATTTTGGCAATTGGCTTTGGATGATAGTAGTTCATTATGCACTTTTAACACGCCTTTTGGCCGGTACAAATTTTTAAGGATGCCCTACGGCATTTGTTCAGCCTCAGAAGTGTTTCATAAAAAGATTTATGAAAACTTTGATGATCTAGAAGGTGTATGTATGTATGTTGATGATTTATTAGTTTTTGGAAATACAAGGGTTGAACATGATGAACGGCTAAAAAATGTTTTAGAAAGGTGCCGAAAAATAAACTTAAAATTAAACAAAGATAAATGTAAATTTGGATTAGAAGAAATTAAATATTTAGGACATCAAATTTCAAAAAACGGCTTATACCCAGATGATTCGCATCTTACAGCAATTACAAACATGCCAAATCCCAAAAATAAAAAAGATGTAGAGAGATTTCTAGGTTAAGTGACGTATGTGGGGGCGTTTATACCTAATTTATATTGTATACGTGATACCTCGTGATACCTTGCGGCACCTCACTAAACCATAACCATAATGAAAAAGTGCATTCAAGTGCGAACCCGATTACGCACATCGAAGGTTGCATGCCATGCAAGGTTGACCCCTTGAAATAAATGAAATTAAACTGACACCTGGCGCCATCATTAATTCAATTTTAAAGAAAAATTACATTATTTGATATTTTACATCAGTCAATGATACTTTACATGCCAAGGTTATATATCTTATAAAGACGGACCAAAATAGACATACAATACAGGTTTACATTGCAAGGTAAAGCCAAATTTTTAGAATCACTGTCAATATTATTTTTCATAATTAATTATTCCTGTCAAATGGTACGATGTATTTAATGTTATGCATTAACATTAAATACATCGTACAACATAGAACTGCAAAGTGCATTAGTAGTCGATTTACGGCGAAAGGTACATTTCTACAACAGGGGCGCCCGTGCAAACGAAAACGCAAACGAAAAGAAGGCGGCTTACTATATTAGTGTGTCACGGTCACGGTTGGGTTGTCGGTGCATGTCGCTCCTGGCGTGGTCCCGGCCTGTTATCGCGCGTGCAGTGTATTGCAATTGATAACAATTTCTCGGTGCCAAATACTTTACCGTAGCGAATTTACCGCGTCTACATCGTCGAGGAATTATCTTCATCGTAGGTACCTTCTAGACATTTTTTTATGACAAATTAAAGCGTTTTGGTATTTACAGTACTGGTATAATATTTCGTGAATTTGAGTAAACTCATATGTCAAGTGCTCCACATAAAAATGAGCGTTACGAAGTTTATTTTATTAGTATACCAGTGTCCAGTGTCATAAACCAAACCAGTTTCAGATCAGTGTTCTAAGTAAATACATTGATAATTACAATGAACAATGTTATGTGATAGAACATTATTTTAAAATGATTCCCAATGGCCACTGGCTACTGCCGCAGTTTTCTTAAGCCTTTATATCGTAAGTAATCTGAATTTATAGAATGCGTATTTAATATATGTGTTTGGTTTACGAATTTATTACGAAAGTATGACGTACATACAACAATGTTCAGATTTACTAAGGATCACTATGATAAAGTGGCACCATTGAGTGAAGCTGTAACTTTAGACATGTTTATAATATCTCAGGCATAACATCTATTAAAATAACAAACACGTCGTTATTCTTTATCTTAATAGTGAAACTTAACAAGTGTCGCCACGCGCCACTCGCTCGAGTAGGTCATAAATAAAAACAATATTGCTTTGGGTAGGTACGGCGCGCCGCAGGTAGCGGATGACGTCATTACGGTAGAGTTCGCTCAGCTTTTTTACATTTCTCGCGTTAGAGTATAATATATATAGAATTGTATAACTAAAGTTAAAAGCAAAACTATCACAGATAGGTAGTTAGGTTTTATAAGTTATCAAGTTAGCGTGTGATATGTACCTACTTGGAGAAGAAAATTACTTAAATGATCCTGTTAATTACCTATATAAAAGAAGAAGCAAATATCGCATATTGGGTTGGAGTGTAGCAAAGGGTGTGCAAGGAGATCAGGGCTTAAAAATAAAACTCAAATCTTTGTTTGACTTCTAATAGGTACTCAATCGCATTTTCGCGTTGAACCATGCACCCTAGAGAAAAAGCCACAAGTGTAAAAAGCGTTTCATTTAAGCCCCTTAATACAATAGAAAACGGAGTTCTATTTGGGCAGCCGTAGCGAGTGGTCGCCCACAACATGTGCGCTGCAAGTGGCCGGACCCGATAAAATCTTTTGTTCTTACAATATCCCAAACCCAACGCGCGCGTCTTTGTACTAATAATATTTCGATTCTCTTTACCTACTAAAGTAAATAACTGAAGAGTATATTTTTAAAAAGCAATTAAATATATCACATAATAATCATAATATCAAAACGCGGAAAAAAAAGTGTTGTCTGAAATATTCCCACCGTAATTCCTGTATGGATTTTTGTTGGTTCGGAGCGTGTGTTACGTGTATATATTGTGTTTGTGCCAGCCGTTATACCAGTGATCTAGTGCAGCCCCAAGGAAAGAGGAAACCAGTGCATGCTTAGCTTGTGGCGGCCTGCAAGGGGCTCAAACGAGGCTCACAAGCCCAGCTACCATAAGCGTAGGAGCAAACCCGGTGAGACCAGTCCTTGCTCTTACTAACAAAAGTAAACATTCGCGAATTAAACAACGAGTTTGACCAACTAGAACCTATTCAAATAACTATCTTTCATAGCATAACATAGTCTCTCTTTATATGTCTCATCCTGCGTAGGCGGACAATACTGAAACAGTCAACCGCATACCCTATATTGTAAATTAATACAGCGACTTAAACTAGTACTACTACTACTACTGTGGTGTATAGTGAAGTCTCTTGTAGCTTGAATAACTGACTACCAACGCCCATTTCTAAATAAGTCCCTATACCGAGAAAGACAACACACGTGATGCATTATTCCGCCTTCAAAACAAAGGACATATTTTCGGTAACACAAAACCTCAATACGCTTACTGCGAAGCATCGCTACACTCAACCGACACTTAAATTCACATGAAACACAGCAAAAAGAGAAGCCCAAAAACACTTTTGTCTCATAAGTAATATAAAAAAGCTAAATTCTAATACCCGGGCATGGGCCACATCTGGTAACTATTGAATACATTTTACAAGTATAGTGACCCAACAAAAAATGGCATCTCCAGCCATTATACTACTAACGCAACAAGCATTACCAACACTACAAAAAACACTAATACATAACACTTCCGCAACCTCCACAATCTTTACACCCTAGTCATACGTTACTAATAATCTAGATATAAGCTTTCCCTTGCAGCTAACATCACAACTAAATAATGACAGAGTCAAATATCAAAATACCGGGAGATGGAAGTTGTCTGTTTAGAGCAGCCCATCAGATCAACGACCTATCTACCTTACACTAGATCGTGGTGCAGTCAGTCAACGACGATATTATGAAAACAGCAACAAGCAATACAATGATGGAGAATGGAGTGGTTGTCCATACCAAACCTAAACGATACTTTCAGAGACATAAACCTCTTCTACGACGGCAGCCACTATGATAGCCTCATATACGTGAATTATGGAAACCAACACACTACGCAAGTGGACAAGGTACTCTATAGCGAAAATAACCAACTTCAAAACACATGGAAGTGCACAAATTACTCTATTAACTCCCGATTAATGAGTGGAGAAGATTATGCAGACAAAACCGGATAATCGAACCAAATAACATAAAAATTGGCACATCATGACACAAGACGCCATTGATTACTTCTTAAACTAAAAACACAGAGACATCGCTTGCTTACATGAAACCCACATCTGCTCACTGGAACATACAAGTCCAAAAACTATAAATGGTTACTCTCAGGATCAAACTAAAACCATTGCCTAGCTATCGCGGTCAGGAAAAATACCATACTGCAAGTTAATAACGTAATTAGCTTTCTAGATATCATGGCTGCAACCTTAGTAATAAATAATTTTAACAGAAAAATATTCATAATCGCAGCCCACATATCTAACAAAACACCGGCGGCCTCCAAAGCAGTTTCCATGTTACTGAAAACCATAAAGCAAAAACCAAAAGACGCTAATGATCCTAAGTGACTTCAATGCCCACATAGGATCCCTAGATGTAAACGACTTCCTAAGATCCGGCCAAATTGGGAACAAGCTGTTATACAAAGACTCCAACGATACCAGTAGTATCATCATCGACATTATAAGAAGAGAAAAATTACGCCTCCATACCTCTTTTGGAAGACTAAGTTGTAAAAAAATTGGAAATAAGGCAAAAGAGTATCACAAATCGACCACATACTTACAAAAGCACACAATACTTCATAGAAGGAGAAGCTAATAAGAAAACTTATGACCACAAACTTATAGGCGAGCTAACTCATTCAAAACTCAACTCTCAAGATAGACACGTTCCAATAACAAGAAGACAATCCAATAAGATTTTAGAAAACCAAAACTTTAACTATAATCACCTAAACTATGAGCTACTACAACATGAAGTCACCCGCAAAAAAATCCAGAATGAAAACATCCGAAACAACAACATCCATGAAACAATGCGGCAGAATTCTACAATTAACTAGCAAGAAAACAGAAGAACTAGGAGAATAATCACAACACCTAAGGCCAGATTGTCCACCTCATCAGCACCAACGCTCAGTCCTAACAACGATAAACCCGTCTTTACCCATTTTCCTATATCAGGCTCAGGATGCATATCTACTTGGTTGTGGTCGACTGGTTTCAGCCGACCCACGTGGCCGCGTTGGCTGGTCGGCCGTCCTATCCCATCCCAGAGCGTGTCCCTCCTTATAAAATGTGCTACCTGGTATGCCGGTTTGACCGGAGCAGGCTTTGATCCTGGCTGGGCAAGCACCTCGTATCGTATCGCCCCTTAATACAATAGAAAACAAATATTTTCATTTGAGTTTCATTAAGTATAATATTTTTTTTCAAAATTTTTTTAAGTTCCAAACGTCTTGCACGTCATACGTTGCATACGAGAAACTTCGGAACCCTACATTGCGTGTGGCACGACATTCACATAACCAGTTTTTTAAATTAATTCTTAAGATTTTTTTTTAAATTGCTACTCCAAATTCAGTCTTTAATAAACAGTTCGATTTGTGTAAATTTGTTCTCAAATGACATCTGTTTCGTGTGAAATTTCGTGATAGTAGGATTTGACATTTTTCACATTCGATTAACTTATTGTCTTCATTAGCAGATGGTGTGAGCGGTGCTGGTTGTAACGGAACTGTTAATTAGAAAAAAAATTAACTTAATAATAAAATATCAATGTATTAAATAATTATTAATGTTAATATAAACATAGATAAGATAAGAACTAAAGGTTAATAAAGGTATGATTAAGTATACATTGGTTGAATAATACTTTACAAATAAAAAGACTACAGATTAATGATAACGAGAAGTTTTCAAGAATATCCACTAATCATTTCTGGCCGACAATCTTTAAACTCCTGACGAGTGGCTTTTATATAATTCGTTAAGTGCTCCCATGCTTCAGTACTTACATCAGACTTAATTTTATTGTTATTATAGCATGGCGCCATCGATTCACGGATCGGATCATCGGATCGGACTGTTCGCGCGCAGGACGCAGGGACCGACATCGGCGCGGCGCGGGGCGCCGGCGCTTGACAGATCACTGCACTACCGAGCGGCATTCACGACACTCGCGCGCGTTTCACCAAATAAATAGACAAATAAACGTACCTAGACTTTAAATAATATTTATCTTCATTAAACCTTTTAATTACCTACAGTCCGCTTTATTATTGAAGACCTGACCGAAACAATGGTCTTTTCACCGTGAGAAGAAGTCAAGAAACCAGAAAAAGTTAACGTGTATCGTGTTGGACTTTGGCCCCGAAGTGTCGACCGCTTTGCAAGTCATCATACAGAGGAACGAATTTCGGTTAAGGACATCTGTGAGTTCGTTCCAATTAATTTCCCTTTCCTATCCAGTTATTTCAATCATTGTGTTTAATAAAATAAATAGTCATCTTCTTATTCTAATTTCCAATTTCCATACTATCGCATTCTTCGCCTTTTATTTGAAAACACATTTATTATTTATTTATTTATTTATTATTACAACAAATAACATGCTGACTTACAGTTAGTAACCAAAACGCCAGCATGCTAGTTTACAAGTATTATTACACAGTAAGAAATACAACGTCAAAAGATAATAATACAAAAGTAGGAATCAATTAAAAGTTAACAGAAAAATGACAAAAAACTATTGAAAATCCAAAGAATACAAATTGCCAGATGTCAAATTAATGTAACATAAAATCAAAATATAAATAAAATTGTCACACTCCTTGTCAATAACTTAACAAGATGTCAAAAATAAAAAACAATAAAAATACAATGTCAAAAATATAAGGGCTTTGCAACATAGTTGCCCAAAGCTATCTGCAAATAGGTCAATGCCATAGTCGCGAGCAAGCATAACTCCAATAAGCCGTAAAGCACGATTGGTGGGCGCGTGTGCGGCGTATCTGGTGCGCGTGTAGTAGTACACAGTAGCCGCGGCCGCCGCCGCGGCGCCAACGTCCCCTCCACATCACAACCCAGACGTTTCGGTGCTAATAGCCCTACTTTGCTTAGGATCATTGGGCTATCTATCCTATTGTGTATAATAGCTATATAGTGCATTATCATTTGCATAGCCCTCCTAAGTTTAAGGGTATGTAATCCCACCATACCAGACACAAATAAGGATGGATAAAGGAATGGGTAATAACCGTACATCCTCTTATACAGCCAACGTGCAAATTTGCGCTGTATATTTTCTAGGATGAGAGTATACTTCTCATATGGATTCCATACGATGGCACCATATTCAAGCATACTTCGAACATATGCGTTGTAAAGTACCCGAGCGACCTCTAATCCATCAAAAGAAGTACGTATGACATAGCCAAGCATTTTGCTGGCTTTTTTGCACACAGTAGTCACATGTTTATGAAAGTCTAGATTAGAGTCCAACGTTAATCCCAAGTTACGAATTTCGCTTACCCTTTCTAAGGGTGTGTCAGATAAATTATATGCTACATTTAGTAGACAACGTTTACGCGTAAATGTAATAACTTTACATTTATTATTGTTGAGTGGGAGACGGTTAATGCTACTCCAATCAATAACCGCATCAACGTCTCTTTGCAATGCTTCACAATCAGAAGGGGCATTTACACCTAGGCTTAGTTTGAGGTCGTCTGCTAACAACAAGCATTTGGAGGCAATAACGCTTTTTGGCAGGTCATTAATGAAAATTAAGAAAAGTAATGGCCCCAGCGTACTTCCTTGACTTACACCAGTACGTTTCTAGCTTTTCTTCACATGTGCTTAATTAACTATTATTATTACTTATCATACTTCTTTGTATGGTGTACAATAAAGAGTATCTATCTATCTATTATAAAATAAAATTTGCATAAACGCATCATTTACCTATTTATTGCTACGCACTGCACTTACGTAATCGGCGAGCCGCTCGGTCCGGTGCATAGGTACCTACGCATCCGAGCCGACCCTTTTTTGCTACGGTTCTTTGTTATCGAACAGCTGTGCATTACCTTGAATAGGCTATTCATAATCATATTACTTTATTGCCTTAGGCAACTACATATTTGTGCATTTTTTCAGTTTACTTGCATATCTAGGACATTTTTGTAACTACATATTATTATCTTATTCAAAATGAGTTCTGAAAAGCTAATTAAAACACGTAGTAGCATGAAAGCTAAGCTTACACATTTTTGAAATTATCTTGGTATTCTTTTAACTTCCAAAGAGTTATCGGAGCTACAACGTATCGATTTGGAGGGTCGCTTAAGCAAACTTGAAGCCTTATACGAGACTTTCGACACATTACAGGTGGAAATTGAGTTAGCCTCTGACACTCCCGACGATGAATATGCCGAGCGAGCTCAGTTCGAGGAGCGGTACTATTCGCTGCTTGCGCAGGCGCGCAAGGAACTGGCAGCCGACGCTGCTGATTGAGCAGGTTCAGAGGCGGGTTCTGCGACGGGCTCGAAATCAGGTGCATCGCTTAAACATAATTTTGTGCGCTTACCTAAAATTGATTTGCCACACTTTAATAGTAGCTATGAGTATTGGCTAGAATTTAGAGATACCTTCCTTTCACTAATACTTAATAGTGATTGTATCGATGACATCATCAAGTTCCACTATCTTCGTGCGTCACTTAAAGGCCAAGCTTCCGAAATAATTAAAAATATTAACTTTAAAGGCGAGAATTACTCAATGGCTTGGGACTTGCTGTGCGACCGATACTATAACAATCGCCTCTTAGTTAGTAACCACGTACAGGCTCTGTTCGATGTCGAACCGGTTTCTAAGGAGTCGTCTGTTTCATTGCTTATTGATACCCCAAATTAAAACATACGGGCGCTTAAGACATTGAAGGAGCTCACAGAGCATTGGGATACTCTCATAATATTTATGATGTCAAGGAAACTGGATTCTATTACTAGTAGACATTGGGAAGAGTATCGTGTTACAATCTACCACCGTCATTCGACGTCACAGCCGGTGTACGCCTCGCCTACTACAGAGAATATGACAACCGGACATCAAATACTAGCGCCATCATATTAAATTATCACAACGACTTCATTTATATTTAAAACGTATATAATTACCTTAGATATAAAATCATTTCGTAAAACCTGTTTAATTATTTATATTTGGATAATTGTTATAATTTCATAGTTAGAATATTTTGTCTTATAGTTTGAATGTAATTGTTTTGACTCCCATAGTACTTCAGTTATTTAGTTAGTATTCTGTATAAAAGCGAGATGTGAGTTCATTCAAAATTGATTCTTCCACCACTGAACAAGTAATACTACGTTTTAAGAAGCCGAACTTCCATACAAAATAATTTTGGTCATAGATTAGTAATTTTACAGATTATGAATTGAATTTGACGACAAGTTGAATCTTAAGCCAACATTCAGAATTTAACTTCCAAAATGACAATTCTCTAATATCAACTCTTTAGTGATGTGTGGTGTAGTAGTAGAATTGGGAGAAATTATATCGATATCGACATTAGTGCTGTATATATTTACATCGATAAACCATATTGCTAAAGGTAGACATCTTTAACTTGGATCATTTTCAATAAAATTAAGTAATTTTATTTAATTTCATTCATTTTACATAACATTAGGACACCATTTACATAAATACCCAAGGCAATTGATTGATTACCAATGTTTTTTAACAATACACATAAAAAGATCAGTTTATAACTAAATGTAACATTGATCGGTAGCTGTAAGTTTCCTTATTAAAAATAAACAAAACTATTTAAAAAATACAAATTCTACTCTTTTTATTACCTTATAAAATGAGTGATAATCAGGTTATTACCGTAGTAGGTAAATACATTGAGTAAATACTCTCCCTCGGCCATCCATCGCTAGTTTTATTACAAAATAGATACCGCAACGTTCGCTATACCTAGTTGGGAAAGTTTCAACTAAAAATCTTTAAAGTTTCGAGTAAGAGTCAACTTTCACCTCTTCTGACAAAATGTAGAACTCCCAAGTAGCGGTCTCTTACGAACGCTTGGTATTTATTAAGTTACTACAATAATTGCATATTTTACGATTTTTGGTAAATTGCAAGACACGACGATTTGTGTTGGTTGCTCCATATTCTTGCCCTCAGGTTTTCGCGATCGGTTTTTGCAAGTATTTAAGACGAGCTCCATTAGTACCTGCGAATGTAATTTTATCTATTAAATGGCGCTTTTTATGAGGGAACTTATAGTATGTTTTGCTTTACTAAATTGCTCGTCCATTTTCTTTTTCGTCAGATAGCTTTGAAAAAAAAAAACTGACTAGTGGGCCTGGGCCTAGTATGTTTGAAAAAATAATCACTTCACATATAAATCGACCGAAAAATAATACAAATTGACGTTTATTTTTCGATGGTTTTATGCGAAGAGATTATTTTATGAAACTTACATACCTACGGCGTTTAGTCGCACTACTAGTTACACAGAAAAGTTAGAATGCTCCAGGGCTGAGCCCAGTCAGTCGGGTCTATCAAATATTATTAAAATTAATTTAATAAATTAAATTATTGAAATGTAGATGTAGATGTGTTGCTTTGACAAAATTAATGATGAAGTGAGTAGGAATTTCATTGGCTGCCATCAGATGACTTCCAATCTGACGCCAACAGAAGGCGTGTTGTAAGAAGCGACTAACTCTTGTAGCACAAGACAGGCAGCAGCGTCTGCGTGCGAAATGTTATAAAAAACTGCGCTCACCAACTCGCCTGCCAAGCGTGGTGAGTATTGGCATTCCCCTCCAATACACATAATAAATAACTAGGTACTATTTTTTATAAATGCAAGAGGCTTATTCAGTTTATACATTTAGTTTTATTTACCTGTACACTGCTACACTCAAATACGTCATAGCCTGTATTATGTATCATAGTTGTGCTCGATATTAGTTTAGGTAACAACTGTTACCTAAACTAATATCAAAGTATCTGAAACCATGAATCAAATTGTTATAAACAAAAAAATAAACAGGTTTATGCATTCTTGTTTTTAGGGACTGTATACTGGTATGAATATAAGAACAATTTGTTTCTGTGTGACATCATACCATTCTAATTAAAATACCCTTCGAGTAATACCATCAAACTTCCTTAAGTTTCCAAGTGTTATTAGTTTAGGATTGTATGCATTATTAGATTCAGAATATATGTGATTTACAAGTGAGAAAAATGCTTTATACACTAAATACTGCATGATTTTGTAAAACTATACCTATTAAATTGCTATAATTTTTGTAACATCATTATTTTATTTTCTGGTTATTGAGCTCTGTGATTTTGCGGAAATTAGCACACCGTTTTTATTTCACAAACGAATCAATAGTAATATTAATGCGTTAATAAGTTATGGGTACGTTTTATATTATTAGTCAGACACTTACCGGTTTTCATCCAGTGGAAGATTAGCAATAAATAAGGATGTATTTGTGTATCTGTGCTTCACGGATCCCGCAGACCTCGCAAATTCTTTCTACATAGCTTTTAAAAGACATTCTAGATATGTTACTGAAAAAATATATGATAGATGATTTTATAAAATTTTGCGCGGTAAACGTCTTTAGACATATATTAATCTGTGGGTAAACGTCAACGTGATCAATTTCTTTTTTGACATTTGTAGTTATAACACCATGTAACAAATTAATGTTACAATTTCCCTATCCTTATAACTTAAAAGATACTCTAATTAAAAACGAGCTAAAATGTGTAATAATTGGAAAATTATTTATTTATTAACCTAACACTAAGCAAAAATAATAAACCAAATATAATAAACTTAAAACTTAAACTATACTTACAAATTATAGCAATACTAATTAAGTACGTTCTTATTACTAAGTTATTTAACTACGAAACATCACGTAGTAAACATTTTAGTAGCTATTTAAAATATACTTTTAGGTACAGACGACAACGTAGGTAAAAACCCTCCTTTTGGGTTTCGCTGCAGTCGGTTAAGGTGTTACTTGATAATAAGTACGCTCGGGGCGAAGGGCGCGGGGCGTGTGTGGCCGCGGGCGCAGGCTCCCGGGCTCGCGGCCCGACACTTGCGCGCGGGTCGCCAGCCTCGACCAGATTTTGTAACGGAGCACTCGCGTACCGCTTGAAGCGACGTGCGACCCTTGTTTTCATTGCGTAACCTAATTCACAACTTAATAATTTTACCTAAGCAAATTGAAGAGTGTACTTTGTGTTATACTTCTCACTCGGTGACTCAAAATAACTTTATCCCCGTATCTGGGTAAGTTGTGCATAAATTATTAATATTTTATTTTGCCGGATTAGGGTGCCTATGCTTTGAATAATAGTTAACTTAACGTTCATAGTTTAGTGTTGTTATAGTGGCCTATTAGCTTTTCTTTATGCATAATCTGTTACCAATTTAGTTGTTTGTTGGTTTACTCGTAGTCTCGTGTGTCACAAATCTAGATATAATAATATATACTACTTAGTTAGGAGCATTTTAACATATTTGCACAATGGCCATCAGTTTACTGTAACCGTTTCTGATATCCATAGAACTGCCACTTCATCCCAGTTAAAGTATTATTGCCTAGACTTTTCTAGTACTAGTTAAATGTTTTCCCCGGCTTTGCTTAATATACCAGCTTTGAATCCATCAACTCAAGTCTAGTGGCAGTACCAGTCCTAGCCCTACCTTAGGATTAATTCCTACCGACGTTTACACAGGAACTACGGCCGGGCTCGGCACTGATGAGCCGATACCTACTTTATCGGGAGACCCGAACATCTTGGCGACTGGTTTGCGTGGAACCAATTCTCTGCGAACCTACCCACAACCCTAAACTTATTTTTTTATTTTAAATAATATTCTATTTTTTACTTATTTTGGCCGTTTTATTTAATTCTTTTCAATAAAACGTAACAACCATGCCAATAATATTTAATTCTACCATCGCTTCACCAGTGGCCTGTTCATGTATTTTTTTCCATCTAATACATATTCTACACACTTATTGAGAAAAATAGAATTACTACAATGGGCTAGTTTCCTAAAAAAATCTAATTAGTCCGTCAGTTGGATTAACAGAAAATATTGGATACGTATTTTTTCATTTCTCAATCAAACAAAAAATGATGAAGATATATCCCGTTAATGTTCCGCGTAACGTCACGCCTTGCGACACTTTTTACCAAGACGTGACGTCACTCCCAAACTTTGATGCGCTTTATTTTCGCCATTTTTTGTTTGATTGACAAAAGACAAAATATGGGTCCAATATTTTTTGATAATCTAACTGACGGACTAATTAGAATATCCTTTTTTTGACCCAGGAAACTAGCCTATTAAACTTACATTATTTCAATTATGTATTGTAAACTAAACATGAATTAATTTTTATTACTTCTACAACGAACATTCGTATTCACACACATGAAAAAGTCTGGCACTTAGTCGTAAAGACTGACACTTTCACTAATTTCTCAAACAGAGAATATTCTTCTTGAAATAAAACGAAGTTATATGTTTGACTTTATATTTCAGCATTAATTGCACAGTACTCGAGCGATGTTACCACTCGCGAGGTAATCATAAGACTGCTCGTTCTGCGTCGGATACTGGCATTTCATAACTCCCACTACCACCACTACCGACTAGTGATTTCCCCACCGGTTGTACTCGAGTCAAATGAGTGACTGTTTAACTATACAGTATGCAGGGTAAAATGTTAACTATACCGGATGTGCGATAATAAATGTTACAGTCGGCCATCCGATTCAAAACGAGTCCCGTCGTTTTAGATAGATTTAAAAAAAAACAATAAATAATCAACTT
The DNA here is from genome assembly GCA_963576865.1 of Anania hortulata. NCBI lineage: Eukaryota > Metazoa > Arthropoda > Insecta > Lepidoptera > Crambidae > Anania > Anania hortulata. Next base: position 12,575,664 of record OY756402.1, read on the forward strand.
AACAAAATAAAATTCTAAATTAAACAAAGTAATATACTGTTAAAGCAACATTACTTAAAGCCTGGCAATAACAATAGTGTTCAATAGGGTATATAAAACCAAAAGGCATTAATTGCAAGATGTAAAATTTAAGATAAAATAAGATCCCTAGTAATTTAGGAAATTAAACAATAAATCAGTTATATTACAGTCATTGACTATTTGTAATTTAAATTATATAAATTAAAATCCTATAATTCCTTAAACTAAGATGTTAAAGATCCATCTTTAACATTCAACAGACATGACCACTGCAGGACATGTTCAGTCATGTTCATCGTTTGAATCATGCTCCAATTATGGTATTGAATCAACATCTAACTTTGTGTTAAGTCTAGTTTTCGTTTTAGCTGAACTAAACAATGCTTACTCTTTTACAGAACTATTATCACTGGAGGTATCGCTAGTAGGGTCATTATCAAAACTTAACCACGGAAATATCTTATCAATTGATACAGTACCTTCATAACGCCTACCTTTTTTTGTTAGAGGCGTATCTTCAATCACAAAACGGTCATGAGGTAATATTTTTTTTATCCTATAAGGGCCCTGAAACTTTGCCTCAAGTTTTTTTGATTGTCCTGTACCACCAACTGCCCTAATAACTCTTACAAGATCTCCCTCCTTATATTGCGTGCCCTTTTTCCGTCGCCTATCGAACCTATCTTTATTTCGCTCTTGGTCCCTGTCTATTAAATCTTTAGCCTGATTCCTGACGTCATGTAAGCTTTGTTTTAACATACCGCTACCTACGTCGTCAATGACGTCACTTAGAACGCCTTGCGAGAGATTTGTTACTTTCCTACCGAATAATAATTCTGTAGGGGATTTCTTAGTTACCTCATGTGCCGTAGAGTTAATACCCATTTGAACATCTTGAACATAGTCGTCCCATTTTTCTGGACTCTGTCCGTGAGACATGGTGCTAAGAGAAGACAAGATCGTGCGGTTATATCGCTCGACCTGTCCGTTAGCACGTGGAGTGGCGACCGAATTCAAAATATGTTTGATGCCTAGCTTGTGTACGAAAGATTTAAATTTCTTGCTTGTAAAGCTGGTACCCCTATCAGTTATCAAACGAGTAGGTGTCCCAAAATAACTAAAGTAATTTTTGAATACTTTCATGGTTTCTTTAGATTTTGTGCTACGAACTGGAGTCAGATTGACATATTTAGTAAATGAATCTACAATAACTAGCAGATAAGAGTTTTTGTGCTTGCTACGTATGAATGGCCCGAGATGATCAGCATGTAGTGTGTGGAATGGGATCTCAACTTTTGGAATAGGGTGTAATTCTCCTTCCTTTGCCCCAGACGGTGTTTTGTGATGGGCACATTCCAAACAAGCAGATACATATTTTTTTGTAAAACGGCGCATTTTCGGAAACCAATAGTATGAGCGTAATCTCTGGAGGGTTTTCTCAAAACCAAAATGGCCTACGTCATCATGATTAGATTTTAGTAATTGCCATCGGACGCCGCGAGGTACAACCCAGCGTATTGTGTTTTCGTCAATAATACGGAATACTCGACCATTTTTCAATTTGTATTCTTTATAAATGCTGGCTACCTTGGCTTGAAGAGTTTTGTAAAACCTCTTTAATAGTTTTTATTTCTGTGTCACTGGATTGAACGGTTGTAATCCAGTCTTCGACATTCACTGTGAGTATATCTAAGGTATGTGGTTCATCTACTTTTTCATTAATAGGGCTCCTGCTAAGCGCATCAACGTGAGCCATTTTGTCACCAGCCCGGTATTCAATCCCACAATCGTACTCTAAAAATTGTATCCACCATCTGGAGATACGCGGAACCAGATCTCGTTTGGTAAAGGTAGAACGCAAGGCGTTACAGTCTGTGACGATTGTGAACTTGACACCGAGCAGGTACACTCGAAACTTAGCTAGTGAGCTCACTACTGCCAATGTTTCAAGTTCGAATGAGTGTAATTTTTGTTCGTCGATGGTAGTCTGTCGACTATAATAAGCAACGGGGTGCCAAGGTTTGGAGCCAGAACGCTGCAGTAACATGCCTGCTAAACCCACTTTACTCGCATCTGTATGCAACTGGGTCTCCGCGGTGTTGTCATACAAAGCAAGCACAGGCCTTTCGACTAGATAGTTTTTTAAGGTTTCAAATGCTTTATCTTCTTCCAACGTCCATCGCCAAGGAGTATCTTTTCTCAAAAGACAAGTCAATGGCCTAGCTATTATTGCAAAATCTTTTACGAACCTCCTGAAGAAGCTCGCCAATCCAAGAAACCTGCGAACATCGTGCACGTTTGTTGGAACGGGGAACTTAGAAACGGCTTGAACTTTTTGTAGACCGGGTTTGATTCCGTTTTTACTTATTTCAAAGCCTAGGAATTCAATACTCTCCTGGAAGAAGTTACATTTTTGCTTTTTGAGAGTAAGACCGCTTTGTTGCAGTACATTTAGTACTTCTTCTAGGCGAGCCAACCCTTCATCAACCGAAGCTGCTGGTATCAATATATCATCCATGTAAATGATAACATACTTGACCTTGGCAAGTACTTTGTGCATCACTCTTTGAAACACTGCTGGAGCATTTGCCAAACCGAACGGCATACGAGTATATTCGTACTGCCCGTCCGGTGTGACAAAAGCAGTTTTCTCAATGGACTCCTCTGCTATGGGGATCTGATGGTAACCTGATGCAAGGTCAAGCGTTGTGAATACAGTTTGACCAGATAATCGATCCAGCAAGTCTTCAATACGCGGAAGTGGATAATGGTCTCGGTTTGTTTTATTGTTGAGAGCGCGATAGTCCACGCAGAGTCGCTTGTCACCGGTTTTTTTGTGGACTAGAACTATCGGGCTAGCATATGGAGACTTTGACTCCCGGACTATCCCGCTCCCAATCATTTCATCTATCATATCTTGTACAAGCTGTCGCTCTGAGTGGGACATTCTATATGGCCTGTATACTACGGGTTCAGAATCTTTGAGTCGAATTACCATTTCTGCTTCAGTAGTATAACCCAAATCATGTAAGCCCGTCGAGAAGCAGGTTGCATATTTATCCAGTAATTCATTCAACCTTTGCTTCTCTTCTGAAGAGATACCTCCGCAACTAATAGCAGATTTGTCGATCCGAGTTTTATGGTCAGTCATGACTGCAACGTTCTGAACATGTTTCACGGCGTCTAGATATAGTGCCCTAGTAATCAGTGAACCCTTTTTAATAGTTATAGGTTTAGTTCCCAAATTTTGTATCAACAATAGGCAGGTGCCCGAATGGATCTCGTATTCGCCTGGTAATAGATAATATTCACTTCCGTTGCACCCCCTTACCGAACCACCCACGTACACATTTCCGATTAATTTCTCATCAGTATTGACTCGAATTGCTTTCATTTTACCTTCATCAATAACAACATGACTTTCAGATTTTAGCGATAGTTTCGTATCATTACAGTGACCTACTTTTTCAAATCTTAATTCTGTCGCCGTCTTTACGATGCGTACGTTCGGTCGTTCCGTAAAGGTATGCCCCAAAAGTACTGGTGTATTTATGAGATGGTCGTCAACCACAAACACGTCCACATCCTTTTCACTGACACCCTGTATGTCAATAACGACTTCAGTTTTACCTAATGGGACGTAAGGGATATTCCCTAAGCCACGTAAAAATGGTCCATTTACAGAGGACCAGAACAATCCTAGGTTTTGGGCATCGCTTTTTCGAATTAGAGTTGCTTCACTACCTAGGTCAACTTGACAAGATATTGGTTTATTATTTATTTGAATTCCTATTTTATATTTACTGCTAGAGTTCTCATTCAAAATGTCCTTCGTGTGTTTGCTCGTAATGGATATAGATTGGCTGCTGTCCTCTAAATCATTATTGAACATAACCCTTAAAACACTTTTGTCATTAGAAACTACCGGTTTGGAAGACTTCTTAGGGCAGTCAGCAATTAAATGGCCTATTAAATGACAATATGAGCACTTAACAATCGGTTTTGGGCATTTAGAGCAAGGATGACCTTTTTCTCTACAGTTAAAACATATAACGCTATCTGGGTACTGACGTAGTTTAGATTGATGTGTTGGGTCGCGCATCTTGTTAATCTGTCTGTTAACCATGTTATCGTAAGGGACTCTACTATTTTTCCTAATTTCCACACTGTTGTCTTTTGCCTGAACTTTTAATGTCTTGAAAAACTGTAGTACTTGTTCGGGTTTTTCAAAATTAGCGGCTTGGGCACCTAACCTGACTCCCCTATCATCTACGCCATGTAATATACAATCTATTGCTTCCTTTCCGAAAATTTTGCAGCGATTCAATAGGTTTATTTTTGAAAAGTAATACAATTCCAGAGATTCACCAAAACGGACTCTTTTGTTTAACATTTCAGTTAATAACTCTGCATAATTTTCGGTGGCGGGAAAGGATTGCATCAATAGTACTTTCCATTCTGGCCAATCTCGTTTAATGGATGGTAAACCCTGGTACCATAGTTTAGCGTGTCCAGCGAGTTTTGGCAGAGCATAGTGAATGGTCTGCCTATTATTCCAATGATATATTTCGGCACATTCATCAACTTTACTCAGCCAAACACTTATAGGTTGCTCTTTACACAATGGATCGAATTCAGGTAAAACATTGTTCAGAACAGGGAAACTATCGCGTTCGCTATTTTGCTTATTCATTACTTTTAACAATTCTACAAAAAGGTTAGATGTTGAATCATACCTGAACCTCCCGGTCTCGTTGTCCCTTTCAGGGCTCCGTTTTCGATGGATGGATTCACTGAACCTCCGGATCTCCTCATTATTCTCAGGACTCCGTCTCTGAACGCAGAGCTCCATTTCCCTATGTCGTGAACGCTCACGATGTTCCTGACGATCACGCTCCCTTTTTAGTTGGCTTTCCATAAGACGCACTCGCTGTCTCTCTAGCTCTAGCTCCTCTCGTAGTCTGTCGTTGCGCAAACTACTACGACTACGTGTACGGCTCCGTGTGATTTTCCGTTCCTTACGGCGTCTGTCGTAACACTCGTAACTCAAGCAGTTTTGTCTGAGATTGTTTGTATCATGGTGACTACGACTGCGCCTCCTTGACGTTAGACTACGACCTGTACGACTTCGTGTACGGCCAGGTCTTGGGGTACTCAAAATCCTTTCTGTCCTCTTTGGCTGGTGGTGTACATCTGCAGTAGTCTCCATTCTTTGAAGTAGCGGGCTCCTCGGAGACCTCGTCTGTACTTCACCATCACTAGACAGTTGCTGCTCATCATTATTTACGTCCATAGCTCCATCATAGTCCATCTTTATCTGAAACTTGAGAAAAGTAGGCATGTACATTTTTTTCTTAACTTTTAATTTGGTTAATCTACCTTGGTTAGACTTCAGATATCTACCAGATTAGTTGCAAGTATTTTTTTAAAATTTTATATGTATGTATAAGTAATTAAGCTTAAAATATATTTATTGAGCTGAAAAAAACACATTAAAGATAGCAGGAGTTAGGTACTTTTATCCCAAAGCAATAAGCAGATGAAAAGAAAATCTATAAAACTTTGTAGCACATTAACATTAATAATAGTTTAGCAAATTAATTCATAAAATAAGATAATATTTATCACTGTATCTGGTAAGTTACGAAAATACTAGTTATTTTCGTTCTACATATGACAAGCGACTTGGCCTGGCTTTGCACGGGTGCAGTATAATGCGGCTGCCCATATTATTTGATTGTGGTTATTCAAATTGCAATAACCTTTAAGATATACTTACTTAATTGACATGACGAAAATAAAAAACAGTTTATTTCTAAATTTAAGACAAATCTAGTTAGGACTAATGCTATAATTATGTCATAAAACATCGTGAATTTTTCTGTATACCTTGTAAGAAGTGTCTTTCTGCAATAGCTACGTTATTTTATCTAGTATCTCGTAGGGTTTAACTTGCGCAAATAATATCACCACAAAAGTTATAACTACAAGGCATCGTTTTCTTTATTGTTTAAAATATACCCACTATGTCATATAAAAAAAAGTTCGGTTAAAATTCTCTACTAATAGTGAAACCTTATCAAAACCCGTTGCTTAGCTCCAGGCATATGTAGGAAATCGAGGCACAATAGAAATTCTATTGTTATGCGGTCCTATGAGACCGCTTGGATGTTGACCAGTAAAAAAACTAAGTGCATAAGCAAATGGTAGCACAGCGACTTTGTTTTACGCTATTTATTGATCATAACGGTCCTAGCCACCATTTTTTTTCCATTGATTCGGGACAAATTTCAGTTGTTTTTACTATTACTCGTCGTGTCGTGTGACATTTTAATAGAGTATTGTGAATCATACCGTTAGTTCCATGAGTTTTTTTATTTAACTAAATTATTTCACTTTGCCTTATGCATGCGTCCAGAGAGTAGCCCTAGCAAAGCATGCATACGGCTTATGAATGAGTAAATATGTTTTTAATTATATAAGAATAGTAATTATAATAATCTTTTTTTTTTACTCTAGTAATCTATCACACGGCGAATTTAGTAAAACAACAAAAAAAAATTGCAACATAACAACAACAACAGAGAAAAAAATAATTATATATTACCATTTACGTACCTTTTGTGGGACTTGTGATTCCGATCCAACTTCTGAAGTTGAAAAAGTCTGGCACTTAGTCGTAAAGACTGACACTTTCACTAATTTCTCAAACAGAGAATATTCTTCTTGAAATAAAACGAAGTTATATGTTTGACTTTATATTTCAGCATTAATTGCACAGTACTCGAGCGATGTTACCACTCGCGAGGTAATCATAAGACTGCTCGTTCTGCGTCGGATACTGGCATTTCATAACTCCCACTACCACCACTACCGACTAGTGATTTCCCCACCGGTTGTACTCGAGTCAAATGAGTGACTGTTTAACTATACAGTATGCAGGGTAAAATGTTAACTATACCGGATGTGCGATAATAAATGTTACACACACATGTCTACATTCCGCCTTCAAGTAATGTCAAATTAATTTATTGTATGAAGTTTCGCCCCACTGTCTTCCACCCTGAACTGATTGTAAGGTGGAGCTCTGCCGGAATCTAGACACGCGGCAGCATGTCAAGCCAAGTTCAAGCAAAGGAACTGGCTAGCCAGCGCCAAGTGTAATATTACACGAACCACTTGGTGCCACATTTGACCCTTCTATAACTCAAAACCTCTTTAACGTAAACACATAAAACTACGTGTGTTTAATTATACCTATAAGGACATCTAGAAGCCCAAATTTTATAAAGCCTGCTCAAACGGTTAAAATGATATGAAGGTCCAAAATTCGTAAATTTTAGCACTGACTGACTTACGCATAGTACCTAAACCTAACCTACTTCCGGATGACCTAGAAGGATGAAATTTGGAATCCAGCTCGGTAATTGTGTGTAAGCGTAAAAAAAATCAAAAAATTAAGAAAAGTTAAAAAATCAAAAATATATCAGAATTAAAAATATACATGTTGAATAACTTTATAAAATGACTGATGTCATGAAAACTGGCCAAGTCAAATCTTACCTACTTTGAGATCTCACATTTTTAAATAACAGCAATTATTATAGGTATCTAATAAAGCAAAGAAATAGAGTGTAATACTTGTTCGTAATGTTATTTTGTTCATATAAATACATATTTGGATTTTGCATAGAACTTGGCACTCATTTAGATCTCCATTCTTTTTGCGGCGAAGCCCACAGCCAAGCATAATTTTTGTATTGAACTTGGCTCTCCTTTTTTACATTTATGTTTTTGGTGGGATAAAGAGTCACCAGAACTACAGACTACTCATTCGACCAATCCCTGACCTACTTTCTGTAATATATCAGAAGTTGTATCGGGCACTACGTACCACAATTATATTGGAGGTGTAAAGAAAATGGCTGAACAGTGACTCTTTCACATCGGATGAAGAAATGCACGACAAGCTGATTACAAGAACTAGCTGGAGTCAACGGCGCTGCGAGTCCTGCCGGCGCCTGGGACACGCTGCAGCTGGATACGGGCTCGGCGCGCCGGTTTACCACGACAACACAAAAGGTCAGAGATATTTTGCACATGACTTATTATATTATTTAGTATAGTACACAAAGTTTTGTCGGTGAATAGGTATATAGGAATCTGTCCGTTAATAGTTTTGTTCATCGGTAGCGAGCTCAACGTACTTACATGCGGATAATGCTGTTGCGTTTAATATTATGGATGGAGTTTGAGGTTATATATATTATGGTCAAATATTTTATGCAATAAATACTATTTTTATTTCTATTTCTATTTCCTGTTCACTTACTTGGCACTCGTAATATCACAGTCAAAGTAGACAACTTTATTTTAAGGGCATTGAAATTATTTGAAATACCTTATTTATAAGGACTTGCCAAACATCGAGATAGTAATTTTGCCAACCAGTGATAAACTAATCGAACGTAAGTTTAGTTACAATTGCGGCGTCGGTTAATTTAACGCATATCTACCCACCTATTTTCTTTCAACTGTTTAATTAATGGTTAAACAAACTTACCTGAAGTGAAGTTTGACCGTAATTATACGAGACGTTACATCCGAAGGGATTTATTATTACTATGTAGTTTCACTTCTCCATGTACTAGGCATCACACACAAATATTCAGAGCTATAGAACTAAAAAAAAAAAAAGAAAACCACTAGCGCCAACTGTCGATGACGTAGCGGTCGGTTTGCGCGAACCTCATTTATTTTAGAGAATCTTGCTTATTTCGTTAAGGTTACTGGGGTGGTTTAATAGACCTAGGGTTGGGCGGGTTTATAAATCCCTTCGGATGTAACGTCTCGTATAATTACGGTCAAACTTCACTTCAGGTAAGTTTGTTTAACCATTAATTATACTTACGACGTTACATCCTCGAGATTTATTATTACTATGTAGATGTTTAGCGCAACGAAATAAGTAAAATAAATTACATTTATCTTCTTGCAAGTGATTTATTAGGTATCATGAAATCAATATTAATTTAAGAACATTTTCAAACAAAAAAGAATTTACAATAAAGTTCATATATCCACATTATTGATCAAACTATAATGTTCTATATAAATACCGCATCAGCGAATTCGGTACCTGTATAGGTCGCTATGGGGCGATTATAGAATTTGGCAAAAGTCAGTGAATTCCCGGACCATCCAGCGGCCCGTTTAATAACGTCTATCGAAGCCCCTTTTCGTCCAGCGGCCGATGTAGACGCGTGCCGCGTGCTGTGCGAACAAAATACATTGGTGTCCACACCGCTGTCCGCGAGGACGTTCTTGATCCATCTACCTATGGTCGAGGGACTAGCGTTGTGAAATGGCTTTTTTGTGGTCAAAATCAGGTTGTCAGTTTGTGGAAGTTTCCTAAATTCTTTAGTGGCGTTTATGTACGCTGACATAGTTGAGCCCGGACATATTTCTATTCTCTGGAAGAAGAAAGGTATAGTCAAAGGAGATGATGTGCGATTTGGTGCAGAGGTTTTGGTTAATTTGTTAATAATAATTACTATTTTGGAGTCATAAGTTTTTACGTTAGACAATTCAATTAATGATAACGTCTGGGTCCGTTGTGCAGTCGACAACGCGAGCAGAGTTACTAGTTTCTTGGTAAGCGATTCAAGGGGCTGGTTTTCATTTGGGTAGAATTGTGAAAGATAGTTTAGAACTATGTTCGGATCCCAGGTTGAATTGTACCTAGGGAAACAAGGTCTCGTCCTGTAAACTCCTTTAATAAATCTTAGTACCCTATCGTCTTGCGAAAACTGTTTGCCCAGTATGACGGCGAGGGCAGAGCGAATGGTATTCAAGGTAGAGTAGTTCGAACCGGACTCATACTGTTCAGTTAAGAATTCTAAAACTTTAGGTATTTCTATGCAAAATAGGTCTATTTGGTGTGTTCTACAGAATTCCCACCATTTTTTATACGCGCAGTTATACTGTTTGAGTGAACTCGGAGCTAGGGATGAGATCATAATTTCCGATGTTCTTATTGGTAACGACTGTCTTGAGAATGCCCGCTTGATAATATTGACGACACCAGGGTAAGTCGTTTCCACAGCGGGTGTGGAGTCCTGTTCAATCAAATCAAATCAAACCTCGGTTTCAAATAAATCATTTTGTTGTTGGATAACGACACAAACAATGGATACCATGGTTGGCTTGGCCAATATGGTACCACCATTATACCAATGGCTTTGTCGTTGACTATTTTCCGCAGACACTTTAATATCAGGGAAAACGGAGGGAAAGCATAGAAGAAGTAGTCTTTCCAGTCTAATGTAAAAGCATCAATATCAAATGCCGAGGGATCTCTTTTCCATGAAACGTATGTGTGACACTTAGTGTTTTGATAAGTAGCAAACAAGTCAATTTCTGGTCTACCGAAAGTAACAGCGATATGCTCAAAAGCTGAGGAATCTAGGCTCCATTCCGTGTCTACGTTTGATCGTCTAGATTCTAAGTCAGCCTCTATGTTGTCCCTAGATTTTATGTACGAAGCTACAACAAATAATTGCCTTGCCTCGCACCACTGCCATAGTAATTTGGTTGTATTATGTAGGTGGGGGTATTGAATACCCCCATATTTGTTAATGTACGCAATGGCAGTCGTGTTATCAATTCGCAAAAGAATTTCTTTATTTTTTATTTCTTTTGCGAAACATTTTAATCCTATAAAAGCTGCTTTCAGTTCGAGCAAATTTATGTGATCATCTATCTCGGCTGCGCCCCACAGTCCACTAGCGCGCTCTCTGTTACAATATACACCCCAACCGGTTAATGACGCGTCTGAAAAAATTTCTAAAACGAATCTATTAGTTCGAATAGGGCTTTGTGAGGTCATAATATGATTAGCCCACCACAATAGATCGGGTCTTAATTTGGGAGATATTGGCATAATCAATAAAATGTCATCTAAGTATATTACCATTAATAAACCTTTGTTTCTGAGAAAAGAGACCACAGGTTTCATCAGTTTTGTAAATACAAGAGGAGCCAGGGATAAACCAAACGGAAGACATTGAAATTCGTAAATCTGATCTTGAAATTTAAACCGCAAACATTTTTTGCTGACGTCATGAATAGGCACTAAAAAATATGCCTCCTGGAGGTCTATGGAGGCCATAAAGTCGTTTTCACTAAGTAATTTTGTAGCAGTTCGAATGTCCTCCATTTTAAAGTGGTAGGTATCGATAAATTTGTTAAGCTCTTAAAAGATTGAGAATAAATCTAAATGTGCCATCGCTTTTTGGGGTTAAAAATATTTTAGACAAAAATTGGCCGGGTACATCGTCACATTTAATTATGGCCCCAGAACTCAGTAGTTGAGAAATAGCAAATTTTATATGTCTTGACTCGGAGTCGGTGAGTATTTTTCTGTTATCCGGCTGAGTGGATTGCGTAGGAAACTTATTAAATGGAATACGAAAGCCAGTAACATAACCGAGAACGACAGGATCGTTTGTTACATGTTTCCAGTAGTCAATGAAATGGCGCAGTCGGCCAGCATGTTGGAGTACCTTGGTTAGGTCCTGCGAGTCCGTGGGTTCGGTTTCGGCGGTGGAGCTGCTCGATTCGTTGTTGGAGGTGGTCTGCGTGAAGGATGTTGTTGGTAGGGCTGGTAACGGTTCTTTTGTTGCCCACCCTGTCTGGGTGCCCTTGCTGGTGCTTGGTTCCTGGGTGGGCCACGCCAGTTTCCCTGGGTGGTATTAGTTGGGCGTTGGTTATCAACCCGCTTGATTTGGAAGCCGGATCTTTCGGCCGTCTTAGTCGCCTTGATTTTTTCGCTTAGGGAGGCGCCGAACAAGAATTCATCTCGCTTAACTTCCGCGATCATGCCATAAAACTTCTTATCAAGTGAAGTAGTGACTAGTCTTCTTCTAGACTTTGTGTTCTCAAAGTGAAGGTCAAGGAATATTTGACTGATCTCCGACAGCTTCTTAAGGATGCTTATTTTATCTAAGTCGTTTGTGATAAGTTCCGAAGCCAAGCTTGTAAGGCCGGCGATTCCCAGGCCTAAGTAGTTTTGCGCCTTTTCGAGGAGTTTGTCCCTATTTTTAACACTATCGCCCAGGACGGCGGCTATTTCCAGATTAAGCTTCGGGGCCTTTGTAAGTTGAAAGTTTTCAGGAATCAAAACTTTTCTTAATAAGGCCTCTTTAGCTTCCTTGGTCATTCCCTCGACGATAATTCTACCCCAGCGTTTGGAGATTTCTTCGTTGATGGCAGGGCCCAGTGTTTCTTCTTTGCTTTGTGGGTCCCCAAGAGCCTCGATGATCTCTGGCGGTAGTGTCTCAGTTGGTTTCGGATTTTCTGAACTCGGACCCGAAATCGGTTCCTTATCTGTAGGTACTTCATTTGTATTGGGAACTATCACCTGTGACATTACAGGACATAACTGTGGAGACAAATCCGATCTTGGCGAATCTATAAAAATACCTGACCCAGATTCGGTCGTTGGGCTCCGAAGGTAACGGTCGTTTTCTGAAAACACGGAATAAACGAACTGTCAGAAAATAGGTATGACACAGCTAGCGTAGGTATAGACCACCTATTGTTTGTAGGCAATTTTTGTTTTAAGTCCATGGTCACAATCACGTTACGACACGGGACTATTAGTTATCAACTATGATCACGTCACAGAGAATAAGTTACATTGATTAGCAATCAGCCGTAATCACGTTACGGAGAATAGCTTACAGTCGCATTTTACTATCAGCCGTGATCTCGTCACGGAGAATAAATAGCAAGATAATAAAAAACGTTAATTTTAACTTTATGAAAAGAAACATTTTCAACAAAGTGGGTAGGCGACATGTACAAAATGTTAACTCGAGCATTTAATTACTTATTCAGGTATATGGCTAAGAAATGCTTATTCCACTATGAAAAGACAACACTATTATGTAAAACGATACGTTTTTGTAGATAGTAGGTACGTAGGTACTTTCTGGAAACGCTTTTGTTCGTCACTTGTAATATAATAAACCACACAATTACTAACCTTCATATTCGCTAGATGAAGAACGTTGGAGGCGTTTTTCGAGCCGTCTGATTTTTCTTCTTATTCGTGAGTTACTTCGCTTCCTTTTTCCCATGATTAACACGCACAAGCACACGAAATTTGAAATAATTAAAATAACGAAGTGGTGATGCCCGCACACACAAAAGGAATGAGGTTCGCGCAAACCGACCGCTACGTCATCGACAGTTGGCGCTAGTGGTTTTCTTTTTTTTTTTTAGTTCTATAGCTCTGAATATTTGTGTGTGATGCCTAGTACATGGAGAAGTGAAACTACATAGTAATAATAAATCTCGAGGATGTAACGTCGTAAGTATAATTATAATTTGTTCTTAAAAAGATTAACGTGTATATCGAAGTTTTGATATATAAGGTCTAACAAAATCAACTACATTCCTTTTCGTATCTAAAGGTATCTGTACGTTTAGCTGAGCAGACTCACCAAATTTGAGCCAAAAATTCAGGCTAGTTACGGAGATATTGATCATAACAATCTCATTCCGTAACTACGAAAATCTACACCCTTTACAGCTGTTTACTACTACATTGACACACTACGCACGCACACAAGAAAACGTGACCCACACATGCACACACTCAAGAGAACAGCGCGGTGCGGCGACGGCGGCTCAGAAATACCAACATGAAAGAATTACCCTGATTTTAGGGTAAAATAAAGTTTGTGGGTTTTCTTTGCAGTACATTATTAGGATTTTTTTCACTACGGATTGGAGTAGAATTATGTGGGCGTATCCGTTGTTGATTTTTGCAGTCACGTAACCAAACCGAACGTCGAGAGGATTAAAAGTTGGCGGTACTTCATAATCGATCAAGATAACACGAACTGACCGCAGAGTGCGTTGTTCGAGAACTGACCGGAGGGTGTGTCTGTGTCGTTGTGACCTAATTTACGTAACAAAACGTCAACGACTTACTAGTTTTCGTAGTAACTAAAGCCGTTTTCACATATCATTTTGAAAAAACTAAGATACCACGGAGGCAACGACAATTTCGATTAATGCACTCGTCTATTCAGCTTCAATAAAAACGGCTGTACGATAAATTACGTTACATCTAAAACCGTTCCCAACTTCCCACCACAGCTGTTAACTCGTCGTGTAATAAGTAAACAAAACTACAATCGAGTGGTTTAAACTAAAAATAACATTAAAGTCTATCTAGCCTTCTTTAATTCTACTTTATTTTTTCAATAAATTTTGGGGGTAAAAGTATTATGTCCGTGAACTTAGCAGAGCATTGTCTGGCAGATCAACAAAAAACACGAGTTCCCTTCGCATGCAGATGAGTTCTGTAGTTCCTGATAGTTTATAAGAATAGTTCTGGCGATTTAACCAGAAAAAAGTTAATCGACCAAATGCTCTGCTAACTTCCCGTAGCAGAGCATTATCAGCAAAATAACAAACTTAAGCATTATTACAACTCTAACAGACCAGGTAAACAGTTTCTGATACATAAAAATAATAGTTCTGGCATATTTAACCCTAAAATGTACAATGGAAAAGTAAAAAAATAAAAATAAAAATAATTAAGTTATTTTAAAAAAGCAAAAAGGTAAGTAAAAGTACAGTATAACCTATAACAATTAAATAACGGAGCAGATCTAGAACTACTCTATAGTTCACGTAGCAAAGTTGACCTAGAAATCGCACTTAGACCCCAGCAGAGCATAGTTGAAAACTTAAAAATATCATAATTTGCTTTATTTATTTTTACCAAGTGCAATAATCCAGGAAGCCAGAACTCCTCGGTTCTAGATAGACCTAAAACTATTCCACAGCCTACGTAGCAAAGTTGACCTAGAACTTGCACTTAGACCCCAGCAGAGCATAGGTGAAAACTTGAAAATAGTATATTTTGCTTTTTTTTTTTTTTTATCAAGTGCAAAAATCCAGGAAGCCAGAACTCCTCGGTTCTAGATAGACCTAGAACTATTCCACAGCCTACGTAGCAAAGTTGACCTAGAACTTGCACTTAGACCCCAGCAGAGCATAGGTGAAAACTTGAAAATAGTATATTTTGCTTATTTTTTTTTCTATCAAGTGCAAAAATCCAGGAAGCCAGAACTCCTCGGTTCTAGATAGACCTAGAACTATTCCACAGCCTACGTAGCAAAGTTGACCTAGAACTCCCACTAAGACCCCAGCAGAGCATAGGTGAAAAATTGAAAATAGTATATTTTGCTTAATTTTTTTTCTATCAAGTGCAAAAATCCAGGAAGCCAGAACTCCTCGGTTCTTGATAGACAAAGAACTACTCCACAGCCGACGTAGTAAAGTTGACCTAGAACTTGCACTTAGACCCCAGCAGAGCATAGGTGAAAACTTGAAAATAGTATATTTTGCTTAATTTTTTTTCTATCAAGTGCCAAAATCCAGGAAGCCAGAACTCCTCGGTTCTTGATAGACATAAAACTACTCTACAGCCTACGTAGCAAAATTGACCTAGAACTTGCACTTAGACCCCAGCAGAGCACAGGTGAAAACTTGAAAATAGTATAATTTGCTTATTTTTTTTTCTATCAAGTGCAAAAATCCAGGAAGCCAGAACTCCTCGGTTCTAAATAGACCTGGAACTACTTCACAGCCGACGTAGCAAAGTTGACCTAGAACTTGCACTTAGACCCCAGCAGAGCATAGGTGAAAACTTGAAAATAGTATATTTTGCTTATTTTTTTTCTATCAAGTGCAAAAATCCAGGAAGCCAGAACTCCTCGGTTCTTGATAGACAAAGAACTATTCCACAGCCGACGTAGCAAAGTTGACCTAGAACTTGCACTTAGACCCCAGCAGAGCATAGGTGAAAACTTAAAAATAGTATATTTTGCTTATTTTTTTTTCTATAAAGTGCAAAAATCCAGGAAGCCAGAACTCCTCGGTTCTAGATAAACCTGGAACTACTCCACAGCCGACGTAGCAAAGTTGACCTAGAACTTGCACTTAGACCCCAGCAGAGCATAGGTGAAAACTTGAAAATAGTATATTTTGCTTAATTTTTTTTCTATCAAGTGCAAAAATCCAGGAAGCCAGAACTCCTCGGTTCTTGATAGACAAAGAACTACTCCACAGCCGACGTAGCAAAGTTGACCTAGAAATCGCACTTAGACCCCAGCAGAGCATAGTTGAAAACTTAAAAATATCATAATTTGCTTTATTTATTTTTACCAAGTGCAATAATCCAGGAAGCCACAACTCCTCGGTCCTAGATATACCTAGAACTATTCCACAGCCTACGTAGCAAAGTTGACCTAGAACTTGCACTTAGACCCCAGCAGAGCATAGGTGAAAACTTGAAAATAGTATATTTTGCTTAATTTTTTTTTTTATTAAGTGCAAAAATCCAGGAAGCCAGAACTCCTCGGTTCTAGATAGACCTAGAACTATTCCACAGCCTACGTAGCAAAGTTGACCTAGAACTTGCACTTAGACCCCAGCAGAGCATAGGTGAAAACTTGAAAATAGTATATTTTGCTTATTTTTTTTTCTATCAAGTGCAAAAATCCAGGAAGCCAGAACTCCTCGGTTCTAGATAGACCTAGAACTATTCCACAGCCTACGTAGCAAAGTTGACCTAGAACTCCCACTAAGACCCCAGCAGAGCATAGGTGAAAAATTGAAAATAGTATATTTTGCTTAATTTTTTTTCTATCAAGTGCAAAAATCCAGGAAGCCAGAACTCCTCGGTTCTTGATAGACAAAGAACTACTCCACAGCCGACGTAGCAAAGTTGACCTAGAACTCCCACTAAGACCCCAGCAGAGCATAGGTGAAAAATTGAAAATAGTATATTTTGCTTAATTTTTTTTCTATCAAGTGCAAAAATCCAGGAAGCCAGAACTCCTCGGTTCTTGATAGACAAAGAACTACTCCACAGCCGACGTAGCAAAGTTGACCTAGAACTTGCACTTAGACCCCAGCAGAGCATAGGTGAAAACTTGAAAATAGTATATTTTGCTTAATTTTTTTTCTATCAAGTGCCAAAATCCAGGAAGCCAGAACTCCTCGGTTCTTGATAGACATAAAACTACTCTACAGCCTACGTAGCAAAATTGACCTAGAACTTGCACTTAGACCCCAGCAGAGCATAGGTGAAAACTTGAAAATAGTATAATTTGCTTATTTTTTTTTCTATCAAGTGCAAAAATCCAGGAAGCCAGAACTCCTCGGTTCTAAATAGACCTGGAACTACTTCACAGCCGACGTAGCAAAGTTGACCTAGAACTTGCACTTAGACCCCAGCAGAGCATAGGTGAAAACTTGAAAATAGTATATTTTGCTTAATTTTTTTTCTATCAAGTGCAAAAATCCAGGAAGCCAGAACTCCTCGGTTCTTGATAGACAAAGAACTACTCCACAGCCGACGTAGCAAAGTTGACCTAGAACTTGCACTTAGACCCCAGCAGAGCATAGGTGAAAACTTAAAAATAGTATATTTTGCTTATTTTTTTTTCTATAAAGTGCAAAAATCCAGGAAGCCAGAACTCCTCGGTTCTAGATAAACCTGGAACTACTCCACAGCCGACGTAGCAAAGTTGACCTAGAACTTGCACTTAGACCCCAGCAGAGCATAGGTGAAAACTTGAAAATAGTATATTTTGCTTAATTTTTTTTCTATCAAGTGCAAAAATCCAGGAAGCCAGAACTCCTCGGTTCTTGATAGACAAAGAACTACTCCACAGCCGACGTAGCAAAGTTGACCTAGAAATCGCACTTAGACCCCAGCAGAGCATAGTTGAAAACTTAAAAATATCATAATTTGCTTTATTTATTTTTACCAAGTGCAATAATCCAGGAAGCCACAACTCCTCGGTCCTAGATATACCTAGAACTATTCCACAGCCTACGTAGCAAAGTTGACCTAGAACTTGCACTTAGACCCCAGCAGAGCATAGGTGAAAACTTGAAAATAGTATATTTTGCTTAATTTTTTTTTTTATTAAGTGCAAAAATCCAGGAAGCCAGAACTCCTCGGTTCTAGATAGACCTAAAACTATTCCACAGCCTACGTAGCAAAGTTGACCTAGAACTTGCACTTAGACCCCAGCAGAGCATAGGTGAAAACTTGAAAATAGTATAATTTGCTTATTTTTTTTTCTATCAAGTGCAAAAATCCAGGAAGCCAGAACTCCTCGGTTCTAGATAGACCTAGAACTATTCCACAGCCTACGTAGCAAAGTTGACCTAGAACTTGCACTTAGACCCCAGCAGAGCATAGGTGAAAACTTGAAAATAGTATATTTTGCTTATTTTTTTTTCTATCAAGTGCAAAAATCCAGGAAGCCAGAACTCCTCGGTTCTAGATAGACCTAGAACTATTCCACAGCCTACGTAGCAAAGTTGACCTAGAACTCCCACTAAGACCCCAGCAGAGCATAGGTGAAAAATTGAAAATAGTATATTTTGCTTAATTTTTTTTCTATCAAGTGCAAAAATCCAGGAAGCCAGAACTCCTCGGTTCTTGATAGACAAAGAACTACTCCACAGCCGACGTAGCAAAGTTGACCTAGAACTTGCACTTAGACCCCAGCAGAGCATAGGTGAAAACTTGAAAATAGTATATTTTGCTTAATTTTTTTTCTATCAAGTGCCAAAATCCAGGAAGCCAGAACTCCTCGGTTCTTGATAGACATAAAACTACTCTACAGCCTACGTAGCAAAATTGACCTAGAACTTGCACTTAGACCCCAGCAGAGCATAGGTGAAAACTTGAAAATAGTATAATTTGCTTATTTTTTTTTCTATCAAGTGCAAAAATCCAGGAAGCCAGAACTCCTCGGTTCTAAATAGACCTGGAACTACTTCACAGCCGACGTAGCAAAGTTGACCTAGAACTTGCACTTAGACCCCAGCAGAGCATAGGTGAAAACTTGAAAATAGTATATTTTGCTTAATTTTTTTTCTATCAAGTGCAAAAATCCAGGAAGCCAGAACTCCTCGGTTCTTGATAGACAAAGAACTACTCCACAGCCGACGTAGCAAAGTTGACCTAGAACTTGCACTTAGACCCCAGCAGAGCATAGGTGAAAACTTAAAAATAGTATATTTTGCTTATTTTTTTTTCTATAAAGTGCAAAAATCCAGGAAGCCAGAACTCCTCGGTTCTAGATAAACCTGGAACTACTCCACAGCCGACGTAGCAAAATTGACCTAGAACTTGCACTTAGACCCCAGCAGAGCATAGGTGAAAACTTGAAAATAGTATATTTTGCTTAATTTTTTTTCTATCAAGTGCAAAAATCCAGGAAGCCAGAACTCCTCGGTTCTTGATAGACAAAGAACTACTCCACAGCCGACGTAGCAAAGTTGACCTAGAAATCGCACTTAGACCCCAGCAGAGCATAGTTGAAAACTTAAAAATATCATAATTTGCTTTATTTATTTTTACCAAGTGCAATAATCCAGGAAGCCACAACTCCTCGGTCCTAGATATACCTAGAACTATTCCACAGCCTACGTAGCAAAGTTGACCTAGAACTTGCACTTAGACCCCAGCAGAGCATAGGTGAAAACTTGAAAATAGTATATTTTGCTTAATTTTTTTTTTTATTAAGTGCAAAAATCCAGGAAGCCAGAACTCCTCGGTTCTAGATAGACCTAGAACTATTCCACAGCCTACGTAGCAAAGTTGACCTAGAACTTGCACTTAGACCCCAGCAGAGCATAGGTGAAAACTTGAAAATAGTATATTTTGCTTATTTTTTTTTCTATCAAGTGCAAAAATCCAGGAAGTCAGAACTCCTCGATTCTTGATAGACAAAGAACTACTCCACAGCCGACGTAGCAAAGTTGACCCAGAACTTGCACTTAGACCCCAGCAGAGCATAGGTGAAAACTTAAAAATAGTATATTTTGCTTATTTTTTTTTCTATAAAGTGCAAAAATCCAGGAAGCCAGAACTCCTCGGTTCTAAATAGACCTGGAACTACTTCACAGCTGACGTAGCAAAGTTGACCTAGAACTTGCACTTAGACCCCAGCAGAGCATAGGTGAAAACTTGAAAATAGTATATTTTGCTTAATTTTTTTTCTATCAAGTGCCAAAATCCAGGAAGCCAGAACTCCTCGGTTCTAGATAGACCTGGAACTACTTCACAGCCGACGTAGCAAAGTTGACCTAGAACTTGCACTTAGACCCCAGCAGAGCATAGGTGAAAACTTGAAAATAGTATATTTTGCTTATTTTTTTTTCTATCAAGTGCCAAAATCCAGGAAGCCAGAATTCCTCGGTTCTAAATAGACCTGGAACTACTTCACAGCCGACGTAGCAAAGTTGACCTAGAACTTGCACTTAGACCCCAGCAGAGCATAGGTGAAAACTTGAAAATAGTATATTTTGCTTAATTTTTCTTCTATCAAGTGCAAAAGTCCAAGAAGCTAGAACTCCTCGGTTCTTGATAGACAAAGAACTACTCCACAGCCGACGTAGCGAAGTTGACCTAGAACTTGCACTTAGACCCCAGCAGAGCATAGGTGAAAACTTGAAAATAGTAATATTTTGCTTAATTTTTTTTCTATCAAGTGCAAAAATCCAGGAAGCCAGAACTCCTCGGTTCTAGATAGACCTGGAACTACTTCACAGCCGACGTAGCAAAGTTGACCTAGAACTTGCACTTAGACCCCAGCAGAGCATAGGTGAAAACTTAGGCTGTAGATAGAGCGTGCCAAAGAATTATAAACACACATACGTCCGCTCGAAAAACTTAACCTTCCTACGGCAGTCGAGTGAAAATAACAATGTATGTTGTTGGGTTTGTTTGCAACCATAAGCCGAGATAATATTTTTGGTGATTATTAACTCTAGTTTACTATAAACACAAATAATTTTAGTTATTTTTACTCCAAAAATTAAGGACTTTCAAGACACAACTTAATCTCCTTTTTCACCCCTTCGTTATATAATCAAGAACGCTGTATACATAAATTTATTTTTGATCGTTACCATAAATACAGTATTTGAAGATTCTTACTTTGAAACTGATATGTTTTCATAAAAATTTTATCCCCTATTTTACCCTCTTAGGGCTATAATTTCCAAAAACCTGTCCCTAATGGGTGTCTATACTGTATAGGGTAAGGCTGTGTGTTGATATATCAACAGTTAGATAGTGTACCATTTTATTTAAATAGATAACTGAAGTACAAAGTTTTATCCCCCTTTTCACCTACTTAAGGGTTGAATTCAAGAATTTTCATGTCTACAATATTAAATTTCAAAATCGATGTCATTTTCGTAAATAACATCGCAAAAAACCATAAAAACGACACCCATATTAATATTTAGACATTTCAACCCCATCGCACCCCAACAGGGGGATAATATTTCACGTCCGCAACGTTGGATTTTAAAATCATTGTTGTTTTCGTAATCAGCAACCTGATAAACAGTAGAAACAATACCCATGTTGATTTTCAGACTTAGTCACCCCTTTAGGGGTGGATATCACAAAAAACCTGCAACATGTGTTTAATTATTTATGGTTAGGAATACTCCTGTGAAGTTTTGAATAAAATAGTCTAACTAAAGATTAGATTTCCCCATACAAACTTTGGGCCCCCTTTAGAGGGTGAATTTTGAAAAACCCTTTCTTAGTGCACCCCTAGACCTTATAAGAAACCTACATGCTAAATTTAGAATCTCTAACACCAGCGGTTTGGGCTGTGCGTTGATATGTCAGTCAGTCAGTCAGTCAGTTTCTTCTTTTATGTATATAGAAGAAGATAGATAGATATTGTTTGGCAATATCTTACTACGTCGGAGTGGTCTTACTCTGACAATAGGACTATTCATTTAAAACTTATACACTAAAGTGCACACCAGCTTAAGATAAGCCGTTTTTATTTTTACTATGAAAAATGTATGGCGGGCGTGTAATGTGACGTCCCGGTATATCGGATCTCCTTGTCTAACTCGCGACTTAAATGGGCTGTAAGACAGGTATTTGTTAATATTTTTTTAAATATCTTAGTTTTATTAATTTTATTTAACTACTATTTATTTTAAGACCAAATAAAATAACATGCTATATTGCCCATTAAAGGCTGACACGTAGAAATCAACATCGATTGAGTAAATTTGACGTTTTGTGGTAAGTTGACGAGCTGTCGTCTGTAGCTACAATTTATACGGAACCCTCGGTAGGTGAGTCCGACTCGCACTTGTCCGGTTTTTTTTTAATAGGTGCTAAATTTCAGTAAGCCAGAACTCTTTATTTCTTGATAGAACTAGAACTAAATTAGCTTCTCTTGTAACTAACTAACTATGTAATCAAATCTTGGAAATAGTTATTTACCTTATTTCATCGATTGTATCGGTTTTAAACTTTTAAAATATTTGACATTCGGATGGCAATACAATTATTAGACACCATCGTGCTGATCTGATGATGAAGTCAGGAGGTGAGTAGTAGAACTCTTCAATGACTATTAATAAAAAAATCTATGTTTGGGCTCATTCGATTCGTTTTTACGAGTCCAGTCCAGTCCAGACATATCATATACAGTGTGTTCGGAAGAGGTTTAGCTAAACGTGTCGGTACATCCACAAATTGATCACCTAGCGTCAAATGGCCGAATTTTTACTTACAAAATACCTCTTCTTATACACCTTTCTTGTTTGCAAACCCTTTTCCGAACACCTTGTATATTTAAGTGTGTTTTACAATCTATTATTATTTTTGTAATCAAGCACAGAAATCCAGGAACTAGATAGACATAGAACTGGTTTAAAGTTGACATTACAAAGTTTACCGACTCATACTTAGACCTAGAAGAAAATATATACATTATAATTATATTTTACTAGCCTTTTTTATTTTTAGCATTTATTGATAGCAACAGTGTAGAAGCCGATAAGTGCTCTTATGCAAATTTGAATACCTTCATATTTTTTTATATTTTTATATTTTTTATTAGGTACTAAAGCAATTAGCACAATGCACCGTGCTCGGCTACATACGCGTCGCGGCGGAGCGCGTCGCATTGTGCTAACCGTCTTAGTGTTTTTTTAAGGAGTTGCAGATCATTTTTTATAATAATCTTAATTTGTTGACCTTAATTTTATTTTATTTTAAACTTATTTTAATTTAAACTTTTTTTTATATATTTTTAATTTTTGCCACACAGTATATATATTATTAGATGTTCTTCTTCTTCGCTTCTTGCATCATGTGGAGACCGAGTGTAAGTATTTTATCAATGTCTATGTTTAAAAATATGTGATCTCGAATATTTTTATATCCACATGTACAATTTACGCAACATTTAAAGCTAGGTTCTAACTCAAAAACATACTGTGCCAGATGGGCGGCGTTACATTCCACATCCAAACGCATTATATTTCTTGTGAACTTTGTCATAGTGCCTAAGAAAATCGGGACGGCTGTTAAAATGTTTGCCCGTTGAACATATTCTTCTTTGAGGATTTTTTTTTTTAATTTGTACTCTCTGTGCCATATTCACAATGGGACAAAGAGAAGATTTTAAACTGTCATTGTAACGTTTATTAGTTAGAAGTCCGTTAAGTACCGCTTGGAAAATAGCGTCAAAAGCGCATGTCGAAGTTATATTTAAATAATTACCGTTAATGCTTACTGACCCTGACAGGTTGCCATTTAGCAAAATCGGTGTGCTGTTGGTTTTTAATGATTTGATGAAGTCCCATTCGGGACAATTATTTAAAGATGTTGGCCTTTGACGCTTGTGTTTTGGCGAGTCACTTTTTTGGATTGTTTTTCTTTTATTATTTTCGAAGCCCCCCCCATTCTTCACGTATATTCCAGTCATTTTCAACTAAACCGTCGTCTCTCGTTGAAATGTTAGTTGATGATGCAAAACTCTGTTTTGACTCGACATTTGATTTCAATGAGAGCTCATCATAGTCCGTAGAGCAATGAGCCGCAGTTTTTGAAGAAATTATGAGCTCAGAGCTTCTTTGTTTATCATCAGACTCTTTGCTGCGCTCTTTTATTTTGCAACCAATGTGATCTAAATGTTGTGTGACAAATCTGCCGATTCGCATTGGTAACTCACCCTTGAAGTCGCGGTGTTTTAAATCCGAGAATTCGGCCTCAACTGCAGCAGAAGTAGCAGAAACTGAGCCTCTTCCGAAAATCGGCATCATTACTGCAGTCCACAACGGTATATATGGGAGAAGGTATTTTTTAAGCCTTTTGGCGAAATCAATATTATAACAGGCGTTTATTGTATTACCGTTGGAGGACTGCTCAGCAATTTGAATAGCTGAATTGTATAAGGTGTTGCTCCAAATTTTCCACCCTGCAGTTCCCAATTCACTTTCCTCCGTGTTATTTTCTGATTCAAAGTTACAATTATTGTCATCGCTTTCAAATGTGTCTTCATCATATTCTATTCCTTTAATCGCGGTATTCAGAAAAAGCAATCGGTCATTGGATGGCAGATGCGTACCAAACGCTTCAGACCCAATTGATTTGCTCAGGGCGACAATAAGAAGCGACTCCAAGAAAAATGATAGATCTTCAAAATTGGAGATTTGGTGGGCTTTTCCAATGCATCTCTTATAAAATCTTCGAACCAAAGACTTATCATTTCCTTTTAAACTAGGCCATCGTGTTATCATTGACATTAAATGACATATCCAATCTCATAAATGTCGATGGTAACGATGTTGCTTTGTTTACGACCGCATCATAACATTTTTGTAGAAACTTGCGCATTTGCCAAATATTTGCGCTACCGCAATCAACAATGACCACCCAAAATCTGTCACAACGATTGGCGGAATATGGGCATTTGCTGCAAGGATGTGACTTAAGAAATTTGCGACAAAGTTAGCTCGTTGATCGGCTGAAACCATCTGGAACGTCGGCACGCTGCCTTCTTGTGTAACGAGCACACACTGATACAAAAAAATATGCTTTCCTGAATTGTCCCGTTTTGCAATACCACCCGTAGCATCGATCGCTAATGTCGCATTCATGTCTTTTTTACAACGGGAAACGTATATTTGTAGTTGTTCAGGTAGCCAATAAATACAATTGAATTTGAATAATCCGACGGATTGTATACAACCAACTAACTTACCATGTTCAGCACTTTTGAGTAAATTCAATGCAGGTGTCCCAAACTGCAAACCATATTTACTCAAAAGTCGCTGTTCCTTGGCTTTGCGAACCACTTCATTCGTAGGCAAGATTGGCGGATTTTTTCCTCCAAATTCTTTTAAACGTGCAGCTTCATTTCTTCGCCATGTTACTGCGTCTTTCCGTCCATCTATAAGGTAGTCGGCTACCTGTCGGCGATGGTCCCCTCTTAATTGCCTTCTTTTAGTCTCAGAATGAGATGCTGATTTGATACCTTCAACGTGACAATCGAGAATAACATCAACACCTTTTGACGGCTCTTTTAAAAGCGTGCAACAAATAGTTGACTTGCACTCACAGCAAAACCCTTCAATTTTTAAAAAGAATTGGGCATTTGCACTTGGGTATATATTGTGATTTTTAAACACAAATACACAATCAAAATGGTGCTGCACCCACAAAGCTTCGCTCACCACATCTGCCCATCCTGATCGCAGTTTCCAATAAACTCGTTTACCATATACTTTTTCTTGGGGTTTGATATTGTGCCATTTTTCTTGTGAAATTACTAAGTTTACTTCAATTGAAGTTATGCTGTTCGACGTATCTGTAGGTTTGTCGGCAAAATTTTCGGAACTGTAATTACAGTCGTTAACAGATATGCTTGATTCCCGCACTCGAATATCAAAAACTTCCACAACGAGGTCTCTAAACCCACCACGATTATTATTAATAATTGTATGGACGTGCTTGGAACTGATCAGCGACCCCTTACTTGCCATCAATTTAGAAATTTTTTGATAAACAATATGAGATGGTGGAAGAAGACGCCCTTCATCATTAATGGTACGGCAGTTAGCATCCGACAAAATTTGCCGTAAAGCAATTTTATCATAAGGTGATTTAGCTGACATTTTATACAAAATGTTTTCTATCTTATAATTTTATACCATCAAGTTTTAAAGACACTGACCGATCCATAGAAAAATTGTGATTTTAGAAAGAAAACAATATAAAAAAGGTTTATTTATTAAAATGTTAAAATTTTGAACGACTATGTTAAAAACGAATAAAGTTAAAATATTTTTTATTAAGAACGACTATTAAGAAACTCAAACAAATTAAAATCCACTGATCTTAAAACCCCAGTGAATAATTACTACAAGGTCCTAACAATCATGACAATGAGAGTTTTTCAATGATAATTTTTGATTCATTCACAATGATAAATTTAGACAACAAACGAAGCCTATGAAAATCGTGCGTATCGAGACAAAATCGATAGTTTACGAAAAATCCTCTTAGTATTTATTTGACAGAAAAAACAAAGTCTCACCGCGAGTTAGATAAGAACAGTGCCATCTATCGGACGTAAGAGTAATCTTACTCTAACTGAAATACTGGATGAATTTTTTAAACGCTATGTCGTTTAGGGTAGACATTGGCTGATCAGCATTATGTAAATGACGACCTCCGTAGAAGAGATGCGAGTATATCCGACTTGGTGTCGCATATTGACGTTCATAAGTGGCAATTTTATCCTGAATTGAATAAATGAATTTTGACTTTGACTTTGTCGTTGACTATCTTTACGATTCCGGATTCGATTCCCGATCGGGCAATGTAGAAAAATAACTTTTCTATATAGTCTCGGGTCTGGGTGTTGTGGTACTGTCATTCTTTCTGATTTCTGTAAGACAAGTGCTTAAGCTACTTATCATAGGATCACAGCAATGTATGTGATGTTGTCCAATATTTTTATTTATTTATAATTTAAACTACAGACATCACGACCCTCAATAATAAGTCCAAATTACATGAATCCTTAATGTACAGTACCTACCTTCAAACGTACGGCTTATCTTAAGCTGGTGTGCACTTTAGTGTATAAGTTTTAAATGGATAGTCCTATTGTCAGAGAAAGACCACTCCGACGTAGTAAGATATTGCCAAACAATATCTATCTATCTTCTTCTATATACATAAAAGAAAAAACTGACTGATTGACTGACTGACTGACATATCAACGCACAGCCCAAACCGCTGGTGTTAGAGATTCTAAATTTAGCATGTAGGTTTCTTATAAGGTCTAGGGGTGCACTAAGAAAGGGTTTTTCAAAATTCACCCTCTAAAGGGGTGAGCTAAGGGCCCAAAGTTTGTATGGGGAAATCTAATCTTTAGTTAGACTATTTTATTCGAAACTTCACAGGAGTATTCCTAACCATAAATAATTAAACACATGTTTCAGGTTTTTTGTGATATCCACCCCTAAAGGGGTGACTAAGTCTGAAAATCAACATGGGTATTGTTTCTACGGTTTATCAGGTTGCTGATTACGAAAACAACAATGATTTTAAAATCCAACGTTGCGGACGTGAAATATTATCCCCCTGTTGGGGTGCGATGGGGTTGAAATGTCTAAATATTAATATAGGTGTCGTTTTTATGGTTTTTTGCGATGTTATTTACGAAAATGACATCGATTTTGAAATTTAATATTGTAGACATGAAAATTCTTGAATTCAACCCTTAAGTAGGTGAAAAGGGGGATAAAACTTTGTACTTCAGTTATCTATTTAAATAAAATGGTACACTATCTAACTGTTGATATATCAACACACAGCCTTACCCTATACAGTATAGACACCCATTAAGGACAGGTTTTTGGAAATTATAGCCCTAAGAGGGTAAAATAGGGGATAATTTTTTTATGAAAACATATCAGTTTCAAAGTAAGAATCTTCAAATACTGTATTTATGGTAACGATTAAAAATAAATGTATGTATACAGCGTTCTTGATTATATAACGAAGGGGTGAAAAAGGAGATTAAGTTGTGTCTTGAAAGTCCTTAATTTTTAGAGTAAAAATAACTAAAATTATTTGTGTTTATAGTAAACTAAAGTTAATAATCACCAAAAATATTATCTCGGCTTATGGTTGCAAACAAACCCACGCACGCTCTATCTACAGCCTAAGTTTTCACCTATGCTCTGCTGGGGTCTAAGTGCAAGTTCTAGGTCAATTTTGCTACGTCGGCTGTGGAGTAGTTCTTTGTCTATCAAGAACCGAGGAGTTCTGGCTTCCTGGATTTTTGCACTTGATAGAAAAAAAAATAAGCAAATTATACTATTTTCAAGTTTTCACCTATGCTCTGCTGGGGTCTAAGTGCAAGTTCTAGGTCAATTTTGCTACGTAGGCTGTAGAGTAGTTTTATGTCTATCAAGAACCGAGGAGTTCTGGCTTCCTGGATTTTTGCACTTGATAGAAAAAAAAAATAAGCAAAATATACTATTTTCAAGTTTTCACCTATGCTTTGCTGGGGTCTAAGTGCAAGTTCTAGGTCAACTTTGCTACGTCGGCTGTGGAGTAGTTCCAGTTCTATCTAGAACCGAGGAGTTCTGGCTTCCTGGATTTTTGCACTTTATAGAAAAAAAATTAAGCAAAATATACTATTTTCAAGTTTTCACCTATGCTCTGCTGGGGTCTAAGTGCAAGTTCTAGGTCAACTTTGCTACGTCGGCTGTGGAGTAGTTCTTTGTCTATCAAGAACCGAGGAGTTCTGGCTTCCTGGATTTTTGCACTTGATAGAAAAAAAAATAAGCAAAATATACTATTTTCAAGTTTTCACCTATGCTCTGCTGGGGTCTAAGTGCAAGTTCTAGGTCAACTTTGCTACGTCGGCTGTGAAGTAGTTCCAGGTCTATTTAGAACCGAGGAGTTCTGGCTTCCTGGATTTTTGCACTTGATAGAAAAAAAAATAAGCAAATTATACTATTTTCAAGTTTTCACCTATGCTCTGCTGGGGTCTAAGTGCAAGTTCTAGATCAACTTTGCTACGTAGGCTGTAGAGTAGTTGTATGTCTATCAAGAACCGAGAAGTTCTGGCTTCCTGGATTTTTGTACTTTATAGAAAAAAAAATAAGCAAAATATACTATTTTCAAGTTTTCACCTATGCTCTGCTGGGGTCTAAGTGCAAGTTCTAGGTCAACTTTGCTACGTTGGCTGTGGAGTAGTTCTAGTTCTATCTAGAACCGAGGAGTTCTGGCTTCCTGGATTTTTGCACTTGATAAAAAAAAAATAAGCAAAATATACTATTTTCAAGTTTTCACCTATGCTCTGCTGGGGTCTAAGTGCAAGTTCTAGATCAATTTTGCTACGTCGGCTGTGGAGTAGTTCTTTGTCTATCAAGAACCGAGGAGTTCTGGCTTCCTGGATTTTTGCATTTGATAGAAAAAAAAATAAGCAAATTATACTATTTTCAAGTTTTCACCTATGCTCTGCTGGGGTCTAAGTGCAAGTTCTAGGTCAATTTTGCTACGTAGGCTGTAGAATAGTTTTATGTCTATCAAGAACCGAGGAGTTCTGGCTTCCTGGATTTTTGTACTTTATAGAAAAAAAATTAAGCAAAATATCGGGTGTAAAAAAAGGCTTAACGAAGCCGAATACCAGATATTCTACGTATTATTACGATCATTTTTCTCTTTTACACTAAGCCTGGGAAATGATGGGTTACCGAGTTATTGACAGTCAAAGTTAAAAAAAATTTTCATAGATTTTTACAAAATTGACTTCTGTTTGATAAAACTAAACTTTTTTCCAAAGAAACATGATTTAAGTTTTCAGTACTTCTTTCATAAAAGGCCTTTAAAGGGCACAGCCGGCAATGAATCGTGCGCACGCACACAACTACGCCGTCTTTCAAATGTGCATGCGCGCTCGCTGTATAGCGCTCACTCGTGTGCGCGCGATCAGCTGCTAGCAGTTATCGAGTTCAATGACGCCTTGCCTTGTACTGACTCGCTCATAGTCTTAGATCGATTGGTTTAATCCATCTTATGAAATTGGTCGAAATAAGGAATTTTGTGACTGGCAATTCATTATCTGTTAATTAATTAATAATTTTAAATTATTTATTTATTGAATAACAACAAATCAAATCAACATATCATTTTACGTACATAAACAATTTGAGAAGAAAAAACAAGTTTAAAAGATTATGCCTGTGCAGGTTCATACAACACTTTTACATTAGTACTGGTACGAGATCGACTAAGAAAAAAAAACTTTGTAATTAACTTTTACACAATACAAATTATTTCAACAATCCAAATTTGTGGTAGGTTGATGAGCTGCTGTCTGTACATCGAAAGGTCTTACATTTGAGACGTAGTCCGCTTCTCCTTATCGTGTGGGCTGCAGAAACTGATGTTAGAATTTAAGCCTCCGTAGGAGTCTGACATGACTTCTGTAACGACTGCTGCCAGAAGAAGCAATAGCCAGGATCCACGCCGAAGCACGAAATCTTGTCTTATCTATCAGATAATCAGGTTTATTTATGCCTGTATTCAATTCTAACCAAATTTTATTAGTGTGCCCACTTGGAAATCAAACGCAGGACCTCCGGATTACGAGCCAACACTCTAACCATTAGAAAACTGAGGCGCGCAGTTTACTACAAACTCCTCAACACAAGTTGTTTGTTTTATTTTCGAATAGCAATTAAACGTACCGAAAACAAGCCAGTCAAATAATCGAGTCTAATATTCAGGCCTGTAATCAATATTCTAACCAAACTGGGAACCACCTGACCCTGAAAAAGTATTTATTTCTAACTTGTGTGCCTACCTAAGAATCGAACGCAGGACCTCCGGATCCAGAGCCACCACTCTAATCATTAGAAGATTTAGAAGACAGAGGAGTGCAGTCTACTACAAATTCCTAATCACAAGTTGCTTGTTTTATTATCGAATATTAATTAAACGTACAACAATTTATTGTTTTAATTGTTGAATACGGCATTAGCTATTTTACGATAAGTACCTAAGTTAAAATCTAACTGGCAAAGGAATAAACGTTCCAAGTTCTGTTGATTAAAACCCCTACGAAAAAAAAATAGCAATTCTTTATAACGGATAAATCAAACTAATTTCTTTTAGTTAGGCTCGTACTTTCACATATCGAGCTAAATCAAGAAATAAAATAAAGCTTCATGGCATTTCCTGTTGGAATAATAATAATTTTAAATTTACTCATCATAACTTACTTTAAAACATTTAATTTTTTGAGCACGATTTAAAATAAATGTACCTTCATTTGCCCATAATTTATGAAAAACGAAGCGCCTTACAAAATCTTCACAAAGTTTTTTGTAAGGTCCCCGTTGTTTAGTTATTCAATGGTTGAACTCCCAGACCCGGAGGTTCTGAATTCGATTCCCAGGCGCTCGCACACAAAAGCATTAAATTTATTGTCTTCTTCTTCTCTTTTAAGCAACTCTAGTGCCATAGGCGTCTGACATGACTCATCTAACGACTACTAACGACCGATGCCAGAGGCTGGTACTGCCTACTGTAGCCAGGACCGACAGCTTGTCATGCCCTTTGAAGCATGGAATCATCTCATATCGGACAATCTGATTGATGGATTCAAGCCTGTAATTTCTAAATTATAACTAACCAATTTATTGGAAACTTACTAACTTTGCGTTCCCACTTTAGAATTGAACCCACGATCTTCCGAAAATCTAACCACTAAACCACTAAGGCGTAATTTGGTCGCGGACCTTAAATAAAACATTTCAGAAAGAATTGACATGGGTCGTCTGATTTACCAAGAGTAAAGCTAAATTGGCTAAGAGCTAAGCCGATATCATTGTTTTCAAAAAATCGTTACGTTGACTTAAAAATTGTGGCAATACCTACAGAAAGTTTTACACCGAGACCAGTGAGGCTCGCTCGTCCCCGTGGCCGTGCGAGATGGGCGCGGGGCGCGGGGCGCGAGGTACGGGGCGCGGTGTGCGGGGGAGTTTGCGCGAGCGGCGGCGGCGAAATCAAAGCCGAAGAATAATAATGCAATTTGTGAAAATTTAGTTCGGTTTCTAACTTCATCGAATGCGCTTATTACTTGTGATTTTTACTGTTTCCTCTTACAGTTTGTGTTGTGGCAAGTAGTTGAGATTAGTGTGATAGTGGAGTGTTTGTGAAGATGCCTTGGCATCAGTTTAGTGCTCGCGAGTATGTAAACATGGTTTCCTGCTACGGTATGGCCCATGGCAATGCTTCCGAAGCATTGCGTATTTACGCAGCTGAATATCCTGACGCGCATCACCCTCGTGATCCGCAAGTGATCACTCGAGCTGTTCAGCGTTTGCTGGACAATCAGCCGATTGTACCCGTTTCGGAGACAGGGCGCGGGTCAATACGTTCTACCACGGAACAAGCCATTTTAGACGTCATGCGGGAAAACCCACGTTTAGGCGTGCGAAAAGCTCCTAAAGTGCTGCGGAGAAGGCGAGGTTAGCTTAATTAACGGTTATGTAACGAATACTTTACAAGACATGCCACTAGTCCAGCTGCGAGAGACGTGGTACCAGCATGATGGAGCGCCGCCTCACATTGTGAGACCGGTTCGAGAGCGGCTTACGGAGTTATTTGGTGACCACTGGATCGGGAGGTATGGGCCTCACGCGTGGCCTGACCTTACTCACCTTGACTTTTTTTTGTGGGGTTTCGTCAAAGACAGGGTTTTTGACCGTCCTTGTGAAAATAGTGCGTGAAGGGATTTTGGAGCGAGTGCATCAAAACACGCTATACCGAGCGCGTGTTTGTTTGGAAATGGGAGGTCGTCGGTTCGAACCACAACTGATTCGTATGGAGAGGCCTGAATTGAGAGGTAAGTAGCTAAACAATTTACAAACATAAGAGGTACCTAATTTAATTGAAACATGTGATATTCGTTGTTGTGTTTTTTAAGTAAATTTATACTCATTTGGCGCGCGCGCCGTAATTGGGCGCAGTGTCTCGCGCCGCCCGCTCGCCCGCCGACCACTTACACACACAGGCATAGTCTGTGGAGTGCGCGCTATACATTGCGGGTTAGAAATAAGTTATTTTTTTTGATACCCAAAAATAAAAGTCATTTCCCAGCAATTTTATTTTTTGCATTCTACTTGTTTTTATGTATAGAATTCGTGGTTTTGGGCTTCGTTAAGCCTTTTTTTACACCCTGTATACTATTTTCAAGTTTTCACCTATGCTCTGCTGGGGTCTAAGTGCAAGTTCTAGGTCAACTTTGCTACGTCGGCTGTGGAGTAGTTCTTTGTCTATCAAGAACCGAGAAGTTCTGGCTTCCTGGATTTTTGCACTTTATAGAAAAAAAATTAAGCAAAATATACTATTTTCAAGTTTTCACCTATGCTCTGCTGGGGTCTAAGTGCAAGTTCTAGGTCAACTTTGCTACGTTGGCTGTGGAGTAGTTCCAGTTCTATCTAGAACCGAGGAGTTCTGGCTTCCTGGATTTTTGCACTTGATTAAAAAAAAATAAGCAAAATATACTATTTTCAAGTTTTCACCTATGCTCTGCTGGGGTCTAAGTGCAAGTTCTAGGTCAACTTTGCTACGTCGGCTGTGAAGTAGTTTTTGGTCTATCTAGAACCGAGGAGTTCTGGCTTCCTGGATTTTTGCACTTGATAGAAAAAAAATTAAGCAAAATATACTATTTTCAAGTTTTCACCTATGCTCTGCTGGGGTCTGAGTGCAAGTTCTAGGTCAACTTTGCTACGTAGGCTGTGGAGTAGTTTTATGTCTATCAAAAACCGAGGAGTTCTGGCTTCCTGGATTTTTGTACTTTATAGAAAAAAAATTAAGCAAAATATACTATTTTCAAGTTTTCACCTATGCTCTGCTGGGGTCTAAGTGCAAGTTCTAGGTCAACTTTGCTACGTCGGCTGTGGAGTAGTTCTAGGTCTATCTAGAACCGATGAGTTCTGGCTTCCTGGATTTTTGCACTTGATAGAAAAAAAATTAAGCAAAATATACTATTTTCAAGTTTTCACCTATGCTCTGCTGGGGTCTAAGTGCAAGTTCTAGGTCAACTTTGCTACGTTGGCTGTGGAGTAGTTCCAGTTCTATCTAGAACCGTGGAGTTCTGGCTTCCTAGATTTTTGCACTTGATAGAAAAAAAAATAAGCAAAATATACTATTTTCAAGTTTTCACCTATGCTCTGCTGGGGTCTAAGTGCAAGTTCTAGGTCAACTTTGCTACGTTGGCTGTGGAGTAGTTCCAGTTCTATCTAGAACCGAGGAGTTCTGGCTTCCTAGATTTTTGCACTTGATAGAAAAAAAAATAAGCAAAATATACTATTTTCAAGTTTTCACCTATGCTCTGCTGGGGTCTAAGTGCAAGTTCTAGGTCAATTTTGCTACGTAGGCTGTAGAGTAGTTTTATGTCTATCAAGAACCGAGGAGTTCTGGCTTCCTGGATTTTTGTACTTTATAGAAAAAAAAATAAGCAAAATATACTATTTTCAAGTTTTCACCTATGCTCTGCTGGGGTCTAAGTGCAAGTTCTAGGTCAACTTTGCTACGTCGGCTGTGGAGTAGTTCCAGTTCTATCTAGAACCGTGGAGTTCTGGCTTCCTAGATTTTTGCACTTGATAGAAAAAAAAATAAGCAAAATATACTATTTTCAAGTTTTCACCTATGCTCTGCTGGGGTCTAAGTGCAAGTTCTAGGTCAACTTTGCTACGTCGGCTGTGAAGTAGTTCCAGGTCTATCTAGAACCGAGGAGTTCTGGCTTCCTAGATTTTTGCATTTGATAGAAAAAAAAATAAGCAAAATATACTATTTTCAAGTTTTCACCTATGCTCTGCTGGGGTCTAAGTGCAAGTTCTAGGTCAATTTTGCTACGTAGGCTGTAGAGTAGTTTTATGTCTATCAAGAACCGAGGAGTTCTGGCTTCCTGGATTTTTGTACTTTATAGAAAAAAAAATAAGCAAAATATACTATTTTCAAGTTTTCACCTATGCTCTGCTGGGGTCTAAGTGCAAGTTCTAGGTCAACTTTGCTACGTCGGCTGTGAAGTAGTTCCAGGTCTATCTAGAACCGAGGAGTTCTGGCTTCCTAGATTTTTGCATTTGATAGAAAAAAAAATAAGCAAAATATACTATTTTCAAGTTTTCACCTATGCTCTGCTGGGGTCTAAGTGCAAGTTCTAGGTCAACTTTGCTACGTCGGCTGTGAAGTAGTTCCAGGTCTATCTAGAACCGAGGAGTTCTGGCTTCCTGGATTTTGGCACTTGATAGAAAAAAAAATAAGCAAAATATACTATTTTCAAGTTTTCACCTATGCTCTGCTGGGGTCTAAGTGCAAGTTCTAGGTCAACTTTGCTACGTCGGCTGTGGAGTAGTTCTTTGTCTATCAAGAACCGAGAAGTTCTGGCTTCCTGGATTTTTGCACTTTATAGAAAAAAAATTAAGCAAAATATACTATTTTCAAGTTTTCACCTATGCTCTGCTGGGGTCTAAGTGCAAGTTCTAGGTCAACTTTGCTACGTTGGCTGTGGAGTAGTTCCAGTTCTATCTAGAACCGAGGAGTTCTGGCTTCCTGGATTTTTGCACTTGATTAAAAAAAAATAAGCAAAATATACTATTTTCAAGTTTTCACCTATGCTCTGCTGGGGTCTAAGTGCAAGTTCTAGGTCAACTTTGCTACGTCGGCTGTGAAGTAGTTTTTGGTCTATCTAGAACCGAGGAGTTCTGGCTTCCTGGATTTTTGCACTTGATAGAAAAAAAATTAAGCAAAATATACTATTTTCAAGTTTTCACCTATGCTCTGCTGGGGTCTGAGTGCAAGTTCTAGGTCAACTTTGCTACGTAGGCTGTGGAGTAGTTTTATGTCTATCAAAAACCGAGGAGTTCTGGCTTCCTGGATTTTTGTACTTTATAGAAAAAAAATTAAGCAAAATATACTATTTTCAAGTTTTCACCTATGCTCTGCTGGGGTCTAAGTGCAAGTTCTAGGTCAACTTTGCTACGTCGGCTGTGGAGTAGTTCTAGGTCTATCTAGAACCGATGAGTTCTGGCTTCCTGGATTTTTGCACTTGATAGAAAAAAAATTAAGCAAAATATACTATTTTCAAGTTTTCACCTATGCTCTGCTGGGGTCTAAGTGCAAGTTCTAGGTCAACTTTGCTACGTTGGCTGTGGAGTAGTTCCAGTTCTATCTAGAACCGTGGAGTTCTGGCTTCCTAGATTTTTGCACTTGATAGAAAAAAAAATAAGCAAAATATACTATTTTCAAGTTTTCACCTATGCTCTGCTGGGGTCTAAGTGCAAGTTCTAGGTCAACTTTGCTACGTTGGCTGTGGAGTAGTTCCAGTTCTATCTAGAACCGAGGAGTTCTGGCTTCCTAGATTTTTGCACTTGATAGAAAAAAAAATAAGCAAAATATACTATTTTCAAGTTTTCACCTATGCTCTGCTGGGGTCTAAGTGCAAGTTCTAGGTCAATTTTGCTACGTAGGCTGTAGAGTAGTTTTATGTCTATCAAGAACCGAGGAGTTCTGGCTTCCTGGATTTTTGTACTTTATAGAAAAAAAAATAAGCAAAATATACTATTTTCAAGTTTTCACCTATGCTCTGCTGGGGTCTAAGTGCAAGTTCTAGGTCAACTTTGCTACGTCGGCTGTGGAGTAGTTCCAGTTCTATCTAGAACCGTGGAGTTCTGGCTTCCTAGATTTTTGCACTTGATAGAAAAAAAAATAAGCAAAATATACTATTTTCAAGTTTTCACCTATGCTCTGCTGGGGTCTAAGTGCAAGTTCTAGGTCAACTTTGCTACGTCGACTGTGAAGTAGTTCCAGGTCTATCTAGAACCGAGGAGTTCTGGCTTCCTAGATTTTTGCATTTGATAGAAAAAAAAATAAGCAAAATATACTATTTTCAAGTTTTCACCTATGCTCTGCTGGGGTCTAAGTGCAAGTTCTAGGTCAATTTTGCTACGTAGGCTGTAGAGTAGTTTTATGTCTATCAAGAACCGAGGAGTTCTGGCTTCCTGGATTTTTGTACTTTATAGAAAAAAAAATAAGCAAAATATACTATTTTCAAGTTTTCACCTATGCTCTGCTGGGGTCTAAGTGCAAGTTCTAGGTCAACTTTGCTACGTCGGCTGTGAAGTAGTTCCAGGTCTATCTAGAACCGAGGAGTTCTGGCTTCCTAGATTTTTGCATTTGATAGAAAAAAAAATAAGCAAAATATACTATTTTCAAGTTTTCACCTATGCTCTGCTGGGGTCTAAGTGCAAGTTCTAGGTCAACTTTGCTACGTCGGCTGTGAAGTAGTTCCAGGTCTATCTAGAACCGAGGAGTTCTGGCTTCCTGGATTTTGGCACTTGATAGAAAAAAAAATAAGCAAAATATACTATTTTCAAGTTTTCACCTATGCTCTGCTGGGGTCTAAGTGCAAGTTCTAGGTCAACTTTGCTACGTCGGCTGTGGAGTAGTTCCAGTTCTATCTAGAACAAAAAAATAAGCAAAATATACTATTTTCAAGTTTTCACCTATGCTCTGCTGGGGTCTAAGTGCAAGTTCTAGGTCAATTTTGCTATGTCGGCTGTGGAGAAGTTCTTTGTCTATCAAGAACCGAGGAGTTCTGGCTTCCTGGATTTTTGCACTTGATAGAAAAAAAAATAAGCAAAATATACTATTTTCAAGTTTTCACCTATGCTCTGCTGGGGTCTAAGTGCAAGTTCTAGGTCAACTTTGCTACGTCGGCTGTGAAGTTATTCTTTGTCTATCAAGAACCGAAGAGTTCTTGCTTCCTGGATTTTTGCGCTTCATAGAAAAAAAATTAAGCAAAATATACTATTTTCAAGTTTTCACCTATGCTCTGCTGGGGTCTTAGTGGGAGTTTTAGGTCAACTTTGCTACGTAGGCTGTGAAATAGTTCTAGGTCTATCTAGAACCGAGGAGTTCTGGCTTCCTGGATTATTGCACTTGGTAAAAATAAATAAAGCAAAATATGATATTTTTAAGTTTTCAACTATGCTCTGCTGGGGTCTAAGTGCGATTTCTAGGTCAACTTTGCTACGTGAGCTATAGAGTAGTTCTAGATCTGCTCCGTTATTTAATTGTTATAGGTTTTACTGTACTTTTACTTACCTTTTTGCTTTTTCAAAATAACTCTTAATTATTTTTATTTTTATTTTTTTACTTTTCCATTGTACATTTTAGGGTTAAATATGCCAGAACTATTATTTTTATGTATCAGGAACTGTTTACCTGGTCTGTTAGAGTTATAATAATGCCTTAGTTTGTTATTTTGCTGATAATGCTCTGCAACGGGAAGTTAGCAGAGCATTTGGTCGATTAACTTTTTTCTGGTTAAATCGCCAGAACTATTCTTATAAACTATCAGGAACTACAGAACTCATCTGCATGCGAAGGGAACTCGTGTTTTTTGTTGATCTGCCAGACAATGCTCTGCTAAGTTCACGGACATAAAAGTATTTTGGAGTTAGCAAGAACAAGTTTCAAAGGTGGCACCGACAATTGCTCCGCCGTGTTTGTCGGTAGGTATCTTAGATAGGTATTCGTAAGGAAATTTAGGAACTGAAATACATTTTACTTATTATCAAAGTTTCAACATTTGAGATGTTTTTATTGTTTATGAGTAAAATTGTTGGAATAAAAAGGTTTTGTTATTTTGTAATTCATTCTTGACTTTTTGTCTAGATAATGAAATCGACATTATCAAAGTTAACTTCTTCTTCTTCTCTTTATTAATGGCTAATCCGCGTTGCCACGTTCGCCAGTGTCAAGTGAGTATAGTTTTTTACACGGTTTACAAGTGAGTAAAATTCTTGAGGAAATAGAT
Source organism: Anania hortulata (assembly GCA_963576865.1). Classification (NCBI taxonomy): domain Eukaryota; kingdom Metazoa; phylum Arthropoda; class Insecta; order Lepidoptera; family Crambidae; genus Anania; species Anania hortulata. The sequence continues at coordinate 12,614,480 of OY756402.1, forward strand.
ATTAGATTTCCCTAAAACAAAGAAAACAGCACAGATAAGACAACACAATAAACGCATTTAAGAATACAGATATGAAATTAATGTTATTATATAAATACGGAGGATATAAATACAGAGGGTATAATTAAGAAAGGGGAATGGGATTAAAGTAGGTGGAAATAAGAAAGAAAGTGGTAATTAAATCTATAGTTTTATTTTATTAACTGCAATAAATTTTGATAAAATTTCTAAAAAGGGAGTGTTAACTAGACCAAGGATAAATTTAAAATTACATGGGCGGGGAATATTATCAGGTAAGTGGTCATATAGTGACATACCAATATTAGGGCAGTTGAAAAATATATGATCAGCTGAACCTTCGTCTAGGCCGCATTCACAGAGTGAATTATCTTTAACTCTTATTTTGGCTAGGTGGACTGGAGTACATGCATGTCCCAAGCGGAGACGACAAATAATGGACAAGACGCTTTTTGATAAGTGGGGATGTTTAAAAAACCATGGGCGATGAGGAATTTCTTTTTGGATTTCAAAGAAAAATCTTCCTGCCAGTCTTCTGGAGTTCTGCCAATCTATGCGCCAAGATGAAAACAATTGGGAATGGGCTACGCTGGGTAGATCGTGGGTAAATAATCTATAACATTCAAGAGAACCTGTTGAAATTGAACTCTTGGCAATGGAGTCCACCGTCTCATTTCCTGGGATACCAACGTGGCTAGGAATCCATGCCAGGACCACGTTAAGGCCCTTTTCTTTGCATTTAAAAAGAATGTCTTTGATTTTTAAGATATTTGGGAATTTGGTTTTGGATTTAAATGGGTTAGAGGATATGGACTGAAGGCAACTTAGGCAGTCGGTGAAGATAATTGATTTGTTTAAATTATGGGATTCAATATACAAAAGAGCTTGCAGAATGGCTAGGGACTCGCCTGTAAAGGTAGAAGATAAAGGGGGACATTTAAATGACAATGCAATTTTGTATGCAGGTATCCAGACGGCAGCGCCAACACAGCCATTGTCGGTCAGTTTTGATGCATCCGTGAATAAGAGGTGCCAACCCTGCCAGTGTTCGAAGATTAAGTTAGAGAAATCTTGAGGAGCAGAGGGAGAATTTTTTTCAATGCCAAAATTCAATATAACATTAGGTTTGAATATTAAGGACTCGAAGTTGGTTGAGAAGAGGGGATTTAGAGAAAATTCTTCTATTGGAGCAGGTAGACAAGAAAATTTTAAAAATGAGTGGAGAATACAGGGGCGATTATTGGAAGAATCGGAGGGAGCAGTCAATGATGATAATTGTCGTAATTTTTCAAGGAGAGGATGTGATGGATTTTGAAGAATTTTTATAATAAATTTGTCGCTGAGATATTGTCTTCGTAAATATAGAGGAGGTTCCACACATTCCACCTGTAATGCATTAATAGGGGAAGACTTCATCGCTCCTAATATTATACGAAGACATTTCGATTGAATTCTCTTTAGCTTGTCAAGAGCGGATTTGTTGCAAGGATCTAATAAAAATGAGGCATAATCAAGGTGACTGCGAACAAGAGCATTGTAAACTAACTTTTGCGAGATTGTGTGTTGGGGTGTGCACCCCAGCGGACCCCTGAGAGTGAACGGAGAATGTTCACTCCTTTCTCGGCTTTCCCAACAACTGAATTGAAATGGGGAGTGCCAGTTAATCTACTATCTAAAATCAATCCTAAAAATTTTACTTGATCTTTAACCGTAATGGTTTCTCCATCTAAATGCAAATTGGGATCAGGCACAAGGCGCTTTCTAGAAAAAATTACAGTTGAGCATTTTGGAACGGATATGGCCAGGCCATGATTCACCAACCAGTCACTAAGATATCTCAAGGCAGTATTCAGGCGAGATGTTGCCTCAGACATCGATTTCACAGTCAGATAGAGTGCAATATCATCAGCATACTGAAGGATGTTGACAAAGGGTTGGACAGTTCTTTCGAGGTCATATGTCATACTTCTGAGTTGGACGCTCTCATTGCCTCCCATCCTGGGGACCAGGGTAGCAGCCAGAAGAAAACAGACGCGGCGGCAGCGGCGTCGACTAGCAGAGCTGTTACTCCAACCAAATCAAAGTTGCAGCCCGGTAACAAATTACAAACCTCTGACCCTGCCCAAACTAAGCGGTCCACTAGAAAGTAGCATATTTTAATTGATAGATTTTCCGCTACATAATCTTTTTTTATTTTTGTGATATTACGGATAGTTGAAATGCAATATTATTGCCACTATTACCCTCTAGTAATAGGTAACTTCACTTTTTTACTTGTCTATTGTCTTTTAAAATTTGACATATGTCAAAAGTGTCATTTTTGGAACTACGGTCCGAATCAATAGGTGTTTGTAAATTGAAAAACAATTTTAAATTTTAAGCGTTTATTGTAAACAGTTGGCCGGCCGGAAAAGTCAGTTTTGTTGTTTTAACATATATTTTTTTAATTTATATTATTAATTTTGTTTATAATTATTTAAATTTGTATATATCATATCATAATTCCCTGGAAGTCTAGCGATGAGTGACGACGACGACTTATTTTATTCAGCCCACAACTCCAATAACTCTTTTTTTTCCACGTCTTGTAATAGTAGTATCGTTGATCATCAGGATACACTTGCAAACCGGATACATCACATATTTTCTAATAACAGTAGCAATGCTTTCAATGTTTGCCATATAAATGCTCAAAGCATACCTAGTCACTACGATGAACTTTTAGATTCCTTTCCTGACAGTAGTAACTTTCATGCAATTCTTGTTTCTGAAACCTGGCTGAAACCAAATTTATCTTCTACTAGTTATAGTTTACCTGGTTTTATAATTATTCGAAATGATCGCATAGGTAAGGGTGGCGGTGGTGTTGCCATCTACTTACGTAGTCATATCCCATACAAAATTTTGGCCGCATCGCCCTCACAATATTCTCATTCCATGGAATTTCTTTTTCTGGAGATCGTTCTGAAGGGTGTTAGGGCCGTTCTTGGAGTAATATACTGTCCTCCTACCGTAAATTTTCTTCCTTCACTCGAATCAGTACTGGAATCTGTCAGTACAGACTATTCCCATCATATAATAATGGGTGATTTTAACGTCAATCTTCTTAAAACTACACAACAATCGTCAAAACTTCGTTCTATAATCGAAGCAGTAAATTTATCTATACTACCTTTATTACCCACGCATCATAATCTCGATACTTCTGATTCTTTGATTGATTTGATGCTTACGTCTTCTGCTGATCTCATACTGCAACATGGCCAGATTTTTGCACCTGGCTTCTCCCGTCACGACCTTATTTATATGTGCTACAAAATAACTCCGCCGAAGCCCAAACCCACTATTGTGACTTTAAGAAATTTTTCTAAGATAGACCACGAAAAACTCATAGCTGACGCGTCTGCCATTGATTGGTCTCCAGTGTATTCAGCGCCTACAGTTGATGGCAAGGTTGCTCTGTTGAATTCTACTATTCTAAAGTTATATGACGTACATGCTCCCTTGCGATCAGTCAGGGTAAGGCGACCTCCTGCACCCTGGATTACAACTGGTGTGCTATGTCGAGGCGCGATCGTTGTTTCAGGGCTTACAAACGCAACCGTTGCGAGGAAACTTGGGAGTCGTTCAAGACGGCCAGAAATTGTTGCAACCGGATTGTTAGAGCAGCTAAACGTCGCTACATCCATGTCAGTATTCAAAACTCCTCTCAAGCAGATACCTGGAAGTTTCTAAAATCTCTGGGTATAGGTAAAGTAGCTCCTGCCATGAACTATGATCCGTTTTCTCTCAACGATATCAATTCTCATTTCTCTTCGTCTCCGATGTTGCATGGCAGTATCAAAACTTCCACGATCTCGTCTGTTTTATCTTTACCAAAACTTGATATTGATTCTTTCTCTCTTTCTCCGGTGTCAGAGGACGAGATCCGCAAGTCGATTACTGCAATCAAATCGAAGGCCGTGGGCTGTGACGATGTTAGTAGAACTATGATTTTTCTGGTGCTTGCTCAACTTATTCCAGTCATAACACACGTCATCAACATATCTTTAACCACTGGGGTATTTCCCAACACTTGGCGTAAAGCCTACGTACTTCCTCTTCCTAAAGTCTCAAACCCTAGTCAGCTAAATCATTTTCGCCCTATTTCTATTCTTCCCTTTCTTTCTAAAGTCTTAGAGGCCGCTGTCCATAAACAGCTCTCTAGGTTTGTACTCAGTAATAACTTAATTAGCGAATTCCAGTCCGGCTTTCGTCCAGGTCACAGTACCGCGACTGCCTTGTTGAAGGTTACTGAGGACATTCGTGAGGGAATGGAGAAATCTATGGTCACTGTCTTGGTCCTGACAGACTTCTCGAATGCGTTTAATACAGTGAATCACGATGTACTTCTCTCAATCCTGTCTCACTTGCGGGTCTCGCCCGAAACATTAGAATGGTTCAAATCTTACCTTCACGGACGCCAACAGTCTGTGCGTGTCGGCCGCCAGTTTTCCGTTTGGAACGATTTGGCGGCCGGTGTCCCCCAGGGTGGCATCCTTTCACCTCTTCTCTTTTCAGTTTTTATTAACCTTATAACCCCCAAACTTAAGTGCTCTCATCATTTGTATGCAGACGATCTGCAACTTTATACTCAAGCAAACGTGGAAAACCTGGACGCTGCTATATCTGCCCTGAATGGCGATCTTGCCTACATTGCTGAATGGTCTCGCAAATTCGGTATTTTAGTAAACCCTACTAAATGCCAGGCTATAGTGGTGGGTAGTTCGAGGCAATTAGCCAAAATCAACTTACCGGCGATTAACCCCGTATTATTTAATGACATAGTAGTTCCTTACAGTGATAGTGTCAAAAATCTCGGGTTAATCATAGACAACACCCTTTGCTGGAGTAAGCAGATCCTTGAGGTCAGCAGAAAGGTTACTGCAACGTTATGCGCCCTTTACAAGTTTAAAAACTTTCTTCCACCTCACACAAAGATCCTGCTAGTTCAAGCTCTCGCCCTTCCCCTCATTGATTACGCCGATGTGTGCTGCTCAAACCTCTCTCAAGCCTATCTTGATAAGCTTGACCACCTCCTTAATAATGCTATCCGCTTCATCTTCGGGCTTCGTAAATATGATCACGTCTCTTCTTTTCGTACCAAGCTAAAATGGTTACCCATCCGTCAACGGAGAGATCTAAGGACCCTAAGCACACTCTTTGGCATCCTACATGACCCTAACTCCCCAAGTTATATGAAACAACGTTTCATCTACCTGGGTACCACCACTTCGCGCAATCTTCGCTCCTCTCACAACCTTTCTCTTTATACTCCCCTTCATAAATCCGGGTTCTTATCCGATTCTTTTACTATCTCAGCTATCCGTCTTTGGAATTCTCTCCCTCTCCGTATCAAACAATCGTCATCTAAATTTGTTTTCAAAAAATCACTTTTTGAGCATTATCTTAGCACCCTTCGGAACTGATCATTTTCATGTGTCTCCTGTTTTCTTTGTTTTTTTTCTTTTTTTTCTTCTCTTTTTCTCTCTCTAGACCTTCACCCATCAATGTTAGACTTCCCCGTATGTATGTATTCTTATTATTATTTATGTATGTGTATTTAATATATATGTATATCTAGTTTTTATAAAATATTTACTTATGTGTATTAGCATGTAATGTTTATTTTAATTAGAGTATTTTCTCATGTAATAAACATGTCAGTTACTTCATACTCCGCCACAAACTTCACTATCTGCACTACCTCAAGGTTGACTGGTAGAGAATGCTGTATAACATTAAGTCCGCCAATTGTACCCACCTGTGCAATAAAGTTTAAATAAATAAATAAAATATGTATATATATTGTACAACAATGGACTTAGCACTGAGCCTTGCGGAAGGCTTTTCCAGACTAAACTAGGGGGCAAGGAATTATTTTGAAACTTAACTATAATTGTTCTGGACATCAAAGCATTAGATATAAAGCGGACCATCTTCTGCGGGACACTCAGCTGTAGCAATTTTTGCCTGAGTACCGGAAGTAGTACGTTGTCATAAGCGGAAGCAATATCTAAAAATACCCCGACAAGGTAATCTTTGTTCTTAAATGCGATACGGATGTCAGTAGTTAAAATGCTCAAGCTATCCAGCGTGCTGGAGCCCTTCCTGAAACCAAACTGAGACTTTGCGAGAAAACTGTTTGATTCTAAGAACCATTCGAGACGATTTTCTATCATGTGTTCTGTTACCTTTAAAAGAACGGGAGATAAGGCAATAGGCCTGTATGAGTTATGGTTTAATGGGTCCTTGCCTGGTTTGGGGATGGGGATGACAATTTGTTGTTTCCAGGAGTCTGGTAAGGTACCTCTCTCATAAAAACAATTGACTAAATTAAGGTAATATAATTTGGCCCTGTCGGAAGACTTACTTATAAAGGAGTATGGGATACCGTCTATGCCAGGAGTGGAGTCAGATAGCCCATTGAGTGCACATTGAAGTTCAGAAAAGGAAAAGAGATCATCCAAATTACCGGATGAAGGGATAAATGAATTTACATCATACGGAAAACTATCAATGAAGGGGACAAAAGGAGGGGCTAATTTGTCTACAAAATTTGGTAGCCATCTGGATGGATCGTTGGCAGTTATGTTGACAAAATTAACAGATTGGCGAAAACATTTGATTTGATTCCAGACAACTGTGGATGGGGTTCTCGGACACATGTTTTCGCAGAATTTCATCCAACCATGTTTCTTTTTTTGAGACAAGATTTTTTTAGTTTGAGCAGCTATCTGCTGATAGGAGAGATAATTTTCCATGTTCATCGCACGGTTATATCTCTTTTCGGCCTCCTTGCGCTTACGAATAGCAGCGGTACAGTCAGAAACCCACCACGGAGGAGAGACTTTTTTACGAAATGGTTTCTTAAGGGGAATATGGGAATCTGCAGAGGAAGACTAAAATTTTAACAAAATCATTGTAACAAGAGGAAAAATTACTATGGTTAACTATTGAGAGGGATTCTAATTTTTCGTCAACTGATGATGAGTATGACAGCCAGTCAGCTTTGTTCAATTTATACTTCATATGAGGAGGGGGGGACTAGTAGCAGAGAATGAGTCAGGGGATAAGTCAGGGATAGTTATTAATATAGGATAGTTTTTTTTTTTTTTTTTTTTTTTAAAGGTCTTTATTAACACAAAAATGTACAAGTATTTACTAAGAACTAGTGTACATGTATATTCCTAGTTTTAGCATACAGAAAATAATTACTAGTTTAGCAGACAAAGATACGTCCATATAAAACTTTACGTAGTGATAGGGGCTATAAGTATGATACATAACAAATACAATTATAAGTTATTTACTTACACGGTATGACGATAAAATGTTGTGTTCACTTTGTAACAGTTCACACTTACTGCAGAATTATAAAAAAAAAATAACACTACCACACTACGCGTCCTGAGCGTTGAGTATAAATTAAGTGAGCATGATTATGCAACATCTTACGGCTAAACTATTTAAAATACGTAAATCTTTAACAAAATCACATTATTGTACAGTTTAGTAAAAAGAGAAGGTACTGCGCGCGGCCCGGCTAGCGTGATTAGCATGTTGGTCAATCAGGTTCAAGCACGTAGTGATGAGGGAGACGATACGTCCGATAACTATCGATATACTCCAAGTCTGATAATCGCGTTTTTCCTAAACATGAAATTAATTGGTTTGTATGACCGATGTTTGTGTACAAATAGAACTTTTTAGTATTATTTATGATAAAGTCTTTTAACAATGGCAATTTTATTTTATGTTGTAAATATGTTAGATTGGTGTACCGTGGGGTGTTTAAAGAAATGTTTACTGCTTTGTTTTGTACTCGTTGGAGTTTTACATGATTACTGTTGCAGGTACTACTCCAGACAGGGCAAGCATATGTAATTAATGGTCTTATTAGCGTTTTGTATATACAAATTTTGGTTTTGCTACGTAACGATGACTTGCGACTAAAAACCGGTTTAAGAGCTACGATTGCCTTAGTTCCTTTTTCTATCAGCGATGAAATGTGCTTACTCCAGTTTAACTTCGAGTCTAGGTTTACTCCTAGATACTTGACAGTCCTCTTCCAAGGAATATTATGTCCCTGAATCTGTAGTTGTCGGGATGGCAGTTTCCGTTGCCTAGTAAACATTATTGCCTCAGTCTTGGATCCATTCAATTTAAGTTTCCATTCAGAGAAGTATTTTAAAAGATTATCTAATGATAATTGCAACCTATCAATAACAAGATCTAAGTCTTTTGATGATGTAAGAGAAGCAGTATCGTCAGCGTAACAAGCTAATTGTGTTCTGGGTTGAATAGGTATGTCATTTAGATAGAGGATAAATAGATATGGGCCCAAGACCGACCCCTGTGGCACCCCAGCAGGAATTCGATACAAAGAGGATAGTGATCACTACCAAAAGTGCTCTTGAGAGTTTTCCAGGAAAGAAGGGAAGATAGATTAGGTGGACACAATGAGAGGTCTACTGCTGAGGCTGGATTCTGAGAAGGAGTTACCCTTCTAGTTGGGCTGCCGTCATTCATAACGCAAAGGTTTAGGTCATCACAAAGATTAATCAGTAATGAACCTGGAGAATCTGACTGATGAGAGCCCCAAGAAACATGATGGGCATTAAAGTCCCCCATCACGAGTACTGGAGGAGGCAGAGAAGAAATAGCCAAACGAAGTTCCGATAGAGAGGAAGAATTCGGTCGAGGAATGTAAATGGAAAGGAAGGAAATGTTAAGGGCCCGTACAGCCACGATATTAATATCCTGACTGTGCGGAGGAAGAGGGAACTGTGAAAAGGTAAGGGAGCGCCTCACTAGTAAGGCACTTCCTCCATAGCCATCGTCTCTATCATCTCGGAGACATGAGTACCCGGAAACACGAAAATGTGAATCAGGAACAAGCCATGTCTCCGAGATGGCTGCGACAGATGGCGAGTATTTTTCTATAATAAACATTAAATCGTGTTTTTTTCTCCTAATGCTCTGCGAGTTCCATTGGAGAACTGTTGCAGGAGCCATTTGTAACAGCTAAGTTACCAATCTGGGAAAGTTTTTGGGCAACGTTGTTCGGTAGGGAGTCAGCATGGCTTGATAGTAGGCAAAGTAACATAGACAAGATATAATCCAAAACGCTTTCAGTAGTGGTGGACATTGGTTGGTTGTTGTCATTATTATTATTTAGGGCACAACCATTTGGAAGTGCGGATGCACAATCACTAACAATAGCATGGTGTGCAAGCTTATCGTAGCCCTTTTCTAGTGGGACATGGGCACGAGACGGGCGTGAAATTGTTTTTTTGTAAGACAGTGACGTAGACTGAGGTGGAGTAGGCCGAAGAGGCAATTGGGTCGCTGTTGAGCTTATTGGGGACTTTGTAGTGTCAGCGTAGGATCTACGAACTGACGGGAAGTGTGATGAGGCTTCAGCATATGATATATTGTCTTGAGACATAACAAGCTTTATTGATTTCTGTCTTGAGTGCTCTGGACAAGATCTATTGAGAGCAGAATGGGGGCCTGAACAGTGAATACAGGTAGACTTATTTTCACTGATATCACATGTGTCTCCGGAATGGGGTTGAGCGCATCTGTAACAGCGAGGTTTAGATCTGCACTGAGCCTTCACATGTCCAAAGCGGCAGCAGTTAAGGCACTGGATGGAGGGTAGTTGATATGTCTCAACTGGTAACGATGAGTGGTAACAATAAACCCGAGAAGGAAGAGACTGTCCTTTAAAAGTGACAACTACTGCCTGTGTTGGTGTCCAGGATGTTTTACCATCAATAATCTTTTTTTTATTCAGACGTCTAGCTTTAAGAAGGATTCCATAGCCGTCGGGTATTTCAATAGCTTCAGCTAACTCTTCCATTGACCAGTCGACTGGGATACCTTTAATGAGTCCCATGCGGGTTACATTGAAAGTAGGCACAGACGCAATATACAGATGTGAGCTTAATAAATCGTTATTTAAAAAGTTATTTGCTTCTTTTGATGTTTTGAATTCCACCGATATCCTGTTCCTGCCTACCTTCTTGACGCCATCCTTGAGTATGTTTTTAATTTTGTTTTTAACTAAAAATTGACCAAATTTCATAGGGTGAATGTACGTGCCAGTGGCAGAGGGTTCTGATTCCAGTCGGGAAACGTGAACAATAAAAGGCCCTTTATCATCATCACTGTACGTTTTGGGTGATATTACTATAGATGGGTGGGTATAAATAGACTGGCTAGAGGAAGATAGATTTGGGTCGGTGACTGCTCTTTTAGCAGGTTCCGCAAAGGTATCGGCGTCCGAGCGTCTTTTCGTCCCCGTCTGGGAAAACATGGGCGGAGATGGTGGTAGTTCCGCAGGCGAATGGGGCCCATCCGGAGGATCAGGAGGATCCGGAGGGGAAGGTTCCATGTTTACTTACCTGTTGCCAAGAAAGTACGATACAATATTAACACAAAGAATATAAAACAGACACAGAAACACACACAGAATCACTCAAACCCTTTTCAACACGTGTTTACACTATAGCATAGACACAGCGAATCCCAAAGTTAACTTTAAATTGACACCGTGGTATGTCAAATGACAGATATATTATATGTGACAAATTAATTTTAAAAAATGCTTCAAAACTTACTTAGAATTAAACTCTTAGTAAAACGGTCGCATTATTTCAATGAGAATAGTATTAAAATGTAATATTTCGTTTAATTAAACACGATTATAATTGTTTTACTTAAAATAATTAAATAAAAAATGACATAGATTGTTTTAATAAACCTACTCAAACATTCGTGTAAAATCGTAATCCTAGAGTCCTAGATATTTATTTATCGTGGAAACCCTACCGTACTCGCAAAGTGCTGACTATGCCGCTCGAGCCGAAAGGCCGGTGTGGGGCACGTGTCGGGGCATGCGGATAGATAGGGATGTGCCACATTTGATCTGATTTCTAGGCTCATAATTTTCTACGAGATCGGATCTGATCAGTCATTCATTAAATTACTAATTAAGATTTTATTTTTGTTTGAACTAAAATTTAGTTCTACTTAGGTAAAAAAAATATTAAGGTACATTCATGAACAAATATCAGCGAATGCTATTTATTGATTTTAACTTAGTTATTCAGACGATAACAATGTTTTATGAGTTTCGAAAAATAGTCTTATTAGCGCATATTTCATATTAAGTAATACATGTCATTAGTGTTTTGATTTCTCTCGCAGTTGTTTTCTTTTTAATTTCTTAAGTAGTTAGGTGAATAAGCATTTAAAATATACATTTTGGTAATTTTACGACTGTCAGTTAAGAAATAACTGTTAAATAATAAAGTACGATATGGCCGAGTTTAAATGCTATGATCTAGTTAGTTCGTAAAAATAATTCTTAGTAACTATAAAATTCAGTCGTTGTTTGCTTTATCAGTCTTTATGTATCTTTAACTGACACTTTATAACAATAATACCGGCTTGGACCAAATAATTTTACTCTACAACAAAGAGTTACAGCAGTCGTGCGCAAGCAACAGTCGTGCGCAAGCACTCGTTGAAAAGACACGTATTCTGCGGTGCTAAAGTGAACGGTCAGAGGTGTTAAACATGTTTACCTCTAAGTGCGCAAACTGTACTGAGGGTGTAGGAGATGGTCCCGATTGTTCTATCTGCAAAAAAAAGTACCATTTTTCGTGCGGAGGTATCACTGAGCGTGGATTCGCAAGACTGGGTTCCGGAAGAGCAACGTGGATGTGCACATCGTGCAGGGAAGTCCGTGCAAATCGGTCGGGGTTGGAAACTTCGAAGACGGAAGACGTACAGTTAGTTGCTACCCCGGGCAGCTCAAAGTTCTCATCGGGCCTTACATTGGAACCAGGGCACTCCTCTTTCTCAACTCCTAAGCATACTGCCAATGATCAAGAGCACAGGAAAGACCAACCGTACCTAACTCTGTTGAATGATATCTCTTCCAAGATAACACGTATGCAGTCTCAACTATCGGCCATTCACTTAATCCAGCAAGACCTGCAGCAGTTAAAGTCTGATATCTCGGACCTCAAGAGCTCTGTCAATGAACGACTGAATCTGCTTTCAACACGCGTCGATGACATAGAGACAAGAGTTTCGGTCGTGGAGAATCTCAGTAGTGACGTCGATGAGCTGAAGGGACAGGTCAAGGCGATTCTGGAGGAGGGCTATAAGAATGAGCAGTGGGTGCGCCGATCAAATATACAGATTAACGGTGTCCCACAAAAATCTGGTGAAAATTTGATCCATATAATAAAAACATTGGCAGACCGCTGTAGCTTTCCGTTGAGTGTGAAGAACGATTTAGATTTTTTCACGAGAGTTGCTGTGAGGAATGACACAGAGAATAAAAAATCTAAACCCATAATTTTGAAGATGCAGTCTAGGTATAAAAAGGATGATTTCTTGGCATCTCTCCGCAAATTGAAGGATTTCAAGGCCAGTGACCTAGGCTATACAGGTGTCAATAGCAGGGTTTATATTAATGATCATCTTTCTGCGCGGAACAAGGGTCTTTTTCAGCAAGCCAAGCTCAAAGCCAAGGAAAAAAATTATGCCTACTGTTGGGTTCGTAACTGCACCGTGATGGTTCGGAAATCTGATAATTCTCCGGTGATGCACATTACGTCTCCTGTATCGTTAAAAAAAATCATATAAGTAATAGTTTTCTTTGTTATTGTGTGTTTTTAATATTTGTACTGTTATGTGAAATGTGTCGATTTCATAATTTATTTTACTCTGGTTTCTTTGCGGCCCGCGGGTTTAGAGCACCTGACTTACTGATAACATTGTTCGGCTCGGCGGCGAATGCGCGCGAACAAGAAATACTCAACAGTTGGAGTAAGTGTGCCGCGCCGCGTTACATTGCTCGCCATGTACGGCGCGTCTCGGGTGCCGTGTTCGGCCGGGCGGCAATGTATTCTGTCGTGCGATCCTGTGCCAAGCATTACAACCGATGGTATAGAATGTTTTAATTTAAAGCCATTTGCGTTAACTGAGGTGTTAAGAAATGCAGCGTGTGTACCAACCCTACCCTTGCAAATCAAGTATAAAGATAAATTATTATTTAAAAAAATATACATCTTATTAGAAAATAACAATTATATTACGAATTTTCTAATGACCATACTTTCTCTGTTGGTTGCCTACAGCGAACCCTGACTTTGATAAAACAAAAGAATACTAGATAGCTATACTACTAACTCTGAAGGCAAACTCACGTGCACACCATACAATCGAGCAAGAACTTTCAAAGTCAGATGTGGTCAACCTTTGAATGTTTAAAACTTTACAATAATTTATTAATATTTAATTTTCATAATGTATTTAATGAAGTAGGCCTTGAATATAAGAGCATTTAGTTATTTATAATAAGTTGGATATCTTTACATCAATTAACGTTATTAAAGAACATTTAAAGAATAAATAAAATGGAGGGAAAAGAGAGAAAATTAAACTTTCAGTCACTCATGCTTGTTTTGGTTATTGGTAGGAGAATTATTAGGAATCTAGAAAAATTAATAAGTGTTTAAAAATATGTCATGTTATGTTAAAGTCAGACTCGTAGATTATAGAAGGTTGAGCACCCCTGGAAATTAGGAGAGTTCGGGTGTCAGCTTTTAAAACATGGGACGCGGGGGATAGATGATGGTTAAATAGGTTTAGCAGCTTAGTCTCGGGACAGTTGACCGTGAGTTTCGAATTCGATTACACCCTGATGGGTGGGTGACGCGAGTGTACGACGGCAGAGAGCGTGAGTTCGTTTGATTCATTAGAATACCTGTTGAGAAGTTAATTAATTAATACCTGATGTCAAAGTTGTAAAAATTGAATTTAATAATACTTTTGAATATGAATAACCATAATTTTCATGGATTTTGTTATTTACACCATTTCTTTCAACAGGATTTTAACAGTTTTATTATTTACTTACCATTAGGAAATGGAAAGAGGTATTTTTTAATTATATATTATATAACATTTATAATTTATAATTATAAATTATAAATGTAATAAATATATTAAACTTTAATTACCTATATCTCAGTTAAGTAAGTAAATTATTTACTTGAGATTTATTCTATAAATTGTCAGTTTTAACATTTTTAATTTAAATGATTTTGTGCATTTTGAGTTACGAGTATAGTATTTGTTTGAAAGAACTCATTTCCAATTTCTGTTGATGTAATGCATGTTAATTTTATTTAATTAATTTTAATTGTGTTTTACCTTTGAACATTTATTAACAGAAAATTAATGCCGTTTGTTTTATAGCTCACTTGAGTGTATTTTACGAATTGAAATTTATTGATTTGTTTTATTTGACGGTTTTGATTACGGTTTATCGGTACAGGTACGGTTTTTGATTACTATTTAAGCGCTTATTATTATGTGACGTTTTATTTTTGAAATCGTTTATTTTAGATTTCTAGGTTCGTAAATATGTAGTTTAGCTGGAGGTACTGTTAGGTAGGGAAACCCTTAATCCTATCCTAATCTCTGTCTTATCCCTCATTCTAAAGGTAGCTCCATTCATTTAGGTTTTTGGTGTAATTAGTAAGTAGGTAGTTAGCGAATGGGCTATTTTTAGGCTTCCATCCTTATTAAATCCTTTATACCATATTCCTATATCCACAGAACTGAGAAAAGAATTTAATATAAATTTCGTACTTTAAATTTTAAATATTTTAAAATAATTTTTGTCTCCTACTTCCGACTATCGTGAGAAGACTACCAAGGGTCAAGTATTTCTGAACGTTTTAAATCCATGCAATGAGTGTTGATGTAGGGATATCGATGGCTTTTTAGGTCACATCTCAAACACCCTATAAAGAAGTCATGGGTATCTTTGGATCGACTTGTATTATAAAAGGGTCATTAGTATATTATCAAAGTATAACTGAAAGTGTTGATTCCGGGTGATGCGGGTTGTTGTGGTAATACCGATGACATCACATAGGTCGAAGTCTTCAGGATAGATCTATAAGAGTTGTCATGGGTGTTGTTGGATCAACTTTGTATCATTTTGGATTTAACATTTTCAGTTAAGTAATTATCTTAGGGACCCCGTACCTTTGGTTGACTTTACATGAAGTCAGGTAGATTTTAAGTTTAAGTAGTTAGTATTTTATATTAAATATCTTTAGGCTCAGTCATTCCCCTTATTTGCGCATAATTTACGTTAAATGCGTTTTTCAGGTAGGTCCTATTCTTATGGAGGTGACAGATTGCTTTTGGGATAACGTTTATCATATGGTCACCACTCCTGAATATGAGCGTTTGGTGTGGGGCTCTTCAGGGCCCTTCGGGGCTTCACTTTCCTCTTTCTTGAATGCGCATACGCCCAGGAAACTCTAGAGAAACTTAATTATAACATCCACGTACCTCTAAAAGAATTTGGTTCACTACTATAATCACAACGTACGGTCCTACCATTTAAACTAGACGATCACACTGCCAATTTAGATTTATAAAGAAAGAACCAAGTAGGTTAGTTAAGCATTTAATTATTTATACACAGATTAAAAATATTTAAGGGGTAAAGGGGGGATTGTTACAATTGTTGCCGCGTGACCCAGGATCTTAAAAAACACTGGATCATGTTTTTAGTAGGCTTATCAGCCTACAATTGTTGTCTGTGAAATGGAAAGAGGTTGAAAACGTGGATGTTTGATTCAAGGATATCTGGGTTTGTTGGTGTACGTATTTGAGGAATTTGGAATAGTGGGGGCGGGGTGTTTAGTAAAAATGTCACAATGATAGTAAGGGAGTACAGATCATAAAACGAATAGTTTAAATCAATGAAAATAGACTCATTCATAGGTCCTGTTTATTTTACGGCATGGTTAAAGTTGAGATTTAAAAAAAAAAAAAAACAACGTATAAGTTACAGATTCGATTTAGCTTTCAAAGCATAATTTGATATAAAATTTTAATAGGTTCCGTACGTGTTGCGAAAGTAATGGGGGCGATATTTGATAGGTAAATTTACAAACGTGTTCATATGCAGGGTCATAGGAACTACAATTAATTAAATTTTGTGCGACTATTGTTATATTATTAAATTATAATTATTACTTAATTGTAGGGATTTTATATGTTCTACGGAAAATAATATGTGAATGTTGATTACGTAATTTACGTAAATTAAATGTACAGAGGGCACAAATTACTTTGATGAAACAACACACCAAATACTAATAGGTAAAGCTATTTTTAGAATAGTCCAGTGCCAAAGAATGCGTATTGTATACAACAGAGGTTCTCAAACTTATTTTGCCTGCCGCCTACTTTAAATAACAATATTTTTTCAACGCCCAATCAAATAGGCTTTATCGCTTTATTTGGAAATGTTTTAGACAAAGAAGGCACAAAAGCGAAGAGGGATTTGTGGTATTTTCACTAAATTCATATTTAATTTATTTTACATTATATTGCGGTCTCTTCCTTTTGCTTCCGATATGGTTTTGTTTTCACAAATAAGTAATTAAAGTATTGAGCTTTCCTACGAAACCTATGTTAAACATTATTAGTTTTATACAATCAAACAGGGCGGCGATACGAAATAATTAAATCGATGTGTTTAATTTTAATTTTGCTCCTCACCGCCCCTCTAGGCCTTCGGCACCCACAAAGAGGCGTTATCGCCCACTTTGAGAATAACTGGTATACATCAATGCAGGTGTTCTGTTAGTTATATCACATTTCATTTCAGTCAAATAAACATAACAAGATCACAGTTTAGTTCTTTGTTCAAGATTGTCGAATCAGTTAATAGCTTAAGTTCATATTTCTATTCTTTGTTTTGCTAGCTCGAGCTATCATATAAACACTCTGCGTATTTGATAAACAAAGATAACAATCTTGGTCCATAAGCAAAATTTGATAGCTTTAACTTAAACAACACTCGCTTTATCGTTTCGTAGTAGATCTTGAACGTGGAAGACCTTTTGTAACATTAGCGACAAATGTGTTGGAATTTCAAGTGCATCCATAAGTCCAAATGTTTCGTTGAAAAGTAATAAATTACAGTTTAGGGTTTGTCAAGTGTGAAATATGCTAATTGCGTAACAGGGTTTTTAGAAATTTGTTTTTTAAATTTACTATTAATAATAGCTTGTTAAATTATTGATTGATCACAATAGGACTATTCAGTAATTACGTGTTTTAATTTCTTACGTGTGTAGGTAATATTAATTAATAATAAATTATAGACTTGTCTGTATGACAATGGGCTCATTTTAATGTCATTCTAAATTGGCATTCCTAGCGGATCTATTTAACGTAAACCTACTAATATTAATTTTATTTAGGTCAATAGTTAGTTTAGGTACATATAAAAATACCCTATAGTTTAGTGGTTAGAAAGTAAGTAGTTCCTAATTTAATAATATTAAGATTAATTACGATATAAGTTACCATATAATGGTTTATTGGTAGCAAATGCTTTGAAGCATTAAGTCCGCCATACGACAATTAGATTATAAGTCATAAAGATTTAAAAAAACCTAACCAAAGTCATACGTGAATTCCGTTCTATTTATAATCGATTGGTATTATAAACCCTACTTGGTATCCTATGACTTAGTGGTTGGAATACGAATATGGCCTCAAATTCGATTACGTGAGCAGATAGGTGACAGCAGATTAGCTGTGTTTCATGGGGCGACTGATTATTAAAATGACGTTTATATTTTATTTTGTACAGATGGCTCATCGGTTGAAAGTTAATTTGGTCCCTGGTTCGAATCCATTTCATGCTTAATTAGTTTTCTTTTTTATGGGGGCGTTTAATTAATTAAATATTGAAGATATATGGCTTACTAGCTGAGGGAATGACAGGTTCTGGTTCGATTCCGGACGGAGTCATATAGATTTCGCTATCACGAAATAATGCTAATAGCTCAGTGGTTGGAAGACATACTAAGTCCCTGGTTTGATTCCAGGACATGGTTAAATAGTTGAGATTTATGGGGGCGAATAATTAATTAGAAAAGTTATATATTGCTCAATTTCTGGAACAATGACATAGTTTCTGGTTCAATTCCGGAAATATATTTAATAAATAACTGGTTTAAATCTAGCATAACGTCAGACAGTTGTTAGTTATTTCAACCGATTTAGTAGTCATAAAAGTTATACATATAGTTCAGTGGTTGTAAGAATAACATAGTCCCTGGGTTGATTCCGGTATTATTTAATGATCAATGAAGCTGGTTCGACTCTAGCACAAGATCAGATAGTTTGTAAGGCAGTAGATGTAACTGAGTAATAATAAAAGTTATATATAGCCCAGTGGTTGAAAGGTTAACATAGTCTCTGGTTCGATTCCAGTATATATTGATCAAGGGAGGCGGTACGAGTTAAGCACAAGGTCAGATAGTTGAAGTCATCACAGTTGATTGAGTAATTATAAAAGCTATACATAGCTTAATGGTTGGAAAGTTAACATAGTCTCTGGTTCGATTCCAGTATATATTGGTCAAGGGAGGCGGTACAAGTTAAGCACAAGGTCAGATAATTGTAAGTCATCACAGGTGATTGAGTAATTATAAAAGCTATACATAGCTTAGTAGTTGGAAAGTTAACATAGTCTCTGGTTCGATTCCGGAGCTATAAACAAATGAATGTTTGGCATAGAGAGTGTTTGTTTTATAATGATTAAGATATAAGGTAGTTATAATTTTGTGATAACAGTTTGGTGGTTAAAGATAAGATAAGTCACAGGTTCGATTCCGTGACTAGTTATTAAAAAAATGACTGAATTTAGAAAAGGTTAAGGGGTATTTTAAGATTTATAGCTCATAGTAGCTGGTTGCTTAATTATGAATTAGATATAAGGTAGTTCTAATTTTGTGATAAGAGTTCGGTAGGTGAAAATAACATAAGTCAAAGGTCCGACTCTGGGAGGCTGATTGAAAGGATTATTTAATTTGGAAACGGCCAGCGTGACGTCATAGCTCACGCGCACTAGGTAAATATACGGGTGCTCGATTTCATAGACGGAGCGGAAAGTGGTACTGTGGATACAGAAATAAAAAACAAAGTTTTATTGATTTGAAGGGTTTGGTTGCTTGGATTTTGAAAATTTATACTCTAGTTACTTACGTACGTACGTCTACGTATAAATTTTGGGGCGATTGTACCAACCCTACCCTTACAAATCAAGTATAAAGATAAATTATTATTTAAAAAAATATACATCTTATTAGAAAATAACAATTATATTACGAATTTTCTAATGACCATACTTTCTCTGTTGGTTGCCTACAGCGAACCCTGACTTTGATAAAACAAAAGAATACTAGATAGCTATACTACTAACTCTGAAGGCAAACTCACGTGCACACCATACAATCGAGCAAGAACTTTCAAAGTCAGATGTGGTCAACCTTTGAATGTTTAAAACTTTACAATAATTTATTAATATTTAATTTTCATAATGTATTTAATGAAGTAGGCCTTGAATATAAGAGCATTTAGTTATTTATAATAAGTTGGATATCTTTACATCAATTAACGTTATTAAAGAACATTTAAAGAATAAATAAAATGGAGGGAAAAGAGAGAAAATTAAACTTTCAGTCACTCATGCTTGTTTTGGTTATTGGTAGGAGAATTATTAGGAATCTAGAAAAATTAATAAGTGTTTAAAAATATGTCATGTTATGTTAAAGTCAGACTCGTAGATTATAGAAGGTTGAGCACCCCTGGAAATTAGGAGAGTTCGGGTGTCAGCTTTTAAAACATGGGACGCGGGGGATAGATGATGGTTAAATAGGTTTAGCAGCTTAGTCTCGGGACAGTTGACCGTGAGTTTCGAATTCGATTACACCCTGATGGGTGGGTGACGCGAGTGTACGACGGCAGAGAGCGTGAGTTCGTTTGATTCATTAGAATACCTGTTGAGAAGTTAATTAATTAATACCTGATGTCAAAGTTGTAAAAATTGAATTTAATAATACTTTTGAATATGAATAACCATAATTTTCATGGATTTTGTTATTTACACCATTTCTTTCAACAGGATTTTAACAGTTTTATTATTTACTTACCATTAGGAAATGGAAAGAGGTATATTATAAATTATAAATGTAATAAATATATTAAACTTTAATTACCTATATCTCAGTTAAGTAAGTAAATTATTTACTTGAGATTTATTCTATAAATTGTCAGTTTTAACATTTTTAATTTAAATGATTTTGTGCATTTTGAGTTACGAGTATAGTATTTGTTTGAAAGAACTCATTTCCAATTTCTGTTGATGTAATGCATGTTAATTTTATTTAATTAATTTTAATTGTGTTTTACCTTTGAACATTTATTAACAGAAAATTAATGCCGTTTGTTTTATAGCTCACTTGAGTGTATTTTACGAATTGAAATTTATTGATTTGTTTTATTTGACGGTTTTGATTACGGTTTATCGGTACAGGTACGGTTTTTGATTACTATTTAAGCGCTTATTATTATGTGACGTTTTATTTTTGAAATCGTTTATTTTAGATTTCTAGGTTCGTAAATATGTAGTTTAGCTGGAGGTACTGTTAGGTAGGGAAACCCTTAATCCTATCCTAATCTCTGTCTTATCCCTCATTCTAAAGGTAGCTCCATTCATTTAGGTTTTTGGGGTAATTAGTAAGTAGGTAGTTAGCGAATGGGCTATTTTTAGGCTTCCATCCTTATTAAATCCTTTATACCATATTCCTATATCCACAGAACTGAGAAAAGAATTTAATATAAATTTCGTACTTTAAATTTTGAATATTTTAAAATAATTTTTGTCTCCTACTTCCGACTATCGTGAGAAGAATACCAAGGGTCAAGTATTTCTGAACGTTTTAAATCCATGCAATGAGTGTTGATGTAGGGATATCGATGGCTTTTTAGGTCACATCTCAAACACCCTATAAAGAAGTCATGGGTATCTTTGGATCGACTTGTATTATAAAAGGGTCATTAGTATATAGATAGATAGATAGATACTCTTTATTGTACACCACACAAAACAAACAAATCTCAGGAAAGTAGTTAGTGAATAGCACAATTTAGGCGGTCTTATCGCTGGAAGCGATCTCTTCCAGACAACCTTCAGGTAGAGGAAAGTTGAATTAATATTGAGAGAAGGGAGGCGGTAAAGAGTTCCAAAAAATAAAAGTCCAAAAAATTTAACAAACTAATTAAACAAACAAATAAAATAAAATACATACTACCTAGTACATGTACATAGTAAAATACTTATATAATACAGACATAATATGAATACATACTTAAAATAAATACATGTAAATAAATAAATAACCTATTAACATGAAAAAGAATCTAGTGACCAAGATGTAGGAAAAATGGTTAAATAAATAAAGTAGAAGAAAAATAGATAGGAGAAAACTACAGTGAAAGGAGATAGGTTTTAAGTCTAGTTTTGAAACTGTGAAGCGATTCAGATTCTCGAATAGACAATGGCAAGGAGTTCCATAGGCGGATGGATTGCACAGTGAAGGAGTGGGAATAAGTTTGAGAAGAATGGAGTGGAAAAACGAGGCGAAGTTTATTGGAAGACCGCATTTCGTGACCTAGGGCAGGTTGCAAAAAATTAAAGCGCTCCTTTAGATACGGCGGTGACTTAGGATTAAATAGGATAGAAAATAGAAAAGAAAGAATGTGATATTCACGCCGACGTCGAATAGGTAGCCATTTTAGCAGAGCTCGGTATTCTGAGACATGGTCGTACTTACGTAGACCATAAATTATACGAATGCAGAAGTTCTGAAGGCGCTCGAGCTTGCTTAGGAGACTTTCGTTGAGATCTAAGTAGCTACAGTCTGCATAATCAAGAATGGGGAAAAGTAAAGCCTGTACTAGTGCAATTTTAGTAGGTTTTGGTAAAAAGTTGCGTAGTCTATTAATTGACGCTGCCGTTGCAAACATCTTCCTGCTGACCTCCGCAATCTGCGTCGTCCAGGTTAGTGCGCTATCTATGTAAACACCTAGGTTTTTTACGACTTTGCTGTATGGTATAAGGACCCCGTCGAATGTGATGGGTGGCAAGGCACTCCAGTCAATCCTGGCAATTCGCCGAGAGCCACCCAGCACTATAACCTGCGTCTTAGAGGGGTTGACCTTGAGTCCGTATGACTTGCTCCAGCTGAGAATACGGTTCAAGTCAGTGTTTATCAACTTCACTACACTAGAGAGGTCTTCAAGGCGCCCTTGGGAATATATTTGGAGATCGTCTGCATACAAGTGGAAGGAAGATGATAATTTGAGAGTGATTGAATTAATAAAAATTGCAAATAGAAGAGGAGACAGAACGCCACCTTGAGGAACACCGGCACTGATGTCACACCATGCAGAGAACAGTCATCAGCACGAATGCGTTGCCGGCGTCCATGCAAGTAACTATGAAACCAGTCAAGCACCGTTGGAGATATGTTAAGCGATCCCAGTGTTCCCAGCAGAAGATCAAAATCAACACTATTGAAGGCGTTACTGAAGTCCAACAAGGTTAGTACGGTAAGATGCCCATTATCTATGCCATTTCTGACATCATCAGTGATTTTGACTAACGCTGAAACCGTACTATGCCCGGGCCGGAAACCAGATTGAAACGGGTTTAGAAGTTGGTTTTTGGACAAAAAATAACTAAGTTGCTGATGGACAACACGCTCTATAACTTTAGAAATAAACGGTAGGATGGATATGGGGCGATATTCTGAGTATAAAGTTGGGTTGGTCTTTTTTGGTAAGGGAGTAACTTGGGCATCTTTCCATATTGTTGGAAAGACGCTTGAGGAGAGAGAATGGTTCAATATGTGAGTAATAATAGGAGTAACGTAGTCTAGTATAGGAACTATCATGTTACGACTAATATTGTCGCTCCCTACAGCGTTAGAGGCAATAGATAGTATGTTCTTCTTAACATCACAATCGGATACTTGACTAAAAATAAAAGGTGGATAGTCAGGAGTTGGAAGTACTGAAAGATGACTAAGTGTATCTTTTTTTATCGAGCCATCAAGGGCAACAGATGTAGAGAAATGCTTGTTTAAAAGGTTAATGTTAATATCTTTGGCAATGGAATCGTTACGTGATTTTCCAACTCCAATTGACTTCAAGAATTTCCAGACTTTAGCGGGATCTCCATTTTCAACAGATTTATGAATATGGCGTCTTTGAGCGTCTCTACACAAAGTATTGCAGCGATTCCGAAGTAATTTATATCTTTCGCGGTTTTTATCGGACGGGTCCATTTTGAATCTAGTCCTGGCAGCGTTTTTCTTGTCTCGTAAGGATTTCAGTTCATCTGACAACCAGGGTGCAGGAACATGTTTGATTCTGACAGGGCGAACAGGAGCATGCTTATCAAATAATTTTGTAAGAATAGTGTTGAAAAGTCTGACCTTTTCATTCACATCATCAGCAACCTCAATCACGGACCAGTCCGTATTTATTGTGTCAAGTTTAAGAGCATCAATGTTCATGCTACTAAAATTGCGTTGCAGGAGAAATTTTGTCTTAGATTTAGGTGGACGAACTTTGTATGAAAGGTAGATCAGATCATGGAAAGAGAACGCATCGGCATGGCACTGGCCGTACTTAGCAACGTGATCAGGGGAGGTGACAATCATAAGGTCCAGTAGTGATGGGGCGCTGTTTGGAAAATAGTGGGTGGTATTGAGAGGGATAATATTTAAGTTGCATGAAGTAATGACAGATCTAAGACGAAGTGAACGAGAATCATTTTTAATTAAACATGTGTTAAAATCTCCCATCAGTATGGTGTGACTGTTTAACGGAGTCAGGTCTTCTAATGTTTTCTCCAGAGCGAAAAAGTAATCCACTCTTAGGGAAGGACTATAGAAGACACCGAGAAGTATTTTTGTGTGGGACAGAGTTAGGTTGATAAAGAGATGCTGTGCTACATCAGAAGATGAGGAGGGAGGTGAAACATCAACTACTGAAAAAGGTATTTCCGATCGAATATAAATTGCGATACCGCCACCAGATCTGACAATACGGTCGTTCCGGACCAGCCTGAAACCCGGCAGGGAGTATGATGTAGAGGGAAGACAAGGTATATTATCAAAGTATAACTGAAAGTGTTGATTCCGGGTGATGCGGGTTGTTGTGGTAATACCGATGACATCACATAGGTCGAAGTCTTCAGGATAGATCTATAAGAGTTGTCATGGGTGTTGTTGGATCAACTTTGTATCATTTTGGATTTAACATTTTCAGTTAAGTAATTATCTTAGGGACCCCGTACCTTTGGTTGACTTTACATGAAGTCAGGTAGATTTTAAGTTTAAGTAGTTAGTATTTTATATTAAATATCTTTAGGCTCAGTCATTCCCCTTATTTGCGCATAATTTACGTTAAATGCGTTTTTCAGGTAGGTCCTATTCTTATGGAGGTGACAGATTGCTTTTGGGATAACGTTTATCATATGGTCACCACTCCTGAATATGAGCGTTTGGTGTGGGGCTCTTCAGGGCCCTTCGGGGCTTCACTTTCCTCTTTCTTGAATGCGCATACACCCAGGAAACTCTAGAGAAACTTAATTATAACATCCACGTACCTCTAAAAGAATTTGGTTCACTACTATAATCACAACGTACGGTCCTACCATTTAAACTAGACGATCACACTGCCAATTTAGATTTATAAAGAAAGAACCAAGTAGGTTAGTTAAGCATTTAATTATTTATACACAGATTAAAAATATTTAAGGGGTAAAGGGGGGATTGTTACACGTGGTTGGATAACAATAGTAAAAATAATAGTCTTGCACTATCAGATCCTTCTAAAGACGCGTTGACTTCCCAAGTATTTACTTTTTTATCATTTACCGGCTTTGGTCAGTACAACGTAATACGGAATCAAAATGATAGACTTCTGGATCTGATTTTTTCCAGTTTTAACAGTTGTGTGACTCGCGCTGCGCCTCTGTCAGAGCCCGAGGATAGCCATCACCTGTCCTTATCCATAACTGCTGAGGTACTCCCGGATAATGCCTGCCTCCAGTCAGCTCCCCGAACAGTGCGCCGATTTCATGCCGCTAACTATGAGCTCATTAAGGCCGAGTTGGAGGTGGTTCAATGGGACCAGTACCTATCTAATTCAGATGTCGAATGTGCATTGAATAGTTTTTACTCAAAAGTAAATGAAATTATAGATAAATACGTACCTTCGACAATTTTAAAAAGTAATAACCAATATCCCATCTGGTTCTCTTTTAAATTAATTAAAATGATAAAGAAAAAAAATAAACTTTACAAAAAATGGAAAACATATGGTAGACTTCTAGACTATGAATTATTTTCGGATTTAAGGCGCTCAGTAAAAAAAACAGAAATCTCATGTTATAACTTATTTTTAGCTAGGTCAGAATCAAACATTAATCGGTGCTCAAAACATTTTTGGTCTTTTATTAAATAAAATAAAAAACTTTGTAGTATTCCTGACACTATCAAGCTTGATGATGATGTTGGTAACGACGGTCAAACCATTTCGAATATGTTTAACGCTTTCTTCCAATCAGTATTTGAAGTGGATACTAACTTACCTTTAAACCATAGTCAGTCTGGGCAATCAGAATCTGCTGCTCTCCTAACTACTGTACACATTACGCCGGGAATCGTTGAAAAGTATCTCTCAAGGATTAACACTACGAAAGGCAGTGGTCTTGATGGTTTACATCCTATTTTAATTAAGGAATGTAGTAAGCAGTTGGCACTTCCAATCGCAACTATCTTTAGCTTATCTATGTCCAGTGGCATCATGCCTCTAACCTGGAAGCAGTCGTTTGTTATTCCGATACACAAAAGTGGGGATAGACACAATGCTCGTAATTATCGTGGGATCTCAAAGTTATCTGTTTTGCCCAAAATCTTTGAGAAGATTGTATATGATTCGATGTATCCTGCAGTGAGCCCATTGCTGACATTCCATCAACATGGTTTCGTTGCTAAGCGGTCTACAGAAACTAATCTTTGTGAGTTTCTTGATACAGTATTGGGGGCTATGGATGGGGGCTTTCAAGTGGACGCCGTGTACACCGATTACTCAAAAGCATTTGACAAAATATCGCACTCTATCCTTATATCTAAGCTAGAGGCAATCGGCGTACACGGTGATCTACTTAGATGGCTCACGTCGTACCATAGAAACCGAACACAGGCTGTAACAATTAAGGGTTTTACTTCCAGTTTTGTTCCGATATCTTCTGGTGTCCCGCAGGGTTCGCATCTTGGCCCATTGCTCTTTAATATCTTTATTAACGACGTTACAAACTGTTTTCAAAATTCAAATTTACTACTATATGCAGATGATACAAAAATATTTTTAGTTATTAAGTCAGAAAGTGACTGTCTAAGATTGCAACAGGATTTAAACCGTTTATGTAATTATTGTTCTTTCAATAAATTATACCTAAATGTCGATAAGTGTAATACCATAACCTTTAGTAGAAAGAAGAAAATAATATATTACGATTATAAACTTAATAAGAAAGAATTAAAAAGAGTTAATGAGGTGCGAGATCTGGGGGTCGTCTTGGATTGTGGACTATATTTTGAGTCACATATCAATAAAGTTGTTGCTAAAGCATACAAATTGCTAGGATTTATATTCCGACAAAGCACTGATTTTAAAAATATCAATACACTAAAACTTCTTTACAATGCATATTATGTCAGACCGCAATTGGAATACGCTTCTACTGTGTGGAACCCCATGTACTCCAAGTATATAAACATGTTGCAAAGTATCCAGGATAAATTTCTCAAGCGTTTGAGGTATCGGTTTAAGAATGCCTCCTTGGATAAAGTTGAGTCTTTGACCATTAGACGGGAACATAGGGACCAATTTCTTTTATATAAAATCATAAATAATATGGTTGATTCTCCTTATTTAGTAAGTAGGTTATCTTTCGGGTGCTCTAGATCTAACGCGAGGCATAAAAAAACTTGTGTTCTACCATTAAGTCGGTCTAAATACAGAAGTAACTGTTTTGTTATTAGAGCCTGTAAAAAGTTTAATAGTGATTATAACCACATCGACTTATTTCACGAAAGGCCTGCGCGTTTTCGTAGCCTTTTAAAGGCATAAGTGTAACCTAAATATGATTTGTTTATTTTTCACCTCATTTTTATTTTCTTTTCAATTTTAAATTAGTAGTGAAAACTTTTAGGCTAGTGTAAAACTCATTTTTTCTATGTATGTGTATTACCTTGTCAGCTGTTTGTTTTCCAAATAAAGAAAATAAAAAAAATAACTAGATTGGCGAGTTAAAAGCTAAGGCACAAAAAAAATATTGTGTCGCACTCACTATTTAATTTAAGTAATAGGTTACTTCGCCATAATACTTAATTGCGAGGTGTCAGTTCCTAATCTACGATCAGTTATCCGTTATGTATGTAGGCGCATCCCTAGCTTGCGCTTTTTCGGCTCTTGCAGGACGCCCGCGCCGCGCCACGCAGTCTCTAATTCGCTTCCGTGCGTGTGCGACGCCGCAACGGTGTCAGTCAGGTGCAACACGTTGTCGTATCGGTATATAAATTTAGTCTATCTGCACAGGTGATGTGCATGACGTGCTACCATGATCGCAACTTTAATTTGTGCTAAAGCAGCGCGCGCCTTTACGCTGTTATTAGGGGCGTTTTCGTGAGCGATTCAGGGACTGGAGAAAGATTTTTTATGCCCGTCGAGGACCAGGAAAGGCCGCGCCTACCTGTTCAATAAGAAGACAGTGTGATGCAGATTTTTGATCGGCACCCAACCGCAAGCGCGACTGATGCAGCGTCCGTCTTCGCCAAGCGCTCATGGGCGCGGGCGTCATATTGCGGATTCTGCGGCGAGACGCAAGACAAGGGCACCTGTATCATTTTACACTACTTCAAGAGCTGAAGCCGCATGACTTCGCACTATGAGTCCAGTTTTAATGAATCGCAGAAGTCGCAGAAGCTGCAACATTATCTGGACGGACGAGAGCAGCTTCACCAGTGGGTGGATGCTTAACCTCTACACCGCCTACTATTGGTCCGAACAGAACCCTAACCCAGTTCAACCCGATCATTTTCAGACAAGATGTAGCGGTAGCCTGAACGTTTGGGCTTCCATGTGTGGGGCCGAGTGTAGGACAGTGTATTCTGAAGGTGATCATAACAGTCAAAGTGCGACAAAACTACGACAGCGAATTTTGTTGTAAACCGTGGGAACGCTTTAAAACATAATAAGAAGTGACAGAGACTGTTATTTAGCGTAAAAGTGCACGTCGTAAGCGTTGCTGTGCAATGTTTTTTTGTAATGTGATAATGATCAATGTACCTAATTTGTTGTAAACATTGTAAACCTCTAAATGAACTTTACCACGCCAAGTAAGCGTAGGTTTAAGAGTAAGTGGTACCTACTTAATTGATTTGTTTGTTTTATTGTTTAATTGTTAGTCTGATAAATTATTTACCAGGCACTTACTACGCTTACCTACTTGTCAGTCCAAGCCTGTAAAAGTGTGATAGAGAGTCAGAATTAGAAACAATAAATGTTACAAAACCGCTTTTTTTCCTTTATTTCTATCCACCTTGCCATTCTGCTAGGGAGAGATTCTAAAGAGCTGCAAGAGGTAAATAAATAATTAGCAATTACAAGTAAGTAAATACCTATCTAAGACTAAGTTGGAATCTTACTCATAAAACATAGAAATGATCTTTCCTTAGAGCTTTGATGTAACAAAAAAAACGATGTTGGTTATTAATTTAGTTGGCATTGTTTGTTTCGTCTTTTATCAAAAACATTATTATTATGACAGCGCATTCTACACACACTAGTGTACTAACATGTGTGTATGAAGCTATTCTTCGTTGCAATTGATCTGTGATTGGTTGAGACTGCCTAGCTGTGCCACTCGACCGATCGCGGATCAGCTGGTTTGACAAGAGTCTATGCATACAACGATCTTTAGTAATAAAATGCTAGTGTGCGCTGTGTACGTACACACCATCAGTGAACTACAGTTTGCATGAGTAAGGTAAGATACAGAGTGTTTCATTTTTGACTGCATTTTAATTTATTTATTTTGTTAGAAAACATAACTTTTAAAAATGACTATAAAACAATACCTTATTTTTTGTTATCGCATTCAGTATGATGTATACATACCCCCCTTAAAAGGAACGCAGTTGATTTTGTTAGACCTTGTATAGTAACTATGATTTGGATAAGAAAGTGCACATATTTATAACTTTCACTAATTGATTTGAGCTTGGAAGTAGTTAAAAATTGAGGAACCTGGATCAAAAGAAATCCACACATCTTGTTTTCACTTTTCATTTATTCATTCAACTATTCACTTTTCATTACTCAACGTTTTTCACTTTTTATTACTCAACGTACGTAAACGTTGAGTAATGAAAAGTGAATAGTTGAATGAATAAATGAATTGTTAAAACAAGGTGTGTGGATTTCTTTTAATCCAGGTTGCTCAATTTTTACATTATTCATAGTGTTAGCTATTCATACCAAAGATTAGGATAAAGTTTCTCAATATTAGTTAATTCATTACAGTATTGATGACTTGTTTACTGTAATGCGACTGCTTAATTTTCCTGATGAATGCTTTTTATTTACTATGTTTATTATGCCAGCTTTGTGTAGTTCCTTGATTTTAGCATAAATTTCTTTATCTACTTCAGAGTAACCAACTTCTCGTGATGCAAATAGTACTTTTAATCGTTCTATTGACTTGATTGTATCTAAATTTTGTTCTTTTTTCGTTCGCTTCATTTTAGTTAAGTTTCCACTTGTTATGCAAAACCTCAAAATCAACTGACTTATTATTAATAACAACACAACCCGCGTGATTATTCATCCACTATTAAGAATTTATTGAAAAACTTTCTATTTTTATATTATTGCATTTACTTTATATTCAGCAATAAGACAAGATTAGGTTTTTGTCATCTAAGAATCAGGTTATTTAACTCTCATTGTCGAAAAAAATTAGGTATGATAGGAAAGGAAATAAAACAGGTATTTATTATTTTTAATTTATTTACTTTATTTATAAGAAATTAAAACATCATTATGTCTACACCACTTATCTAGACAGAGAACATTTTTTAAAGCGCAGATGTTATTATGATAAATACACCTTATAACATCTAAAGAATTTAAATATTTTTTTTACAATTTTACTAAATTATATCTTCTAAATTATAAATGTTCTTGTTATTGACCATATCTTTTATCCACAACACTTTTTCACAACCTTTAGTGAATATACATTTATCCTTCAAAAAATCATGTAAAGTATTTTTTAAATTCAAGTACGGCACATGTCCCTGATTCCACAAAATTCCTCTATTTTTTTCCTATCCAAGCTACTTGTAAGCGTTCTTTCTTCGTTAAATAATAAAATGGGTATGGTGATTTTATCAATTCTACAAAAATATGTCTATTCCACAAGATTGCTATTTCTTTTGGAATAAATTCGTTATGTTCGTTTTTGAATCCTTGTACATCAAGAATCACATTCATGATATTTTTCTTACAATGTTGCTTAAGGGTTTATATTCGAAAAGGCGATCATTTATAATCAGACAATAAGCTGTTGTATTATCTGGAATGTCTTCAGAACATTCAATTTCTATTCGTACATCTACTGGTCCGGTTTTAAGCGAGTCGTTTTGTCGGGAGCAGTCAATTACAATGGCGCCTTTTCCTTAAATTGAACTAAGTCGAGTAAAGGATCTACACCAGCATTATAATACGACTGACGAAAATGAGTGTACATCTCATATAATATACTGTATTTACCCTGATCAAATTTCGAATTTAATGAGTCATAAGACTCATAAGGAAAGTATTGTGAATTTAAAAATAACTTAAGGTTAACTACTTTACAATGATCAAATAACGATGAGCTTTTAGTGTTATTAAACTTTCTATTAGTTTGCAAGCCGAAAATAACAAATCTTGGTTTTTCCAACTGAGAAGTAGTTTTGACTGACCATGAATGTTTAGTAGTTTTTGGTAATAACGGATATTCGTAAAGATCCCAATTCCTAAACGTTAGCTGCACAGGATGATCTTTTTCTAAATGTTTTAGCAATAATAATTTACTGCGATCAGAAGCTTTTATATGCGGAACACGCCATTGAATTTTTTGAATCTCTTCTACATTATCATCAGTGCTCTCCACAGTTACACAGTTTGAAACAGAACTACTTCTTTGTAATATAAGTTCATGTCTACAATCCAAAATTATTTTGTTGTAGTCCTCAGCAAATTCTAATATTTTGTTTAATGGAATAATAGCACTAAAACGACCATCTTTCAGTTTTGTACCATTTATTTTCCACCCCCAAACTGCCCCAGCCTTATTTTCACGTTCATTAATCGAGATTAAGGATTTCATTGTAGTAGTTATACCAGCATTTTTAATGCGATCTATTTCTACACCGTTTAATTCATACCGTATATCTTGAAACAAATACAAGATTGGGTTGTTAATAAAATTTTATATCTTTTTTTGATAATTTTCCTGTTAAATCTTTTGAAGTCACGCTGGCATAACCTTCTATGTAAATAGAACTGCCTGAAGGTAACACATATATGTCTTGTTGGTGAATAGGTATTCTAATTTCATCATTGTCTTTAAAGCTGTTACTATATGGATTATAACTATGGATTTCATAGCTCTCAATTGAGTTGTCATGATGCGGAAGATCTGAGATTTAATTCTACTGACAAGTCTATCGTCTTTCGATATACAAAGTGAAATATTAGGTTTGCTTTGCGAAGTTAAACATTGATTAAATATTAACATGATATTTTCATGTAGCTACTGTGTATAACTGATAAGATAAGATAAGATAAAAATTCTTTATTTGCAGAAAACATGGTAATCAAGGTTATAAAATTATTGTAAGAACATTCATGTTTAGTCAATTTTAAAGACATGCAAATGTGTTGAGAATTGTACAATTTTCAGATTTTTTATAAACATCTATTTCTTTTTGTTAAAAAATTCTTCGATATTGTAAAAGCTCTCTAATACAGCCATTCATACAAGGTGGGCTTGAATTGATTTATATTTAGATTTAGATTTTTTAATTTGTTAGATAAATTATTATATATTTTGACACTCATGGTTAAACAGCTTTTACTATGTTGCTTTGTCTTAGGAATATTGTCTAACACTAGTTTATTAGGATTCCTACTATTTCTTGGGTAAATATGAGATGCTTGTTTGAATAGGTGACTATTTTTCTGCACAAATACACAAATTTCAAATATGTAAAGAGACGTTAAAGTTAGTATACCAAGTTTAGTAAACCAAGGTCGACATGATGTGCGTGGAGGAAGATTAATAAAAAGTTTTAATTGAATATTAAGGCATAATCAATTAATTACAAAGAGATGTCGTGCAGTTCCTATCACAGACTATAACGTAATGTATAGATTATCGATTTATTATAATTATATATTATAGAATAACAGAAATGAACAAAACTATTTTAACACATATATCTTGTTTTTTTTCCAAAATGATTTAAAAAATTTAAACATAAGTGCCCACATTTATATAAATGTGTTTTTTGTAAGTTATCATAGTTATAATTTATGTTCAATCCTACATATTTTATTAATTCTTTTCGTGGTTTTAAATTACCGTAACTATCGAAATACTCTATATAATCATTTAACTTTACATAGGCTACCCAATGAGTACCAGAGTGCTTAGAAGTATCAAGATTTATGATCGCACATTCTATAGGCAACGGCCTATGTGGTAACTCATCTCTCATAAATACACCACGGAAAAACAGGATATTATATGAGTGTGTCATAATATCTATATTAGTTAAAGCTCTTTTGGGTAGTCTAGAATTCAGTTTTTTTTCTTGGTAACAAAAATCCCTAATCCATCTTTATAGGGCTTAAGATGCATTCCTTTACCAATACAGACTGCTTCAACTTGCTTATTATGCTTTTCCAGTTCTAGCAATCGTTTTTTAGCTGTTTTATATTCATTTATTGCTTTCGCGATTCCGGAAGCCCCTCCAACTAAACTACCAGCAGCAGATAGCCCGGCAAATATCGGTACTAAAGGAAGAAATCCACCAGTTTTGGGTACAGGTATAATTCTTGGTATATTTATTGGTAAGTCCGATGCTAATTCTTGAGCCGTTGCGTATGTTCATTTCATCAGAGCCTTTTTGCATTTCGGTTTTACCTTATTTATATGTTTTTAGTACGTAATACAATGTTTTTAAAAGTTTACTTCAAACCTGTTCTTGATGAATCGTGACCATTATATGTCTGTTTGTTATTTGTTTCTTTATTCCTTGAATCACAAAAAACTCTCGTACTTGCTCTTTTTTCATATTAAAAAAAAAGGATAGACGTGTTATTATAATGGTGTGTGTTGTTTTATGATTTACAATATAATGAGGGAACAATAACGAGCAATGGCTTAAATAATTATCATAACTAAGAAAATACTGGTAAAGAGGTTTAGAAAATGCAATGAAATTACTCGCGCGATCTTTATTGCGCGCGGAGTAAAAATGAGTGCATGCTCTTCCCGTCAGATACTGAATCGAGCTGCGGTAGTAATCGAAGCGCGCAAGTTTGTAAACAACAGGCTACGAATGCAAGCCTTAGCACTTACTATTAACATTAACTCGACTTTACTCATGGTTTTTTTTTTAATTCAAATGTTTTTTTTTTTTTTAATATATTTTTGCTATGTAATAAATAGGTACTAAAATTAATTGATGATCAGATTCAAACAATGTGTCTACAATGCATTTTTCTTTATTTATCCAACTATTTTCGCTAGTCAGAAGGCCTAGCCATTTAACATATACATCGTTTCCTGTTCTTCTTAAATTTTTTTAACTAAATAAATATCATAATTTTTAGTTTTTTGAAGTTCTTGCGAGTAAAACGCTCCGAGTATTCGACGACATTTTAAATCTTCTATTATATACGTCGTGGGGTTAGTTTCTTGTACTTTTTTAATCTTAAATATTTCTGTTGACCAGTTAGGTGTATAGCTCTTTCCGAAACAAGCTTTATACTTGCTTATTCTCACAAAATCTCCAACTTGAAACTTTTTACATTTTATATTATTTTGCTTTTCATGAGTAAGTTTTGTATACCTTTGTAAGACTATTATTTTATTAGCTTGATTAATTGCTACTGGAGGCAAACCAATAGTTCTATGTACAGTATTATTGTATTTAAACACTGTTTTATTGAGTACTCTATTATTCCATTTATAATTTCCATTTAAGTGAAACTCTTTATACAACTTATTCTTAAGGGTTCTTATAAATCTTTCTACAATAGAAGCTTCTTTAGTAGAATAATGATTAATATTAAATTTATTCATCATATTTTAGAACTGATCATTATAAAAGTCCTTCCCACGATCAGTCTGTAGATTTTTTGGAATACGTTGATTTTCTAATATCGTTTTAAAAGCATTAGATACCTGCTCTTTACTTTTTTTCTTTAATCCACAAGCCCATGCAAATTTCGAAAAACAATCAATAACTGCTAATATGTATTTATAACCACCATTAACTCTGGACATTGCTTGCATGTCTATTAAATCAGCTTGCCAAAGATCATCTATATCCTTTAATATTACATTTCTTCTAGGATAATTAATTCGAGCACTTTTACATATTTCGTTTACAACATCTGCTTTGCTCATAATGCTTGTTTATTTTGCCGGCAAGATCTACAATATCAATATTTTGTTCTAGTTTTTTTTATTTTAGCAAATAAAATTATTATCAACTTATTTTTATTTTTTATTTACTTTTCAAGGTTTACCAACGCTTGTGTATAATTATACTTATTCTAATTTTAAATTATAGGTAATATTCTAGCTAATTATCACAAACAATTATAGGCAAACACAACTTGCACTGTAATATGCTCATTACATAGAAGTACCTACACTTCTATATAGATTTTGTCTCGAAACAAAGCTAGGTAAAACATGCAAATAATTTACTTAAGTGAGGATAACTAAACTTACAAAAACAATTTGGAAACTACTGAACGGAGTCTGGCAGGTGAGTCGTGGTGAATATCTATAACTTCACTGTATTCATTTACGAGCCTACACAGTCTAGCAACTGGGGAATTGGAACCAAAAACAGTCCGACGCAACGGCGGCCGAAGCGGTGTGATCGTCTTGCCTCACCGGGATGCGGAGATTAAGTTTACCTAGCATTCCTGGGCAATCTATTGTCAACGTAATTGTTTTTCTTTACAAAGGCTACCCAATGCGTGCCAGGATTTGAGATGCTATCTAAATTCAGTATTCCACATTCAATTTTTCTAGGTTTCAAGGGCAATGTATCTTTCATATAAACGCCATGTTCAGTCGTCGAAAATAATTTTGTGGGTTTCAGTTTTTAGTGGTGAGAGTAATAAGCTGTAGGTAGTTGACTGTTTTAAAGCTTTATTGCAATAGAACGTTACATACAAAATCATGACGTGTATGACTGTCGCGCGATCAAAATTAGCCAATAAGATCGCTGCTCCATGACGTGGTATTTTGCGTTTCGTTTAACAGAAGATCGTATTACTGCTGTAACATCCCGCCGGCCTTGAAAGCTTCAGCTTCAAAGGTGTCTTCGTCAAACAACGGGCAGATCTTAGTGAAGGCACGGCGCACAACTCCAGATGCTGTTCGTATATCCGCTACTCGGGAAACACCGTCCTTGCCTGGCATGGTGGTGATTATTCGACCCAGGCTCCATTTCAAGGGCGGAGAATTATCTTCTTTTAGGACAACGAGGGTGTTAGGTTGTAGGTCAGGTTTATGCTCACTCCATTTGATCCGAGTCTGCAGTTCCGAAATATATTCCTTCGTCCATCGCGTCCAAAAATGCTGGCGAACTGCTGGTATCTCCGACAGATCGGCGAATGCCGGCGCTGTCAACGGACGACCAACCAAGAAGTGTGATGGGCTAAGAGGTGAGAAATCGTTCGGATCTGCTGATAAAGGATTCAGAGGACGGGAATTTAGGACCGCTTCTATTTGTGCTAGAACAGTACTAAGCTCCTGAAAGGTTAAATGCGCGTTACCTACTGTTCGGAGCAAGTGATGCTTACATGATTTAACCCCTGCCTGCCAAAGGCCACCAAAATGAGGCGTATACGGAGGATTTAGCTTAAATTTGATGTCGTGACCAGTAGCAAAATCAGTAATTTCTGATTCAGACCTAGACAGGAATTTTTTGAATTCATTCATAAGCCCAACATAGTTTCTTCTGTTGTCGGAATAAATTTCGGCAGGCTTTCCGCGTCTAGATATAAATCTTTTAAGCGCCAACAAATACGAATCTGTCGAGAGATCGCTCACCAATTCTAAATGGACCGCTCTTGTGACAAAACATATAAATATGCAGATGTAAGATTTGATTAATTTAGAGCCCCTACCCTTTCGGTTCAATACAAGCACTGGGCCAGCGTAATCTACGCCGCGACGCATAAAGGGAAACGCCGGAGTGATCCTCTCCTGTGGCAAGTTACCCATAATGGGTGTTAGAGTTCGGCCTTTCAATCGAGTACAAACAACGCAAGCATGCACTATTTGTCGGGCTAGATCCCTGCCTCCGATCGGCCAGTATAATTCACGCACGTTGTATAGCAGTGCCTGCGCACCTGCATGCATAAGTTGCTTGTGTTCGTGCCGAAACAACAGTACAGATAACCAATGTTTACCAGAAATGAGTAAAGGATGCTTCTTTGAATACGTAAAGATAGCAGAATCCCGTATACGACCACCTACTCGTAATAACCTATTTTCATCCATAAAAATATCCAACTTACATAATTTATTGTTCTTTTTAAGATATTTATTCTTCATTAACAAATCATATTCAATTGGGAAAGATTCAATTTGTGACAGTTTTATTAACATATTATCTGCTAATTTCAACTCATCCACAGTGAGTGAGCCCATGTGACGATTATTTCTATTGCGCAAGTTATAAATGAATCGTAATACATAAGCTCCTGCACGTCTCATGCGATTAAATTGAGAGTAACGTTTAAATGGGTATATTGATTGTGAAGTGTGCGATTGTGATGTGAAGGCAAGTACCTCTTTTGTTTTTATCTCGGGCAAGTCTCCCTGTGAAATTTCAGGATTATATACGGACGTGGATTTGGTGCTGTCAAAGGCGGCATCACAAAGAAAAGAGGGACCCTCCCACCACAAAGTCGCTGAAGGAAGATCCTCTAAAGAAATTCCGCGAGACACGAGATCAGCTGGGTTATTCTTGCCACTGACATGACGCCACGGAATTTCCTTAGTGATCTCGTGTATCTCAGCCACTCTGTTCTGGACGAATGTCTTTAACAAATTAGGTGTCATGCGTAACCAGCCTAAAACAATTGTTGAGTCACACCAGAAATAAATACCGTTAAAATTAGAACGTAGTGAATCCCTTACTTTTTCATATAACCTTGCCCCCAACAAAGTATATATATTGAATCAGTGCAAATATGCTTACTCGCAAAGCCTATGCTCGCCAGGAGGAATCTAAACTCCTACTGGCTTTGAGGGAACTGCAGGCGGTCAAGGAACGGATTGAGCAACTGAATAGGGAAAGTGAAGACAATGAGAGGATACTGTTGGATGTGCTGGATAGTAATAGTAAATTAAAGAAAGAGATGGCTGAGCTGCACACCAACTACGGCTTATTAATTGATGAACGTGACAAGTTACAATCCGTCATAAGTGGGTTCGGTGAGTGCTGTGAGGAATACGAGCAAAACCTCAGTCGTATATCTGCCCTTCAACACGATCTTGATGAGGCCCGAGACCATATCAAATACCTGGAGACGGAGAAGCAAGCCTACATTGACAGACAAACCACCGTTTTATACGACAAGCTGGTTGGTAGTGCGCCCAGCCTGACACAAACTGCACCTGGAAGTCCACCTATTGTAACCATAGATTTAACTTGTGATCATTCCCCTTCTTTAACCTCTGCAGGGATTTCGAGGTGCAGTAAGAACAAATTTAAGAAATATGTTAGATTAAATAGGTTTATTAAAAAATCAAACAAATTAATTAATAAACAGAATTTATTATTTACAAAGGTTAAATATATAAAAGAGAGAAGGCAACTTGGTGATGAGCTTGATGCATGTTCTACATTGTTAGAAACAAGTGTGACAAAATATGAAAGTGACATATTGAAATTAGAAAATGAATTAGAGAATCTCAAACATTCATTAAAAATTATGACCGAGACATATAAATGTACCAAAAAAGAGTGTGGTGAACACATCCAGATGTTAACTAATATTATAACCTCCTGTGATTGTAATACTTGTAATTATCCCAATTCAGGTTCCAACCCATTGAAACTTGTTCAGTCAGGGTGTGAGTCATCATCACTCACTCAAATGACTACCAGCCCTCTCAATCTATCTGATGTACAATCCAACTGTTTCCTGCCTAATGAAACTCCCCATAAATCAGCAAATAATATAGTTATGTTTAGTGACGAGATCGGTAAGAACATGGGGCACCTACTTGCACATTATACGGGACAAAGTGTGATTAATCACTGCATGCCCGAGCATCCTATGAGGAAATTGTTAATAAAATACTCTCTTTTAAATTTAGTGAAAATTCTACCCTAATAATTTTTATAGGTAATAGAGGTAATGTTAACAAAAATAAATTATTACATTATTTTGAGAGTTTGCAACTGTTAGAAATAAGTAAAATTATTTGGTTCACCTTACCTTATAGTAGCGGTTTGCCAGATGAAGAAAATAATTTAAGGTATAAAATTAACCTGAACATTCATAAATTGACATCTTATAATGAATATAAATTCCATGTTATTGACATAAATAATTATTTTAAAAATAAGATTTATCTGACGAGAGATAGTTATTTTGTCAATAATTATCTCAAAAGACAAATAGCGTTATCGCTATCATATTGTTTAGATTGTTTAGCCAAGAACTTGGCTACCAAGTCTGCTTTTATTGAGCAGACAATTGACATGAATATTCGACCTTTGGAATCCGTTCCAATTAATAATTATTTAAATTAGACATTCAGACAATAGAGGAAAACTCTTGCTTACAAAACCTAGCGAGCATAGAAGATTCAAATCATTTAAACATAGTGCACCAAAATATAGAAGGCTTATCTGGAAAAGACTTAGAAATTGAACTATTTGTACAAGAAATGAATATTCAGGTTTTATGTGTAACTGAGCACTGGCTCAAAAAGTATGAACTTATTTTGCACATAGATAATTGTAGCCTTATTAGTTCGTTCTCAAGGGAGAACGCCATCCGTGGCGGGTCACTAATATTAATTAATAATAACTTAAAATGTAAAGAGCGAAAAGATATTGTATCTCTCTCTGTCGAGCGAACTATTGAGATATCATGTGCAGAGCTGGACGATTACATTATTGTTTGTGTTTATAGACCCCCAAGTGGTAATTTTACATTGTTTGAGTCCATAATGGAAGAATTACTCAGGAAAATATTTACTAATAAAAAGAAGGTTGTATGTAAGGTTGTATGTGGAGATTTCAATGTCGATATCATAGATGAAGAAAAAACCTATCGGGTTAGGTTTCTAAGTCTTTTTAAATCTTTTAATTTAAAGCCTGTATTTGCTGAACCGACTAGAATTACTGCTACAACAGCTACTTGCTTGGATAATGTTTTCTGTAACTGTGTTGTGATTAAAAAATCTATCGTAAATTTTGTAAAATCTGATCACTGCGGTCAGTCAGTCACGTTTGAACACCGTTTTGTGCCGTCTAAAAGTGTTATTCAATATAGACCAGTCACTGATACTCGCAAAGAAAAATTTAAAACTAACTTAAGTGATAAAATACCGCTAATTACCTTTTGTTGATGACAATGTTAATAACTTATATGAAGAATTGTTTGAACTAATCAAAAACGAATTTGACAAAAACTTTCCTAAAAAGAAATTAGTCATAAACAATTTCAAACCGAAATTCAGTGACTGGGCTACTGCTGGTATATATATCAGTAGGAGGAAAATGTTTGAACTATATAATCAAAAAGTGTATAGGAATAATGACCTAATATTTGTAGAATATGTTAAAAAATACTCAAAGTTATTTAAAAAGGTCTGTATGGTAGCTAAATCTAATTATATACGTGAAAAAATTAATAAATCGAGTAATAAAATTAAAGAGACTTGGAATTTTATAAACAAAGAAACTTGTAAAACACAACATCGCGATCACACATTTACACTAAAAATTGATAATAAGCAAATTAAATCCGATGATTTCGAAAATTACTTCTGTAATATACCTGTCGAAACCACAAAACAACTTAATTCATCTGCTCTGCATGCAAAATCACTGCTTGTGTCCAGTGTTGACGGGTGCAACTCCTTATTTGATTTCACTCATATTAATCCTGTAATGGTAGTCAAAACTTTTATGGAATTGAAACAGAAAAAAACTGAGGATATGTGGGGCATATCAACTGACACAATAAAACCCATTATACCTCTCGTAGCATCTCACTTAGCGCATTTATTCAATGAATGTATTGATCAAGGTCAATTCCCTACTTTAATGAAATATAGTAAGATTATACCTTTGTTCAAATCAGGAGAAAAAAGTGACCCAAGCAATTTCAGGCCAATTTCCATTCTACCTGCTTTTAGTAAAAATTTTGAAAAAGTTATATTTAGTCAATTACTCTCCCATTTTAAACTTAACAATTTACTGCACGAGAAACAGTTTGGTTTTTCTAAAGGTAGAAATACAACAGATGCTGGGGTGGCACTTGTCAAACACATTTTGGATGCGTATGAAGATAAGCATGATGCGATAGGTGTGTTCTGTGATTTATCGAAGGCGTTTGATTGTGTCGATCACCAAACACTTATTATGAAGCTAAAACATTACGGTGTATCTAATAACGCATTGTTAAATTCTTACCTCTCAGGCAGATTACAAACAGTAAACGTTAATGGTACTAACTCTTCTGGCGCCCCGCTTCAAATGGGAGTGCCCCAGGGCTCAATATTGGGACCGTTGCTATTTTTGATCTATATTAACGATCTCCCTTTCTATTCTAAAGACTCCTGTGAGATAGTTCTGTTTGCTGATGATACTTCTTTAATCTTCAAATTAAAAAGAGGCGAAGAGGTATTTGACGATGTAAGCGGAGCTCTCTCTAAGGTATTAAATTGGTTCACAAGTAACAACTTACTTCTTAATACAAAAAAACCAAATGTATTAAATTTACTATGCCTAACGTGAAACAAGCTAACGCAGTAATTTTACTAAATGGTGAAAAACTTGATCTATCAAACTCCACTGTTTTTCTGGGCATTACATTGGATTCGAAGTTGCAATGGGGACCACATGTTGACACTCTGGCTGGGAGACTTACTTCAGCTGCCTTTGCGGTTAGAAAAATTAGACATCTAACTGACGTTGTAACGGCAAGGTTGGTGTATTTCAGTTACTTTCATAGTATTATGTCTTATGGTCTTTTCTTGTGGGGTTCTGCTGCGGACATCGATACCATCTTTATTTTACAAAAAAGAGCTATTCGTGCTATATACAAACTTAGTCCGCGTGAATCCCTGAGAGATTTCTTTAAAGAAATTAACATACTCACTGTGGCCTCTTAATACATATTTGATAATATCATGTACGTACGCAAAAATTTAGATCTTTTTATAAAGAAAAGTGATATTCATTCATATAACACCAGAAACAAAAACAAACTTGTAGTCCCAAACTTTAGATTGGCCAAAACAAGTAATTCATTCTTGGGAAATTGTATTAAATTTTTCAATAATATACCTCACAATGTTACCAAACTTCCTATTAATAAATTTAAGTCACATGTCAAAACTACACTGATGTCTAAGGGGTATTATAAAATTCAAGACTATCTTGATGACAAGAATGTATGGTCAGTCCAGCCTGCACTAAACTGATGTACCTACCTGTTTATTTTGATTTATATTTTTTGTGTGGCAGCTAGTGGTGACTGAGTTTGTTCCGGCGTTTCTTCTCAGCACTTGCCAGATTGTCTGTGTCTTGTCTCGAAGCGCTAGTAGGGCCCAAAAAATAAGGAGACATGTTCTGGCCCCCTAGGGGCCTATAATGTTGTTATTGACGTTCATAAGTGGCAATTTTGTCCTGAATTGAATAAATGATTTTTGACTTTAACTTTGACTTTGAAAGCACCGCACAATTCGAGTCTAGGGATGCTCACGGGTTTTAGAGGCGCAACCTTACCCTTTGAACATAACAATTTCACTAGTATGGTCGAGTCATCGGATACAGTGCGCACGTACACACAAGCGCCGTACGCTGTTTCGGAAGCATCGGTGAATACATGCAATTCGATGCGTTCAGTATTATTTCCTATGACTTGACGAGGGATATGTATGGTATTTAGGATGTATAGTGCGTTAGCAAACCGGTTCCAGACTTGAACAACTTCAGTCGGGACTTCGTCGTCCCAACCCAATTTTAGTAACCATAATTTTTGCAGCAAAACTTTAATTGTAATAATGGCAGGACTAAGTAAACCTAAAGGGTCGAACACTTGAGATACGTTTGACATAATGCTGCGTTTAGTTATTGCATTATTTTCATTTTTAAACTGTGTCGTAAAGTGAAATTCATCAGTGTGGTTACGAAAACCTAATCCTAATGTTTTAGAATTAACTTTATCGTCTAGTGAAAAATTCTTTAATATGTTCTGTGTTGACTCATCATTTTCAAAGTTAAAAACCCATTTTCGCAAAGGAAAACAAGCCGACTGCAACGCTTTCGCAGTTTCTTCACAAATTATCAACAGCTTAGATTTGTCGTTGTGACCTGTAATCATGTCGTCAACGTACATGTCCTCCATGATGACCCTACTGACATCATTGTCCTTACAGCTAGCGGCCACCTTCCTCAGACATCTGCAGCTCAAAAAAGGCGCAGAAGCAGTGCCATATGTGACAGTATTTAATTGATAAATTCGCAAAGGCTGCGATGGGTCGTCGCGCCAAAGAATTAGTAATAAGTCACGTTGGTCTTTAGCAATTAAACACTGTCTGTACATTTTCTGCCGAAATCGAAGTAAAATGGACACTAAATCACCTTGTATTGGGGGGCCTACCATCTGAATGTCATTTAATGACTTCCCGCTGGTCGATTCTGCGCTTGCGTCGTACACAACCCTTAATTTAGTAGTTGTGCTATGCTCCCTAAATACGCCATGATGTGGCATAAAATAATGAGGTTTTCCGTAGTCGAACACCTCGGTCATATGACCCAAGTTTAAGTACTCGTGTATAAAATCGACATATAATTTTTTATAACTAGGGTTACGTTCTAATCGTTTTTCTAACGCTAAAAATCTTTTTTGTGCTATTAAATATGTGTCGCCTAATGTATTAGGTGAAGTTTTAAAAGGCATACTAACGCAAAACCTGCCGTTTTCATCACGCTTTGTATTCTGAACGAAATGGTCTTCACACGAACGTTCCTCTTTGCTGTAGGTATCCCGAACCTTAGGCAACTCCTCAAGTTCCCAAAACATACGAAGTTGCTTATCAATAGACTGAGTGAAATTACAGTTGCTATATTTAAAGTTTTGTGCATCACAATAAATAGGCCCCGAAATAACCCATCCCAGTTTAGTATCTTGTAAGAATGGGCCGTTACATAAGCGTATTTTATTTGTATTTAATAGATCCCAGAATTTGTCTGCACCAATTAAAATATCAATGTCATGGGACTCATAAAAGTATGGGTCTGCTAAAGTTATCTCATCGGGAATACTAAGCTGAGAACCCTGTGTACCTATCGATGGCAGCGCTGATGTTATGTTCGGCAAAACAAAACATTGTAAGTGTGTGTAATAAGCGTCGGTGCGTGATTTTATTTCAATGTTACACAGTTGCGTAGTATGTGTCACTGAGTTTCCAACGCCACGTATTTCTTGAGTGGACTGTAATAATGGTAAAGTTAACAAATCGCATAATTTTCTTGTTATAAAACTACGTTGGCTACCGCTATCGAGCAGCGCACGCGCAATGTGATAGTTTTTATGCGTATCTGCTATTTCTATTAACGCAGTTGATAACAAAACAGGTTGATGGACACTATTTAGATCGCATCGCAAATTATCTATGTGTGCCTTGTTTACGTGAATCGATTCAGATGTTTTAACAATAGCGGAATGTGAAGAGGTCGCGAGGGACGCGGAGGGGGTGGCCTGTTGCAGCCCTGCAGGTGACGGTTCCTTAATACCGTGCAACGACAACTTCGATGTAGACGACTTTTGCGTATATAAATCGTCACTATGAATTAGCGTGTTATGTTTATAGGTGCATAATCGGCAGGGCCCGAACCTGCAATTCTCAACCGTGTGGCCCTGGCGCAAACAATTTAAGCAAAGTTTATTGTCTTTCACAAATTTAAGTCTGAGCTTAACGTCAGTGTCTAAAAATTGTTGGCAGGAATATAGTGGATGAGTTTTGTTACACATCAAGCAAGATTTCTTTGAGTGATTCATTTTAGACTTACGTTCTTGTGATAGATCTGTGGAAACATTGCAGTGAACCCTAGTGTTAACTTGTGTATTTTGTTTGTGATAATTAGATTTACTATGTGACACAGACAATG
This sequence comes from Anania hortulata, assembly GCA_963576865.1. Taxonomy (NCBI): domain Eukaryota; kingdom Metazoa; phylum Arthropoda; class Insecta; order Lepidoptera; family Crambidae; genus Anania; species Anania hortulata. The sequence goes on from OY756402.1 coordinate 12,659,260, forward strand.
TTTCCAACATATCAGCCCTGTCTTTAAGGAATTTAATTAAGTGGTCCACCCTCAAACCAGGCTTGGAGTCACCAGTTTTAGAACTTAAAGTGACCTTATATTCCTCCCACTCTCGTTCCGTTGTACTATCTAGTTTTGACACTATAATATAGATAATTAAGGTATCCCACGAATCAGTAGGTTCCCCAAGGACCTTTAGTGCGCGCAAATTCTTTAATACCGTGTCAATTAATTTCCTAAGTAAAATTGGCGACTCTTTACCTAGTGTTTGAAGATTAAACAGTGACTTGACGTGGTTGTGCACTAATAGCCTACTATTGTTGTATCGATTGACAAGCAGTTCCCACGCAATTTGGTAGTTATCGCTTGAGAATTCTAATGAGTCTATGACCAACGCAGCACCTCCCTTCAGCGAAGATTTAAGATAATGAAACTTCTGGATGCTACTTATATCTTTGGAATTATGTACGAGAGACATAAAAGTATCCCTGAATTCTAGCCAGTGCTCATACGAACCGTCAAAGTTAGGCATACTAATGGTAGGTAACTTTACAGATTTTAGGTTATAACTATTACTATAAGAGCTGCCAGATGCGATAGATGACTCACTTTTAGAAATCATGCATTCGGCCTTAGCTAACACAGTGTAATATGAATCTTCAAACAATTCTCTTTGATTCAATTGTTCGTCGAGATCATTATCGAGAACTGCTTCCTCTAATTTTGTTTATATGCAATTAAACTCACTGAACATACAAGTAGCACCTTGCATGCGTAGTTTCAGGTCCATTAGATTCTGATTAGGTAAAATATCTACACCATCGAGGGACTTTAAATAACTAGTGAATCTAGTAAGGCGCGCTTTGATAATACCTCGTTTTTTAACTAGATCTCGAATCAATTTAATGTCACAATCACTATTGTACCTATAGAGGATTTGTCACGAGATGTTGAGGCACCTGCGACGTCACTGGTCTCCGATACGCTCATCTTGGTAACAAATGAAAGAGGAGTACTCACGTTTGAATCTAAAGCGTAGAAAGAGTTGGCGCTTGCGGCTGCAACTTATCGATATGAAGGGAACAAATGGGTAACTCACACTGCACCACTGTACTGAAATTAGGAAAAGCACAAATATCAACGTACAACAATGTTGAGATGGGCTAGGAATAGGAAGGGTGGCTGGCCGTACCGATGCGCAATATGAGTTGATGCGGCAGCTAGCTTCTAGTCGATCAATTCCTGGCTGATGCGTATTATTCTCCAGTAGTTCTTGTAGAATTTAGATCGCTGATTCTGGTAGTCGGGGTTGAAGGTCCATGTTCAGTCGTCGAAAATAATTTTGTGGGTTTCAGTTTTTAGTGGTGAGAGTAATAAGCTGTAGGTAGTTGACTGTTTTAAAGCTTTATTGCAATAGAACGTTACATACAAAATCATGACGTGTATGACTGTCGCGCGATCAAAATTAGCCGGTATTTTGCGTTTCGTTTAACAGAAGATCGTATTACTGCTGTAACACGCCACGAAAGTGTGGAATATCACTGGAATGTTCTAATATATCTAGGCTAGTAAGTGCACGTCTGGGTAACCGGTTTATTAGTTTTAAGGGTTTAGGTATAAACCCGCTCCTTTTTTATGAGGTTTAATGTATAATCCTTTTCCGAGAGCTAGCGCTTCCATCGTTCTGTTATGTCTTTCAGATTCTTGAAGACTCTTTTGCGCGGCTTTAGAATCATTCACAGCTTTTGCTATACCAGCAGCTCCTCCAGCAAGTGAACCTAATGCTGACAATCCCGCAAATATAGGGATAAGTGGTAAAAGGCCTCCTGATTTTGGAAGTGGAATACAACGGGGCAAGCGTATTCCTTTGTTCTTACTAAATAGTTTTTGTGCAGCTGCATAAGCATATTTTATTGCAGAATGGTGGTCCTTGTATTTACTTTTTTTCAATTGAGACTGAATTACTTTAACGCCTTTCTTAAAACATTTTATACCACTGCCTGCCCTTATTTTGGCTTTCATAGCATTTTTTACAATCCAAGAGGCAATTTTTTCTCCTTTACCAGCTTCCTTTGATTTCAACCTCTTCTTAGCCATATCCAAAAGTTTTAAATCAGCTATACGTCGAGCGCTCGAGTCTTTGTCAATGTATGCAATATCGTGGTACATGCAGGCTTCATCTAATTTGTTCACTCCTCGTTGACCTTTACTTATCCGTTTTTGAAGTTTAGTTCCAGGACCGCAAAATTGATAGCCAGGTAAATGAACTTCAAACGGTAAATGATCTATCCATCTATTAATTATACCACTACCTCCCTTCATTGATGGGCATAAAGTGAGTTTAAGAAGTATAAGAGTTGTTTATATACCTATTTGACTAATTCACTTTTGTTAACCCAACTGTTTTCTTCATCACTTAACCCTAACCACTTTACAAACAGTTTGTTCCCTTTTCTTTTAATAACCTTTTCGATAAGATAAACGTCTGGGAATTTTGTTTTTTGTAGTTCATAGCCGTAAAAAGAACCTAGGATATACTGATTGTGTTTGTCTTCTAATTGATACGTCTGGGGATTTGTTTGATTTATTTTTGCAATACGAAATATTTCCGTAGACCAATTAGGAGTGTAACCTTTATAGAAATCACCTTTGTATTTACTTATACGAACAAAGTCTCCAATTTGAAAGGTAGGTCCTTGTCGTATTTTTAGCTGATGGGTTTTATTAATGTTAGATTTTACTTTACTTTCATTCGATTGATTAACGTCATTTGGCTTAAATTTTGTAATGCGATGCACAGTATTATTGTAGTGTTGCACAACTGAATCTAAATTATTCTGAACCCAGTGATATTTACCACACAAACTAAACAATTTGTAAAGGTGTGATTTTAAAGTTCTAATCACACGCTCTACAATAGAAGCTTTCTTAACAGAGTATGTGGAATAATGATTTATATTATATCTTTTCATTAACTGATTAAATAAATTTTTGTAGAATTCTTTACCTAGGTCTGTTTGTAAATTTTTTAGTTTTCTTTTAGATACGGATAATACACTATTCATTGCATTTGTAACACATTGCTTGGATTTTGACTTCAACGGTCTCACCCACACGTATTTTAATAAAGCATCAATTACGACAAGAACATATTTAAATCCTTTATTAAATGAGGAGAATTTTTGAAAATCCATTAGGTCAGCTTGCCATAGATCATCTAATCCCTTAATGATCGTACATCGACGAACGAAATTTCTTCTTACAGCTTTATGAAGCTCATTTACTACTTCTTGTTTACTCATTCTTAGCAGGTTTTGGTGCAACTATGTCATCAATTTCTTTTTTTGTGTAATACAGTTTACTCAAACTGACAGAAGTCAATTTCCAAGATTATTAAGGTTTTTTTTCTTTTTTTTTTTTTTTTTTTAATTAGCCGTTTCTGTCCCACTGCTGGGCAAAAGACCTCAATTATCTACGTATTTTTTATTCACAGCCTCATCATCTTTCTCGGGAATTTGTAGTCCTGTTAATCTTGATAATTTTAAATCAAAATCACCTTTGTCTGTTCTTATCAATGTTTCGGAAATTATGTCAGTGAATTCGGTTTGTCGAAGACGTTTATGAACGTGGTGACCGAACTTATCAATATTCATTGTCGTCCAGTCCGCTTCTTTAGCGCAATGATACTGCCTAATCCTCCCGATGGAAGCTTTATATATTTCACTTGTTTTATAAGACCAGCTTCGTGCAGTTCTTCTATTATTGAATATATTTCATTTTGTACTCCAGTATTACCAGCAGCCCATGAAGCTAGTAATAATTTTAGCCGTTCCACTAACTCATTTGGATCATCCCAATAAACTAAATCAGTATCTTTTTTAACTTCTTTTAAAATTTCGATACCTTTCCCTTGAGGGAGACTTTCTACACTGCTTGTATGAGGTCTAGAAAATTTAAACAATGGTTTGATCACGTTCATATATTTAAATTCTTTGTTGCTTTTTATTGGATTCATTGGATTGTAGTCTCGTCTGTGCACATTAGTGTACGTAAGTATTATTTTATAATTTTCTAAGTCTTCCACTGTAACAAATTTCAAATTTGGTATCTTTTTAAATAATAATTCTTTTAAGCCTTGAGTTTTTTTGAAACTTTGCTACCCTATTTTCAGAATTCGATCATCATAATCATGAACACGAGTTTTACCGAGCATAAGTTTTCCATTAACAACTCTTACACCATAAGGTATATTTGAATCTTGTATTGCTTCAGATGTCACCGACCATGATAAAGAATCATTGTCAACACTTGGTAATGACTGAAGTGATTTGAATAAGCTATCAGGGCTATCGTGCTCTTCGGCGGGTGATGAAGTGAGAGTTTTAGGTGTTCTACTAACATCATCATCATCCGAGATTTCTTCATTTTGAACAATCTTGTTGAAGTAATCGAAATCCTCGTCCAAATTATTTGAAGACTCACTGTCGGTATTTTTTGTTCTTTTTATTAATTGGTTTTGTTGCATTTCTTCATCTGTGTGACGTTTGTTATCAGTTTTATTTATTAACAGCGTAAGTGGGCTAACAATAGGTTTAAATATTGTTTCGAGAGCCATATCATTTGTATTTTTCGAATCTTTTATCATTTCTACTTTTCTTTTTACAGCTGCTGCAGATTTTACAATTTGCTCCTTGAGACTTCGTTCCATTGTAGAAGGTTCCACTCTGTTTGGCTTCTTATATGAAACTGATTGATTAATAACTTAGCAGCTATTTAAAGCGTTCAATCCACTACTATAAATGTATCGAACTTCATTCTGTAACAACCTTTATTTCGTTCATAATCTTTGTTAATTACAACGTAATTGAAAGGTTTACTCCAAACAGTTGAACACATTTCCCGAAACTGAGACCATGTCATGTCAGATCCCACATGCTCATCATAAACGTGTTTCAGGTTGATATCGTCTTGCTTAAATAATATAATGAGGTTAGAATTATCTCTTACTAGTTGTTTTAGTATTTTTGTGTATGTTTGATTTATATAGAAACAGTCAATATTTTTATGACGACCCATAGCGAAGTAGTCTCGTATATTGTTTTGATTTTCACAAGCAACATCGTCGAATATGATTATCGAGTTCGGTAATGCCTCGTGTGGACTTAAAATTTCACTGTTATGATTATATTTGTAATAGGACGAATTTGCTACATTTTCCAATACTTTCTCCAAAAATACGTATTTAGGTTGATACAAAGATTTTGAATAAACATAAAGGTTACGAAATCGAGGTCCATTCTTGTGTAACAACAAACTGATTACTAAGTTAGTCTTTCCACAGTTTGATGGACCACAAACAATACTGCGAATAGAACTTGGTAGTAAATTTCCATGACGTTTAACCTCACTCGTTGGAGCAGGACAGATACATTCCAATTTAAGAGATTCTTTTTGTTTAAGAAATTTCATTATTTATACGCGACCGTTTAGATCAATGGGTTTCAACAAAATAATTTAACATATTAATGTCAAACCCTTTTTACTCATGAATTGGGGAGTACTCATGATCAAGACGATGTATTTCAAAGGCGCGGCAGGCCGCGCCGTTAGCGAGCTTGCGAGCGGTTGAAATACAGCGTTCTTGAGCTAGACTTCCCAATTCATTTACTACTGATACGTACGCATTGCCAAAGACAGGTAGAATGATTAAACCAATTTTAAATAAAACCAAATTACGCTTACCAGAAATACGAGTTAAACAGCTGATTTCACGTTGAAAGGTGATAAACTTTCCATCACACTTATAACAGGCTTTGGACTGTCAAATTAGTGTAAATAACGTTATCGATAATCGATTAAAAACAGTTCTTCGTTTAGTTACAATTTTAAATACGGCACCTAGGTCTACCGATAGTTAGATTTGATTTACTAATTAGATAACATGTATTACAGTAATTTGGCGTGTTTAAAAGTTCATTACCTTATTTACAAAGTTATTATTTACACCACATTAATAATGTACAAAACGTATGTACAATCCTAACTTATTTATAAAACGGTTTTACACGACACATAGGTATTACAAGGCGATTCCACTACCATCTACAAAACTGTTGTACAAGTTGTCCTCGACGTTGCACACAAATGAAAGTACGTTTACGTGTGTGTTTTTTTACTTTATTTAGGGGTCTATGTCACTTTTAACTTGCCTGAAAGCACGCTTGATGCGCCTTTTCAGGTCTTCTATCAGGTCTTTTATCATTTAATTAAAGTAATATTAATTAAAACATAAAACATGATGCAAACGCTGCTCACGAGATACTGGCAGGACAGTGTTACCACGGCGGTAAAACATATGTTTATCGCCCCTTAAGAAAAGTAGAACAATAGGTAATTAAAAAGGATTTAGCTTCCATTGCTGACCTAGCTATACTAAAAAACCTTACTTATCTGAAGAAAACTCATCAGCAGGACTCAGGAGACTCCCTTAATTCAAGAAGTAAAAATGTGTAATGGTGTACTTACTTAGTGTGAGCAAACAAGCTTTAATCTTTAGTTAGTTTATGAAACTTAAATTATGTATAAAGCATAGGTTTAATAAAATAAAGTTCTTTGTTTTCCATAGAAACTTGTTATCATTTATATATCTATACTGTTTATTTCCTTAAGTTCTCATTTTACTTGCCTATTTTAATTTTAAATCATTGTTATTGTAGGTGTAATTTCCCAACTTTTTAATGATGCTTTAATAGTAAGTAATCATAACAAGTTATAAGCTTTATCTTGAATGCTATTTCAACTCTAGTCTTATTTCTATCTAGATCTTTTAGGTTTTTTGTTTTACAAGAAAGTTTAATTTTAGTGTGCCGAATAAACTAAAACTTTTTGATTTACATTTTAAAACATTATTTTTACTGCATATTTTCGACTAGTAGATTAAATAAGTATTATCTATTGTTATTTCATAGTATTAGTGAAAAATTAATTAATAAGTTACATGACACAACACAAAATCCCAAATGACAAACCAGTTTCAGCGTACACTAGTTAACAAACTTCAATAGTGACTTTTTTCATTGTATCTTCAATTTAGTATAGCCTGTATTGGCATCTATCTATATTTCTCAACAATTTATTGCATTAATACAACTACACATCTGAAATCTTAATAATTGTTTAACATTCCTGCCGCAGCTAGATAAATTACTGAATTCTTCATTAGTAGTATGTATTTAAGAGAGATATTACATCATTAATTAATACCTATAATAATGTAATATTAACACTACATAGCCCATCATGACTGTCTCTATAATTTCACAGAAAAAAATTATCATCATCGCATCTTTTTATCACAACAAAAACCTCATTGTTGATCAGTGGTTATAATTAAACATTTTACATTAACATTACAGAAACAGTATTCTTTATAGTTTATTTTGACTATTCTGTAGGAACTAAAATAGGTAGTTAAGAGTGGTAAATAGGGTAAGGGAAGACTTTCTAAAATAACTATTTTAGGATAATTAGTTATTTACATCTTTTAATGACTATATCTTGTAAATATTTTTGGTGTTATAGATTATGATGTATTCCAGTATTCTGAGTAGATAGCTTGGGATTTGGATTTTAAGATATGTTAAGAAGAAATTTGGAACAAAAACAACTGATTATTGTATTCTTAATTATCTAATATTTACTGTTTATTTACAATTTTTTATCACTGTAATCACTGGGTGAACACTATTTTCTTGAGTGAGATCACTTCAAAGTAAAAATGTGGTGAAAATTTTTTCCAAGAATCCCATGGGTATTATCGGCGTCACACACAGCACAACATTACACTTTTTATTTACACTAGTTTATGCAGTTTGTAAGGCATATAAACGTCTAATTAGTCAAATGTTTCCAAAAATGGACGTAAATGAGGTGTTTTTTTGATCAGAATAGGTAAATTTACTCAAACGTTTGAACTTTGGTTGATAAAAAGTTGTTTTTTTCAAACCATTCATTCATTGACATCTGACAGCGGTAACGGTTGGGAAGTGGTTGGAAATGGCACGAACTTTTTTTAGCGCGATACCAATTGTGCCAAACGTAACGGAAGTGGTGTGGATGTGGTGTGGTAATGGTTCGATTTTATTAGCGCGATCGGGGCCCAGGTCCTTCACACGCCCCCACAGAAAAAAGTCCAAAGTTGTTATGTCTGGCGAGCGAGCAGGCCACGGCACTGGCCCTGCGCGACCAATCCACCTCACACCATAGGTCGAGTTCATGTATTCACGTACACGTAAGGCGTAATGTGCTGGTGCTCCATCGTGCTGAAAGTGGAGTGCTCTGAGTGTTCCAAGAGGAAAATTTTCAAGCGATCTCTCCACTTGCGTTTGCAGCAGATGGAGATACGTATCGGTATTTAACCTATCTAGAAATACTGGCCCTAGCACTCTGTGCCCGAGTATCCCGGCCCACACGTTAACACTGAACCGCCGTTGGAAGTGATGTGGTCGCACCAAGCGAGGATTTGCCTGAATCCAGTAATGCGCATTATGGATATTAAATATTCCAACGTGAGTGAAAGTGGACTCATCAGTCCACAAAATATTGCGGCGCTCTTCTCGTAGCCAACGACAGAAGTCAACACGGGGCACATAATCGTGGGACATGAGCTCTTGTACCTTTGTAAAATGATAAGGGTGTAATCCTTCGCGATGAAGCAATCTCCACACATAGGTATCGCTCACGTTAAATACGGCGGCACCACCTCTGGTGCTCGCCATGGGATGGCGATGAAAGAAGTCTATTACTTCCGTTTCGAGATCGGGCGAATGCTGTGGTGGTCTGCCTGCGTCCACCGGAGGCGGGTCAAAACGCCCGTGTTCTCGAAACCTGTACACAGCGTCCAGAATGGTGTGGTAGCTCACTGGAACACCAAACCTTTGCTGGTACAGGTTCGCCGCATGCGCAGTTATGTTGTTGCACTCACGGTAGCAGAGTACCATTTTTACTCTTGATTATAGTACCGACGTCTAGCTGGCATGTTGATCTCGCGACACGGGTTACGGACCAATGTAGCGCACTTACTTCGTAAGGACAGGGCGGACTGCATGTTAAACTGTTGCCACTAACGTGGCCCTAAAGTGGTCCTCTTTAGACCGAAGTGACGTAGTCGCTGTCGGCTGTCGTCGAGAGCGAAACTACGTTAAAATTAGAAAAATGATAAGTTTTGTCGTGTCTACTACGACAAAAGCATAATTAACAAAAAGTATGATATTTAATATCACAGGTAAATCGAAAATATGTTATATAAGAAACTTAATTACATTGTTTTAGAAATTTTGTTTTTGTATTCTCAACGTTTGGCATAATAGAAAGCAACGCATGGTGTGTTGCTGTTTAGTCGTTTACGACACAGTTCAGGGTAGTTCTAATAGATGGCGTTAGTGTGTCATGTGTGGTAAACGTGTAGTGATTTGTACTGTAAGCCGTATCTTTACTATTTAAATCAATGGACGCGCGGGTGCGGACGGTGTAAAGTGAAGAGTTAGCATTTTGACGGTAACATGAATGCTCTTGTAGGCTCAAGGCTCAAAGCTTGTGTATTTTAGTTACTTTCACAGTATTATGTCGTATGGTCTTCTCTTGTGGGGTTAGATAGATACTCTTTATTGCACACCATACAAGTAAAATACACATGATTTTTACAGAAAGATGTACAATTTAGGCGGTCTTATCACTAATAGCGATCTCTTCCAGACAACCTTTAGGTAGAGGACAACCATTAAAGAAAGGGGTTCCGCTGCGGACATCGATACCATCTTTATTTTACATGTGCACCAAAGTTGGTCGGGCGCAAAATGAAGCTGCGACTGCTTCTCCCGCTAGTACTAGCGCCAGAAGAGGAAAGACGACGGCGTCGTCCTTCATGCCCGTGTCGTAACGGGCTGCGAGATCGCCGTTCAGAACTACGGCCATTGGTGTCATGTCTTTTTGTGTTGTTCATTTTCTAAAAGATTTTTTTCAGACAACGGACGATTTTATTAAGTAACATGGTCACTACACACCACAGTTAAATAACATATAAACTATCAACCATAATAAATATATTTTTAAACTTAGTGCTCAATATTAAAAATAAAATAAGAAAGTGATAAGATAAGCTACTTTCATGTTTTTAGCGTTGACCAACTTTTTTTTTTTTTTAAAAGGAGACATGGGTATCAGTTACCTCATGACGGGCACAACAATTCAAGGTGTATGGGAAAAGTGTGTTAGTGCATATCGGGTAGTACCTCACTGGCCCAGATTATGATGTATTATAATGATATCGCTCATTTGCAAAAAGGACGTCATAATTTAAAATAAGCTATTTTTGAGAAACTAGGTTTTAAAGTTTGTAAATTTAAATTAAAAAAAACTGTTACATGTAAGACAATATTATCATTTTTGTTTGGTTCTCTATGAATTTAGCTTCCTAAAACAGTTTTGCTTGTGAATAGGAATGCAGACATTTTTTTATTATTTGTGTTTAAGTATGAAACGGTATAAGTTGTGTCGTTATTGTAAAATATATTTTTTTTAAATTTGTGACTTATCTATCTTGTGTCATTTTTGATACTAAATAGTTTGTATTCTTAGGATATAAAATGAAATATGACAGTATAGAAAATAATATTTTAATGTTTATTGTTGTAGTAAGAACAAGTCTAAAGCAAATTAAAGAGTCTTTTATTATAAACTTCTCAAAAGTATTAAACAAAAAAATCAACTTTATAAAATTAACAATAAGTTAAGTAGCTAACTTGTAATGGCACTTATAAATCACACAATTGTATCACTTTTTTTAATGAAAATATTTAAAACTTAATATCAAATTATAAAGAATTATAAAAAGGAGCATAAAAACTTGGTATAGCCTTCTTATTCAATAATCCTAGTAACCTTTTTTTTTTTTTCTTGCTTAATCCAGGACAATGATTGTAGGCATTCTTGACTTCTATGTCAACACTTCTTTTCTTTTTTATCACTTGCGCTCTTTTAAATTCCTTAACCAAGTACGACGTTTTGAATAAGATGATTCGCGGAAACTCTCTTTCCATCTTGACAACCTTGAGATCAGTAAATTTAATAGTATTTCCTTCTTCATCTTTAGTTATATTAAACCCCATTTGACTACATACATCCTTCCAGTCAAGAAAATCCTGATGGGACATCATGTTTATTTTAAATGGTTCAGGTTTTGACCTGGCAGTCTTTATTGCACTGATAAAAGCTTCAGGGGTATACATAGGACCGCCTCTGACCTGCTTTTTCACTTGACGTTCTATTAAAGAATGAGCTGTGTCTCCTTCATTTTGAGTGTGCCCTTTTATCAGATACTTGTGCGTTATGGCTTTAATATTCGGGTATTTTTGCAGGGCAAACAGGTACATTGCTAACATCATTTTGTTTTTCTGTTGACCTACGCAGTTATCAGAGTAAAATATTATTTCTATGTCATTGCCGGTTTGAGCAATGTTTTGTATATATTTAAAAACACATGTCCCCAAATCATTTACGCCTCTATTGCCAGTAGCTTCGTCCCAAACATAGCAATTGACTTGTTTAGACTTCAGCTCATAAACAGTAAAATTAAACACATTTAACTTACTCACGTAATAGAATAATGAAGTGTCTCCTTTCGGACACTGGAATACCGCTTGTAAATCATACACCGCAGTAATCACTTGGTCGTTTTCTTTATCTCTATCTTTTTCCTCTCTGGACAGTTCTTTCTCTAGTAAATGCCTATCATAGTCTTCCTTTCTTTTTTCTTTCTCTTCATTTTCACAGTTTTCATAGATGGAGCATGTATCGCAACGATCTTTTTTTGCTTTGCAAACATCCACATAGTCTTTGTGTATCTCGGCGATAGATCTACTACCATCTATGAACTCTTTTGAAGTGTTAGCACGAGTGTAATGAGATTCAATTTTGGGAATAGATTCTATGTGTGCCTTTATACCGAATCGTATCGAATCGTCAACTTTTGCGTGATTAGAGTGTTTTCCTCTTTTATCACCTGCCAAAAGAGTTCCTGCAACCTTATTGCGTTTATACATGACCGTGCGTATTAGTCGATCAGTGATGCCAAGAGTGTTTTTAAAAAAAAGTTTGCACACTCTTACCTTTTCATCTCGCAAATTCATGAAAAATGCATTATTAAGCTCTCTCTTATTTCGAGTGCCACCTTCTCGGACATAACGATATTTAGGCTTGATAACAGTCATATTATTTGAAATGTAGGTCCAATGTTTCTCCACATCGCCTAACTCCCAATATTGGTCAAATAGCGACTTTCTATCTTCCTCTGTAAATTTTGTGCTGCAGTGTAGTTTACACTTCTCAGAACAAGGGTTCTTCATTTTACGTTCAGGTACCATCTTTTTTGTTGCTGTACTTACATAAGACTGTCCCTTATTCTTAAGCCTCTTCACAACATTTTTTTCCAATCAGATTCGTTTCTTTTGCGTTTCCTACCTCTTTTACATGAATTTGACTGTGGCGTATTTTCTGAGTGACTAACCTCTGGGATGTTACTAGCGTCAGCACCAGTGAGCTCCGCTGTCGGTGTCATTTCCTCACCAACGCCTGCATCTGTCACGCTTTTAGCTTCAGTCTCAGTTAAGTTATCGTACTCATTCTCCAAATCACTTATTGGCAACGTTGGGTGAACTGACTGAACAAGGTCTTCTGGTTGGTAAAGCGGATCTTTGACAGAGTCATCACTATCTGCAAATTAAAAATAAAATACATTTTTAATGTAAGTTTTAATTTGTAACAGCGGGATAAAAGAAAAATAGTACAACAAACCTTCCGTAAATGACGTAGGTGATACGCTGTTCTTAGAAATACTTCTAGTATCTCTAGTAGCTGTGGAAGAAGATGAGGAGTAGCTGTTTGACCGTGAACGTGGCTGTAATTGATGTTGATCATCGACATTCATGTTGGTACCTGCTGAATTTGTTTTGCAGACCTCTTCGTTCACTTAAGAAACAAAATAGTAAAAAAGTTATAAACGGAGTAAAATAAATTATTTAAAAACATGGTTAATCAATAAATTATACTTACATTTACGATTTGCATCAATACTTGGCATCACATTATTATTAGGAGCTAGTAAGGCTAATATATTTCTGCCTCGGTTGGAAGACATCGTAGATAATACGTACACTTAGTCGTCTGAAAAAAAAAAAAAGTTTGAAACGTAACATCAAAAATTATTCAACCTATATATGCGCGGCGTCTAGCATCAATAATAGCTTTTCAAACAATGTATCGTTTAAAAACTTTCACTTTTTTTTTTACCTATTATTAATAACGTAGTATGTGGAAATAATAAATACAAAGCGGATTTGTTTAATTATCAATAATGACACAAAACTAAATGCGACTCCTATTAGAAACGAAAACTTCAAGTTAAACAATGACACAAATGATGATGTGTCGTGTTTGCACCAAAATTTGAAAATTGTTTAGTTACTTACCTTTTTAAGAATAACGTTATAAAACGAATTGTGTCGCCTATAACAAAAACAAACACGTGCACTCACTTTGACGACCTCGTGGCAACTAAAATGAGTCGGTGTCGAAAAAACGTACGCGCTCGAGTGAGACAGACACATAGTGACACAGCTTGTCTCGCTCGCTCATTTAACGGCTACGAGTTGTGTCGTTCTGTCAGAAAATAAAGTTAAATTTTCTCATTCTTTGTGTATATGTACCTAAAAATCACCGATTTTTTAGATGTGACGTCCTTCTTGCAAATGAGCGATATGTTACCATTTTATTTATATTCGCCGATAACCTCTGAATAAGTGTACACACGTTCTCAGAAAAAAAACATTATGATCACATTATACACGTCTCAGTAAAAAAAAAACATATAATGATCACATTATCGATGAGTCGTCCTAACATAATATGGTACATTACTACAGTTATCGCAAAAGGGCAGACAAAAATGTATTTCTACGTTTTATTATTTAAGAAATATTAAGTAATTGGGTATGTTGGGTATGTAATTTTTTTTTTTTTTAAATAAGACACGAAAAACGTACCTTAGACTTTTTATTGTTCACTTTCACTTTTAATCACAAACTAACTGAGTTACCACTCAGACCGTACACAATCACTTCCCAACAAGAACTGACGTTTATTCGAAGAGCTCGTGCTTATAAAAGCAAGAGTGGGGCGATTTGCCACGGGGATAAACCAATGAGATTCGTCGGCCAATCACAGAGTAGCAAATTTATTACCATTAAAATTAGTCGTTTAGAGACTCTTTTTATAAAATATTCTTAATTAAGGTATTAAAATTACTTTTACAGATAAAAAAATATAGTTTTAGAATACAATTAATAATGATAAGCTTACATTTGTAAGTAAATAAAAATAATTTAAGATAGACTTAGAATTACACATGCAAAGCCGGGGCGAGTCGTTTGTCATACATAATATTTCATTCATTTATTAATTATTTTCAATAACGAGTAAGAAGTTACAACGGTATCTTATTACCATATCCTCCTGTGCGCTGACGCAAGTAATGCGGCTCGCTCTGTCAACAAGAATGTGTCTACGATGCAAAACTATCATAATTTAATTAACAAATAATAAATTATATTTTCAATAGGATAGTCGCGTAAGCAGTTGTTGTAGTGGTACAGTCAGCCTTATAAATATGTATACACTTTTAACTATAAAATAAGGTTGATGAAACGCTAAAGTGAAAACATGTTTTTGATGCTGGCTGTACGTCACGGAGTATCATATTTTATTCAACGATAGTAATTATTCATTGATCAATTGGCACGAGTAGGTACAGATTATGACGTTAGTAACGCTCTCATATTGCGAAACCCACCCGGTGCATTGTTGACACAATAATTTCAAACAACCTATTATAATGATAAATAATTTTGTGTTAACCGATTAAAAAATATAATACGGTTTTACAACTTTGTACTGATACTTGAAGTGGTGAGTGATACTTGATACCAGTATATGTCGATATCTAATGAGTATCAAACATCTTCATAACGTAAGGTCACCTTATGCTGTTGAATGTTGATTGTAGTATGGAATTGGACGCTTCTATATCCTCTGGAGTTCGCCCGACGACGCTCGGGCGAGCGGAAGGTTATATAGAAGGTACAATTCCATACTACTCATGGTCTTCTCCTGTGCTGGTGGTTGGCAAGAAAGACGGAAAACCTCGCTATTGTCTGGATAGTAGAAAGCTAAACTCGGTAACTGAAAAAGATGCTTACAGTCTGCCATATGTGTCTGAGATTCTGGATAATCTTAAGGATGCTAGATTTCTGTCTAGCATAGATTTATCCAAAGCATTCTGGCAGATATTAATAGATGAGCCAGATCGCGAGAAGACCGAGTTCTATGTTCCTAGTCGAGGCACTTTTATGTTCAAGACTACTGCCTTTGGTCTGACCAATGCCCCCGCCACTCAACAGAGAGTGGCGGGTTGATCTCCTTTTTGGTCCAGAATTCGAATGCAAGGTGTTTGCGTACCTTGATGACATAATAATTATTAGGCAGACCTTTACCGAGCATGTATCTTCTTCATCGAGTCTTTGAGAAGCTTAGTGCCGCAAATCTAACTATAAATCTTGACAAATGTAATTTCTTTAGAAACAAGCTGCGGTATCTTGGTTATGTCGTAGACGCACAGGACCTTCGGACTGATCCAGAAAAAGTACAGGCAATACTTGATTATCCCACACCTAATAACAAGAAAGAGGTCAAACGTTTTCTTGGTACTGCCTCTTGGTATTGACGCTTTATACCACAGTTCAGTACTGTCGCAGGGCCTCTAAACAAACTTACATCAACTAAGAAAACTTCTCCAGCATTTTTTTGGACTTCTGATGCTGATAAGGCTTTTCTTGAGTTAAAATCTCGTTTGATCCAAGCACCAGTGCCAGCTTGCCCTAACTTCGAGTATCCTTTTGAAGTGCATACCGACGCTAGTAACTTTGGTGTTGGCGTTATGTTGGCACAAACTATTGATGGTATCGAACATCCAATCGCTTACATGAGCCGATCGTAGACAAAGCCGGAGCAAAATTACAGCACCACTGAACGCGAAGCCTTGGCAGTGCTGACTGCTCTTGAGCATTTGCGGTGCTACCTAGACAACGGAAAAACATTCAATGTTTTTACGGACCATTCTGCCCTGAAATGGTTTATGTCTTTATCAAATCCTACTGGGCGACTAGCTAGGTGGGGTGTTCGTCTTTCTTCATTTAATTTTAAGATTGAACACCGTCGCGGAAAAGACAACGTCATCCCTGATGCTTTATCTAGATGCGTACCTATAGATGCTATATTAGATAGTAACGCTTCTGCCAATCATTCAACTCAGGACAGTTGGTATCTCAATATATTTAATATTTGATGGCTGTCAAGACTTGCCAATTAGCTTTCCAAACTATAGGGTTGAAAAGGGTGTTTTATTCAGATATATGAAGAATAAGAATGTACTAACCTTAGAGTTTGACTGGAAGGAGGTAGTTCCAAAAGAGTTAAGAGAACAAACTTTGAGTCAGTGTCATTCAGAGCCTACTGCTGGGCATTTTGGCGTGTTCAAAACTTATAAGCGCTTGGCACTTCGCTTTTATTGGCCTGGCATGTACAGTGATGTTGTGGACTTCATATCTCGTTGCGATACCGTCCTTGCTTATAAATTACCATCACATGGCACTCTAGGAAGGATGGGCAGGCCTAAAGACGTCTCCCGGCCTTTTCAAGTCCTTTCTATCGACTTGGTCGGACCATTGCCAAACACTAGAAAGAAGAATAATTACATCTTTGTCGTGACCTGCTGTTTTTCCAAATATTGTTTAATTTTCCCCTTCGTAGAGCAACAGCTGTTCTGGTATCCAGACACATGGAGAATGACGTCTTTCTTGTTCATGGTATTCCCCAAACTGTCATTCTTGATAATGGCTGTCAATTCATAAGTCACGAATTAAACAGACTCTTTAAAAAATACAAGGTACCTAAAATACATTTTACCCCCAAATATTTTTGTAATCAATCATTCGTAACTTCTGAGTTACAGTTTTTGTAATACCGTTCGCTTTTTTAATATCAGACTTTAAGCTTTTAATACAATATAATTTAGCTCTTAACCCAACAAACTCGGTAATGATATCACCACCCATTTCGTCTTTGAATAATCCAGGAACTTTTTGATTCATTTTGGGGATGCTGTATTCATTACTTGAGTCAATGTTACTACTATCAAAATATGAAATATTATCTTTCAAATCTTTATAGAAATCTTCAGTATTAATTAAATATAACAAACTATCAGTGTCTGTGTAGCACAACTGCGCTTTATCTTTATATTTATCTTTTATAAAGTCATAGTGAAATTGATACATATGATGTTTTGCGTATTCTAAAACTGAAAAACCAATATATATCGGTCTATCTAGCATAACTTTTTCATGATTTAGCTGGATGATGATGATTGATGATGATTTAGTTTTCTGAAAATACATGTATGCTTTTTAGATTAGGTTTTGTAATTAATTTCTGTGCAGTCAAATGTTTCTTAGTTATATTTTGAGTATCGGTCCATTTATTTACTAATTTTATATCTACTTGTTTGCGTTTATTTTCAATAGTTTTGCCAAAAATTGAATTATTAAGTAACTTAAAAAAGTCTTTTTCAAACGTTGTTTTTGACGATTGTCTTAACGAAGTATTAAGGTCTATGTATGGTTTCAAAAAACAATCTTGTCTAAAGCTAAGAATACGATGTATTTTTAATAATATTAAACCATGATTTATACATTGTTTTAAATGCACATAGTGAATAACATAATTACATTTGTCATAAAGATTTGCAATTAATTTCTTAACTTTACTTTCTGGAGGTTTAATTTTTTCAGCAGCAAAAGGCAAGTCTTGATGTGACTCATGTAAGTGATCTGGGTATAACAAATCCACTTCTAAAATATAACCATACTCATTGTCATCAGAAATATTCGTTACATCAAATTTTATAATTTCATCTAAAGACAAAAATCTGAACTCGGAAATGGGATACTTTTTCGTCATGGCATAGCCATAAAGGTTATTACAATCTAAATATACAAGATATGAAGATGGTGTTGATGGATTATGGTTTGGTAAGTATTTATTAGATGCTGTAGCATGACGTAGGGAGCACTGTGCCAGACCACCACGAATCCCATTTTCCAGCATTTGATACATTTCTATATCACTAATCAGTTCTAATTTGACATTCGTATGAAAAAGCATCGCATCCCAACTCAGACTAGGTATGTAATATAATAAGCGGGATCCAGTTTATAATATAACAGACTCGTAGTTCTAAAATATCACATAATAGCAACACATCAGTTTTCAAGTATAAATCTGTGTAGTCACCAAGGTTTGAAATATTAAAACAATTCCATACAGCACAAGCATGTGCATAATCATCATCAGAAATATGCATGCTAGTTAGTGAATTCTTAAAACTCGATTTAGGTGGAAGTTTTACTTCATCAAATTTTGACCAACTATCGATGTAGTCGTATGGATAAACACTTTTTTTTCTGAGTAATTGAAATTGTTCATTATCTTTAAACTCGTTCGATAAATGAACGAAATCATTTTCAGACAAACTATTACTTAACATATTATCTAGACATGAACTCAGAAATTGGAAAGAGTCTATGAATTTTATTTCAATGGGGCGTGTACTTTTTGCTGATTCGATAAATTTACTAATTGTAAGGTACTTTTCTTTTGTCTTCGGAATAATTTTAACATTTCCTTCATATTTCATCAGTTCTTCAATAAATAAATGTGCATCATAGCCTGATAAGTTATGAAATACAACAGGAATGAAAGGACATACTCTATATAAACAGGTTACATCTAGAATGAGCTGCCCCTCTAAATTGTGATGTAATATGATCATGATCTCTAACTCTGTCATCGAATAATAGTTCATTGCATATGTGACATAAAGTAGCATTTTGAAATTGAGTCTCTTGATTTGGGGTTAAAGGTAACATAGGCTTTTTGTCCGACAATATTTCATGATTAAGTTTACAATCATGAATTAATGATTTTATAAATACTTGAACGCAATCTCTACCTTTATAGGAAACATATTTGTTTAAGTTTCAATCATGCGAGCAGCAAATGTAATACCCAAAACAAGAGGGTTCATGTTTCTTCAATATTTTTGTATTTTCAGATTTCTTTTCTTTAAAATGTGTTAAAAGACACTCAAAATCAGCATAAATTACAAAAAAAAAATTCTGCTGTCTTTCATAATGCTTAAACTTTAGCATAGACTCCTTTGTAGGTAATATGTATAAAACACCATCACATCTGTGAGATCTATACTTAGTTTCATCATTAAAGTACTATAAACAGGATTCACATAAGTATATTTTACCTTTATGTTTTGTTATTTGACGTCGCACTAATCTAATAAGATCTTTAATTAAACAGTAATGTCCTTTATTATCTTGTTCGATATAGAGTTGATCTATTTTTCGATATTTAGTTAAATATAAGGGTCCAGTCACACAATATTTGTTGTCTAACCCATATACGTTAATACTTATGTCTGGATTATTGGATTCAAATTGCTTGATATCGAGCATTGTGGGTGGAAAGGGTATTCCCTTTATATTAAGTATAGATGAATAATGTGGATATGACTTTACTCTACACACATTGTTTTTAGCAGGATATAATGCGGCTATGATTGACCATAGAAAGCAATGATTGTCAGTATTGTAAATATTTACACAACTTTTGGATTTCTTTATACATTGTGGTAGATCTATGTACGTACCACCGCGCAGAGGACAGTACTTATTTATATTCATTTCTAAGTGACTAATTTTTAAGATAGTCCAACCAGATTTACAGTGCTCAAATTCACTTAATCTTGTTTTCAAATGATCTGTTAGTCTTGAAAATGTTTCGTTCAAGTCTGTTGACTGATAAATAGTTTCATATATAGTAATAAATGACTTAAGTTGCATTTCAGTTGTCGTTGGTAAAGTAAAATAAGCAAATAACTCGAAATTTTATTGAATGCAATTATGTTTTTTCAATGACATGTTTATTAAATGTGTAATGTCTTTTATGTTGTCACTCAGAAACGATTCTGCTGTGAGATACTCGACTTTTTGAGATGGGTTTAAACGGAAAGTTACTATGCGCTTCTTAAATGCAGTAGTAACGATATTTATATTATCAAATTCAGTCTTTAATAAACAGTTCGATTTGTGTAAATTAGTTCTCAAATGGTATCTGTATTTATTTCGTGATATTAGGATTCGACATTTTTCACATTCGATTAACTTATTGTCTTCATTAGCAGATGGTGTAAGCGGTGCTGGTTGTAACGGAACTGTTAAGGAAAAAAAAAACTTAATATTAAAATATCAATGTATTAAATAATTATTAATATTAATATAAACATGGATAAGATAACAACTAAAGGTTGATAAAGGTATGATTAAGTATACATTGTGTACGAGCTATCACACGTACAAGCATATTTCACTTTCATATAGATAATAATTATTGCAAGTAGGCGTTTATGCAAATGACCTAAATTAGCGTTAAACGCCGTCCAAACGAGCAATGAATAAATAAGTGTATTTTTAACAGTCACTCAAACTGGTCGTTTCCTTTCTTTCACCTAACCCTCGACCTCTTAGCATCAATCATATCCTCTTAGCACAGCATCCCATCATTCCTTAGCAATCACATCTTAATGTTGGATTTACACCCGACATTAAGTGGTCCTTCGATCCTAAAAGCTGGTTTGATCGCGCGTTTCTAGTTTCGTAAAGTTTTTATTGTGAAATCAACACGTAAACACCACGTCACGGAACGTGTAACCAGTGAACTAGTGCTCACCGAGTTAGTGAAGCCCTATCATTTCAAAGCAAGCCAGGAGGTTTGCCATCATCAGCATCGTCTTACAAGCCAGTAAGCTTGTAATATTAGCAACGTGGTATAGGCCAGGAGGCTTGTACACACGGCAGCATCACCCAGGAGGGCAGCAGCACGTCGGCGCGGGCCAGGCAGCTCGTAACCTTCAATCCACTACAGCATCTTGGCACGAGTCAGGAGACTTGCAGTCAAAGCAGCATCCTCAAAGTAAGACTGTTCCTTTTATTTGCTCTTAAACTTCATCTCCATTATATTATACATACCATCATGGAAGCCTTAATTACCTGTCAAAAGGAGAATTGGGAAAATATTCAGAAAATCAAAACCAATTTTAGCAAGGATTCCGATACCAGAAAGACAGTTGATTATGTAAAGATAAGACTTGAAGCATTAGATAATCTTTGGGCAGATTTTGAAAAGAATCATCTTTTACTAAAAGATCACCCGCATAAAACCGAAGAAGAGTATTTTACGGGTGATATATATTCTAAAGCAACCGACATGTATAAAACTACTCGCAACCTTCTTATAGCACAGTGGTCCAAGCTACAGGAAACGGAAAAACCTCAACCATCAAAGAGTACAAAAGAGAAAGCAAGTACAGCAACACAATGGACTGAAAGAATTGATGGATTAATGACTCAACAGGAGACCAACTTCAGAGCTATTAATAGACTTATATCAGGAATCGACCTCAGTATAATCACAGAAAAATGGGAATTGGAAGACGAACTTAAAAATGTTCAATCTAAATGGAATGTAATTGATACCCTTCATCTTCAAATTGATAACTTTCTGAAAGGTGAGGATAAAAATTACGAGAAACGCCTAGCAAAAATAGAAACAGCTTATAAAAACATTAAAAGGGAGATAAACAGAAAATTATCATCCACAGCACATTTACAGCAAAGCACTCCGCAGTTAGAAATACCAACTTTTACTGGAAAATACACACAGTGGCCTACGTTTTATGATCTGTATAGTGAAGCTATACATAACAGCACCTTACTTACAAAAACGCAAAAAATGCAACACCTTAAGGGAAAAGTTAAAGGTGAGGCTGAGCGTCTAATTCAGCATCTTCATATTACAGCTGAAAACTACGACATAGCATGGGAGTTACTAATTCATCGCTATAACAATCCACAAGTTTTATTCTCAAAACAAATAGACATATTTTTAAATCAACCTACAATTCAGAAACAAACAGCATTTGAACTCCGAAGATTATACGACACCTCTACAGAATGTATTCACGCAATACACAACTTAGGAATAGATACTACGACATGGGATCCTTTGTTAGTACATCTTATCTCTAAGAAACTGGACTTGGAGACTTAAAGCGACTACAAGGAAGCGCGTAAGACACCCCGCGAACTACCATCACTCGATGAGTTAATGACTTTCCTGGAAAGCAAGTTTACAGCTCTCGAGACCATCTATAATAAACGAGAAAACCGAGAGAGGACGACTCCACCTGTAAGCAAACAGCCTCCCAACAATCGTTATACACAGGAAAAATCATTTCATAGACCCAGCTACCGAAAAACCTATCCAGCATACACTGTATCTGTGCCTACGACTAATAGGTGCCCATTTTGCAATCAAGACCACGCATTATATCAATGTAAAAATTTCATCAGCATGAGCTATGACCAAAAATTGAGGACAGTTACAAAACTACAAGTTTGTCAAAACTGCTTACATGTACATCGCAACAATAAATGTCACTCGACAAAACGTTGCAAAGAATGCAACGGCATGCATAATACGATGCTTCATGATTCGTTCGATCAACGGAGGTCATCGGCCGCGAAGACTTCGCAATCGGTCTCCCCTGTTACGACAAACAATATGTCAACATCAAACAAGCAGCACAATGTCAATCACGTGGCAAGCGAGGATGAGGAGATCTTGCTCACTACAATACTACTAAGAATAAAAGCAGCGGATGGCACCTACTTTACTCTACGAGCTTTACTAGACCAGGGCTCGCAAATTTCATTGATCACGGAGAAAGCAGCGCAGTTACTAGGATTAAAACGTGAAAGATACCACGCTTCCGTTCTAGGTGTAGGAAATGGGACAAAGCAGAGCAAAGGTGCTGTAACCATACAGTGCCAATCCCTTCACGATGATTTCTCGTTTGTGACAAAAGCTTTAGTAGTCACAAAACTTATAAACAATTTACCGAGTTCATCTTTTACTAAGCAAGCGTGGCCCCATCTTCAAAACATAAACTTAGCAGACCCTGAGTACAACATCTCAAAGCCTACTGACCTATTATTGGATGCAAGTGTGTACTCAGACATCATCATGAGCGGTCTCATCAAAGGTCCGGCTCGAGCTCCCATAGCACAACAAACCAGACTTGGCTGGATTCTATCGGGTAACGTCAAAACAAAAACGTTTAATTGTCACGTGGTGATTAATAATCTGGAAGATATAGCCAAGTATTGGGAGCTCGAGGACGTCATCAACTCGTCATCACTACCCTTAACACCTGAAGAGCAATATTGTGAGATGTACTATCAAGCAACCACTAAACGTATGGAGGACGGCCGCTATCAAGTCGCATTACCTTTAAAGGCAGGATATATAGCAAATCTAGGTCAATCGAAAGGAAAAGCCATAGGTCAGTTTAGAGAGCTGGAAAATAAGCTATCCCGAAACCCACCATTAGCAGACGATTATAAAGCATTCATGGAAGAATATAAGAATCTAGGTCATATGCGCATAGCAAACAAAACACATCTCTTACCCTATTATTTACCACATCATGGTGTACTGCGTTTAGAATCGACAACAACTAAGTTGCGCGTTGTATTCAATGCATCAGCAAAGACTTCATCAGGACTTAGTCTGAATGACGTCATGGAATGCGGCCCTAACTTACAAAAGGATTTAATGAAGCTTATACTACAATGGAGACAATACACTTATGTACTAACCGCGGACATCGAAAAAATGTACCGTCAAATCTTAGTACAGGAGGATGACCAGCATCTACAGAGAATCATCTGGAGAGATTCACCACAGGAAACCTTGCAAGAGTACGATCTCACGACGGTAACATACGGTACAAAAGCAGCTCCCTATCTCGCAATGAGAACATTGCAGCAGTTAGCTCGAGATGAAGCTGCCCAGTACCCTTTAGCAGCCCCAGCAGTCGAGGATTCGTTTTATATGGACGATCTGCTTAGTGGTCATTACACAATTGAGCAAACCAAGGAACTACGTCATCAATTGATAGCAATAATGCAAAGCGCTGGTATGAACCTAAGAAAGTGGTCTAGCAACGCCCCAGAGCTTGTAGAAGATTTAGCAGCAGATCAACTTAATGCTCCATTCGATTTTAAGTGCACCGAAACCAGGAAAACATTAGGATTAAAATGGAATTCTCAACCCGATACCTTTACATTCCACAGTACACTTACTAAGCAAGCTAATCAAGAACAGCTTACAAAGAGACAACTACTTTCGGAAATATCGAAGCTTTTTGATCCCTTAGGGTGGCTCTCTCCTATTAGCATTCGAGCCAAACTTTTATTTCAAAAAGCATGGGAAACAGAAACATCATGGGACAACGAATTATCCTTAGACATCCAAAAGGAATGGATAGCATTGCAAATTGATTTTAAAAATATCAGTCAATTTACTATTCCTCGGTATCTCGGAAATATACTTACAAATTATGAAATTCATTGTTTCTGTGACGCATCGGAAAAAGCTTACGCCTGTGTTGTTTACGTTGTCACAGCTGACAATAAGGGCGTGCGCACATCAAACATTGTCGCAGCGAAAACAAAACTCGCTCCATTAAAAAAGAAAGTGTCGCTACCGCGATTAGAGCTATGCGGAGCGCTACTATCATCTCAATTAATCAGCAAAATTTTACAAGCAATTCCGCATGATAATGCGACTATATTTGCTTGGACCGACTCCATGGTTGTCTTAGGTTGGCTACAAGGAAACATAAATAGATGGAGCAAATTCATCGCAAATCGTGTTCAACAAATAACAGAAGTCATTCCAGCATCCCAGTGGCATCACGTCAAGTCTGAGGAGAATGCAGCTGACTGTGCCACCCGTGGCTTAACCAGCGAGAAATTAGCATCAGATCACACACTATGGTGGAGAGGTCCATACTGGATACTCAACAACCCCAAGGATATCACTCCCGTTCAATATCCAGAACCCGATATAGAGGTTAAGAAAACTAAAATTGTAGCAGCATCTCAACTAGAAAATGAATCAATAATAAAACAACTCTTGTGTACACACAGCTCAATAACTCGAGTCGCTAAAATAATAGCATGGACAACACGTTTTATTGCACAGTGTCGTAATTCGCAAAGACAGCAAATTGTAAGCGAGACGCAAAACAAGTCATTGACTTCTACGGAAATAAATATAGCATATGAACATATTATTAAATACGATCAGTCGATGGAATTTGCAGAAGAAATCAATGACCTTCGCAAAATGGGTCATGTGAAAACAAAAAGCAAATTAGCAAACTTATGCCCTTTCATAGACGAAAATGGATTACTTAGAGTCGGTGGGCGGCTTAAAAATTCAAATATCAATAACACATCAAAGCATCCTTTTATTTTATCCAAGGAGAGTCGCCTTACAAAGCTACTCATAGAGCAAGCACACACAACATCTCTTCACGGCGGAGCTAAACTAACGTTATCATATTTGAGAGATAAATATTGGATATTGAGCGGTATGAATACTGTGAAAAAGCAGTTAAGACGCTGTGTCACGTGTCGTCGCTTCAATCAGCAAAATCTCGAGCAAGTGATGGCTGACCTGCCTAAACCTAGGGTCACGCCATCACGTCCCTTTACGCACTGCGGCGTAGATTTTACTGGTCACGTTGAGGTGAAATCAAATAAAGGACGTGGCATAAAATCATCCAAAGGCTATATCGCCATTTTTGTGTGCCTGAGTACAAAGGCTGTTCACTTGGAGTTGGTGTCAGACCTCAGTACTCCAACATTCCTAGCAGCTTTTAGACGGATGTGTGCCAGACGCGGAACTCCGAAGGAAATGTATAGCGACAATGGCACAAATTTTATTGGAGCATCAAAACTATTAAAGAAAGAGTGTGCACAGTCAGCTCAGCTCATTAATACGGACTTTATTAACAGCATCAGTGACCTTGGTATTAATTGGCACTTCAACGCCCCAGCTTGGCCAAGCGCTGGAGGCCTCATGGAAGCAGCGGTCCGTAGCATGAAGTACCACCTACGGCGGGTTCTTGGTACACAAAAATTAACTTATGAAGAGTTTACCACACTTCTAACTCAAATTGAGGCGTGCTTAAACTCGAGACCGTTGTGCACCCTTACTGAAAATCTAGACGACATCGACAGCTTAACACCAGGACATTTTCTAATAGGTGGACCTATTTTATCGAATTCACACCCGAATGCAGACTCTGAAGGCATTACTCTTCCAACTAGATGGCAACTCGTCCAGGCGATGACTAGAGGCTTTTGGAAGACGTGGTCACACGAGTACCTACAATCATTACAGAGGCGTAGCAAGTGGCTTACAACCAAAGAAAATATCAAACTCAATGACGTTGTAGTCGTCAAGGACGAAAACCTACCACCAACAAGGTGGGGATTGGGAAGGGTTATGGACGTTCATCCAGGAAAAGATGGACATGTTCGCGTTGTCACCTTAAAGACAAAAGGGGGAATTATTAAACGTCCAATTATAAAACTGTGCTTACTCCCAGTTCACCAGCAGGAGACAACAACAGATCATGACCAGGGCCGGAGTTGTGCAGACAAAATAAAAACTAGCAGTTCATCACCTGAAACAGCATCAAAAGGCGCCAAAAGGAAAAGAACCAAATATTCCGCTTATAACATTGTTTTAACCTTAATATCCTTATTTGCATTCAGCACTCAACAAGATGTGACGTCATCATCATCCGTGTGTAACATAACTTCTCTGCAAAACGGCAATCAAAGCCTTTACTTTGATCAAGTGACAGAATTACAACATATAATAGACGAATGGAAACTTATAGTCTATTATAACATGTCTACGTATTGGCAAGGGTTGTCAAATATGGATCAGTATATTTTACATCTTAAGGAATCATGTGAACGCAACTCTCAATACAACAGTATAATTTACCAATTGGAACATGAAATGGAAGAAATCCGTCACTATAACAGGCTACTAAAACATCACTCTTTAAGCAGATATAAAAGAGGGCTGATTAACGGTGCGGGATACTTAGCAAACTCCTTGTTTGGTGTTCTCGATGACCGATTTGCCCAACAATACGAAAAGGACATTCTAAAGATCAATAGAAATGAAAATCACCTAAACAATCTAATACGTAATCAAACGGTTGTCCTTGAAGCGGAGTATAATGTATTAAAACGCAACGAACTTAATATGAACAAGCAATTCTCATTTATAAAGGAACGGTTAAACAACATATCATTAGAAATGGACAAAGTAACTCTAAACTATAAAAACGGTATTTATGTTACATCATCCGCACTAGCAGCAAGCATCATCATATCAAATTTAAGGCGTATTCAGCAAAGTCTACTAGACACCGTTACTGATATAAGTCAAGGGCGAATCAACATGCACCTAATTTCGCCGGAACAATTAGACGATCAAATCAATCTCATATCCAGTCACCTACGGAGTGGTTTAGCTTTACCTGTGACGAAAGATGAGATAAAAGACATTTATAAACTATTGAAAGTCTCCGGAAAGGTCGTAAATAATTATTTAATAATTGAAATAAAAATACCACTAGTTAGCAATGATGTCTACGAAGTAAACAAAATTATCAGTATACCTCAAAAAAGATCAAATCGGTTATCATTTAAAATTACATCTAAATTACCCTATATTGCATACAACATCAGGAAGGACACCGTCATTTTACTCGCAGAAGATGACATCAAATCGTGTATTACTGCGTCAATAAACAGGATCTTGTGTTCATTTGATAAACCTATATACGATTTATCGTTAAAGCAATCATTTTGTACAATAAATGCATCAAATAACAACTCTGAAAGTGGATCGCCCTGTATATCATCGCTATCCACCTGCCGCGATCAATGGACGAAGCTACATCAGCAAAATTCTTGGCTGTTCTCATGTTGCAGCGAGTGCAATGTCCGTATCTTTTGCCCGTCAACAATTATGACAATGAAGACTTTAAATGATAATGGAATTATAGATATCGGTCAAGGTTGCTCAATTAAAAGTGATTCATTCTCGATATACGCCCATAACAATTATTTAAACCACATAAGCATCAATAATAAGATAGAAGTCCCTCAAGTTTCAGTACTAAATAAATTATTGAACACATCAATGCACTCTGATTATCCTCAAGTAGAAGATAATGCACAAAAATATAATCAGATAAAAGAGCAAATAAAAACAATAAAGGAATCTCAGTCAGATCAGATTTCCGTGCACGATATACACCACTACACCATATCATACATCATCGTGGTGATCATTTTGGTCGTCGGAAGTATCTTTGTATGCACAAAGTTAAGGAGTAAACTACAGAGGCGAGCTCGTGACGCCACTCCGCAAAAGCAGCAGCAGCACGGACAGGAGAGCGCGCCAGCTCCCCGCCCCAGGCCCAAGCTCAGTGCTAGTATTAGTGACGTCAGTGCTAGTGTTAGTGCAGTGTCGGACATAGTGCGATCACAAAGCTTGTTTAATCTTGACAAGGGCACGTCGCCAATGGTAGCCCGGTCAGTTAAGTTCAATGTGCCTACGGAAACTGTAGAGCTAAGTGAGTGTAGTGAATAGAGTGAGCGCGTCGTTAAAATGGACTTGTTTGTACTTTTAATTTAAAAATAAATTGTTTCATCACCTTGTCTCATAAAAAATGTTTTTATATCATTTAACATTAAGGATATTGGCATAGAATACTAACCCACAATAATGGTTTCACCTTGTATCACGTAACAATTATTTTATATCATTTAGAATACACCTCGCCTATCATCATTTTAGCATCATCAGTATGTTATCTTCTCCACTAGCAACATATCAGCATCTTTTCTTATTTTTTCTAGTGGGCAAGATGTACGAGCTATCACACGTACAAGCATATTTCACTTTCATATAGATAATAATTATTGCAAGTAGGCGTTTATGCAAATGACCTAAATTAGCGTTAAACGCCGTCCAAACGAGCAATGAATAAATAAGTGTATTTTTAACAGTCACTCAAACTGGTCGTTTCCTTTCTTTCACCTAACCCTCGACCTCTTAGCATCAATCATATCCTCTTAGCACAGCATCCCATCATTCCTTAGCAATCACATCTTAATGTTGGATTTACACCCGACACATTGGTTGAATAATACTTTTGCAAATAAAAAGACTACAGATTAATGATAACGAGAAGTTTTCAAGAATATCCACTAATCATTTCTGGCCGACAATCTTTAAACTCCTGACGAGTGGCTTTTATATAATTCGTTAAGTGCTCCCATGCTTCAGTACTTACATCAGACTTATTTTTTATTGTTATTATAGCATGGCGCCATCGATTCATGGGTTGTATATTCTTTATATCATCACATTTATAAACTTTGAGTTCAATGTAGTGCGATCCCTGTTTCTCCAGATTACTTTGTCGTAATACACCGTGCGGAACCCTTTTAGTCATATATGAATGCAGTGCCACTTGTTTTTTACCGGTTTTCGGTAGGTTGTATGTCACATCGTTGTCGCTGTCACTGCCAAACACGTCGCTGGCAGCAGTTCTCCGACAGAGTGCGTCTGCATTGGTGGGAAGTGGCTCGGGGGCGTGTGAGTGAGAACTTCTCTTCTTTTTCTTGAGCTCGGGTTCAGGACTGCTGCGATGTGAGGTCTTGGAGGTTTTCATGTTTTTGGACTTTGATGATCGATCTTGAAATGAGAAACAATGGAAATTATTTCAGTGGACGGTCTTCCGCCAATAAAGAAAATATCGTGCTTTGCTTTATCTGACGTCGGGACACTTCAATATACTTTTTGAGATGATACCAAGCTTTCGTATCACAATTAGTCTTATTTTTTATTAAAATATCGGCATGTAGTCGCTTATTCTCCAGATTTGCTTCGTTTATTTTATACGTCTTTAATTCTATGTAGTATTTCCCATCTTTACTTTTATGTAATTGACGACTATAAGCTTTAGGGTATTTTACAGTAAAATAGAAATACATATAAGTTGAACTATTACCAAGCTTGGTGGAGGAGCCAACATCAACTTCATCGCCATCCTCGTCTTCGCTATCGCTGCCGAAGAGTTTATATTTCGAATACTTGCTGTGTGTGCTGTGAAGACTTGCGCTTTTTTGAAGCAGAAGCGCCTGCAGCAGTCGATGACCACGACTTCTTGGAGGTAGAAGGCGTGGGCACGCTCACGTTCAGCTCTTCCTCCGAAGAGTCAGATGCAATGAGTTGTATGTTTCGACCTGAAAATAATAATATAAATATCAATATTTTAATTTACACCTTGAATGAAATGAATGAAAAGATGAATAGAATGAACACAAAGAACATATTAAATACGATTAGAAGTCAAACTAAAGTAGATTAGTGAATATCTCAAAACATTAAAATAAGGTAAAGTTTATTATTTACTTACATTTTTTTTCTTGGGTTGTTGTGTTTGCGAGGACTTAGTAGCTGGATCAGACTGTGATAATTTCAATCCCGATCCCGGCTTAAATACACACAGTTCACGTGCTCGATTTCCATATCCAAAAAACCATAGTATAGGAAGGTAAACAGTAATACATCTCCCTGGCTCGCGAGATCAGCATAGGTAAAGGCATGTTAGCATTCAAAAGAAAACTTTATTTGTTTTTTCATTTAAACTTTATTGCACTACCAACATTTGCATAAAAGGCGGACTTACCGCCGTATGGTATTTTTTAGCATTTATACATTAATCCCTCACGTCGTTGTTTACCAACTATCTCTTTATTTACGCGATTAAGCATAAATGATACATAATAATATTAATATTAATATCACTCCCAAACCAATTTAGAATGATATCAAATATATTATATAATAACCAAAACTTAGGTAAAAATATTCATACCAATCACACTAACACATACCCTTGCAGGATTCGAACCCGCGTCCTTTGATGTTGTAGTGCAGAGGGCAAACCACTACGCCAATGCGGGTATTAAAATACTGCCTCAACATTTTTATACTGTGACACCAAAATGCAGCGTAAGCGCAACCTATAGTTGTAGTAAGTGCAAAGTGCATCTTCCCTATTTGGTCGGAGCCTAAGATGAATGAAAATATGACGTTGTAATAATAAATACATGTAAATATTTGTATTCCGTAATGCTAGCTATTAAAAAATCTATTTCCATAAAATAAAGCTCAATTTTAAGGTAACGTGTCACAGACAAACTGTGGTAATTTAATCTTGCTTTAAGTGTTAATTTGTAACTATAAAATACTAAATATTTGAAACATATAAAAGACGAAAGAAATTAATTAACATCATTTACAAAATCGTTTCCAGGCTGCTTGCATCAAATGTTTATTACGTTATTTTTAGAGAACGATTCTCTGCAACAATGTCGGTAAGTTTATCAATCCATTTTCTTGCTTTTTTCATAGTCGTGTTTAGTCAAACAATAATCAAATGAAATGACTCTATTCAATTCTTTCTTACACCGCATTACATGTTTTATTAAGACTATAATAATAACATTTTTCATTTATTTCAGGGATCTGATGATTTGATTTTCAGCAACAGCTATTCACCAATCAGAATACCAGCAGAGCAAACACTCCGTCAAAATGTACTCCATTATTTCGAGAATGAAAGACCTTTCGAAATAGACGGACGTTCAAACAGTCGCAGCAGCATTCACACTACCAATGTAGGCAATAACAATACTCAACGAAAAAGAAAAGCGGATGAAATTGTATGTTCGTACATTAAAAAACCATGTAAGACTAATTCGGGATCTAGAATAATAAGATTGCAAATATTTGACATCGAAGAACTAAATAATACCGTTTGTAATTGTAAAACTTCTGTTTGTGCACAGCATGTGGCTGAAACATTTAGTGATGAAGTGTATAGAAATGCTAAAGATTTACTGTCTAAAATGAATCGAAAATTTATGACTTATTAAAATAATTTTCAAAGGACGATATTTTGTTTCATTGTTTATTCCTTTCAACCAAAAAGTTAATAAAGTAGGTAGGTAGTAGTAATAACTTTATCATTCTATTATTGAAGTAGGATACCTAATAAAAAATTTATAGTGTACATGTAATAAAAATGAATAAATGAAAACTTGAAACGATGAAAAGTGAAATGATAAAAAGTGAAATTGGGGGTAGCTGGATCTCTCTTGATCCAGGTCCCCCAATTTCTACTACTAATAGGGTAGTGAGACGATGGTTTGAAGGGAGAATGGCAGGATGCTTCATTTCCATGCTGATCTGAGCGTTTTTCAGCCACCTACTCTTAAAATACCTTCTTGGTCTATTATCGGATTGAGGTTTAATAGATAGATAGATAGATACTCTTTATTGCACACCACACAAAAAAAACAGTACAGAGAAACAATAAATTTAGAATGGTACAATTTAGGCGGTCTTATCGCTAAGAGCGATCTCTTCCAGACAACCTTCAGGTAGAGGAAAGTTGAAAAAAAAAAAACGTTATGTGGGGGAGGCGGTGAAGAGTTTAAAGTAATTTTATATTTAATATATTACATAATATATTATATATTTATTACATAGATACTAAAAAATAAAATAATATACATACTTACACATTGTTATATATAATGATCATACATACTATAAATACATATAAGTACTTACACTAATTAATAACCCTATTAATATGAATATGGATTTTGATACCAAAAGTGTTAGGAAAAGTAAAGAAAGAAGTAAATCAAAGAAAAACATAGGAGAAAACTAAAGTCCAAGGAGATATGTTTTAAGTCTAATTTTGAAGATTTGTAGTGTTTCAGACTGCCGAATAGACATCGGTAAGGAGTTTCACAGGCGGATGGATTGCACAGTAAAGGACTGTGAATAGGTGTGTGAAGAATTTAGGGGAGAGGTAAGTCGGAGATTATTGGAAGACCGCATTTCGTGACCCAGGGCAGACTGCAAAAATTTAAAGCGCTCCTTTAGATATGGCGGTGACTTTGGATTGAATAATATAGAAAATAAAAAGGAAAGCATATGATACTCACGCCGACGTCGTATAGGAAGCCATTCTAGCAAAGCTCGGTATTCTGAGACATGGTCGTACTTACGTAGACCATAGATGATACGAATGCAGAAATTCTGAAGGCGCTCGAGCTTGCTTAGGAGACATTCGTTAAGATCTGGGTAGCAACAATCTGCATAATCAAGAATAGGAAAAAGTAGGGCCTGTACAAGCGCAATCTTAGTAGGTATTGGTAAGAAATTGCGTAATCTATTAATTGATGCCGCCGCTGCAAACATTTTCCTGCTGACCTTCGAAATTTGCGTCGTCCAGGTAAGCGCGCTATCAATGTGAACACCTAGGTGAGGTAGGTAATTGCAATATTCATGCAAAAATTCGAATGATTTTATTTATTGAACTGTTGTAATTTAATAAACGCATTATTATGCTTGTAATGACTGTATTTTCTTGATTTAGCATTGCTGCATTGGTTTGTCGCAAATTTAATGTTTTTTTCTTCTAAATTGGTCTCATAACTGATTTTTTCTTCATTGTTGATGGTGTGTGATGGAAGCCATGATGGGTCTTACCACCATAAATTGTGATCTATGAGTTCTTGCGTGGCCAAACCACGAGTGGCGCAGTCAGCAGGATTTTCGCTAGTCTTAACATAAAGCCATTTGTTTGATGATATTGTTTTTGTAACTTCTTTTACGCGATTTGCCACAAATGGTCTCCAGCGTGCTGGATCTCCTTGTAACCAACCTAACACTGCAGTAGAGTCAGTCCAAGCGAATAGGTGTATATTATAGTCTGGTAAACAGCTTTGAACTTTTCATTAACTGTGTTAATAGTAGTGCGCCCATTAATTCCAACCTCAGGGTTGAAACTTCCTTACTGATGGGTACTAGTCTGGCTTTTGCCGCGACTAATGTAATGGTTATTTTATCTCCATCGATTATCTTACAGTAAATTACGCCAGCGTATGCCTTTTTTGAAGCATCGCAGAATCCGTGTAATTCAATGGTTTGTTTTTCTTTAATCCCCATCCATCGGTTTATGTTGATTTTATTAATATTTTTAAGTCACTTCTCAATTTAATCCATTCCCTGTTTAGTAGGTAGAAATTGGGGCTGCTGGATCACAGGAGATCCAGCACCCCCAAATTCTACTTTTCATTAATTCATATTTTCATCTATTCATTCTACTTTTCATTTATTCAAATTTTCAATTATTATTTTATTTCATTATTCACATAAGTATCGCTAATAAAAATAAAAAAAACTTGCAAAAGTTTTGTATCACGTTTTCAATTGTTCAGATATTTATTAAAATTTTAATTTTTTTGGATTAATCAAGTTTTTAATGTTTACTACTTCAAAAATTGATTCATTTATTTGTATCATTCACTTACTCAAGTCTTCATAAATCCTACATATTTTATTTAGAAATGTATGATCAATAACCTGAAATTAATTTAAAATGAAATAAAAACCAACACTTGTATGAATATATTTATTTATATTCGTTAATTATCTTATAAAACATTATCTTCTGTACACCATTTACTTAGTAAAAACACATTCTTTAAAGCACATATTATTATAATAATATGAAAAATGCAACTTTCAATATCAGATGAATTAATATACTTGTCACATAATGTTACTAAACTAGGACAATTTTTATTTTCTAAATTGTGAATGTTATTACAACAAAACATATCTTTCAACCAAAGCACCTTTTCACTACCTTTTGAGAATATACACTTATTTAAAAAAAAATGTTTAGGATATTCTGATAATTTAGATAAGGAACGAATCCTTCATTCCAATAAATGTTTCTATTTTTTTCTATCCAGGCTACTTGTATTCTTTCTTTCTTTGTTAAGTTATAAAATGGGAATGGTGGTTTTATAAGCATTACAAAAACTTGTTTGTTCCACATTATAGCAATTTCCTTAGGAATAAATTCATTTCGTTCAGTCTTGAATCCTTGAACATCCACTATAATATTATTCATGTTAGTTTTCTGACAATGTTACTCAAAGGTTTGTATTTGAAGACACGATCGTTTATAATCAGACAGTAAGCTGTGGTATTGTCTGGTATCTCTTCAAAGCATTCAATTTCTAGCCGAACATCAACTGGACCTGATTTTAATGTATTGTTCTGGCGAGAGCAGTCAATAACAAATAACGGAGCTGTTTTTTTGAATTGTTGCAAGCCAAGCAATGGATCAATACCGCTGTTAAAATATGACTTGACGAAAGTTCGCATACATCTCATATAATATACTATATTTACCCTCATCGAAATTCAGATTAAGTGAATCATATGGATAGTATTGAGAATTTAAAAATAGCATAAGATTCGTTACTTTACAATGATCAAACATAGATGAACTTAGCGCTGTATCAAGTCTTCTATTTGTTTGTAAACCAAAAATTACAAATCTCGGTTTCTCCAACTGGGAGACAGTTTTGATCGACCACGAGTGCTTAGTAGTTTTTGGCAAGAGTGGGTACTCATACAAATCCCAATTTCTAAATGCAAACTGTACTGGACGATCTTTCTCCAATTGTTAAAGTAATAACAATTTAGTGCGTTCTGAAACTTTTATATGAGGCATACGCCATTGTACCTTTTGAATGTCTATTTTTACATACTAATTTTTATCCATGATAACACAATTTACAACGGAACTACTTCGATGTAATATAAGTTCATGTCTACAATTAATAAGTTTATTATAATCTTCAGCAAACCCTAGTAGTTAAAAATTGAGCAACCTGGATCAAAAGAAATCCACACACCTTGTTTTCACTTTTCATTTATTCATTCAACTTTTGTGAACGTACGTATACGTTGAGTAATGAAAAGTGAATAGTTGAATGAATAAATGAAAGGATAAAACAAGGTGTGTGGATTTCTTTTAATCCAGGTTGCTCAATTTTTCACTCTATTTATACTACACTATTTATTTTATTAATTCATTTATGTTTAATATTCATTTTAAATAATCAGATTACTTCATAATACAGCGATCGTTTACGCACAGTGTGATATTTACCTAAATAGCGCAAATCTATTGATCGAAAATCCAAATATATTATAGGTTTATACGACTCTCATATTAAGCGTAGAATACAGAAGGATAATTGATTGCGCATGCATTGTAGAGATGCGAGTGAATTGTAATTATAATAAGTTTCATAATGTAACACAAATATTACATTTAAACTTATATAATTACATTCATCACACTTATATAAGTTTAAATATTTAAACAGAAACAAAAACAACAAATACAGATAAATATAACTAATATTAAATGCAAAAGCATAGCTATCTAATATCTGTAGTATGCAGCATGCAAATAATATTCTGCACATAAAGCGCATCAATGTTTAAGCAGCATACTACGGTTATCACACGGCTATGTTTATGAAATAAATATTATTTATAAAAATACGTATTTCTATAAATTATACGAATAATACACTTATCAAATCGTTACAATAAAGGTATAAGAATAAATACTAAAAATAAAAAAAACAACAAGTTGGTTAAGAGACTTTATTGACTAACTATGTATGGTTTAAAACATTAATGATTACAGTAGTTTTTTATAAATTTTATTAAGTAAGTCTTTAGTATGCCTATATACTTCATCAGAATAAACGTTTTCAACGACATGTTGTGCACAGACACTAGCTTTACATTTACAAGTACTATTTTTTAGTTCTTCAACCTCGAATATTTGCAGCCTTATTATTTTTGATTGGGTGCTAGTCTTACGCGGTTTTTTAACATACGAACATATTACAAGTTCATCTCCTAGTCTTTTTCCTTGAGTGTTGTTGCTGGTGATGTTGTTGGTGTGGCGACTGCTGCTGCTGTTCGGTCGCTCATCTATTTCAAATGAACTGTCACGCTCGAGATAGTTAACCACATTTTGACGGAGCAGTTGATCGGTGGGTATTGGTGAGTAGTTATTGAAAAACTCATCGGATCCCTGATACAAGATTAAGTATTGAAATATTTTTATGGTTGTATGGATTCAAGTCGGTTAGAGTGGACAATATATCGGGGTAGTTTAGTAAATTACTAAGCGAAAATTTTTCTTACTTACCGACATTATTTAATATAGGTGATGGTAATTCAATCGAAGGGACTTGCGTACTGTCTGAACAGTTAAAAATAAGTAAAATTTTATTTTATTTATGCAGTATTTTTATACTTTTAAAATAGATGTTTGTAGAGTTCAAAATTAGATTTATTTTCTATTAACTTACATTTAAACTAAAAACCTACCTTAGCATGCATGTCATTATTAAAAACAGTTAGACCAAATTATATGCATAACGCGTTACTTTGAAAAATGAGCTTTATTGTAAAATTAATAAAGACTATAGTATCGGATTAGATATATTTGCATCTCTATGTAATCTCCGATAACGAAGTACCAAATTAGTCGAATGGACTTTGAGCATAGTAAAAACAAAGCTTACGCTGCATTTCTACCACGTTGCACTATCCGTAAATGGAAAATGTACTCGTGATTTATGTGTATTTAAAGCCAGCAAAAGGGAAGATGTCACAGTCTGATCCAGCAAACGAAGTCTTCACAACCGAACGCAGTCCTCAAGAAAGTAAAAGAAAAAAAATGTAAGTTAATAAAGTACTATTATTAATTAATTAATAGTTCAACTCTTTGTCTATTTATTTAATAGTTTATAATATTTCAACTTTTAATCTATTCATTCTATCGTTTCTAATATTTCAACTCTCAATCTTCTTTTCATATTATAATCATTTCTAAATATTTGGAAGTTTTAATTTATTCATTTATTTTCTTGTCTTTAATTTTAATCATGTTTCTAAATTACGGTGTTAATATCTTTTCAGGTCTAAAAATACAACTCATCATGCTTTAGACTCCTCGGATGAAGAGCTAACACGTCCCGTCTTGAAAAAAATTCGGTCACCACCTGCCGCGGCACGCTCCTCTACATCGAAAAAACGCAAGCATGAAACGATTACGCCTGTCGTGCCTCGCGAGTACTCAAGCTATGAACTATTCGGGACGGATAGTGAAGATGAAAAAGATGACATCGCTGAAATAAAACCCAGCAAACACGGTAATTGCTCGGCATTTAATAATAATTTGTATTCATACTTCACAATTAAATATCCTAAAGCTTACAGTCGACAAATTCATAAAAGTAACATCGGAAAATATTATATCGAACTAAAGATATACAAGAACAACACTGATGATGTGGAATCAATGTCTAAACGCCCACGACCTGATATAATGATAAAAAATAGAACTAACTGTGACACCGTGGCATGGCGTTATCTCAAGAAGTTTATTGAAGGGTGTCGAAAACAGACATTATTCACAATATTTTCTAAACTTGAAGATTGCATTCGTATAAATGTATTTCTTTCTTTTCAAGATCGGGGATCAAAGCTTGATAAAATGAAAATAAAGAAACCAGCGTCTCCATCCTGCAGCAGCGCCAGCACCAGCGCTGCTCCCGCGCTCTACGGAAAGGCCTCCGCAAGAGACGTGTTCGGTAGTGATAGCGACGATGAGCAGTGCAACATATTAAAGCCTGGTAAAAAGACAGCCGCAGCGCTTACCTCTTATTTTACGAAAAGGGTTCCTCATGGCGTGGTGCGGCAAACACACACCGAGAAGGAAGGTTCTCATTACATAGAACTAAAGGTGTATAAATGTGATGAAATTAAGCACATTCAGCCCATGAATAGATGGCGTCATGCTATCATTACGATCAAAAACAAATCAGATGCAGATAGTGAGGCATGGGAGCACCTCACTCAATTCATAAAAGCCACTCGTCAAGAGTTCAAAAATTGCCGTCCAGATGTTATAAGTGGTTATTCGTAAAACTCTTTGTCTTGATAAATTCATAAATTATAAATTCATACATACATAGACATTATAACCTTAATTATTTAGAAACATATCCTTATAAAAAATAATAATAAAAAAAATATTTTATTGTAATGATTATGATAATATTTTACTTTTCATTGATAAAATAAAGCATATTATAAAACTTTTATCATATCACTTTATTTTAATGAATTAAAGTGCTTCAAATATAATAAAATATTTAAACTTTGTTCTACTTACCTATTAACTTAACACTATTGAATATTTTTAATCAATTTTATAGTTTAAGCTACATTTCGTGTTTGTGCTCACTTTAACATATATTTTTTTTGCTTGGTTTAATTGATAAAAGTAATCTTATTATCTTGATATTGTAAAAGTTTTCGTAAAGCGAAATTTCTCTTGATTTAATAAAGATTTTACCACTGTTTTAATATACGTCTAATAAGTTCATCTTATGTAATATGTTTTTTATTTGTTTGTTTGACAGCTTTGTTACAACCAGCCCTGCTCCCAATACCTGCCAATGAAGATAATAATAAAAATATAATTGAATGCGATAAATGCAGAATTGAAATATTACGAAAAGAATATAGATATCATTTGAGAACGAATTTACACAAGTCGAACTGTTTGTTAAAAACTGAATTTGATAATATAGACATTATTACTACTGCATTTAAGAAGCGAATTGTAACTTACCGTTTAAACCCATCTCAGAAAGTCGAGTATATCACACCAGAAACGTTTCTGAGTGACAATAAAAAAAGTATTTTGCAATTATTGAATATATCCTTAAAGAAGCATAATTGTATTAAAGTAAACTTTGAGTTATTTATACATTTTAATTTGCCGAAATCAAACGAAAAGCATCTTAATTCTTTTATGACAAAATATAAAAGTGTTTATCAATCTACAGATTTGAATGAACTGTTATTCAATTTGAATGAATATTTAAAAACAAAAGTAGCCGAGATGCAGCATTGTGATTCTGGTTGGACTATCTTAAATATAAGCCATTTAGAAATTAATATTAATAAATACTGTCCTTTGAGAGGTGGTACATACATAGATCTACCACAATCTATAAAGAATTCTAAAAGTTGTATTAATATTCAAAATAATGATAACCATTGCTTTCTATGGTGCATAATTGCTGCTTTATTTCCCTCGAAGTCTAATGTGTGTAGAGTAAAGTCATATCCACATTATTCATCTATTCTTAATATAAAGGGGATGTCTTTTCCACCTACATTTAAAGACATTCGTTTATTCGAAAGCAATAATCCTGATATAAGTATTAACGTATATGGACTAGACAACAAATGTTGTGCGAATGGGCCTCTTTATTTGACTGAAAATCGCAGAATCGATCATGTTAATCTATTATATTTCGAACGTGATAATAAAGAACATTACTGTTTAATTAAAGATCTTATCCGATTAGTACGACGTCAAATAACTCAGCATAATGGTAAAATATACTTATGTGAATCATGTTTGCAGTTTTTTATCGATGGACTCAAGTTCAGATCACACAAATGTAATAAAATTTTACAGGTTTTGCCTGAAAAAGATTCATTTTTAAAGTTCAAGCACTATGAGAGACAGCAAAAAATAAACTTTGTGATTTATGCTGACTTTGAGTGTCTTTTATTAAATGTTAACGAGCAAAAATCAGAAAACACTGAAACATTAAAGAAGCATCAACCTTCTTGTTTTGGGTATTATATTTGCTGCTCGCACAATCAAGACCTAAATAAATATGTATCATATAGAGGCACTGATTGCGTGCAAGTATTTATCAAATCATTAATTCACGATGCTAAGCTCATTCATGAAATATTGTTAGAGAAAAAGACAATGCTACCTTTGACACACGATCAAGAAACACAGTACCAAAATGCAACTGTATGTCATATATGCACTGAACTGTTATTTGATGATAAAGTACGAGATCATGATCATGTTACATCAATATTTAGAGGAGCTGCACACTCTCATTGTAACTTGATGCATAGAGTGTGCCCATTCATTCCAGTAGTATTTCATAACCTATCAGGTTATGACGCACATTTGTTTATCGAAGAATTAATGAAATATGAAGGAACTGTCAGAATTATTCCAAAGTCGAAAGAAAAGTATCTTTCAATCACGAAAGTTATCGACTCAGCTAAAAGTTCACGTTCTTTCGAAATTAAGTTCATTGATTCTTTCCAATTTTTAAATTCAAGTCTCGATATGTTAAGCAAAAGTTTATCTGAAAATGACTTCATTCATCTATCAAAGGAGTTTAGAGATGATAAACAAATAAAACTTCTCAGACAAAAAGGTATTTATCCGTATGATTATATCGATAGTTGGTTGAAATTTAGTGAAATAGAGCTTCCTCCTAAATCGAGTTTTCTGAACTCGTTAAGTGGCTTGCACATATCCGAGAATGAATACGCACACGCTCAAAATATATGGAGTAGTTTTAAAATATCGAACCTTGGACAGTATACAGATTTATACTTGAAAACGGATGTGTTTTTGCTGTGCGATATATTTGAAAAATTTAGATTGACGAGTTTACTATATTATAAACTAGATCCTGCCTATTATATTACAGCACCTAGCCTAAGTTGGGACGCAATGCTTTTTCATACTAATGCTAAATTAGAACTAATTAATGATATTGAAATATATCAAATGCTGGAAAGCGGTATTCGTGGGGGATTAGCACAGTGTTCATTACGCCATGCTACGGCTTCTAATAAATATTTACCAAACTTTGATCAATCAAAACAATCGTCTTTTCTTATTTATTTAGACTGCAACAACCTATATGGCTTTGCAATGACAAAAAAATACCCTATTGCTGAATTCAAATTTTTGTCACCAGATGAAATAAATCATTTTAATGTAATGAATATTTCTGATGATAGTGATTATGGCTATATTTTAGAAGTTGATTTGTTATACCCAGATCACTTACATAAATCACACCAAGATCTACCTTTTGCTGCTGAAAAAATTATACCTCCTGGAAGTAAGACTAAAAAATTAATCGCAAGCTTATATGATAAATTTCACTATGTCATTCACTACATACATTTGAAACAATGTATAAAACATGGTCTAATATTGAATAAAATACATCGCATTATAAGTTTTAGACAGGAATGTTTTTTGAAACCGTATATCGATCTGAATACTTCTCTCAGACAATCATCAAAAACACCATTTGAACGAGATTTTTTCAAGTTACTTAATAATTCAATTTTCGGTAAAACTATTGAAAATAAAAGAAAGCAGGTAGACGTCAAATCAAGGGTGACAAAGGTTTAAAATATCGTAAAATCATAAAACCTCTATTTTCTCAACAAAATGTGATAAAAAAAAATAAAAAACCAAACTTAATGAACAAAACAAAAAGCGGTGGCTTCATGCCACTACTTAAAAAATACAAAAGTAATACAGATTATATATTTTGGGATGATCCTAATGAATTGATTGAAAGGCTAAAACTATTGATTGCATCAAAAAGTGCTGGCAATACTAATCATGATAATGAAATTTTATCAATCATTGAAGAACTAAAAGAAGCTGGTATTATAAGAGAATAAAAGGTCTTACGCAACATATTATAAATTAGTAACGAAAAGAGCTTTGATTATGAATGTCGATAGACTTAAAAAGCAAAAAGAAGTAATAAACGTGCTAAATAGTACAGTTATACCGACATCGTGTGAATTTAAATCTTATAATAGGTTTAACGAAAACAATATTGATAAATGTCATGCTGAAATTTTTAAAAAAATTGAGAATATTGATAAGTTGATAATAATTTTATTTGCCAAAATAAAAAAACTAGAACAAAATATTAATATTGTAGATCTTGCGGGCAAAATAAACAAGCATTATGAGCAAAGCAGATGTTGTAAACGAAATATGTAAAAGTGCTCGAATTAATTATCCTAGAAGAAATGTAATATTAAAGGATATAGACGATCTTTGGCAAGCTGATTTAATAGACATGCAAGCAATGTCCAGAGTTAATGGTGGTTATAAATACATATTAGCAGTTATTGATTGTTTTTCGAAATTTGCATGGGCTTGTGGATTAAAGAAAAAGAGTAAAGACCAGGTATCTAATGCTTTTAAAACGATATTAGAAAATAAACGTATTCCAAAAAATCTACAGACTGATCGTGGGGAAGGAATTTTATAATGATCAGTTCCAAAATATGATGAATAAATTTAATATTAATCATTATTCTACTTATTCTACTAAAAAAGCTTCTATTGTAGAAAGATTTATAAGAACCCTTAAGAATAAGTTGTATAAAGAGTTTCACTTAAATGGAAATTATAAATGGAATAATAGAGTACTCGATAAAACAGTGTTTAAATATAATAATACTGTACATAGAACTATTGGTTTGCCTCCAGTAGCAATTAATCAAGCTAATAAAATAATAGTCTTACAAAGGTATACAAAACTTACTCATGAAAAGCAAAATAATATAAAATGAAAAAAGTTTCAAGTTGGAGATTTTGTGAGAATAAGCAAGTATAAAGCTTGTTTCGAAAAGAGCTATACACCTAACTGGTCAACAGAAATATTTAAGATTAAAAAAGTACAAAAAACTAACCCCACGACGTATATAATAGAAGATTTAAAATGTCGTCCTATACTCGGAGCGTTTTACTCGCAAGAACTTCAAAAAAGTAAAAATTATGATATTTATTTAGTTGAAAAAGTTTTAAGAAGAAAAGGAAACGATGTATATGTTAAATGGCTAGGCCTTCCGACTAGCGAA
This sequence comes from Anania hortulata, assembly GCA_963576865.1. Lineage (NCBI taxonomy): Eukaryota > Metazoa > Arthropoda > Insecta > Lepidoptera > Crambidae > Anania > Anania hortulata. Next base: position 12,703,225 of record OY756402.1, read on the forward strand.
AATAGTTGGATAAATAAAAAAAATGCATTGTAGACACATTGTTTGAATCTGATCATCAATTAATTTTAGTACCTATTTATTACATAGCAAAAAAATATATAAAAATAAATAAATAAACATTTGAGTTTAAAAAAATAATTCCATGAGTAAAGTCGAGTTAATCGGTATGTTAATAGTAAGTGCTTACGCTTGCATTCGTAGCCTGTTGTTTACAAACTTGCGCGCTTCGATCACTACCGCAGTTCGATTCAGTATCTGACGGGAAGAGCCTGCACTCATTTTTACTCCGCGCGCAATAAAGATCGCGTGAGTAATTTAATTGCATTTTCTAAACCTCTTTACCAGTATTTTCTTAGTAGTGATAATTATTTAAGCCATTGCTCGGTATTGTTCCCTCATTATATTGTAAATCATAAAACAACACACACCATTATAATAACACGTCTATCTTTTTTTTTAAATATGAAAAAAAGAGCAAGTACGAGAGAGTTTTGTGATTTAAGGAACGATTCATCAAGAACAAGTTTAAAAACATTGTATCACGTACTAAAAAACATATAAATAAGGTAAAACCTAAATGCAAAAAGGCTCTGATGAAATTAGCATACGCAACGGCTCAAGAATTAGCATCGGACTTACCAATAAATATACCAAGAATTATACCTGTACCCAAAACTGGTGGATTTCTTCCTTTAATACCGATATTTGCCGGGCTATCTGCTGCTGGTAGTTTAGTTGGAGGGGCTTCCGGAATCGCGAAAGCAATAAATGAATATAAAACAGCTAAAAAACGATTGCTAGAACTGGAACGGCATAATAAGCAAGTAGAAGCAGTTTGTATTGGTAAAGGAATGCATCTTAAGCCCTATAAAGATGGATTAGGGATTTTTGTTACCAAGAAAAAAAACTGAATTCTAGGCTACCCAAAAGAGCTTTAACTAATATAGATATTATGACACACTCATATAATATCCCGTTTTTCCGTGGTGTATTTATGAGAGATGAGTTACCAAATAGGCCGTTGCCTATAGAATGTGCGATCATAAATCTTGATACTTCTAAGCACTCTGGTACTCATTGGGTAGCCTATGTAAAGTTAAATGATTATATAGAGTATTTTGATATTTACGGTAATTTAAAACCACCAAAAGAATTAATAAAATATGTAGGATTGAACATAAATTATAACTATGATAACTTACAAAAAACACATGTATATAAATGTGGGCATTTATGTTTAAATTTTTTAAAATCATTTTGGAAAAAAACAAGATATATGTGTTAAAATAGTTTTGTTCATTTCTGTAATTCTATAATATATAATTATAATAAATCGATAATCTATACATTACGTTATAGTCTGTGATAGGAACTGCACGACATCTCTTTGTAATTAATTGATTATGCCTTAATATTCAATTAAAACTTCTTATTAATATCAGTTATACACAGTAGCTATATGAAAATATCATGTTAATATTTAATAAATGTTTAACTTCGCAAAGCAAACCTAATATTTCACTTTGTATATCGAAAGACGATAGACGTGTCAGTAGAATTAAAACGAAAAAAATTAGTAAAGAAAATAAAAAGTTTTTACAGGATCTAGGATTTAAATTACAAAATGTTGCAAATCTCAGATCTTCCGCATCATGACAACTCAATTGAGAGCTATGAAATCCATAGTTATAATCCATATAGTAACAGCTTTAAAGACAATGATGAAATTAGAATACCTATTCACCAACAAGACATATATGTCTTACCTTCAGGCAGTTCTATTTACATAGAAGGTTATGCCAGCGTGACTTCAAAAGATTTAACAGGAAAATTATCAAAAAAAGATATAAATTTTATTAACAACCCAATCTTGTATTTGTTTCAAGATATACGGTATGAATTAAACGGTGTAGAAATAGATCGCATTAAAAATGCTGGTATAACTACTACAATGAAATCCTTAATCTCGATTAATGAAGGTGAAAATAAAGCTGCGGCAGTTTGGGGGTGGAAAATAAATGGTACAAAACTGAAAGATGGTCGTTTCAGTGCTATTATTCCATTAAACAAAATATTAGGATTTGCTGAGGACTACAACAAAATAATTTTGAATTGTAAACATGAACTTATATTACAAAGAAGTAGTTCTGTTTCAAACTGTGTAACTGTGGAGAGCACTGATGATAATGTAGAAATAGAGATTCAAAAAATTCAATGGCGTGTTCCGCATATAAAAGCTTCTGATCGCAGTAAATTATTATTACTAAAACATTTAGAAAAAGATCGTCCTGTGCAGCTAGCGTTTAGGAATTGGGATCTATACGAATATCCGTTATTACCAAAAACTACTAAACATTCATGGTCAGTCAAAACTACTTCTCAGTTGGAAAAACCAAGGTTTGTTATTTTCGGCTTGCAAACTAATAGAAAGTGTAATAACACTAAAAGCTCATCGTTATTTGATCATTGTAAAGTAGTTAACCTTAAGTTATTTTTGAATTCACAATACTTTCCTTATGACTCATTAAATTTGAAATTTGATCAGGGTAAATACAGTATATTATATGAGATGTACGCTCATTTTCGTCAGTCGTATTATAATGCTGGTGTAGATCCTTTACTCGACTTAGTTCAATTTAAGGAAAAGGCGCCATTATTTGTAATTGACTGCTCTCGACAAAACGACTCGCTTAAAACCGGACCAGTAGATGTACGGATAGAAATTGAATGTTCTGAAGATATTCCAGATAATACAACAGCTTATTGTCTGATTATAAATGATCGCCTTTTCGAATATAAACCCTTAAGCAACATTGTAAGAAAAATATCATGAATGTGATTCTTGATGTACAAGGATTCAAAAACGAACATAACGAATTTATTCCAAAAGAAATAGCAATCTTGTGGAATAGACATATTTTTGTAGAATTGATAAAATCACCATACCCATTTTATTATTTAACGAAGAAAGAACGCTTACAAGTAGCTTGGATAGAAAAAAATAGAGGATTTTTGTGGAATCAGGGACATGTGCCTTACTTGAATTTAAAAAATACTTTACATGATTTTTTGAAGGATAAATGTATATTCACTAAAGGTTGTGAAAAAGTGTTGTGGATAAAAGATATGGTCAATAACAATAACATTTATAATTTAGAAGATATAAATTGTCCTAGTTTAGTAAAATTGTATGAAAAATATTTAAATTCTTTAGATGTTGTGACGAAGAACCCTTTCAGCTAGCTCAGCCTGAGTTCCTCGTCAGCGTATTTATTACTGGCCCCAGCCCGCCGTGCGTGCGGTGAGGGGATGTGTACCTAATTTGGGGTAACCTACCAGGGATTGACCAGAGAAACCAACGTGACGTTTTCACACTATATATTTAACAGTTCCACAATAGTTACTTAATGTTAATGCACTCCTAACACTTAACCTAAGCCTAGGCTATGACTGCTGTCTGACTGCCGTCACGGCTGGACGGCGAGATAGGGCGACGAGGATCTACGCGGTTCCCTACGGGACGGATTCTGGAGCGGTAACGAGATCGCGTCCTACGCGGTAGGTATATCGACGCGGGGCGTGGCGGGTGTTCGGTTAGTTTATATCTACGTTCTCACTACGGGAAATGAAGGCTGGCATGCGGAGTCGTATGCGACACTAAGCCGCAAGAGCATTCGGGCCGGGGATGGGTTCACCGCAGGAGCGCGGTCAAGGTTAGGGAGTGAAGGTTTGCCGTCATACGGTAACCGCTAGCTCTGCTAAACCTTCGGATTGGGAGGTGGATCGGGTAACTTAACTAAGTTAGTAGGGAACACGGGTCAACAAATCGTCAAAGTTCCACTATGCCAAGGCAATGGAAATGGGTGACGTGCGCGCGCGAAGACGTCTTGCCAGGGCCGTAGAACTCGGACGACTGTCCCGGAGCTGCCTCCCACCACGCCTTATATATTGGTGCGCGAGCGCTTGCGGGCGCGTAGGGTTGTCAAATATCGGTTCGCGTGTTAGGGATGTCTCGCCGCCGGATCCTCGTTACAATGTTATAAGCTGTATTTATCATAATAACATCTGCGCTTTAAAAAATGTACTCTGTCTAGATAAGTGGTGTAGAGATAATGATGTTTTAATTTCTTATAAATAAAGTAAATAAATTAAAAAGAATAAATACCTGTTTTATTTCCTTGTCTATCATACCTAATTTTTTTCGACAATGAGAGTTAAATAACTTGATTCTTAGATGACAAAAACCTAATCTTGTCTTATTGCTGAATATAAAGTAAATGCAATAATATAAAAATAGAAAGTTTTTCAATAAATTCTTAATAGTGGATGAATAATCACGCGGGTTGTGTTGTTATTAATAATAAGTCAGTTGATTTTAAGGTTTTGCATAACAAGTGGAAACTTAACTAAAAGAAGCAAAAGAAAAAAAGAACAAAATTCAGATACAATCAAGTCAATAGAACGATTAAAAGTACTATTTGCATCACGAGAAGTTGGTAACTCTGAAGTAGATAAAGAAATTTATGCTAAAATCAAGGAACTACACAAAGCTGGCATTATAAACATAGTAAATAAAAAGCATTCATCAGGAAAATTAAGCAGTTGCATTACAGTAAACAAGTCATCAATACTGTAATGAATGAACTAATATTGAGAAACTTTATCCTAATCTTTGGTATGAATAGCTAACACTATGAATAATGTAAAAATTGAGCAACCTGGATTAAAAGAAATCCACACACCTTGTTTTAACAATTCATTTATTCATTCAAATATTCACTTTTTATTACTCAACGTACGTAAACGTTGAGTAATGAAAAGTGAATAGTTGAATGAATAAATGAAAAGTGAAAACAAGGTGTGTGGATTTCTTTTGATCCAGGTTGCTCAATTTTTAACTACTAACCCTAATAATTTGTTCAATGGGATAATAACATTAAAATATCCTTTTTTTAGTGTCACACCTTTTAAATTCCAACCCCAAACTGCTGCAGCTTTGCTTTCACCTTCATTCATGAATATATAAGACAATTAGCGATTTAGACTATTACTGCTTAAAAAAAATATCACTCCGACAAAAACATTTATTAAAATTATTACAAAGATACAAATATTCTAAGTGCTAAAATTAAATAATCCGTAATTAAACAATGCTAGTGAACGTCCGTCCGATCCGATGGTCGCAAGCAAAAGAGGCCGATGCCCTGCCGGTGTCCCCGCTCGCCAGGTTGCGCTCCCCTCTCCGTCTCGTACCACCATAACGCCACTATGACGTCACAGCCGAAGACACGCCCCCTGGGGCCTATTCTTCAGCTAATTCGGCCGTTCCTGAAGTCGGCTCGTCCTCGACCGCAGCATCTTCAGGCAGCACCTGACGTGGTCGTGATGGTTCAGTGTGGACCTCCGCTTGTACTTCTTGTATGTTTCCCTCCGTCGTTCTTTCGGAGTCCAAGAAGTCGTCCTCGTCGGCGGCACCTATTGGCAACATTGTTGGTGTAAGAACACAATAAAAAGCGTAAAAACAAACACTCATTTTACATGAGATAACAGAAAAGAAGTAAAAAGAACAGTTTATTTTTATGTTAAACGGGGCCTAGGACGTAAAACATAAAAATAGACACTATAAACACTAGCAGAGCCCTCAGGGTACCAGATTTCATCGAGTACAGAGCCCTCAGGATGTACCACAGGCAGAGCCCTTAGGGTGCCAAACAACAACATCAAGTACAGAGCCCTCAGGATGTACCACAGGCAGAGCCCTCAGGGTGCCAAACAGCAACAAGCGGTAATACAACTAGGCTATCAGAGGGTTATAAATTATTACGCGCAGAGCCCTCGGGATGCGCACCATGCATAGCCAAACCGCATACTCATACTTACATTCGAAGAATGCCGCGCACACATCGGGGGTCCACTCTCCTCGCCACAATATCATGTGTTGAGCCGCAGCTTGCGTGCTCTTACCATATGACCCACTGACTAGTCGAAGCTCATATCGACCTTGTGGCAATATTTTCGTGACGGCGTATGGGCCTCGCATCCCGGAGTCTAACTTGCCGGTAGACTGGCTTGTCTTCCTCACGAAAACCAGGTCATCAATGCGGAAGGGCTGGGGCACTCTGCGGCGCTCGTTCACACGAGCATCCTACTGCGCTCGATTCTCTTCGAGGAGCCCACTGGCGCGTTGCCGCGCCAGCTCACGCAGAGCTTCTCGGTTCGGACTGGCGGCTTCATACGCGATGTCGCGAACCACGGATCGTATGACAGGCGTTGCACCATCACTGCCAATTAATAAATTTAAAGGTGAACATTGAGTGGATTTCTGTAAGGTAATATTCAGGTTGAGCTGTAACTTCCACAAAATTTTAGACCAACTTTCCTGTCGAAAGTTTGTTTCCACTCGAATTATATTCATGACAGTACGACAGTACCGCTCAACCTGCCCATTACTTTGATGCATCTCTGCGGTTATAAAATGAATCTTACTACCTAAATCTCTAATCCAGTTACAAAATGATGAGCTCTCATATATTCGTCCTCGATCAGATACAATTAAACGAGGCGAATAACATTTTCAAAAATGTGTTTTAGTTCATTAGTATCTTGTCTAAAAATCGGATACAATAAGCAAAATTTGGTAAAAGCCTATTATTAAAATAACAAATTTATAGCCATTCGAGTCTGGCAGTGGCCCTAAGACATCTGTATGCACGGTATCGAAAGGAATACTAGGTTTTTGCCACGAGCTAATAGGCTGCAAAGGTTGACGCGGCACTTTCTTGTGTGATAAGCAAACAATACAGTGTCGAATGTATTTTCTAACAAATGATCGTAATCCCGAAAACGAAAAGTGACGGAGTATTAAATCAATTGTTTTATCCGCACCGATATGTTGATGTTCATCGTGGAAGATTCGCAGTAAGCTTAGGCGGTGACCTTTAGGGATGTAACATAAAAACCGGGGTTGTTCTCCAGCTACATCAAGTTTGTAATATAAGACATCATTACGTTTTACATAACGGTTTGAATCAAGCTCACCGTCGTTTAACTTCTGCAAAAGCGTTTCTTCGTCCGCGGCCTGCGCTATCTGAGCCCAGTTATGTGGCCTTGGAATTTGGCACATATTAATTGCATTACGGATCAAGTAATCGGCATGTGATAGCGCAGTCCCCTTACGATACTCAAGATCAAAATCGTAGTCCTGTAAATACATCCACCACCTAGCTATCCTAGGCAGCAGATTTTTTTTGCGTTGGGTCAGTTTCAAGGCATTGCAATCTGTTACAACTTTAAACGTATTACCAATTAAATAATGTCTAAAATGTTGCAAAGCCTTAAGCACAGCCAGCGTTTCTAACTCGTATGAGTTGTAACGCGGCTCTGCTCCCTGAGTTACTTTACTGAAGTACGCAACCGGTCGTTTGCGACCTTCAGCATCGGTTTGCAGTAACACCGCACCGTATCCTCGCGACGACGCATCAGTATGCACTTCTGTGGCCAACGAAGGGTCATAAATAGCCAGTACAGGTTCGTTGGTTAACCGCTCAATAATGTCTTTACGAACCCGTTCGTGCTCGTCGGTCCACTGAAATTGCACACCTTTACGAAGTAAATCAGCAATACAAGCCGTGTTTGGAATCCAGTCACTCCTTTCACGACAAAGATGCACCGCGACGTGTTGCTCAAAATAAATGAGTAGGATCTTACCATCTACGAAGCATTTTGTATGTTAAAATCACTTTGCCTCGGACCGCCATCACGCGCGCATCATTTTGTACTTAACTTATAATATTGGGTCATTATATAATTATTTCAAGTTTTGAGTTTGATTTCTTTAAAAGAACTTCAGTATGTTCAAGTAGAAACATATTCATGAGGGGAACCGCGAATTTCAAGAAAGACGATACCATTTAGAAGAATTCAAGAAACGATAACGGGTAGTATCGGGTCATCGGGGCAAGGTGGGTGACCTTAGGAAGAAGGCTTGAAGAGGATTCTCAGCTTTGAAGGCGGGCAGAGGAGCAGCTAAAGCTTCACACCGTCAGCGGATTCCTTGAGATAAGTGTCCAATTTCATTTTCCTTGTTACCCATACTTACCTATCCAGTCATTCCTAAATATTCATTACTACCTATTCCTACTTCCTATCGTCATTTTATATGGTCAAAACTAGTGTCACACATTGTTTTACAGGCATTATAGGTACGTGAATATCGTAATTTATGCACTTTGCAAGCACGAGGCGTAAATTATTGCATCACTCAGCGAAAATAATCTACCTACATTTTGAAAATATTTAAGAAAAATTTAATATTTCATCTAGAAACCAGCTTAATTATATACTTGTTCTTAAACATTAAATTAAATTTAGATTTCTCATTCAAATATTTTGGCCTTTGTCATAGATTCAAAGTTTTAAGCAGATTTTAGCGACTTTAGTAACCAGTCAGTTAACGTATCTACAGATTTTATCGATATAAATATGTTAGGTCTTAAGAGTTAATTTTGTAGCATTAAAATATAAAATACCGATATTTATTTGTATAACGTTCAAATAACGATTACTAACGTTACTGAGTTTGTGTAACTTTGTCGATTATTAAACTGGCAACACCACACGGAGACTGGCTCGGTGGGGTAAGCTGGGAGAGAGGCATTCTTTGTGACGGAGCTGAGACGAAAGGTTGTGAACAAAAGCAAGAATAAAAGTATATCTGTGTCAATCCTGGGAGTTTTATTACAATTCAGAAGTGGTAAGTACCTTTAATTTTTGTTATAACGTGTTAAGTATAACGGCCATGCTAATAAACCCTTTTGGAATCTCGACTAAAAGCTATTTAGAAAGTGCTACCTTCAACTTATTTGCTATTTTGTATAGTGCAACGGCAAAATTTTGAACAGCACCATTGAAAAGTGACAATAATTATTCATATTGAAAGTCGTACTGCTTATCCACAATAAAATTACTGCACGTATTATAAGTATGTACTTACTCTGATCTTTATATATATTTTTTTCTATACCATGTGGTAATCCTTTCAAATCAATGACATCGCTGAGAATAAGTAGCCGTTAATGTTTACTATCGTCTTATTATCTATCATTTTGCACGAATAGTTTAATATTTCGAGTTCACCCTTCATTATTCACACTTATTTGGAATTCGACTCGTGTTCACCAGGGAAGGTTGGTCTCAAGGTCAACCAAAGTATTTTCTAACGGCGTGTGATTGGTTGTACTGGGGTAATCCGTTCAAATCAATGACATCGCTGAGAATAAGTAGCCGTTAACGTTTGCTATCGTCTTATTATCTATCATATTGCACGGATAGCATATTATTTTGAGTTTACCCTTCATTATTCACACTTATTTGGAATTCGACTCGTGCTCACCAGAGAAGGTTGGTCTTAAGGTCAACCAAAGTATTTTCTAACGGCGTGTGATCGGTTGTACTGGGGGTGTTAGGGGGTGAGATTTTTTGTTATTTTTTACGTAGGACCCTTGGTTTTCGAGATAATTCGGAAAATGTGTTTTAAATATTTTAACCTGTAGAACAATTAATCTAGTTAAATAGTCCAATGATAAAACCTACAGATTGTTTGAACATATACATAGTTGGTTGTTTCGAGTTCCAGAACGATGGAGAGGTCGCATTCCCGCCGCCTGGAGACTCCTCCAGTTGATGTGGAATTACGAGATCAAAGGATAAACGAAGGAGATCGACGTAGCCGAAGTCGCACTCGTGAAGAGAACATATCAGAGCGTCGCCGTAGCCGCCTGAACGAGAGCCGGAGTTCATGTGAAGACAGGCTTCGTATGCTGGAGCGAGAAATTGAACGAGAACGCAAACGATTTCGAGATCTTGAAGACATGGACCGGGAACGGAGCCGTTTTCGAAGAACCGTGAGTAATCTACGAGAACTTAATCAAACCCACACGCGTCGCTCCGAAGGTGTTCCAACTGCTGAGGGCGAAGTGCGCTCTCGTAGACGACGGCGCAGCCCAAGCAGAAGTGATGATGGTCCTGAACCACGTAGATTGAGGAACGAGAAAGATAACCAACGATCGAATAAATCTGCCAGTCCTACTTTTTCAACCAAAGATCTTATTAGTATTCTTAGTTCGCTTAAGAATTTACCGCCTCAGCCGTCGACGTCAGCCGCACCTATTACCAATTCCTTGAATAATCACAAAAATATTCTGCCTGAATTTGATCCATCATCAAAAAGCCAACGTATAGATATTTGGTTAAACAAGGTGAATGAGTGTGCGACAGTCTACGGCTGGGACGATAAGACAACCACCCATTTTGCCATGCAGAAACTGTAGGGTTTGGCCAAAACCTGGTATGAAAGTTTACCATCAATACTGTATACATGGGCCGAGTGGCAAAGTAAATTAGTGAACGCATTTCCATGTGAGCAAAATTATGGCCAAACCCTGGAAGATATGCTTAAAAGAAAAAGTAGAGTTAACGAACCAATAGAAGTGTATTTTTACGAAAAACTGGCTTTATTGAACCAATGCAATATTGACGGTAAGCGAGCCGTTGACTGCATTATACACGGGTTGACAGATAGAACAATAAAATCTAGTGCTATTACCTTACGGTGTTCCCATCCGGAGCAATTGCTACAGTTTTTAATGAGCAATAAGGAAATATCTCAACCTTTTGATCGGACGCCGTACAAGTTTAAAATAGGAACTGATAACAGTGCAATAGGTAGTAACAATAACACACCGAAAGTAACTAAGGTATCCAATCAAAATAGTAGTATATTCTGTTACAACTGCAAGGAAAAGGGGCACCCGTTTCTAAAATGTCCTAAGCCTATACTGAGGTGTTCTAAATGTAACAGAATAGGTCATAAAACAGATAGTTGTTATAGTAACACTAAAGAAGGCAAGGCGGATAATACGCAAAAGACTATGCGCATTTCAAATGCGAATCCAAATTCAAAGTTTTTTAAGGAAATTATTGTAAATGATGTTGCAACAAAAGGCTTTATTGATTTCGGTAGCGAAGTATTTTTAATTAAGGAATCCCACGCGTCACTTTTAAACTTGCCCTATAGTAGTGACACAACGGTCTTGAAAGGTTTTGGTAATGGAATAGTACGCACTCTCGGTAATGTAACGGTAGAAATTTCGATTGACGGGGTTGCGGCTAATGTCGTTTGTCAGGTAGTCAGTGATAGATATTTAGAACTACCTATGCTAATAGGACAGTCGTTCACTGAATAACAGCATGTTGCCGCTTACAAGACTGCGGAGAAACTCAGCTTCTTTGATATTAGCAATGAAATGCCCTTTTCGCAAACTGAAATAAATAGTTTGGTTACGCTTAAGTTAGCTGCAGTCACGGATATGAACATTTTTGGACTAGCTAGTATCAAAACGAAAGTAGAACCTCAAGTAGATGGTGAAATTTTAGTAGACAGTAAAATCGTTAGTAAACCTCCACAGCAGTTTTCTGTTTTAGGAGGAGTATACCCGGTGAAAAGAGGAACAATCCATCTCTTAGTGTCCCCAGTATCATCTCATAGTTTTATCCGAGAGGGAATGATTGTTAGTCGCGGTACGGAGGTTAAGGTAGTGAATAGGATAGCAACTTCCACTAAGGAACTGTCAGAGTCTTGTACATTTGACAAGACCCAAGTACGGGTAGGATCAAAGATTGGGGAAACTTACCGGGAAAAACTTTTGTCACTTCTAGATAGATATCGGCATTGTTTTGCGTCCTCCTTAAATCAGCTGGGGTGTACTAATGTCACGGAAATGAACATTGAGGTAAATACTAAAAAGCCTATCGTTTACCGACCATATAGACTGTCGTACAAAGAGCGGGAGGACGTGCGTGAAATGATAAATGATATGTTAGACTCGGGGATTGTAAGAGAGAGTGTATCTGAGTATGCTAGCCCTATCATTTTAGTACGAAAAAAGGATGGTAAATTTAGAATGTGTGTGGACTACAGAATGTTGAACTCAGTCACGATTAAAGAACGTTATCCTATGCCTAATATTGAAGACGAAATTGCACGTCTATCTGGGCAGGCATACTTCGTGACACTGGATTTAACATCAGGTTATTACCAAGTGCCCTTATCCGAGGATTCACGGCCATTAACATAGTTTGTTACACCGGACGGCCAGTACGAGTTTAACCGTATGCCGTTCGGTCTGGCAAACGCGCCGGCGGTCTTCCAAAGGATGATGCATAAGGTCTTGGGTCCAGCACGTTACGATGGTGCCACGGCATATATAGATGACGTTTTGATATACGGCCGTGATATTGACGAATGTCTGGCTAGGTTGGAAAAAGTCCTAAAGTTATTAGAACAAGCAAACCTTACTCTGAATCTAGAAAAATGTAAGTTTTTGATGAACAAAATCAATTATTTAGGGTATGAGATAAGCGCAGACGGAATTAGACCAGGGGATAAAAAAATTCAGTGTGTAGTAGATTTCCCTTGCCCAACTGATCAACACACAGTTCGACAGTTTCTGAGTCTTGTAGGATATTTTCGCAAATTCATTCAAAACTTCGCCACGTTGGCACATCCTCTGACAACATTACTTACCAAAGATGTAGTCTGGACCTGGACCCATGAGCAAGAGACTGCATTTAAAAATCTCAAGGACAGATTAGTAACCAGGCCTATACTTGCAATCTTCAATCCTAAGTCTCAGACGGAACTGCATACCGACGCTAGCAAGCTGGGGATTGGAGGTGTTTTACTCCAAAAATCGCCCGAAGACAATATTTACCGACCTGTCGCATATTACAGTCGTAAGACTTCCCCTGAAGAAAAAAATTTTCATGCTTATGAGCTTGAAACACTAGCTGTAATATGTTCTTTGAAGAAGTTTAGAGTGTATTTATTAGGGCAAGTTTTTAAAATAGTGACTGACTGTAGCGCACTTAGGTCTACCTTTTCAAAACGAGACATTCTTCCTCGAATTGCGAGATGGTGGCTGCTTATGCAGGAGTTTCAATGCTCGGTTGAGTATCGTCCTGGAGTAAAGATGGCCCATGTAGATGCACTTTCTCGAAATCCGATAACCGACGTTGAAACTGCACACGTTTCAGAACATTACCCCTCAGTCATGAATATTAGTAATGAAGACTGGTTGCAAACTTTACAGTTGGGTGACACGGAGCTATGTAGGATTCGAGGTATATTAGAGTCAGGTTTAGATGAGAGCGGTCTCAAATATATATCAGACAATTATCTTATAAAGGACAATAAATTATATCGATATTTGAACGGAAATAGAGATAATATACGTTGGGTTGTACCAAAGGGTGCAAGGTGGCAGTTATGTCGTATTAATCACGACGACATTGGACATTTTGGGGTTGAAAAGACTTTGGAACGTATAAAGAAATCGTACTGGTTCTCCAAAATGTCAAGATTTATAAAAAAATACGTTAATGCATGTATCGAATGTGCCTATGCCAAGAAAAATAACGTCGCGAAAGAAGGGTATTTACATCCGATACCTAAGGTTAAAGTCCCGTTCCATACACTACATATTGACCACCTTGGACCCTTTGTCAGATCAAAGCGAGGCAACTCTTACCTACTGGTAATTGTCGATGGGTTCACCAAGTTTGTATTTAGTAAACCGGTGCGTAATACAAAAACTCAAAGCGCAATCAGAGTATTAGATGATATTTTCTATACATTTCGAGTCCCAGACCGTGTTGTCAGCGATAGAGGAACATGCTTCACATCACATGCATTTAAAAGGTTTTGCCTTGATAAAGGTATAAAACATGTTCTGAACGCTGTGGCTAGTCCGAGGTCCAACGGGCAAGTAGAAAGGTACAACCGCACCATCCTTAACTCGCTAACAGCTCAGAATCTAAATTGCGACGAAAAAGAATGGGACGATGCGGTTGGAAAAGTGCAATGGGGATTGAATAACACGCACCAAAAGACAACGGGTAGGACGCCATCGGAAATGATGTTTGGTACGTGCATGAATTCTGAAATTAATCCTAGACTTAATGAGATTCGACAAGAAACTCGCGAACTTAATGATATAACTGCTATTAGGGAGGAAGCCCAAAAAACAATTATTGTTGAGCAAAAAAAACAAAAGCAGAGGTACGACAAAAATAGGCGACCCGCTAGAGTTTATAATGAGGGGGATTTGGTAAAATTAACAAAGGTTGCTTTTACCAATGACGGTAAAAGTAAGAAACTACATCCAGCTTACATAGGTCCGTATCGCATCGTCTCGGTGTTAGGGAATGATAGGTATAGAGTAGCTGCTATACCAGGTTTAACAGGTACGAAAAACAAACGGCAAACTACTGTCGCCACCGATCGAATGTTGCCTTGGGTCAATATAGCTGCTTTAGAAGTCAATGAATCGGATATAACCGATAGTGATTTAAGTGAATCTGAAAATGATAAAAGTAGTAATAACGTTTGATTGTTATCTGAGATATGTCAAAATCTGGCCACAGTTTATTGTATTACTGTTAATGTTTCTAGTTAATTATATGTAAGAATGTTGTTGAAAATTTGAAAAGGGTTGAGTTGATAAACCTGTGAGAATGGAATGGGTTCACAGTTTGTCAAATACGGGTTATATTTGGTTGCGAGAATGGATGGGTTCGTAACCGAAATAGCAAGTTAGGGAGTGTTCTGCATTCGCAAGAATGGATGGGTTTGCGAATGAAGACCGTCCCTATGGTTTCATGTGATTTTGTAAGAATGGATGGGTTTACAGATCACATGTAACTTAAAAATGTTAAAAGTGTTAATTTATGGATGCTATTTATTTTTAAGTGTGTTCAGTGGGTCAAACACAGATTTGTAGTATGTAGGATTTTGTGGTTAGATCGGTATAATATGGAATATGTTTATAGTAATCGTTGTAAGAATGGATAGGTTTACAACAATCATGTACAAAAAAATTATTTGCTCTACGGGAATGGATGGGTCCGAAGAGCAGAACTGTGTACATTTTAGTGTATAATTATATTAGCGTCTATTATTAATTGTAGCGTATGATATGTATTTTTTTCTTCATTGTAAATTTAGATTAATAACAATAGGAATGTCGACACTATCGATTATTTATTTGCTAAATAGTTCATTGCCCTCTTTTACGATATTTGCAAATTGTAAAAAACTTGTCTCTGTTGGTGCATGAGGACATGCACAATGTCAGGATGGGCGAATGTTAGGTCTTAAGAGTTAATTTTGTAGCATTAAAATATAAAATACCGATATTTATTTGTATAACGTTCAAATAACGATTACTAACGTTACTGAGTTTGTGTAACTTTGTCGATTATTAAACTGGCAACACCACACGGAGACTGGCTCGGTGGGGTAAGCTGGGAGAGAGGCATTCTTTGTGACGGAGCTGAGACGAAAGGTTGTGAACAAAAGCAAGAATAAAAGTATATCTGTGTCAATCCTGGGAGTTTTATTACAATTAGAAACTTCTTAATTAACGTATTTGCCGAACATTGCAGTTTGGCGCGATTTATCAAGTCAGAATCAGAGGCTCGTCTGCTAGCAGTCCGTGGTGCTGTTGGTCAAGCGTGCTGCTCCTCCCTGCGAGAGTTACTAAAGCGAGGAGCGTGATATTTCGTTTTTTTTACATTCTTAATACCAACCTACCTACCTACTTGTTTACATTGAGCTTGCTTCTCGATAGTCTTAATGAACAATACTAGTGCAGAATGTTCCGCTAAGGAATTAAGGGACTTAATCGTTCGCAGAAGCTCGGTAAAGGGACAAGTTACAAAATTTAAGAATTACCTTTCTAATGTAAGCAAGAAGGAAGAGCTCACAAGCATCGACTTAGCCGAGTTGACCTTAAAGCTTGGCAAATTCGAGGCATTGTTCTTAAGATTCTGATTTGCAGGCTCAGATAGAGGTTTTGAATTCTGATAATTTGCTGAAGGAAATTGACGAGCGTGAGATTATCGAACATGATTTTGTAGTCCATATTGCGTCATCTAAGAAAATTATCGATGATTATAATAAATCCGATCTTCAGCAAAGACGCGAGTCATTTCATGATGCAAATGCACATTGTTCTTTTGAATGTAAAGACAGGGGTAATGAAATTGGTATCAAATTACCGCAAATCCAAATTTCTAAGTTCACTGGAGCGTATTTTAACTGGCTCGAATTTCACGATACTTTCGAAAGCTTAATACATAATAATAAACGTATATCTGACGTACACAAATTTCATTACCTTGCTTCTTATCTAAAGGGTGAGGCAGCCAGGATCATATCTAATCTCGAAATATCATCAGCAAATTATAATGAGGCATGGAAACTTCTCTGTGACCGCTATAACAATAAACGGTCGCTAACAAATCATCATTTAAATTCTCTTTTTAGTATGCAACAGATAACACGTGAATCTGAAAAGTCACTGCGTTACTTGGTAGATCAAATGACAAAAAATTTACGTGCATTGTCTAGTTTAGGTCACTCGACAGACAAGTGGGACATGTTGCTAATTTTCATGTTTTCATCTAAATTAGACAGTCGTACCTTAGTAAAATGGGAGGAGTTTCGCAATAGCCTAGCAGACATGCCGACACTCGATCAGTTTAAGAAGTTTTTAGTCAATCAGGCAGACGTCTTAGAATCCATAAATAAAAACAAATCCTACGAAAATAATATTATTCAATCTAAGAATGTACCTTTAGCATCCCGTAACAATAATTTGCCAAATAACTTTAATAAATCTACGTCTTACACTAAGTCGTTCACTAGCGTAAATAGGCCTAACTCAAGTGGACTTCCTATATGCATAGTGTGTGGTTCAAATCATAGAATTTATGATTGCTTCACTTTTAAGGCGAAGAGTATGCAAGAGAAATTAGCTGACGTCAAAAAATATAAGCTATGTTCCAATTGCTTGCGACAAGGTCACGCGCTTAGTGAGTGTCGTATGGGGTCGTGCCGTGAATGCAAGGGTAGGCATAACACCTTGTTGCACGCACCTTCATCGTTAGTTAGTAGTACAGTCAGCGAGACAAACAACAATACTGTTGTCAACTGTAACTTGATACAGTTGACAACAACACAAGGGACACAAGGGACGGCTGTTTAATATGGCCTCCACTTGTGCACACAGAGTTGACATTTCTTCAAATGTCAGGTGGCTGTTTCCTAGCACTCGTTTTAAGTGGTGTTTTGCAGATTTAATGCCTGATTCGAATATGCCTCCAAAGTGAGGAGCAGAAACTGGATTGAATACAAACTTAATACCTTCCCGATCTGCAAAGTCAACTATCGGCCTTGAATTTTGTTTTAAAAAATCCCCAATCTCCTTAGACGCTGCTACAAAATTTCTCCCGTTATCGGATAATATTTCAACTGGCTTACCCCTGCGGGCTATAAATCGTCGAAGTGTCATCAAAAATGCGTCCTTTGATAGATCACTGACCAGTTCTAAATGTACGCACTTATAACGTAAACAAACAAATAGACACAAATAACACTTAATCAACCGGCAACCACGGCCTTTTCTATTTAAAATGTGAAATGGTCCCGCGTAGTCTACACCGACGGACACAAAGGGATAGTCTGGTGTAATTCTTTGAGAAGGGAGGTTGCCCATTTTCGGACATAATGTTTTGCCTGCAATACGCCTACATCTCACACATTTGTTAACAACTCGCGCGGCCAGTCTCCTACCATTTACAGGCCAAATCGTTTCTCTAACTGTTGCCAATAATAACTGTGGTCCTGCATGCATAGATGATTGACAGTTACAGTTGATGATTGTCTTTTTCGTTTTGAGAGAATAGCCGGGTATGTATCGCCGGAAATACCCGGCTAGACCGAGAAACTGTCTTACCTCCTTTACATTGCTAGGTGTTCGGGCCTTTACCAAAGCTTCAATTTTTTTATGCCGACTCGGCCTAACCTGACCATGGCTGATCGTACGCCCCAAGTAATCTACCTCTCTAGCCAAAAATGTGCATTTCTTTAAATTGATGGAGAGTTGTCAAACCGGCAGTTGTCAAAGTCCATAGCACTTCGCGGAGCATCTGTAGTCCCCCGTCTATTGTCTCACTTGGTATCAAGATATCATCTATGTACACTAAAGCCTTGCCAGATTCAATAAAAGGACGGAGAGTATCAGATATTATGCGCTGATAAACGACACGTGCGTTGGCGAGTCCGTACGGCATTTTTAAATACTCAAAATGACCCTCGGGCGTGACAAAGCCAGTGTAGCGAATGGAGTCTTTATCCTTTGGCACCTGATGGAAGCCTGTGGCCATATCTAGGCTTGTGAAGAACTTGGCTTTGCCCAAACGATCAATATGGTCCTCAATGAGTGGCAATGGATAACGATCCTTCACTGTGTTCGCGTTCAACGCCCGAAAGTCGACACACATCCTGTCGCTACCGTCCTTTTTCTTGACTCGCAAAATAGGACTGGAGAACTCTGATTCGGACTCCCTAATTATCCCCTTATCAAGCAGATCCCTAATTATTTCCCGCACACGGAAATTTTTCATAATATGACATTTTGTAAGGTCTGTACACTACAGGGGTTTCATTGTGTAATCGAATGTGCATGGACCCAGTATTCACGGTCGTAGTAGCGGTACCAGTAACAAGAAATTCAGAAAACTCTTCGATAATACTCAGCAAACGTCTTTTATTATCACCGTCAACAGTCGTATTTATCTGGTCTTGCACGCTCGACTGCACATTAAAAACTGACTTTGATCGCGTAAGGCGTTGCACACCGCGTGTTCGAGTGTAGACTACGCCATCTCTATTAAGGACGTCCGTACCTAATATAACTGGGATAGTCAAATAACAATCAGGGACCACATGAAAATCTAACTCAAGGGAAATCTCAGAGAATTCAATGGTTAACGTTGTACAAAAACTTGACTCAATTTCTTGGCTGCCGATGCCACGCAAAATGCAAAAAGATGGTGTCTGAGTACATTGGAAATGCTTCACAACCGATTCCGCAATTAAAGAAATCTGCGAGTCACTGTCTATAAGAATATCTACGGGTACACCTTGAATCACTGCAGACGCTATATCGTTCCGTTGATAATCATCTTGGATCTCATGACAATACATGAAATAGCCGACAACATGCGGGAGCTTAATTACGCAAGAAAAATATGAAGACGATTGGAATCGACCCTAATAGATTAAACAAATGGCTTCAACGTTAACACCGAAAACTGATGGTCCACTTACCTTCAGATCAGCTCGGGTACGTCCTCAGCCGCGGTCAATCCAGTCTTCAACACACGTGTGGCACTTTTTTCATGTAGCACAAATCAAGACGAATTGAATAATGATAGGTTAGAAAAATGACATCGGAGACGCAAACGCGACAGTCCATACAGAGGGCGCTGACGTCGCAAGGGATCCCACAAGCCGATCCTAGAGGCCCGAGAACGAAACAGCCTCAAATGAAAACTTATTGAAACCATTTGGAATTTTCAATTATTAATAATTATAGAATAAACCAGCAAACATAAGTTAGTGGTGATGGTGGTGAAAAAGAAAAGAAAAATATTAACATTGGTCACTTAACGTGCCCAACCAAAAGTTAACATTAGGTTTGCCACGCGATTCGCTGCGCTGCTTTGCAAAACAATCCTCTACTTTATGCCCCATCTTTTTGCAGAAACTACACGGTTCAGGTCTACTCGTAACCCGATTGGAAACAGACGGTTCCGACCCCGACGGCTCATTTCTATTAACCGTATTATTTAATTTCATACGTTTAGGACATTCGTTTTGTTTGTGACCAAAACCGTTACATTTAAAACATTTAGATCGCATACTAAAGTATTCTCTTTTTCGCGAATGACTTTGAGGCTCATTATGTTTGTTACGGACGGGGGTAGTCTGGGCTGGTTTAACATAAATCGACAAAAATCCAACTACATCACATGGCAGCAAATTAGCGTTCGTAGCAGCCGCGCGAATCTGCGGGTCGGTTATACCGCGAATAATTATTGCACTAATTAATTCTTCACTTAACCCGTTGATAACGCGCAATCGCAACAATGAACGCCTAGCATACTCAGCGTATGTGGGGTAACGATCAGAATCTGTCTTCATAACTTCGAATAGAATGTTCGCACTATCTATTCTACGCGGGCACAATGATTGAAAATCACGTTTAAAATTAGACCATGTACGCTCATTAGTCGACCATTCGCTAAGCCACCCACGCGCATCGCCCTTAAGGCAATGACCTATACGCGCCAAATACTCGCGATCGTCCCACCGGTTGATACGACACAAATGATCTACTTCCTCACACCACACAATAAAATCATTTAAAGAAGGGTCAAAACTAGAAATAAAAATATGGTTGGATCTCACCGGGTTTGCAGCACTGATTGCGGTCGCAAGTTTATCCGCCACCTCGCTCATGATGAATTCCGCAGCTGACGGTGTCGTGCTCGGTGGTAGCGATGCAGCCACGCTTGCCGTACCCGCCATGGCGCCGTCGGTGCAAGTTTGAACCTGCGCACCCGCATGGCCAGTAGACACACTCGCTAGGTCAGATGCACGCGACAGTGGCGAGTGCGAGCGCGCCAATGGCTCAGGCGGTGGCGCCGGGAGGGCGCGTGCGATGTCGGCTGCACCTGATTGACCTAGATCAAATCCCCGCGTATCTTCCAACGCCGTCAAACGAGAAATAATCGTCTGGAGCTGTTGTTCGATACCCGAATCGGAGGAACGTCCACGTTTTCGAGATTTACCGCTAGATTCCTTAGGCATTGCGATCGATGATAAACTTTAAAAATACAAAATTTTTAAACAAACGATTCTCTAATCGTCCAAAAAAAAAAACCCAACACAGATGTGGTTAAGAATCCCACTTCTGAAATTAGCGATTTAGACTATTACTGCTTAAAAAAAATATCACTCCGACAAAAACATCTATTAAAATTATTACAAAGATACAAATATTCTAAGTGCTAAA
Source organism: Anania hortulata (assembly GCA_963576865.1). Lineage (NCBI taxonomy): Eukaryota > Metazoa > Arthropoda > Insecta > Lepidoptera > Crambidae > Anania > Anania hortulata. The sequence continues at coordinate 12,724,206 of OY756402.1, forward strand.
ATTAAATAATCCGTAATTAAACAATGCTAGTGAACGTCCGTCCGATCCGATGGTCGCAAGCAAAAGAGGCCGATGCCCTGCCGGCGTCCCCGCTCGCCAGGTTGCGCTCCCCTCTCCGTCTCGTACCACCATCACGCCACTATGACGTCACAGCCGAAGACACGCCCCCTTGGGCCTATTCTTTAGCTAATTAGACTTTATTGTTGTAGTGATTCCAGCATTTTTAATACGATCTATTTCTACACCGTTTAATTCGTATCGTATATCTTGAAACAAATACGTAATTGGATTGTTTATGAAATGAATATTTTTTTCTACTATTTTTCCTGTTGGATCTTTTGCGCACACTTTAGCATAACCTTCTATGTAGATGATGGATGAATGGATGATGGAGCTGATGGATTGGTATTCTAATTTCATCACTATCTTTAAAGCTGTTATTGTATGGGTTGTAGCTATGAACCTCATAGCTTTCAATGGTATTATCATGATGCGGGAGGTCTGTAATTTGTAGCATTTCCCAATTTAAATCCAAGATCTTTTAAGAATTTCTTATTTTCCTTCGTAATATTTTTAATTTTAACAAAAGTTGTACGTATAGACGTACGTCTTTAACTATAGGAAGTGAAATATTACGTTTGCTTCTATGAAGCGTACTTTTATTAGACACAATCATGATGTACTGACTCACTAAAATATTACCTGTGTATGTATAATATATAACTATTATAATAATTACCTAATTCAAATGTATTTATTGTAACGTAATCTTTATGGCTGCTGACAAAGATGTAATGATTGTAAAATAGTTTACAAATTCAATTTATACTTGATTTAGCAAAAACTGACATAGCATAAAAGTAAATTAACTATTATTTATTATTTTGTTGCTTTTCCAAAATGACTTAATACATTTTAAACATAAATGTCCACAGTTGTATAAATGATTTTTCTGTACATTATCATAGTTATGATAAATATTGCTTCCAATGTATCTTAAGAATTCTTTAGGTGGTTTTAAATTACCGTAACTGTCAAAATATCCAATATGATCATATATTTTTCCATAGGCTACCCAATGTGTACCTGTGTTTTTCGAAGTGTCAAGGTTAATTACTCCACATTCTAATGGAAAAGGTTTGTGGGGCAATTCGTCTCTCATGAACACACCTCGGAAAAAAGGAATGTTTTTTGAATGCTTTATAATATCGATATTAGTCAAAGCTCTATTAGGTAGCCGAGAATTCAGTTTTTTTGCTTTGTAACATAAATACCAAGACCACTTTTATAAGGTTTTAGCTGCAATCCTCTACCAATACACACTGCTTCCATTTTCTGGTTATGTCTTCCCAATTCTATCAGTTGTTTTTTAGCAGCTTTATACGCATTTATTGCTTTTGCGATACCTGCAGCACCACCAACCAAACTTCCAGCAGCAGACAAACCAGCAAATATCGGTATTAAAGGAAGAAAGCCTCCAGTTTTAGGTACGGGTATTACCCTCGGTAATTTTATTGCTATGCCTGATGCTAATTCTTGAGCAGTCGCATGTGCTAATTTCATCAAACCATTCTTACATTTGGGTTTTATGTTCTTAATATGTTTTTTAGTACATGAAACAATTTTCCGAAAACTTTTTTTTAAACCTTTTGATGTATGCTTTCTGTATAAATTTCTCGTTCCTATTTCTTTTTCATTTGAATCTGGTTTTTGCTGTCCCTTAAATAACATTCTTGACTTCATTTTTGTAATCAATTATTATATGGACGATTATGTTACACAAAAGTCTATATTGTGCGACAAACTAATTGCAAATGATGTTTCATTAATTGTAAGCTATGTTTATATATTTTTTACAATACATCCGTTTTATTTATCCAACTATTCTCACAAATTGGTAGACCAAGCCATTTAACATAAAGAAGATTACCTTTCCGTTTTAAAACTTTTTCAACTAAGTAAACATTATGATGTTTTGTTTTCTGAAGTTCTTGAGAATAAAAAGCACCCAATATCGGACGATTCTTAGCATCTTTTATTAAATAAGATAGTGGGCTAGTTTTTAGTATTTTCAACAACCTTAAATATTTCCGTTGACCAGTTTGGAGTATAACCTTTATCAAAGCAAGCTTTGTATTTACTTATTCTTACATAATCTCCGATTTTAAATTTACCTTTGGTTTTTTTTCTAGAGCAGACCATTTTAATATACTTTTGTAATATACTTGTTTTGTTTTTATGGTTTATTGATGCTGGAGTCTGACCAATGGTTCTGTGAACGGTATTGTTGTATTCGTGTACTTTTTCATTAAGAACTTTATTTTTTCCATTTATAATTTCCTTTTAAGCTAAATTCTTTGTACAACTTATTTTTTAAAGTTTTGATAAATCTTTCTACGATAGAAGCTTTTTTAGTAGAGTACGTAGAATAATGGTTAATCTTATATTTATCCATAATAGATTTAAATGCAATCATTAATATTTAAAAGGAAACAATCATAACAATCATTCAAATACAATAAAATTGACAACATAATAATAAATTAAAACTATTTACAATTTAAAATCAACACAATGTCAAATCAGGAGTGAAAGTGCCCATCACACTTGCAGCATTGCCCCGCTGTATGGCTATGGCAAGCTTCTGCACCAGAAATGACCCAGACCGAGGATCACCACCCTCAGCCGTCGACCCACCTCTGCTACAAAACACTTTGCCTCAGACCCCCAACAACCCGTAGTCTCGACAGCAAAAGGCACAAACTGATAAGTGATCTCAAGGTCTCTGTACTTCAAATGTTTTTGCCGCGCTGCCATCTCAGCCGCTGCACCGGATGCCAATGTTGTACGGCTTAAATGACTGGCTGCAAAGGTGCTAACGCAAGTTGCATCCCACAAAAGGCACCTACCCCTTTCCCAAGGTACCAGTGTCAAGCCGTCAGGTCTCTTGCCATCCGTACGGCTAAGCCCAGGCGGTTCGAGCACACAAGGAATGTTCGCAGACACTAGGGCTCTCCGTATGATGTCATTGAGAGCATAATGACGAGGGAATCTACCCTCACAGCGTCGGCAACTCAATGCGTGATGGCCATCAGCCTCCACCCGAGAGCCACAGATGCATATGTGAGGTTCGCATACATTGCAGCCCAAGCGAAGAGCTTATCCTTTGGCACGGTAATAAATCACTTTCACCTTACAATTGGCACAGGTGAGCAGCGCATGACGCAGATAATGACGCGTTTTGGGTCAAACTAACATATGGTGGCTTAGCCGGCATGTAAGGGGGTTGTATTGTATACCTTTGGAATCCTTAGGAAACAACCTATTTTATTATGTATTAAATTATGCAATTCGAGTTAACTACGCGATTTATTAGCGACATGAATCCAGCTGACCTTAAATTTCCCCGATTTTTGCAAAAAAAGGTAATTATCTACCAAATAAACAATATTCTATCGAGAGATTGCCTTTCATTTATTTCATTATTCATCAATACGAATTTACAATGGATTTTAAGCACAAACAAACAAAAAGTCAACTCCATAAAAATTTTGCTAAATAATGGCTTTTTTTGGCAAAAGTCTTTTGCAGACCACCCGCCAACACGGGAAAATAAATTTTTGCAAAAAATTAAGTTAGCCAATTAGCCTCAAAAAAACGACTGAATTACAAAGAATGATTCATAATATTGTTATTCTTGAAATAATAATGTAAGAAAAGTAAATAATTAATACATAATTAAGGTAAATGAAAATACCGCTGTAAAATCACCCTAAAATCGGTAGGTACCTCGAACAAATGGTGTGTAGAACAAAACTCATTTATTTTTCCTAAAAAGTAAATATGTATTCATAAAGGTTATCAAATTTACTTTAGATTTATCATAAAATAAAGGATAAGGATTAAACTTTGATATTCTAAAAATGACCAACAAAATCATACATTTTTGTTGTCAAGTGCCGTCGCGCTAAATATTTAGATATTGTAAGTAATTATGGCTTATTAAAACAAATCTATTAAATTAATTACGTTGCTGACTCTATAAATAGATTTATCAAAGCTTTATTTGATATGAATTTATCGAATTAATATTGAAACTAACCAAAAATCTCGAGCAATGGCGGCCGCCAAAATATTTGTTTACATTTTATAAAATTTACCTTGAAATATCATTCCATTATGCAAACTAATGCTGCAAATCCATCTAAACACACTCACTTTATCGATTTAAGCACTATTCTCATGTATTTTCACTTAAACATTCATCAAACAAAATTATTTAACAACACGCACCCACGCACGTAATGTCAGAATCATATGGTGAACTTTGCACGCACAGATTAAACAGACCTTACGCGCAGAGATCATAGAAACCCTTTCAATCTATTGACAGTACTCTGAACTTTTTTTTGGTATGCGATACACGGTTGAGACTCCCGTCTGTCACCGTCCTATGATTTTTTGAACGCGACTCGACCGTAAGCATGACGTCAGTGGTGTTCTGCAGGTTAGTGACACAAGCGAACCTTTTTGACAGTGCGAGGAAAACACCAGATGCCACCTCACGAGTTATAAAAAGATCCAAGAGCTCGTGACACATCGTCCACGTTGCAAGTAAGGTCCACATATGTCCTATCTGGAGACGGAGGGAATGAAAGTGAGCGCGACGGAGAAGGGTGCTTAGACTGCAAGGATGCAATAGTCTCAGGATCTGGACGTGCAATAGAATCCTCTGAAACAAGCAAACGGACAGCCCCCCTGAGGTCCCCTTCATATACCTTAGACTCAATGATTTTAATATTAGAGTAAGGATCCTGACCAAACACTGGTACGTCAAAACATGAAAAATCCAAACATCCCTGGCTAAAATTGTCAATATTAACTTTAACTTTTTGAGTCAAGTTACCCGTACCTCCTCTTTTGGGCATCTTTAAAGCCAAATATGAAAAAGATAACAAATTCACCCAATCCCTGGTGCCATTTAAATGAATACATTTATCAATTAAGTTACAAAGTGTTCCCGCTGCTAAGTTACGTGCTCCTTTTGGAACATGACGTTACACATGATTCGATTTTCTCAGGGAGATTATATCTTCCAGACTAATCTGTGAATGCTGTGATGACCCAGTTTGGCTAGATTGTGTTTGTTGATCTACTGTCGAGGAAGCTAGCAGTCCTAAATTTTTATGCTTATGACTTTGATGAATTTTAAGACCTCGAGGCTTAAAGGTACGCGTGCAGTGCGGACAAGGCACTAACGATGGGTCCATTATTTTAAATAAAAACGAATTTAAAACACATTTGAATTAGAAATTAAAATCAAGAAATTGACATTGTGTTGTTACATAAGGTCAATTATGATGGAATAATTAATTGATTGATATTAACAAAAACAATATAAAATACCAAACAAAAACAACCACAATATATTTTATTTAAAAAAAAAACTTTGGCAATGTACACTAAAATTGAATAATATTTTTGTTTGTATAATATAAAAATCAAAATAACTAATAAATAATACAAATAAAGATTCTGTCAAATTTAATAACTACCAGTTTAAAAGGAACAACTATCACAATTCAAAATGAAAAAAAAAAACAGAATCTATTACAAGTCAAAGTTCATGTCTTTAAAACTAATTTATTTACTAAAATATTTAAAAAAAAAACAATATAAAATTCAAAAAACTAATATTTACATTACAGTCCATAATAGCCACAATTCTTTGGATTCGATCCTCAGTACTCGTGGAAGATGCGGTAGCGTAGTCCGACACATTTACCGCCAGGCCATTTGTTATTATATCAGCAATGACGAAATTTGCGTATTGTTTTGTAACGAAACTTTTGTGACGGTAAGGTAGTTGAATGACCTTTCTTGTCAACTTGCATACAAACAACTAATGCACTTTATGTTCACCGTCACTTGCACCATATCCACCATTAAATTTAACATTAAGTAAAATTCTTTGCCAAAGTCGGTCTGCAAGTTTTTTGGAACACATCCATTTTTTAATATTTGTTCAAATGCTTCAGAAGCACTATCTTTGTTTTTTTGCTTTAGCGCAACTACCCATGCATATTTAGAGAAACAATCTATAATTGTAAGTATATATTTAAAACCATAATTAAAATGAGATATTGCTTGCATATCTATTAAATCTGCTTGCCACAGATCATCTATATCTTTTAGAAGTACATTGCTTCTGACAAAATTTACTCGAGCACTTTTATGAAGTTCGTTTACTACATCTATTTTGCTCATATTGTGTATTTAGGTGCCCTGCTTATTCTCTTAAACTAGCTTTTTCTTCAAAATATTTTATTCGATTGGTTAAGTTTTGAATCGATTTACTAATATTCAATATTTTATCTAAAAATTTAATTTCGATTTGATTGATATAATCATACTGAGCTTTAATGCAGGACTCAGGCTCACTCGATGTTGATATCCTATTGTGTTGCGGATGTAAGACACAGTTTTTTAATATCTTGTAGCAAAGTAATTACATTTATACTCATTCATGTTCAGTAGACTTTCATGAAATGACTACTCTGTAATAGTTTTTATGTTTTTATAATACCTGCTTCCTTCAACTCTTCAATAATTGATAATATTTCATTATCATGATTAGTATTGCCAGCACTTTGTGAAGCAAGGAGTAACTTTAGCCTTTCAATTAATTCATTTGGGTCATCCCAAAATATGTGATCTGTGTTACTCTTATATTTCTTACATATCGGAATATACCCACCACTTTTTTCTGACGGTAAATGGTCAGCGATTCCATCACTGTCCCGATTTTGTTCGAAAAATAGTGGTTTAATAATATTACAATATTTCATGCCTTTATCACCTTTAATTTGTCCAGTTGCTTTAAAATCTCGTTTATGAACATTTGTATCAATAAGTATATCTTTATAGACAAATTTATCCTGCTCGGTTACTACATCGAGGTCAGGTTTACTACGCATGAGAAGTTTTTTTAAGGCTGGTGTAAATGTATAATGTTTATTATTAATGATAACTATATATTTTTTTAGAGTTCGGTAAATCATTCTTGAGAGAAAAAAGATACTTTTGAGTTACCCACCAACAGGTCTTTATTTTCTCTTCGTATTCCAAATGGAACGTTTATATTATCATCATAAATATCAAGAACATCCTCTTTTTCAACGACGTTAACGTATTATCAAAGCTTTGAGATACACTTTTTTCATCATCACTATAATCATAATAGTCTGAGCTATTATCTAAATCTGTTGTGATTGATTCTCCGAAATCTTCGTTTTCTTTTATATTTTCATTTTTAGATAAATCGATAGAGACGTTTAATGTTTGTTTATCTTTATCGTTACTTGTCTTACTACACATAAGTGTATCTAAATTATCTGTTACTGGTTTGAATATCTTTTTAAATTTTAAAGTATTAGCGTCTTCTTCATTTTGAATTTTTCTAATTTTATTTTTTATATTTTCTACTGATTTAATAAGCTGTGTTTTTATTTCATAATCCATAATTCTTGCAATTATAGTGTCGCTTACAAATATCGGAATTGATATGTAATTTTTCTTCTAGCATACAGTTTATATAGGTTTTAGATTATATTTAAGGAAAACTATGTTCTACATGTGAATAAGTATCAAAGCCTTTTCTGTATCTTCCTTTATCCATATCACAATCTTTATTTATCAACAAAAAACCAAATTTATCTTGCCATATAGTAGAACAAAGTTTCTTAAACTCAATCCAGTCAATATCTGTAGTTACGTGTTCATTATGTATATGTCTCAAATTTTTCTCATCTTGTTTAAATATAATCAAAAGATTAGCATTATAACGAATTAATTGTTTTGGTATCTTAGAATACGTTTGTGACAAATAAAAACAATCTATTTACTTATGCCTTCCCATTGCAAAATAACTACGTATATTAATCTGATTTTCACATACCACATCATCAAAAATCATTATTGAATTTTTCAAGGCATCATAAGGTGGGATTACGTCTTTGTTATGATTGAAAACAAAAAACTTAGCATCAGGAACTCGATTCATAACTTGTTTTAAGAAACAATACTTAGGTTTAAAAGCTGTTTTTGAATACAGATAGATATTTTAAAATTTTAGACCATTTCTATGTAGTAATAAATTGAGCATAACATTTGTTTTCCCAAAATTTGAAGGTCCACACATAATACATCGAACAGTATTGGGTAGTAGTATAATATGTTTTGCTCTGTATAGTTTTCGGTTTTTATATTATTCACTTCTAAAGTCTCAGTTTGTTTGCTGAACTTCATTGTAATGGGACGCAGACTAAACCTTACTCGACTTTATATACTTAGTATAGAGTGGGTAAAAATGTTAGGAAAATAAAACCAACAAACTTTGCATACATTTTTACATCTATTTATTATTTGCATTACTTAATTAATATATTACAATTAAAACAATTTTTATAATAGTTAACACATTCTAATACAGTAATTTCATTATAAACTTATATGAACTGAATAATATTTTTGTTATTATGCTAATAGGTTTTACAAGTTATTGGTATTATAATTATAATGAATACAGATATCAGTTGGTAAATCAAAATATCGTATCACAATGACCCCATGGAAGGGTATGAATTCTATCTCTCTGAATCTGTCGTTTATCATCTTTTTCATCAAGAAGTTTTTTATTGATCTGTTGTGTATATAGCACATGCTTAATAGATCTTATCAATTTCATAGTACATCTAGTATCAGTGTTATTAAATAAGTTATTTTTATAGTCCATAATATTTAAATCATTGGTAACTGTTTTAGTAATACCTTTCACTTTTTTATATTTGATTTCTCACTTTGAATACTATATAGTTTAGCTCTAAGACCAACAAACTCAGTAATGATGCTGCCACCCATTTCGTCCTTGAATAATCCAGGAACTTTCTCATCTTTGGTATATTATACACATTTTTAGAAGGAAAATTACTAGTATCAAATTGTGAAATATTATCACGCATAACTTCATAAAAATCATCAGTAAATATTAAATATAGTAAACAATCAGTGTCTGTGTAACAAAGCTGTGCTCGATCTTTGTATTTCTCTTTGATAAAATCATAATGAAATTGGTACATGTGTTGCTTAGCGTACTCTAAAACTGAAAATCCAATGTAAATTGGTCTGTCCATTACACATTTTTTATGGTAAAGCTTGATAGCCACAAAATTCTCTGAAAAAATACTTATACTGTTCAGATTTGGTTTTGTGAGCAACTTTTCAGCGGTAAGATGTTTATTTGTTTTATTTTCAGTATCATCCCATCTGGTAACTAATTTAATATCAACTTGTTTTCTTTTATTTTCTATAGTTTTACCGAAAATAGAATTGTTGAGTAGTTTAAAAAAATCTTTTTCGAACGTTGTGGTTGATGATTGTCTGAGAGAAGTATTCAGATCGATGTACGGTTTCAAGAAACTTTCTTGTCTAAAACTGAGTATGCGATGTATTTTCATTAATATCAGTCCATGCTTTAAACATTGTTTTAGGTGTATATAATGAATAACATAGTTAAATTTGTCATAAAGATTTGCAATTAATTTCTTACTTTTACCTCCAAGAGGTGTCATTTTCTCCATTGCAAAAGGTAGGTCTTGGTGTGCTTTATGTAAATGATCTAGATATAATAAATCAATTTCTAAAATGTAACCATAAGCATTTTCATCGCAAACACTCATCACATTTTTCTACAAATTATCTATTTCTTCTGATGATAAAAATTTTACTGATTTTTTTGATGATAATAATTTGATAGAAATTTAAACTCTGAGATAGGATATTTTTTTGTCATTGCATAGCCGTACAAATTATTACAATCTAAATATACCAAATAAGAAGACTGCTTAGATTTATCATAATTTGATAAGTATTTATTAGAGGCTTTGGCGTACCGTAGAGAGCATTGTGCAAGACCGCTACGTATACCCTTTTCTAGCATTTGATACATTTCAATATCATGAATAAGTTCTAATCGAACATTAGTGTGAAACAGCATAGAATCCCAACTCAAACTAGGTGATGCTATATAATATGCAGGATCAAGTTTGTAATATAAAAAACTAACCTTTCTAAATTTTTCAAAGATATCACATAATAATAAAACATCAGATTTCACATATAAATCAGTATATTCACCAAGATTTACTATATCAAAACATTTCCATACTTCATGTGCATGCTCATAATCAGAGTCAGATATATGTGATTCATGCAAAGAATTAAAAAAATTGATCTTTGACGGAAGCTGCGTTTCATCAAATTTTGACCAATTATCCATATAGTCATATGGATAAATGCCTTTCTTTTGTCTAAATTGTTTCTGGTCAGTGAACTCATGTGATAAATGATCAAAGTCACTTTCAGATAAACTTTTACTTAATTAGACCCACTTATGCAAACGGGAACCAATCCACACAATGACAGTTTTGAGAAAAAGTCATTTTTGACAAAATATTGTATTCAGTAAAATTGTTTGTTATTTTGAACAAATTTTATATAGAATATAATTCCAAATATTTTTTTCTATGTATACAAATATCATATAGATGAAAATAATTAATATTTTTAATAATAATTAAAGAAAAAGTCGCTGGTTCCTGTTTGCAAAAATATTTATATGTAGTTGGTTCTTTGTTAATTTGTCATCATGCCAAATTTTATTAGGAAAATAAATAAAAACCCACATTTATTTTAAACATTTGTATTTATTATTGAAGAATAAAAGCAATTCGTTAAGATTATCCTTAGAGCTATAAGAAAATGTTAAAAACGATAATTTTTTATTAGTTGAATATCAATATTACTTAATCTAAATCCGATTCTACATCAAAATCCGGTTGACCCGAAAAACCTTCAAGATCGTCTTCTATATCATCATTTCCGACAAGTTTCACATAGAAATCGTGTGAGTCTTGCGGAATCAGGTGTAGCATACTTTTTAAATCCCTCAATTTAGCGTCAGGGACAGGTTTCCCTGTTGGCCAAAGTGGCTTCATTTCCGCTTTCGTTATAAAATATTGTCTTCCGCGAACATTTTTTTTTAAGTCCACTATGTTAAAATCTTCATTTAAATTAGTTTTCATGTAAATTTTAAACATTTCATCCTTTTTAATCATAATTTCTTTAGTATGAAGCCATGAAACTTTCTCTCCGTCTATCGTTTTCTTTCTGTTAACTATGTTCTTTTCTAACTTTAATGATGACAGAAAATCTTCATTATGCGTTCGGTGTACTTGCATAGGGTTTGTTTTTTTACAAGTTTTCATAACCTGAATATAATCATCCGGTGTATAGAGTCTCTGTTGGCGTTTTAATGCACATTCAATCTTTCAAGAAATTTTAGATTTATCTGGTCTATAGTTGGATGTTCATTCAACATGGTTTTCAGCATTAATATCAATTTAATATTGCTGTTTTGACCACCACATGAATCGCTCCATAAAATCAGACATTTTACGTTGCTATCAAGCCTTTTCGTGATGTGTTTGATGAGACAAGACCCCACCTCTTGAGCGCCTCTGCCAGCTTCTCCTTCTACCCACACATTACAGTGAGCTTCGTCTTTGCTTCCATTATGTATACCTAAATTGTATACCCAGAGTTGTCTTTTGTAAAAGACGATATTAGTTGGTATACGCGGTAAAGGTAACGTTTTTTGGAGATCAAAAGTCAGAGTTTCAACAGTGGGGTCATCTTTAGCTAGTTTCATGTCAGTTCTCAATTGGTTTTGTAGAGATTTTGCGATTTCTTGATGCGCTGCTCGTTTTTGTTCAATGTCAGCTCTATTTGGTTCTGACACCACATGAATTTGACTTTCAAAAAAGTCACACTTATTACACGTATCTTTTTTAAGAGGCTTGGTGCGCAGATTAAATTTCGTCAAAAAAATTTGTTGACTTTTGCAGCAGACAATTTTCTCACGCCGGCAGTTTTCACTTCATCGCTGTATAACTCGTATATTTTTAATAAAGTCATGTCTGCTCTCAAAAACTTAGCCCCTTCTGTTTTTTCTCGGCGATAGTGCGATACATATGTCGGCAACCTTTTAATAAGGTTAATCAAGAACTCCTCACTTTCAGGAGATGCTCTATTGAAACCGCCATGCACACCACGATTATCTGTAATGGAACTGCCTGATCGCATCTTACAAAGCGACGTATTTATTCGTTTTGCCGACATCTGTAATGTTTTGACAAACATATCTCTACAAACTGATACACCATCTAGAAAATATTGGCGTGAGTAAGACTTTTTCTTTGAAACCTGGGTTATATTTTCAGTTGCAACGTAATGACGCTTTACAGGTTGTTCTTTTATTAAAGCAGTTAAAAACATATTTTGCGCATTGTAGGACCCTAGGGAATAAAACTTTTTAAATTGAGCCAATCTCTTTTCCACTGAAACAATTTCGTGGCACTTTTTTTGGCAACTGCATTAAAAATCTATAAATTTTTTGGCACTCACAGTCTTTTTCCTCGAGTTGACATAAGACAAATTTGTGTATTTTCGTTTCTTCCTTTCTTCCCGCGATAGCCCACCATATTTCGGCTTTCTACCTTTTTTTGGTCTTCCCATGGGCTGTATTTCAGGTATGGTAAATGATTCGGTTTCTGGTTCTGATTCATAAGTAGCAATCTCGTTCATTTCGTTAGGTATTTGGTTACTTTCTGTATGTGTAGTACCACATATCAAAGAAATTGAACCATTAGAGCTATCATCACTGGAGCTATAACTAGTATTAGCACAGTAGTCAGGATCTCTTATCGAATCATCGCTTTCAAGAAATAATGGAGCTTCGCCACTTCTCAAGCTTGCGACCGTTGGCGTATCAGATACACCTTCAGTGTCAGTGTTCAGATGATTATTATCCATTGAATCAGCTAAAATATGAAACAAAAACGCCGTTTCGGGAGACATGGGAGGAAGCGGTGAAACACTGTTTTCAGCAGAAGTCTCGGTAAGTGATTTTGAGGTTGGTAAAGCATTATTGATATCTGCCGATAAAGCTACAGACGGTTCGTTACTTTTAGCAATGACTGGACGTGGGGTCAGCGGTGAGTATGGAGGTGGTTCTATGCTTTTTTCAACAGCCCTACTGCTACTTTCACTTACTGCTCGCGTTATAATAAAAAGGTCGGACGGAACGCAATACACAACGCGCGCTTTACTGGATAATGGGTCAATGAATGATTTCGTTACCAAAAGATTGTGTGAACGCTTGTCATTAAATATAAATACACTCCCCGAGCAAATAACCGTAAGCGGTTTCGGTGGATCTGCTAACTCTGTAATGGGTATTACAAATGTTGTTATACATTCCCGCTTTGACCGTAATATTTCTTTTCAATTGCATCCACTTGTTGTGGATAATATTACGGACAACTTACCTACGTTGCCTATAGATAGGTCGATGTTAGGATATCTCGCGTGCACCCCACTCGCTGATGATACGTTCTCCGATCCTGGTGAGGTAGACATGTTGATCGGCGCCAAGTTATTTCCTCGCTTACTGCAACGTGGTCGTATCAGTGGACCATCAGGTACTCCTCTCGCTTTACAAACGCCCCTCGGCTTTGTGTTAATGGGTGACGCTCCTGTGGCGTGTACTCCTGCTCGCACCTCTCATACTCAACCCGCTCGCTCCCAGCATACTCTGTGCGCCTTCACGGCTCAGCCGCTTGATAGTCTTATGAGAAGTTTTTGGGAAACTGAGGAAGTTTCTGCTCCGCGCTCCGATCTGCTTAGTCAGGAAGAGCAAGATTGTGAAAATATTTACAAGTGTTCTACCACTCGAGACTCCTCTGGTTCTTATGTTGTCGCACTACCATTTAAAACTGACCCTTCAGTATTGGGTGACTCAATTAATAGTTCGAAAAATAGACTATTTTCGCTAGAGAAACGTTTTCTCAAAACTCCGCACTTCCGATCCGCGTATGATGATATTATGGTGGATTATTTGGATAGAGATTATATTACTCCATTACCTGCAACTGATGACGTATCTGTTTCGTCTGGTTACGTCATTCCACATCACGGTGTCATCCGTGACGATAAGCTGACTACGAAAATTCGCTTAGTGCTTGATGCAAGTGCTAGTACGGATACAGGTGTGTCTTTGACTTAATGACATATTGCACTCAGGGCCGAACTTACAATCAGATTTATTTTTAACACTTTTAAATTTTCGACTTTTTCCCATCGCACTGTGCGCGGATGTCGAACAAATGTACTTACGTATTAAAGTTCATTCAGATTTTTATAAATATCAACGCATATTATATCGTTTTGACAAGTCGGATCCTGTGCAAATCTTTGAGTTTAAACGCGTATGCTTTGGATTAACGTCGAGCCCGTACTTAGCATTACGAACATTGCATCAACTCGCCGAGGATGAGAAAAATAATTTTCCTCTCGCATCCGAGGTCATTGACCGAGGATTTTATTACATGGATGATATATGCCTATCAATCAACGACGAATCTTCGGCGGGTGAAACCGCATCTCAGCTTATAAATATGTTTGCCGCTGGAGGTTTTAAGCTTCACAAATGGTCAAGCAACTCCACTGCGGTTCTTTCAATTTTACCGTCAGATTATTTGCACCCGCAAGCTGTTAGCTTTGATACAACCGCAACGCAAAAGGTTTTAGGTGTCAATTGGGACCCTCATTGCGATCGCTTTTATTTTGTAACTCGCCCGCTCGCAGAAGTTTTGTGCACCAAGCGCAACATGCTTTCAGTAATCGCGCGCTTATGGGATGTTATGGGCTTCGCTGCGCCCTTGATTTTATATGCCAAGTTGTTAAATGAGGAGCTTTGGTTGCTAAAATTAAATTGGGACGACCAACCACCGCAAAACATAATAATTCAATGGAATACGTTTCAACACGAACTACCCCATCTGTCCAAGTTGACCATACCTCGTCACATCGGTGTGACTGAGACATGTAACGCTAGCCTCATCGGATTTTCAGATGCTTCTGAAAAGGGCTACGGAGCCGTACTCTATGTTCGCGTTCAATCCGACAGTGGTGTTTCTGTTCACTTGTTATGTGCGAAATCTAAGGTTGCTCCTGTGCAAGTCGTCAGTCTCGCACGCTTGGAATTGATGGGGGCTCATTTACTAACAAAATTAATTCGCGTCGTTCTCAAAACTTACGAAAACCGTTTTACGTTTAATAACGTTTTTGCTTTCTGCGATTCTACTATCGCTCTTAACTGGATATATTCTAGTCCACACCGCTTAAAAACTTTTGTGGCTAATCGAGTCGCAAAAATTCAGGAGATTCTTTCACCACATAATTTTTACCACATCCCGGGAAAAGAAAACCCGAGTGATTGTCTGTCTCGTGGGATGACACCCGCTAAATTTATTGAACACTCTCTTTGGATAACCGCTCCAGTGTGGATTAAAGATAATATTCCTGATTGGCCAGTAAAGCCTTTCATGGCTACAGATAAAGGTGTACCTGAATTTAAATCGGTGACTTTGTCAAATACGCTCTCACCCTCTAATGCAGAGTCTCCTTTGCACGCTCTAATTGACCGTGTCTCCCGTTGGTCAAAATTACTCCGTGTAATAGTATACGTGTTGCGATTTACAAAACTTTTAAAGTCGCGTGGTAACATATCTGCTGATGATCTGAACGTGGCCGAATTAACGGTTATAAAGGCTGTTCAGAAATTGCATTTTTCTGGTTTAATTAACGCAATTCAGTCAGGAAAACAATGCCCTCCTGCATTTCGAAAATTAAGACCCATTCTTGTGGATCGTGTTGTTCGAGTTGGTGGTCGATTGGGAAATAGTGACCTGACTTTTGATCATAAACATCCCTTTCTTATGCCTAATAAGGATAGGGTAACAGATCTGTTAATTGATCATTTGCATCGCATCTCTTGTCATGCCGGACCGCAACATTTGCTCTCTCTACTGCGCCAAAATTCTGGATTCTTTCTGCTCGTCGCAGGGTGCGTTCAAGGATTTATTCTTGTGTGCCATGTTTCAGAGCACGGCCTAAGCCTGCTCAATCGCCTGTCATGTCCAATTTACCTTCATGTAGGTTGCAAATATCAAAACCTTTTGCTCATTGCGGAGTTGACTATGGCGGACCGCTTTACATTACTTTATCAAGAAGGCGTGGACAAAAAAGTCAAAAGGCTTATATTTGTGTTTTTATTTGCTTAACTGCTCGAGCTGTCCACATAGAGATAGCTCCAGATTTAACTACTGAGTCGTTTTTAAATGCATTTAAACGATTTATATCGCGTAGAGGTCCGGTGGAACGACTTTATTCGGATCACGGTACAAATTTTGTTGGTGTTAAAGCTTATTTGCACGAGATTCAACAATTCTTAACTTCTGACGCTTTCTTATCCGAATTTACAGCCGAATTGGCTAATAACCGCATTTCATGGGAGATGATAGCTCCTAATGCGCCACACTTTGGAAGCGGGTGGGAGGCTACAATTAAATCTTTTAAAACGCATCTTTCTCGTGTCATTGGATCACAGATTTTAACTTACGACGAACTGTTGACCGTTTTAAATCAGATCGAAGCGATCCTTAATTCGAGACCTCTCGGTATTCTTAGTGAGGACCCTTCGGAACCAATGCCTTTAACACCTGCTCATTTCTTAAATACAACGCCTTTGGCTTATCTACCTTCTGTTAATGTTTCTGAGATGAGTCAAAATTTACTTTCGCGGTATATGCTACTGGATAGGCTTGTACATTCTTACTGGTGAAGGTGGAGTGACGAATATTTGCACACTCTGCAGCTTCGCGAAAAATAGAACACTGATGCTTGCCCAGTGAAAGAGGGAATGATAGTGCTTATTCGTAACGATAATACTCAGCCTCTGCACTGGCCGATAGGTGTCGTACAACAAACTTTTGCTGGTAAAGACGGCTTAATTAGAGTTGTTTTAATTAAGACAAAAACTGGTACATTTAAACGTCCGGTAGTACGTGTATGCCCACTACCAATTAATAATTAACTTTCTTTATGGTTTAATTCTTAATTTAGTTTGTAACTCTCATATCTTATAAATAGGACAATAACTAAATACTGCCTTAATTTTTCTATTATTTCATTTCATTGAAAGCTTTTATAACCTTTCAAGGCGGGGGAAGATGTTTGGGCCACTTCAAGTCTTTCCCACCTTTTAAATCGAGACGACCATTTGAAATGGGAAGCTTTGAAATACGCGCCGTTCGAATTTTGAATGTGCGCGCAAAAGGGAGACCTAGCCGTTGACCAATCACGGCATTTCTCTGTTCCGTTGGGCGCTTGAATCGTGCCGCGTGCTCTCTGCTAATATTTGTGAAATTTAGGGAAAATAAGTGGATTTTTCCAGTGCTGCTTAACATTATTCTATCCCATAAGACTTTATTTGCCTGTGAAACTATCGGAAAGGTGGGCCCACCCGTCGTTGACCATCATCAAGTGCGTGCACCGAAGACGACTCCGAATACCTGAAGCTGCCTGAAGCTAACACATGTAAGTTCTCGATTCTTTGGTTAGCTAAACATTTGAATAGTGTTGAGGATAGGAAGTGGCCCGTTTTATTCGCCCTCTTGATATTTTCATAATCGCATAATCTACCTTTGTACCCCGCAAAACTATACTGCAAAATATAACTGCTTATGTCCTGTGGGTAATAACGCATTTGGCCCCCACAAGTATAATAAATGCTAGGATAGTAGCAAATAAGTAAAGGACACTAAAAGCATACCTACTTTTTCGTCGTAGGCAGCTTTATTGTTAAGTTTATTAGTATACGAGTAAGTTCAGCATTTGTCGAATAAGTACCTAGTAAACAAACTGAGTTATGTTTTTAACCCCCTCCCCCCAAAAGAGGGGTGTTATAAATTTGACTTGTCTGTCTGTCGGTATGTGTGTCTTTCTGTCTGTATGTGTGTCTTTCTGTAGGTTGTTGTCTGTGATATCGTAGCTCCCAAATGCCGATTTCGATGAGGTATTTTTTAACCTAACGTGATTGATAAAATTACAAATATTTAATACTAGCCCCTCACAAAAATGAAGATAACTGATAAGTTAATTAAGGATAGGACTAGGTTTAAAGTAGGTGTGTAACAGGTTGTCCCTGGCTAATTCGTTAATTAAAAGATTATCAATTACTAAGTTATTTTTCTTTTTTTTAGATATCTATTGACCGGTGCAGTGTTGAAGGATTACGTTACCGTTACCGAAATACCAGTACCTACTTAAAGAAAAGGTAAATTGAGTTATAAGTACCTACTGACAGGCATAGTTGTTTACCAAACCAAATAGATTATGAAAAGAATATTGGTTAATACCCACGCATACAAGTTTTTTTTTAAACTACCTATACTAGGTACCATTCAGAATCTTTGTACCAAAAATCAATTAAATAGGAGCAGTAGTTTAGTCGCAAATGTTTTAAGTTTTTCTCCGTTTGAACACGATGTATCTTTCCTAACAGCTGATATGCGTAGGTCATGAATCTTATAACGATAAATCTGAGTTTGATAAACCTACAATGCGCTGCTCACGCCATTCACAAGGAAGGAACAATTGAAGCATAAATTATTAATAGATCAAGAGCAACCAAAAAAGCGAAAGATTGAGATTTTGGAAGATGGTTTGTACAACAAAGATGGAACGAAAATAAAAGTGGTCGAAAAGAAAATATTGTCTAACCACTCATCGCTTCCAATAACTCCTCACCAGCCTAAAGTAGCTACAATAGATGTTAAAGACCTTACCCCCACCTTTCGCAACCCTAAATGTTACATGTCTGAAACAAAGAAATTTTTTGAAAATAATGATATGTCTTCAGTTTCACAAAATTCTTGCACGTCTTTAATTCATAGTACAATACAGGAAGGAACAAAAACTGACGAGTTTCCTTTGATTTCATCAGACGGTGAAACTGATTCAAATATTATTAACAACTTATCCAGCACTATTCAAAATGCAGGCCACATAATTAATGAAATTCTAGTGACTGCTGATTCCGAAGAATATTTGGTACCAAGTCCCTGAAATGAAAGTATACTTACCTGTTTACAGCCCCATTAGTCCTAGCGCCACAGAAAGCCTTTCTATTATGGAGAAATGTTTACCAGTAACCGATCAGAAGAATCCCAGCTCCGCTGAAGTATACCCTGAAATAGAAGAGTGTTCAATAGGTACTGATCTGAAATCTCCTAGCACCACTAAGTGTCCTACCGAAAATGAACATTGCTTACCTGCTCCCAGCACCAGTGATTATTCCTCAATAAATTTAAGTGCTCTAAATAATGAAATTAACACCTCTCCTGATAATCCTCCAGTAAAAGAATATTTAGTTAGAACAGATACACATATTTCTTCCGCCTCTAAAGAATCAATTGAAAATAAAGATTACCTACCTGTGATAATGCAAAAGTGTCCAAACACCGCTAAAATTACGCCTGAAATAAAAAAATGCTTTCTTGCTATCGATCAGAAAGGTGCTGCAAATGCAAAAGTTACTCCAATTCCAAAAGATACTATTACTGAAGCAAGTACTAGTAATGATACTCAAAAATATATTTCCCCTGAAAAAAGACGCATGAGTAGAAGTCTACTAAGGAATTGTAAAAAGAAATTAAATTTTGATATTATCAACTGCAAACCTTATCTTGATTTTATTGAAGAAGATGATGCTGCCACCTTATTGCTTAATGAGGCATTCCCGTCAGAAGAGTCCAGCTGTTCATTCAGTGATAACGAGTCATCCGATGATTCAGCATCCAGCAAAACTAAAAAAAATAAGAACAAGAAAAAACGGAGCAAGGTACTGAAAAAGAAAGAGAAAAAAGTTAATATGAAACAAACGAGTAAGTAAAGTGAACACAATACAGATCGGGAATTGCAAGTAGAAGAAAACGTCTTAACACCAAAACCTAAACCTAAGAAATCTGTTAAAAAAGAAAATAAAATTAAAAGAGCTCACGGTCAGACTTACACTAGCCAAAAAGGAGATGAAATTGCATCTAAATGCATGAAAACTAATCCCTGCAAAGAAGTTGCTTGTAAACGAAACTGTGGAGATATACCCGATACAAGACGTCAACAGTTATTTAATTTTTATTGGAATCTTGGCAGTTCTCAACGCCAAAGAGACTGGATATCTAAATGCGCTATAAAAAAGAAAGTTGCTCAACATACAACAGATAAGGGTGATTCATCCAGAAGAAATGTTACATATGATTATTATATAAATGAAGGAGATGAAAGAAGACAAGTATGCCAAAAATTTTTAATAAATACTCTTGATGTATCGCAAAGGTTTATTTTATATACTCTTGATAACACCATCGAAGGATTTGCAAAGAAAGATGAAAGAGGAAAAAATGGCGGTGGGAACAGAACTGCAGAAAATATAATAAACCATGCCAAACAGTTTATGACATCCATACCTTCGGTACCATCTCATTACTGCAGGATGGATTCCAACAAGCTTTATTTACCGGATCACTTCAAAAATATAAGGTGTTAAAAAATCAATGTCAAATATTTTAAGGGGTAACTGAGACTACCACATGGATCATATTTAAGAGAAATTTAAAACTATAGAACGGATTTGAATAAATCGAAAAAAGAAAATGTTTATTGATATAAATAATTTATATCATCCTGTACATGATCGCAAACTCCCACAAACGCAAACAAACACTCTCGCACGATGCTAATACTAGTCAAAACCCATTCATAATCCCTAGGATCTCATTCATGCGCACATAAAATCATACGACACACAAGCTCATGCTAGACATTGGGTGTGTGTGTATGAATGAATTTTCTTTGAGATAGAAACACTGTTAACATTTCTGTCTCACTCGTTTTATGTCATTGTTGTCTGTGTGTGTGTGTCTGTGTGTGCATGTGTGATGTACCTACTCCTTTTAGATAATTGCCGCGAGTTGCAGAAAGGCTTAAGAAAGCTAATTGTATGGGTTATCTGTCAAAACAAGTGCCAGATAGGTTATCCAGAACTTATCAGCAAGTATTGAAACTGGGCCTTATTATCTTTAAAGACGACTTATAGCTATAATGCAGGTCTGTAACATAACGTTCGTACACAAAATAGAAAAATAAGTGTTAATGCTGTCTTTAAAGATAATACATTCTTCAGCAACTGACAGTTTGTCACTTTATGTTGTAATTTTAATGTTAATTACTTCTATCAGTTCTTACGGTAAAATAAAAATACAGTTAAATTGAAAAAAACATTTTTAATTAAATTACACATGTTGACAATTAATAAATACACTTATTACTAAAAATATCACTTTTATTTTAAGAACACAAAACAAATAAAGAATTTCCACCTCCCATCACACTTTTCCAGGCTTTGGACTGGCAAGTAAGCGTAAAATAATTTATTACTCATCACCTGATTTAATGCAACATAATTCTATGGAGATAGGTACTACTAGGCTATTTCTATCAGTCAATGCAGATAACAAGGTTTACTTACTCTTACTTGGCGTGTTTAAAGGTAGTTCATTATTATGTACAAAATCACAGTCACTTATTTACAAAATTATTTACAATAGTTGTTGGAAGTGCCCCCCATTCTCCTGAATGCAAAGCGCAGCCCTTTTTAAAATATGCCTATGCACACGCACTAAACTTTCACTGTCGCCGCGCATTGTTTCAAAAGCACTAATGATTCGTGCTTTTAATTGCTCGGCACTGGTGATGGTGTGGCCATCTTGACCATACACGAGATCCTTAGCACGGCCCCAGACGTGGAAGTCCAGCGGCGTCAGGTCTGGCGAGCGTGCTGGCCAAGCAATAGGCCCACCGCGTCCGATCCACCGATCCTGAAAACGTGCCGTCAGGTACTCGCGGACATGGCGGTCGTAATGCGCGGGCGCGCCGTCGTGTTGGTAGTGCATCTGCTGCATAAGATTTAGCGGCACATCTTCTAACAACTCCTCCAACTCTCTTTCAAGGAATTCCAAGTAAACGGCGCCATTCAGCCGATTAAAAAATACTGGTCCTATCAGCTGATGTCCTAGTAGCCCAGCCCAAACATTCACGCTGAACCGCGTCTGAAAATGATCTGGACGCGCCAGATGTGGGTTCTCCTCAGACCAGTAGTGAGCATTGTGGATATTGAACATGCCCACTCTGGTGAAGGTGCACTCATCCGTCCACAATATGTTGGCTAGGCTGTTACGCCGGATCCACTGACAGAACTCCACGCGTGGCGCGTAGTCCTGCGGCATCAGCTCCTGCACTCTCGTGAAGTGGTAGGGGTGTCTTCGCTCCCTCTTCAGCACTTTCCACACATACACATGGTTAGTGTTGAAAACGGCAGCAGCATCCCTCGTACTGGCGGTCGGGTGGAGCTCGAAGAAATTCAGCACGTCCTCTTCAAGCTGTACTGAAGTGCGAGGTCTGCCAGCGTCACCAGAAGGCATGAACCTACCACTTTCACGAAACCGTTGTTCAGCCCCTAAGATTGTGCGTGGACACACGCGCACACCGTGCCGTTCGTGGAACAGCCTTACTGCTTCCACTAAACTGTAGTTTGCCTCATGGTAGCACATAACCATGTTGAGGTAATCAGAGTCCGAATACCTGTATGGCATGGTGAGACTTCGCAATTAACGTCAAACACAAGAGAAGGTCTAGCGCCGATTGATTGATTGTTGTGACTGTTTTGCAATTTGCAGGAGTAATAATAAATAAAAAGCGCATACCTATGGCACGTGTAAGTGTAGCGTTAGCAAAAAAAATCACTCAATTATTTGGTGTAATTATTTTTTACTTATCAATTCGAATCTTGTATTACCATGCTAAACTACAAATTAAGATTGCTACTAGTTCTTACCAGTGATACCAAATCAAATAATAGGTACAGTACGCGGCGGTAGTATGCAGTATGCACATCGAGCTAAAAAGAGAGATAATCCGTGCGACAGAAACGACGTTCTATGAAAGCCGAAACTAACCGATTATCTTACTCGTTAGCTTGATGTTCATTCTAGCGCCGCGTATTGTACCTACTAATTATTTAACTTGTTATAATTGGTATTAACTAGTAGCTTAGCAATCTTAAGTTTTGAAGGTACTAGCCAGTTGTACCCTCCCTCCCTCCCTCTTTAGCTCCATGTGCGTGCATTCCCTACCGCCGGATACTGTAAGTACAAGTATTCAACATTTTATCCTTTACGTTGAATAAACAGCAATCAAAAATGTATCTGTCTAATCACTAAAATGCATTTATCATGTAAATTTACTATGTATCTACATGTGGTGAAGTAGTCGCAGTCAACTTCCAGACGGGATTCAGAAAAATGTGTTAAATTATGCCCCGTTTGAGTGTTTGGGAGACGAATAACAGTTGCGTTGTACAGGGTATACCCCAGTTTAACCTTATTGATACCTATAAATATTGCGTACCTACGCAACGTCTGGCTCATTGACTTTACTTTTAGTTCTTAGTAAATAAACCAACGCACAACACAAAGCATAAAAAATCATTTAAAAAGCAGGTTCAAATTAATTGTTATTTATTTTAGATAAGCGTACTCGTCCTTAACCTTAGATCAAGGTCAGTAAGAGTACTCCGAAACATAACTAGTTTGCCGGGGATCGGATCCAAGACCTTAACCTTACCCTAAAAGCACTTAGCCATCAATCCTTTTTTAATTCATAAGAAATGTAAAATAAGAAACTGTTTTTGTTAACAGTACTTTCTCGGTCTTTCGGCATTTCCTAAATCGTGTGTGTTCCGCCGCCCTCAGAAACTTAAAAAATAAAATCAACCTTATGATAACGAATTAGAATCTAAAATTGAATATCGACTGTTTTTAAAGCGGTATCTTTGACTCGCATTTGGACAAATGCCGCCTTTACACTAAAATTTTGAAATTTAAATCGATTTACATCGATTTAGAGTTTATAATTGAATGAAAGTCGTTCGTCCTTCGGCAGATTTTGGCAATAAATCATAGTAGCACGCACACAAGCGAGCGTTTCTTGCTGTACGGAGTAGTTTGTCCGTAGTAGTGATCAGGTGTTATAGGATGTTGATATTTGAGTTTATTATCAAACTTTCGATCGTGTTTTTCTCGAAAACTAAGGCTTAAATTAAAAAAAATTTCATACAAAAATTGTTAGTCACAACGTAAACTCATTACCCTTAAAATATTTGACACTGATTTTTTAACACCTTATATATCAAACTTATATCGCATTTACGATAAGAACTGTAAAGAAGAAGGCGTAAAGAGCATGTCTTTCAAGGTTTTCTCAAATTGGTTAAAAGGCAACTATAATATAGGGTTTCATGTTCCCAAAAAAGATAAATGTATGATGTGTATGGCACAGACATTTGATGTAAAAAATTATGATGAGATGGCAAAATTTGATAATCACATGCAAGAAAAAGAAGAATCCTATAAAAGGTTTTTATTTCACCAAAAACTTAATGCTATGGATCCTAGCGTAATATGTGCAAGCTTTGATATGCAAAAAATTCTTAACACACCATACGGTGAAAACATGGCGCTGTACTACTCCAGAAAGATAGCTGTTTACAATTTAACAATATACGAAAGTAATACTCAGATGGGTTATTGTAATCTATGGTCAGAAGTTAATGCTCGTCGTGGGGCTAATGAGGTTTCAACATGTTTGTACAATTATCTTCAAGAGGTGGACAAACGTGGAAACGTAAAGACAGTACTGTTGTACTCTGATTCATGCTTTGGACAAAACAAAAATAAGACTACGTTGAGTATGTTGAGATATTTTTTGTCCATTGCTGCTAATTTGGAGACAATCCAAATTAATTATCTCATTCCTGGCCATACATTCATGGCAGTTGATAGCATGCATGCTACAATAGAGCGCGCTGTAAGAAAAACTACTATCTGGGCACCTTCTCAATGGCCTACTGTCATAGAACTGGCACGTAAAAAACCAACCCCATACCAAGTGTCCATTTTAGAGGGCAAAGACTTTTTAGGATTCGGTGAGATTATGAGCAAAACTTTTAAAACTAAAACTAAATTTCAAATATCTAAATTGTGCATTGCAACATTTAAAAAGACGAATCCCGATGTTCTGTTTATTAAAAATTCTATGCTCACAGATGCTTTAACAACTTCAGTGCCCTTGGGTAGTTTGAACAATACTCAACCAAAATTTAATTTGTATTCAACTAAACTCCCTGTTTCAATTCAAAAATATAATGACCTCAAGAAATTAGTCGAGAAACAAATAATACCCAAATGTTATTCTCATGAATATTTGCAATTAAAACTCGACAAAAAAATAAAAGATACTCTAGGTGAGACTGATGAAGAGGACGAAGTGTAGCAGACTGAATGTAGAAACCATATAAGATGATGCTCGGCAGACCAATTTATGAAAATAATGATGAAGAGAAAGTGCATACAAGAGACTGATTATAGATATTAATAATTAAGACAAAGTATAAGTAAGTGATTGTTGAAAGCAATAAAGAGAAGGTATAGCAGACTGATTTATGTAACTAATGAACAAAGAAGGAAAAGTAACATGATGATTATTTTTATTTAGTTTAAAAACAAATACTGAATTTAGCAGATTCAGAAACTAATGAAGAAGAAAAACTATGGCAGGCTGATTGTTAAACTGTTGAAGAGAAAGTGTATACTTATTAAAATAAATGAAGAAGAGAGATAAGAACAGACTGAATTTATGTAACTAATAAAGAAGAAGAATTTTTTCGGACTGATTATTAAAATTAAAAAAGAATAAAAAATATTGCAGACTGATTTTTTTGTGTCATTACATTCTTTAAATTAAAATAAAACAGTTAAGAAAAAGATACAGTATTTTATTGTTTTTACATCTCTGACTCTTATTGTATTTAAAACATTTCAAATGTAAAAAGTTATTTCATTAAAAGTTCATACAGCTAAATAGCCCTGTAGAGTTTATCGTTTCTTTGAGATACAGCAGATGCGCTGCATGGAAACTGAAGTCCACTTAAATAAGCCATATATTATATCTTACTGATACAACATTTCTGCAGCTCGATATTAAAAAATCAATTGCTGTAACTAGTCAAAAGTCAATGAAGTAGTAATTCTAGAATATTCCAATCACCTTTATTAAATAAAGTTTAATTAGTACAAAAAACATGTAAAATTTCAGCTTTCTAACTTTCTTAATTTAAGAGTTATTAATTTTTAAAATAGTTTTTTTGCTCTGGTGTAAAATCGGACTTTTTGAGATACGACAAAATCGCTTTCTTCCGTCGATATAAACAGACCTGTAAAATCGAATATAGTTATTGTTAGCGACGCGCTCACCTATCGTATTTGTAATTGTTTTTTATATATTTTGTATCGAGTAACTTTAGTTGTAAGCATATGTCATCATTGTGTTAGATAATCTACCCACTGTGTCAGTTTTACAAGTTCATTTATTGTTTGGTAAAATTAGTATTTTGAAGGTATATTGATACTCTTTTTCTGCCCGTCACGGCCGGGCCCCTATGTATGTAACGTTCAGTTCAAATCGATCCACGAGCGGCACCGCACGTCGCAACGGTGTCTATAATTCCGTGTGCCTTAGTTTAATAAACGGTCCCGTCTTATATTTCGGCGTTTTACTCCGCTTTGCACCCTCAGACTGCTACAAAATCTTCGAGCCGGATCAATGTTCCACACTCCTTCACGAAAAATGGTGCAAACGCGGAGTACCGCGCGTCTTGAGCGCGAACAAAATGGCCGCGATCAAAAACGTGTTCCAGCCGGTCAACTTCAGCATGATAATGAACATGCTGCGTTTGGTGTTGGCAAAAGTGCATCGATCGACGTACCGTTGGTAAAAAGCAACGTCATCGTGCCGGCAAACAGCGTTAAATCGGAACCACCGCCTCCCGCACCTACTAGTGTAAAATCTGCCAAGTCATCGCTAACCTCCATACAGGCAAGAAAAAAAACGGTTAGAGATGCAAGCTGCGGTACAAAAAGCGAAAATCCGCATGGAATTGATAGACAAACAGCTGGAAGTGGATATCGCGGAACTCGAAGAAGAGATATATAGTTCACCAGAAGAGAAGGCCAATGAATACAACGTAGAAAAGTGGTTAGAATCTAGCTACAAGGAACTAGAAAATGTTGGCATCAGTCATAAAAGAGCATCTTCACCGTTACGGCTCACTGCGACAACAGCTGCGGCGGCCGCCGTCGCCGTGCCGCTTCCGGCAGTCACCACACAGCTAGCCTCCGCTCGCGCTGCGCAACCGCCACCGCCACCGCCGCCGCCGCCGGCGCCGCATACTCAATATCCGCCGCCGATGGCATCACAATATGCTCCGCCGTTGGTGAAGAACACCGATACGACACTTCATATGTTAGCTAGCACTATTAAAGACCTAACCGCTGCTGCCTGTTCGAATAATAATAACGCTAATCTACTCAGCCGATTAAGTACACCGCGAGACCTACCAGAATTCAGCGGTGATCCAATTGAGTGGCTACAGTTTAAACAATCGTACGATGAGTCAACTGAAGTTTGTGGTTTCAGCGCAAAGGAAAACCTATGGCGTTTGCGCAAATGCCTCCGAGGAGCTGCTAAAGATACAGTGTCAGCTATGCTCATTAGCGCGACGTCGCCTGACATTATTATACACACATTATCTACACTGCAGCTACGGTTTGGAAACCCGGATAGCATTATAACTCGCATACTTTATGATATCAAACGATTGCCACCAGTGTCACAAGACTATCAAAAGGATATCGTTATGTTTTCATGCAAAGTTCGAAACTTTATCGAAGCAGTACGTGCTCTAAATACAGAGGAATACTTACAAGGAATGAGTATAGTTTCAATCATTTTATCGAAACTGCCTACCGTCCTTCTGTCAAAATGGACCGACTACAGTTTTCCAATCATTACAGAAAATAAAAGATCACGATTAGAGATATTATCTGATTTTCTACACAATGAAGCCGTGAAAGTTTCAACAACAGCGTCATCAGCGGCTGTTTGCGGCGTCAACTACCGCGCTGATAACAGGCCTCACCATAACCACTACTCTCATAAGCTACAAACAGTGTTGTTGCAAACTGAACCTTCTATCAGTGATAATAAGTGTGTTTTGTCCCTCCAGTCATCAACACAAGCTGACGGATTGTAAACAGTTCAAGAAAGCGCTTAGAAAAACAAGATGGCAATATGTAAAACGAAAAGGATTATGTTACAAGTGCCTACTATACCGTCACACTCGAGATACCTGCCCAGCACCTGCGTGCGACAAGGACAACTGCGGTGCAGCGCATCATCGATTGCTGCACTTTGAAAACAACAACAGTCGCGAGCGAAATGACGTCGACGCTAGTGAATCGCAATGTAGTTCTCAATCGGTAGAAACTGTTACGCATATTAACGCGAGTGAGTGTCAAGTTTTACTTAAAGTGGTACCTGTGCGTATACATGGACCAAACGGTATAATTAGTGCATCGGCATTACTGGACGACGGATCGACCGTCTCACTGATAAGCAGTGACCTAGCAGAGCGCGCGGGCCTGCGCGGCCAGCGCGAGAGTATGCGCGTATGCGGCGCCTGGAGCACTAACGAACTGGTTTGTGACGCTGTTGTGACAAGCGTAAATTTGTCAGGTATGGACAATAAGATTTATTCAATCAGAGCGCGTAGTGTTAATGAGCTTAACTTACCTTTGCAAAAAATTAGTACTGTAAATTTAAGTTCCAGTAATTTGTGTAAAATTAAAGATAAGTTATTTAGTCTCGACAACAAACCTGAAATGTTAATTGGACAAGATAATTATGAATTAATGTTCCCGTTAGAAATTATTTCTGGAAATAAAAATGAGCCGTACGCTACACTCACACCTTTAGGTTGGTGTATTCATGGGAATGTGCGTGTGCCGCAGTCTAGGTCAATTCCTGGACACATCAACCTGTGCGTCTCAGCCCACGGGAGTTCACCGACGGAGGAGGAGCTCATGCTGCGAGACCTTCACGAACAGGTGAAACATTATTTTACCAATGATTCTTTAGGTATTTCAAGTGCGGTAAGACAAAATGTAGATAATGTTCGCGCCGTCGCTCATCTGGAAAAGACGTCGGAACTTATTGATGGCCGCTGGTTTGTGAGTTTGCCTTGGAAGGATCAAAACTGTAAGTTGCCTGATTCTTATAGTAATGCTTATAAAAGGTTATTAGGTATCGAAAGAAAAATGTCAAAGTATGAAGGGTTTGCACAAAGGTACAGAGAACGTATTGAGCATTTGTTGTCAAATAACTATGCTCAAGAGCTGACTGACAACCAAACTTCACCAAAAGCCTGGTATTTACCACATTTCGGCGTGGATAACCCCAATAAAAAGAAGTTGAGGTTAGTATTTGATGCAGCTGGTAAGGTAAACAATCTGTGCTTAAATGATTATTTGTTATCCGGTCCTGACTTATTGTCTTCACTCTTTGGTATTATGCTGCGCTTTAGGGAACACAACATCGCAGTAACAGGAGACATTAAGGACATGTTTTTGAGGATAAAAATTCACCCAAAAGATCGGCACGCCCTACGTTTTTTGTGGAGAAATAGTCCTACGGAACCTGTTAAAACCTACGTGATGACGTCACTCATATTCGGAGCTAATTGTTCGCCCTTTATAGCACAATTTATTAAAAACAAGAATGCTGAGCGCTATGAGTCGTCGCTGCCCTGTGCCGTCGATGCTGTACGTAATTCACACTATATGGATGACTATATCGATAGCTTTATAGATGAAACTAGCGCGTCAGAAATGATAAATATATCTTGAAAATTCACAGGGAAGGCGGTTTTGAAATACGTAATTTTACAAGTAACAGTTTAAAAGTTTTAGAAAGTTTACCAAAAGAAACCGTAGGAGAAGTAGCTGTTAAATTTAAAATTGATCAACAGTACGAAGGCGAACGCACACTTGGTCTAATATGGTTTCCTAAAGAGGATAAATTAGGTTTCGATGTGACCCTAAAACGACTTCCTGAAGGTATCGTCGAAGGTAAACAAAGGCCTACAAAACGTCTTATGTTACAAGTCATAATGTCAATTTTTGATGTATTTGGGATCTTATCACCATTCACAATTCAAGGTCGTATTATGTTACAGGATACTTGGCGATTAAATATCGGCTGGGATGATTGCATTCCAAATGATGTTTACAACGCGTGCAAATGGCTAGACCTACTTAAGGTAATAAAAAGCATACGTATATCTAGGTGCTATCTATCTGCTACGAGTGCGAAAGAGACCGAGGAGCGTGCCGCTGCTACGAGTGCGAAAGAGACCAAGGAACGTGCCGCTGCTATTTCGTCTCGTAGCCCACCGTCTATGACCGGGATCGGTGCGCCTACGCAGAGTGCTACGACGCGCTACGAACCTTCCACAGCTGTAGCACCTGCTACGACCGCGTCTAAAAATAGATATCAGAATTTGGAATTACACACATTTAGTGACGCGTCTGCCAAGGCAATGTGTGCCGTAGCATATTGGCGTTGGGTCGACAATGGCGAGTTACGTGTCGCGTTTGTGGCTAGCAAATGTCGATAACGATGCCCCGCGCAGAGTTACAAGCTGCATTGCTGGCTGCTAGACTCGCAAATACAATCATTCATGAACATAAACTAGACTTGGTTCGCCGATATTTCTGGTGCGACTCCACCATAGTATTACACTGGATTAGGAACAGTTCTCGTTCGTACAAAGCCTTTGAAGCAAACCGTTTGGGAGAAATAGACGAACTAACGAGAACAGAGGAGTGGAGATACGTTCCATCGTATCTTAACGTCGCGGACTTGGCTACGCGTGATGAATTTAACCTAAATGTATTTCAGGATGAGTGGCTAAACGGCCCAGCGTTTTTACAAAGCGGCTGCGAACACTGGCCGAGCGATGTGATTCAGTCGGTTACAAATGAGGTAGACTCTGCTACCTGTATGGTTACGTCACATCTTGTACCCGATATTGAGTTACCTGTTCCTGATCCTGAACGATTCTCATCTTGGCTTCGCTTGCTGAGGGCTACTGCATTGGTTTTAAAGTTTATTGATGCATGTAAGGGACTTAACAAGGAAATAGACTGCAGTACAATGGAACAAGCGGAACGCCTGCTGTTACGTCACGAACAAGCCGAGTCGTTTGCTGAAGAGATAGCTGAAATAAAGAAAGGAAAAGGTATGTCTCGAAATAACAAATTAGTTACCTTGACTCCTGTGCTGGATGAATGTGGCTTACTTCGTGTCGGAGGCCGCATTGATGCCGCGTTAGATGTAGACCTGGGAATGAAAAAACCTATAATCCTAGATGGACGTCATCATGTGGCACGACTCATCGTACGACACTATCATGTCAAAGCTGCTCACGGAAGTCAGGAAACCGTCGTAAACGAGCTAAAACAGAAATACTGGCTTATTAGGTTAAGACCTACTGTGAAAACTGTTATGTCTCAGTGCATGTTTTGCCGAATTAGGAAATGTAAGCCACAGGTTCCACGTATGGGAGACTTGCCTCACGCGCGACTAGCACACCACCAGCGTCCATTCACCTTCTGTGGATTGGATCTCTTCGGACCCCTTGAAGTGGCTATTGGAAGACGGAAAGAGAAGAGGTACTGCGTTCTGTTCACGTGCTTAACAGTCCGTGCAGTACATATCGAGGTTGTAGCTTCACTGTCTACAGATTCCCTGATTATGGCTCTTCGAAGAATGGCAGCTCGACGTGGATGGCCGTGCCATTTATATTCCGATAACGGGACCAATCTGCGTGGAGCTGATAAAGAGCTACGACAATGTATGGGTAATTTGGACAGTCAGATTTTAAAACAAGAAGGCGTGAACAACCACATGGATTGGCATTTTATCCCACCTTTAAGTCCTCATTGGGCAGGAGCCTGGGAGCGACTCATTAGGACGGTGAAAGCATCACTTAAGGTCGTCATTACGGAAAGGACGCCCAAAGAGGAGACCTTAATCACATTTTTGGCCGAAGTGGAAAATATGGTTAACAGTCGTCCGCTGTCTCACGTGTCGGTGGACCCGTTAACTGTCGAATCTCTTACACCTAATCATTTCCTTCTAGGGAGTTCCTCCAACTTACCTATCATCGGCGAGTTTGATGACTCTGATATGTACCTTAAGAAGCAGTGGCGGAAAGCACAGCGGTTGGCTGACATGTTCTGGAACAGGTGGGTTAAAGAGATTTTACCAGACATGTTGCCGCGCAAAAAATGGAACCAGGACCGGGTACCGCTTCAGGTAGGTAATTTTGTACTTGTGGTCGACCCGAGCTCGCCTCGGAACACATGGCCGAAGGGCGTTATTCACCAAATCTACCCCGGTAAGGACGGGCGCATAAGGATGGTGGACGTTAAGACCAAAACAGGAATTTGGCGTCGGTCTGCGGCACGCGTCGCACCCATTTCCATTGATGTTTGAGTGCTGCAAAGCAGCACTAGGGTGGGGAGTGTTAGCGACGCGCTCACCTATCGTATTTGTAATTGTTTTTTATATATTTTGTATCGAGTAACTTTAGTTGTAAGCATATGTCATCATTGTGTTAGATAATCTACCCACTGTGTCAGTTTTACAAGTTCATTTATTGTTTGGTAAAATTAGTATTTTGAAAGTATATTGATACTCTTTTTCTGCCCGTCACGGCCGGGCCCCTATGTATTTAACGTTCAGTTCAAATCGATCCACGAGCGGCACCGCACGTCGCAACGGTGTCTATAATTCCGTGTGCCTTAGTTTAATAAACGGTCCCGTCTTATATTTCGGCGTTTTACTCCGCTTTGCACCCTCAGACTGCTACAGTTATGTTCAGCGATGAAATAGGAAATAATATGGGCCTCTTATTAAGCACATATTTAGGACAAAGTGCTATTAACCACTGCATGCCAGATTCCTCATATTTTGACATTATAAATAGTATAGTTAATTACAAATTTAACAAAAATACAACTTTAATAATTTTGATAGGAAATAGGGGCAATGTAAACAAAAAGGAATTAATAAAATATTTTGACTCATTGCAATTGTTAAACGTAGATAAAATTGTAATGTTTACATTCCCTTACAGTAACAGTTTGCCACAGGAAGAAAATTCTATTCGCTACAAAATGAATTTATGTTTAAATACCTTGACATACAATTGTAAAATTCATATTATTGACATGAATAATTATATAACAAGTAATTTTTATTTGACCAGAGATAAATATTATTTCAGCAGTAAAAATAAACGACAGATAGCTATATCGCTATCCTTTTATATTACACATACAGCCAAGAACTTGGCTACCCAATCTGTCTCTATTAAGCAGAATAATGACATGGTAATTCACACCTTGGAATCAGTTCCAACATATAATAATTTAAATTGAATATTACGACAATAGAGGAAATCTCTAGCACTCCAATTATAGCGACTAAGGAAAAGTCTAACTCCCTTAATATTGTTCATCAAAATATACTAGGCTTTTCCGGCGAAGAACTAGAAATCTCTTTATATTTACAAGACATGAATATACATGTCCTTTGTGTAACTGAGCACTGGCTTAAAAAATGTGAAGTGCTCATAGGTATTGAAAAGTGGGAAGTCATTAGCTTGTTTAGTAGAGAGTCAGCTATTCGAGGGGGGTCACTTATTCTAATTAAACAAAATTTTAAGTCCAAAGAACGCAAAGATATTGTGGCACTCTCTATTGAACAAACTATTGAACTAGCATGTGCAGAGCTAGAGCAGTATATTATTGTTAGTGTCTACAGACCCCCATCAGCTGATTACCTTTTTTTTGAGTCCACTATGGAAGAGGTGTTAAAAAAGATAAGCAAATCAAATAAGAAGTTAGTTGTATGTGGAGATTTTAACATTGATTTATTACAGAAACACAAAATTCTGTAAGGTTCCTAAATCTTTTTAAATCTTATAATTTAAGGAATCTTTTTAATGAACCTACAAGAATCACTCCTACATCAGCTACTTGCTTAGATAATATTTTCTGTAATTGTAAAGTAATAGATAAATCAATTATAAATTGTCTCCGATCGGATCATAGTGGACAAATAGCCACATTTGAGCACCATCATGTCTCGCCTATGGTGGATATTGTTTGTAGGCCAGTCACTGCTAGCCAATTGGATAGATTTAAGAGTAGTATTGATTCTGGAATAAATCTATTACCACCTCCCAACAGTAATACTGTAGATGTATCATATGGAAATCTGTTTGGGCTGGTCAAAGATCAATTTAATAGTATATTTAAACAGAATCATGTTAAAATAAATACAAATAAATGTAAATTTAGTGACTGGGCCACGACTGGTATTCATAAAAGTAGAAAAAAAATTTACGAACTATATGACCTAAAAGCGCACACTCAAGACCCCAATGTTATAGAATATGTTAAAAAATTCTCAAAAATCTTCAAAAAGGTCTGTTCAGTGGCTAAAGCTAATTATATTCGTGATGTTATTGTTACCTCTAAAAATAAAATAAAAGCTACTTGGAGTATTATTAATAGAGAAGCATGTAAAAACAGACAATCGGATCGCTCAATTAGCCTTAATGTTAATGATAAAATTATTAAATCAGACAGTGAAGTAGCAAACGCGTTTAATTTTTTCTTTTCTAATATACCAATTGCTACAACCAGTTCATTAAACTCTTCGACAGATCTTGCAGAAACTTTTTTGAAATCGAATGTGGATGAATGCAAATCTTCTCTAACGTTTAGACATATTAATCCTGACATTATTGTTAAAACTTTTAGAGAGTTAAATATGAAAAAAACAGAAGATTTATGGGGCATTTTGACTAATATAATTAACCATATTATTGATAGTATAGCAACTCATCTTGCTAGTATATTTAATCAGTGTATTGATGAAGGTTCGTTTCCCAATTTAAAGAAGTACAGTAAAAATATACCTTTATTTAAATCCGGTGATAAAAGTGATCCCTCTAACTTTAGACCTATATCAATACTACCAGCTCTTAGTAAAATATTTGAAAAAATTGTCTTCAATCAACTCCTATCTCATTTCAGAATTAACACACTATTGCATGAGAAGCAGTTCGGTTTCACCAAAGGTAGAAACACAACTGATGCGGGAGTTGCCCTTATTAAGCATATCTACGATGCCTTTGAAAGAAAGAAAGATGCAATAGGGGTTTTTTGTGATTTGTCTAAGGCTTTCGATTGTGTAGATCACATGACATTATTAATGAAATTACAGCATTATGGTGTTTCAAATGATTCTGGAAAATTGTTACAGTCATACCTCACAGACAGAATGCAAAAAGTTAATGTTAATGGAACTAACTCTTCTGGAGCTCCATTACGCATGGGTGTGCCCCAGGGCTCTATATTGGGACCTCTATTATTTTTAATCTATATAAATGACCTTCCTTACTTTACTAAAGACCTTTGTGAGATGGTATTGTTTGCAGATGATACATCATTGCTTTTTAAAACTGACAGAGGTAAAGCTACCTTTGACGATGTAAATAGTACTCTCTCTCAAGTACTACGCTGGTTTACAGCGAACAACCTGTTACTAAATGCAAAAAAAACTAAATGCATTAAATTCACTATGCCCAATGTGAGGCAGGTCGGTACGCATATTAATATGTCAGATGATCATATAGATGCAGTCGATTCTACCACTTTTTTGGGAATCACATTAGACTCCCGGCTGCAATGGGGTCCCCATATAATTGCCTTGTCAGGAAGGCTCAGTTCAGCGGCTTATGCTGTGAGGAAAATAAGGCTTTTAACTGATGTCGAAACGGCAAGACTAGTATACTTTAGTTATTTTCATAGTTTGTTGTCTTATGGTTTACTGTTATGGGGATCTGCTGCTGACATTGAATCAATCTTTGTGTTGCAGAAAAGAGCCGTACGCGCCATATACTGTCTTGGACCTCGTGACTCACTGAGGGAGATTTTTAAAGATATTAATATATTAACAGTAGCCTCTCAATACATTTTTTAAAATATTATGTACGTTCGAAAAAATCTTAGTTTGTTTAGCCTAAAAAGTGATTTTCATCAATATAATACTCGAAATAAAAATAATCTTGCCGTTCTGAGCTTCAGACTACACAAAGTTGGTGATTCATTCTTGGGAAAATGTATTAATTTTTTCAATAAAGTACCACGTACTCTTGTTGAATTACCTGGGCCCCGATCGCACTAATTTTTACGTAAGCGGTTCGAACGTGAAACGTATCCAATTCGAACATGGCTACGATTCAATAACAATGCAGCTGGAAGCAAAATCCGTATTGTGCTAAATGTCATTAGTTGAATCGTTACCATTCGATAAAACTTTGTTTCTGTAGGGACGGCACACCTAGTATTTTTGAGTAATATCAGTGATTTGTGTATAATCGACACTCGATTAAGCAATTTGTTACTAGCCGCACTAGTCTTGTGACGCAAAAAAAAACTAAATGTCATTTAATGACAGCTTTCCTTGGACACACTCTGTCGCAAAGAGGAAATTAATAATCTGTGCAGCTTTCAGTCAGCTGTTTGTTTTATAGTATAAAACATTAAATAAAACATAAAACATGATGCAAATGCTTCTCACGAGATACTGGCAGGACAATGTTACCACGGCGGTAAAACATATGTTTATCGCCCCTTAAGAAAAGTAGAAGAACAATAATTTGGATTTAGCTTCCATTGCTGACCTAGCTATAATAAAAAAACCTTACTTATCTGAAGAAAACTCATCAGCCAGCAGGACTCAGGAGACTCCCTTAATTCAAGAAGTAAAAATGTGTAATAGTGTACCTACTTAGTGTGAGCAAACAGAGCAAAGATGCTTTAATCTTTGGTTAGTTTAAGAAAGTTAAATTATGTGTAAAGCATAGGTTTAATAAAATAAAGCTCTTTGTTTTCCATAGAAACTTGTTATTATTTATATATCTGTACTGTTTATTTCCTTATGTTCTCATTTTACTTGCCTATTTTAATTTTAAATCATTGTTTTTGTAGGGGTTATTCCCAAACTATTTAATGATGCTATGAACTATGTAATCATAACAAGTTACAAGCTTTATCTTGAATGCTATTTCAACTCTAAAGTCTTAACTCTATCTAGATAATTCAGGTTTTTTATTTTACAAGCAAGTTTAAATTTAGTGTGCCGATAAATTTCTGAATTCTTCAATGCTAGTATGCATTTAAGGAAGATATTACATCACTAATTAATATAATAATGTAAGTATTTACCGGTGGTTCTAATTGAACATTTTACATTAACATTACAGGAACCGAGCTACTTTTGACTATTCTGTAGGAACTAAAACAGGTAGTTAAGATGGGTAGTGGTGAGGTAACGGAAGACTTTCTAAAATAACTATTTTAAGTTACATTATTTACAACTTGCAAATGCAAATGCTGCTCACAAGATACTGGTCGGACAGTGTTACCCCGGCGGTAAAACATATGTTTATCGCCCCTTAAGAAAAGTAGAAGAACAATAATAAAAGGATTTAGCTTCTATTGCTATACTAAAAAAACCTTACTTATCTGAAGAAAACTCATACTCTGGAGACTCCCTTAATTCAAGAAGTAAAAATGTGTCACATAGTGTACCTACTTAGTGTGAGCACACAGAGCAAAGAAGCTTTAATCTTTGGTTAGTTTATGAAAGTTAACTTATGTATAAAGCATAGGTTTAATAAAGTTCTTTGTTTTCCATAGAAACTTGAAATGAAATTATTTATACATTTATACTGTTTATTTCCTTATGTTCTCAGTTTACTTGCCTATTTTAATTTTAAATCATTGTAATTGTAGGTGTAATTCCCCAACTTTTTAATGATGCTATAATAGTAAGTAAGCATAACAAGTTTTATGCTTTATATTGAATGCTATTTCAACTCTAGTCTTAACTCTATCTAGATATAAATAAAACACAGAAGACCTTCAATACCCAGAAGTCCGACGAACAGCACGAACAGCACGAACAGCGAGAACCCACCTGGTTTATTCATCAAAATCATTTATTTTTAATACTAACACTTAAAGAATTAGTCACCTATTTCGATAGATGTAATAGTAGTTCAATAACATTTTTGTTTATGTAAATTACAAATTCAAGTGGTGTAGGGCCGGGTATAGCAATAATCCCAATAATGCCACGGGATGACAGCTTGTAGCCGTTTAAGTTCTTGCTTTTTAAATTTAAAACCTACCTACTGTTATGACGGGTGGCGTAAATGTAAGCCCAGCTCTGGTTATTTTAAACTTTTTTGCTAAGATTGACTGATAGAGAAGGCCACAGAACGTTTGCCCTTTCTGCACTTTGTTTCTGCTAAAACGTTTAATGAAGAAATTATAAAAATAATGTTACTTCTTAGTAATACAGTCTTGTTATTAAATCAGAGAGCCTGGTGGGAGTTGTGTAAAACAACCGTCTCGCATAAATCGATCAAAAAGTAATACAATCGTAAGCAAAATTACTATTTTATAATACTCGTAATTGTTGATATTGTAACGTTTACATTGATATCAATTGCATAGCGAGGTGAATGCCAATAGTCTTGCATATCGATATGTTTATCTTTTGTTACTCATCCCTAGTTGTCTTTAAAAATGCCGACAACTTTATTGGCATAGGCTTAGAGCTAATTTGGTCAAACTAAATAATTGCATGCATTACCTACTTAAGGTCTTGCGTTTGATTCTCGGTCCATTCCATTGATGTTATTCATACAAAAAGTTACGGACAGCCTCTTTGTAAATGACGCAATAGTCTAGTGGATAAAGCACTTCTCAACTGAGGTTGTATGTTCGATTGTTAATTGGTATAAATAAATCGGTACCCAATGGCCAAAAAAAATCTACAGGAAATCAGCACAATTCATAAACTAAAGACTTTAATTACCATGAACTGTGCCAGGAAAAGACCACCATAACTCATATCTTTATATCGCGCTCAGAACACCTATACTCTGGGTACAAACAGCCTTGGCCAACCTGGATAGCGCTAAACCGCCTTCGGGCCGCCGAGTAAGAACAATGGCGTCACTGCTGGTCAACGGGGTCCAGGAGGGCGAATCGTGTAAACGCCTAGTGGTGGACGAGGCTCTCATGAACCACTTTGGCTCAATAGTTCTAGCTGTCCAGATCGTGAAAGCCAGCAAAGCCCTCCTAATAGGGGATAGTAACCAACTACCCTATATAGACAGGAGCAACCTCTTCGAGCTACACTACAAAAGACCCAACACCGTCACAGACATCACAAAAGAGCTGCTGTGCACGTGGAGAAACCCAATGGACGTAGCGTATACCCTCAACGAGATCTATGAGGGCATATACTCGGCCAAGGACACAGTCAGGTCACTTGCGGTGAAGGGCTATACGGGAGCGAGAATACCCAAGTCGGACAACACTCTATACCTAGTCCACACCCAGGCCAAAGAAAATTAATAAAGGTAGAATGCTAACTCCATAGTACGCAAGTGAACTCGTTTAAAACTTATTATCTTCGCCGGTACCTCCTAGTTCTACTTAATATATTAGATGGGGTTACTGTGCACGCTGAAATGTGGCTTACCTCGTGCCATCTAGCAAACACTTGATGCAACTCTATCATCCAACAACACTCAGTATACTACGTGTCACGAGATGGCGTTAAACAGCATTGATACTGATTTTTATAAAGTGACGTCTAAATTATTTGCGTCACAAAGTACCAACGTACAGATAAATTCATCGCATTAGCTTAAGCACGTATGGCCTAACGGCATGATACCCTAACTTATTCTCGTGGTTGCTCTAATACGAGAAAGTTTTGTTGTTGAATTTTGTCTTTTTTGTGTTTTTGCATTTACATGTACTTATCATCTACATAAAAAACGACTGCCATAAGTGGGGCTTGATGTTTTTCAAGTGCAAATCTCAACCGATAGTTTAAATATTTGCCATCATTACCATTCATAAGACGAAAATAATTTTTACACACTACTACACCGCATTGCTGCCACGCGCCCTTCGTTCTTTCATGTTATGGGTTCAAAGCGGCCGCGGCAACAGACATAACACCTAGCGCTAGTAAAGTGTTTTGAAATTTCAGCTCTATGGAAAGGTTATAGGGTTGAGTATTGTTTAACTTGCGATACTACCCGCATGGTACCTATACGGTTTGGCAACGTCGCATTTTAGTTATTACGAAGCGCAAACTTGGATTCGCGACTTGCTTGCGACATAAATTATTAAACTGGGATTGGTGTAAAATATGAATATACGGAACCCGTAGCTTTTCCTGCGTTCTATTCGGATTAACACAAAATAAAAAGTAGGTAGCTCCTGACAACATGTGTGCAAATCTTATAGCGATCAGGTAGTTCGTTTTGGTCAGATAGCGTAACAAAACAAACTTACTTTCGCATTTATATTAATATACTAGCTGTCTCGGTGAACTTCCTACCGCCCCTTTATAGTTGTTTTGTGAATATTTCCGTGTCAATTTTTATAGTTATACTGCTATTCGGGGCGGAGACAAATTCAACAAATCAAAGATCATAAAAATCGGTCTAGCTAACTAACCCGACTCTTTTATAGATTAAAAAGTTAGGATTTCGTTGTTGTTAAGTAACTTAAGTTATGGGTGTTGAATTAAATAACATTTTCAGTGTTAAAGATATTGGTGATTGAGTATAACATATTAGTACTTACAATAGTGTTAAGAAATATAAACAAATTAAACGAAGTTTGTTAGATTATTACTTGAAAACAGTTC
Source organism: Anania hortulata (assembly GCA_963576865.1). Taxonomy (NCBI): domain Eukaryota; kingdom Metazoa; phylum Arthropoda; class Insecta; order Lepidoptera; family Crambidae; genus Anania; species Anania hortulata. The sequence continues at coordinate 12,765,060 of OY756402.1, forward strand.
TACCGATCTGGCAAATATGTCTATGTCGACCTCCGTAGCCGAGAGGCGAGCATACCGGACTTGGTGTCGCTATCTCTGAGGTTCCAGGTTCGATTCCCGGTCGGTCAATGTAGAAAAATAACTTTCTATATTGTCTCGGGTTTGGGTGTTGTGGTACCGTCGTTGTTTCTGATTTCTGTAACACAAGTGCTTAAGCTACTTTTCATAGGATCAGAGCAATGTATGTGATGTTGTCTAATATTTATTTATTTATGTTAAATATAGGAACGATAGTCGAGATTTCATTAGCAATATTTCATATTCACGTTCTATCTCAAGATATATGTATAATAATAAGTTTTCACTGAATTAAGGAAGCACTTACTTAATGATAATTTAATTTTCACGATGTACGTAGCCAAGAGGCGAGCACGCAAAACTTAGCGTCGCCATCTCTGAGGGCTCAGGTTCGATTCCCGGTCGGGTCAATGTATTGTCTTGGATTTAGGTAGGCTGATAGGATAGGTTAAGTCGTCGTTGTTAAGTTAGATCTTTATTGTGTATGGAAAACAAGGTTAAGTATAAAATTATCTTAAAATAATTACAATCATTTATCAATTGTTTCTGATTTCAAACACAAGTACCTACTTTAGCCACTTATATTTGGTTGGACCAGAGCAATGTATGTTGGAAAGTAGTAGCCCAAAACCAATCATAAATTAAAAAACAGTCCAGTATCAAGCAAAGATCGGCGGTTTGGCAATCTTCAAAATCCTGAGGCGAGCACAAATAATCGGGTTTGCAGAGAATTTCAAGAGTCCCTTGGGCAGATCACAATCACAAACTATAGAAATAAATCTCAGAAGCACACGTTAGTCGCAAGCGTAAACAAACAACGAATATGAACGAACAAACGAATTAACGAATGTATGTGGTAGTGTGACATATAAGACATGTGAAATGAACCTTATCTCAACATCAACAAGGTGTATAATCGCGCCAGACGCATGTTAGTACGAGAACGCGTTTCGCATAGTTCCTTTGTCGAACTGGCAACGTCGCATGATCACATTTGCATTCGACCTCTTATTTTCTATAATATTAAGTTTAAAATCGCGCAGCACTCAAGTCGAATCCAACTAGCTGCACTGATCTCGAGCGCTGGGCGAAAAATGCGCAGAAGACCATTCCGATTACGTGATTGGCTAGTCGCGCGCCGCGCCCGTACCGCCGCCGCCGGGATTGGTTGCTTGCTCCGCGCGCACGCGTCTCTGATACGATGATCGTCTCGTAACATGCATAAAGTCTAAATCGTCTCCATGTCGGGTTGTATTCGCAACTTTGTTGTATTTTGTGTTTTGAGTTGCAACCTTCCCCAACTTTGCACGGGTTACATGGGTAATACCTAATATATGGTTATAAATTATTTCAAATACAAACCTTTCTCATACATAAGTTTAAATAATTGTGCAACTTAATTGTTAGTGCCTACCAAAGAAAATTAATATAAAGATATCTTTGGTGCCTACCTATATAAAACATCTTTGTTTTCGTAGCCGAGATGCGAGCATGCCGGACTTGGTGTCGCTGTCTCTGAAGTCAAGGGTTCGATTCCCGGTCAGTCAATGTAGAAAAATAACTTTTTTGTATTATCTCGGGACTGGGTGTTGTGGTACCGTCGTTGTTTCTGATTTCTGTAACACAAGGCTTTGGCTACTTACCATATGATCAGAGCTATGTATGTGATATGATGATTTCCAATATTTTTTTAAATAAAAAAAAAATATAATTGGATACTCTTTAAATAAGTAGATAAAAGAAACAAAGGTAACAGGAAAAAGCACATTAAGATTAGCTCAATTCAGGGGGTCTTATAGCTTAATTTATTCTAATAGTAGGTATCAGTTGAGTTCGTGAGCTAGCTACTTACGTTTATCAAATTATCAATTAGCAAAAAATAAATAATTATGACTTTATATGGGAATCATTGAATCTAGGTTTTTGATTTCTTAAAACTAACTGAAAATGAATTTCTCAAAACTAACTGAAAATGTAAAAAAATAGTTTCGAAAGAGAATCGAACTCGGGACCACAAGTGCATGAGGTATAACATTGAGTTCACTGCTTCTATTTAAAATAACAAGTTTGCGCCATCTAGCGTATTTTAGTATAACTGTATGCAATGCAAACTTGTGCTTATACGTGCTATCTATCAGTATGTTCAAACCATCAAAAAATAAATGAAGCTGAAATCGAATTTGCTTATTTTAATTTAAATAAATGAAGGAAACGCAGTTCTCATCTTAAAAATTAATAATAATGACAAACCAAAACCGACAAATGCGATATTTCGCCTCTTTCAATATATTTTTTACATACAAGCAAAATGCGAGACAGGTAACACCATCTGTCGTAATTTATGGAAATGAGAAAAAGTTTGTATGGAGTTGTCAATCTACCAATATAAAGAAATCTTTGCCCAGGCTGAGAAGGCACTCCTAACCAGTCAGGGATACGGCACTAACCAGGGGTCTCGCACCTTGACTATCCACGAATCGCAAGGGCTAACATTCGAAACTGTGTACATAATCCGGACCACAGCAGCTCGATCACAAATTCTCACCAGCGTCTCACACGCGGTGGTAGCCATCTCCAGACACACCAAAAACTGCGTCTACTTCACAGACTGCGCAAGCGACGACGCCACGGCACGTCTAATCTCCCGCGCGGAGAGGGCTACCAACCGCCAAATAACGGACTACAACCTGAAAATGGCAATTAAAAACAGGGACGAGAGGGTACGGGATGCGATCATTGCATCCCTGGAACAAAAACCCCCTCACCCAAAACCCGGAAAAGACTAAAATATTATAATTAACATCTTACCACGCCGCGGGGGGGGAGCTCCCCTGCTGCAGTGCTGACATAAAACATCTACCACAATAAGCTAAGCAAGGCAGAAGGCATCTGCCATACTAACATGTAGAAATAGTAACCTAGAATAGTTGACTTAATTTTATACTAATATATAATTATATTTAAAAAAAAAAAAAAAACAAATTCCATAGAGACATACTTCTATAAATAACAATAATATACTAATAACATAACAAAAAAAAAAAAAAAAATTAAAAAAAAAAATATATATATATATATATATTTTAAGGACGAGCTATTTAATTATCTTATCTCTAATACCTAATTGTAAACGCCGGAGCACGTAAATTAAATAAACAAATAAAACTATTAAACTAAAAAAGGTGCAGACCCAGAGTCCGCAGACTGTAATTTTATTAATAAAAAAAATAAAAAAACCGCCTTCGGGCAGAGGTTGGCCCCTGCAGATAACATTTGATAAAAAGACAAAATCAAACTTAGGAATCTAGTAGTTAGGATAGGAATAAAAATATTAATTAATATTATTATTTTATGAGCCCTGGCAATACGTCTAAATTTTAAGAGATTAGGTACTTGATGCTTTGAGTCATCCAGTGCGAATGAGAACTTGAATGGCCTTTGCCTAGGTAAAAGATCTCGGAGCTAAATAAGATCACTAGCTCCTGGTCAAATTTTAGTCGATCTTTTCGGTGCATCTCAAACGATCTAGCACAAAGGGGCCGCTTGTCGGCAAGTGTTTTCGCCGCTTGCCGACAAGGCGGCTAATTCAAAGAATGTTTGGCAAGTGTCAAGTTAAAGATTCACCTGAATTTTAGTATGGAAAATCTAGTTGCAGTAACAAGACGTGTGAGATCGATTCGATTTATTCAATTATGCCCTACCAATACTCCAATCATTAGTACCTTGAAATGGTACTCTGTTACAATGAGACCGGCTATAATTTAACAGCGGCCTCAGAAATGTGTGTGGAGAGAAATGGTGGAGTTCTGCCATCCCGGCGGACTATTTTGAGAGCAGTACAACGCCCATGGACTTTCATGTCTGGGGTCGTCTAAAAGACCTTGTGTATGGACACGATGGCCACGAAATACGGACGGAGGACAATTTAAGACGTCGCCTTCCGTGTGATGCGCCGAGATCGTGAAGCACTGCGGCGTGGTGGATTGCATGCCCATAGACGTGCTGCAGTGTGTATCGCGCAAAATGGACGCCATGTGCAACTAACTTATTGTAAATAGTGATTATTTTAGTGTAAATAAACTGAAACCTGTAGTGTAAATAGGAGGGACAGTGTGTAAATAGTCGTGTAAAGAAACAATCGTTGTAGGTAAAGTTGCGACCAAATTTTTAAACACTAATAAAATTAGTTATTTTGAATTTTAGTGAGTTAATCTAACATCGTTATCAGTAAGATTTAATTACCTCACTTGATAATAAACTTGCATACCCCTAACACAATACATTCTAGCATGATTTTGGATAGCTTGTGTCCACAGTCTGAGAAAGTGTGATTGAAAGTTTAAATCACTCTCTAGTCTGAAACACACCCCCTGAAGATCAGTGTACCTACCTGATAAGCTGATAAGAGGACCGCTTTACTATTACATAGGTAAGCTGCTAACTTAACATTTACTTACTTAAGAATTTTCAAAATTATGTTTTTATTTGTTTGTTTTAAATTATGTCGATTTTCGAATTAGGATACTTGCACTAGGCTACATTTAAGCAAAATTTTTGAATTAGCAAGGTTGAAGGTCATTCCCCCCAGTTATTCGAGCCAAACATCTGTGCGTGTTATGAATGAATTTGGCCATCTTTGATGTTTGTCAAGTCTTTCTCGCTCTGTCTATGGGAAGGAATAAGACAGATGATCACAGATGGTTATACGTATTATTATAAATTGTACACTTCTTCACTTGCTCGGTCCCGTGTCCATCCAGCATCTGCCAAGCTGCGTCCTCTCATCCTTTCGCCTCTGTTAACGACTCGTCACCATCTACCAATCGGTGATAGTGGCCAATGACAGCACGGTTGGTTTAAGCGGGAAACGTGTGAGCCAATAGGCGCGGTTGATATTAGTACCATTTCTTGACCTGAGTGGCGCTGCAGCTATCATCGTTGACATAGATTAAAGAAATACTGTCAATGGTAATATCGATTAAACCACAAATTCGAATATACTCCATAACTCGTTAAATTTACGATAGGTAAACAAGGGAAATCATGACATTCGGCCATCCGACAACGTGCAGTCTCCGGCGCACGTATTTAGAAGAATAATAAGGAGGTTGTTATCATAAATAAAATAAATGAGAATATTGAGCAATTTACTGATTTATCAAAAATTAAATTTTAATTACACATAGATCACAAGGGTATTACATATCTATTGTATTTAATAATTATGAACAATTTAATAATAAGTTTTTGTTGCTATCACATAATGCTACGTGTTCATTTCCTTCTTAAACAAAATAATCACAAAATCATGACATTCGGTTCATGCAACTTACAAGTAGATTACAAGTTAGTAAACCTTAAACTAATTAGAATCTGATTCAGAGTTAGTATCATCACTACTGCTATGAACATTGAGAGCTTTAACGTTGATCCATGGTCTCATTCGATCCGCGGCTACTACTGTACAATATTTCCTAGCTTTGCAAAAACCGGGTACGTTACTAATTTCATACCTATCGTTACCTAAAGACTTTGTAACCTTAAACGGGCCAGTAAATTTAGGCAGCAGTTTTTTACTTTGACCAGGGTTTTCGTTAAAACATGTCTTGGTTGTCGTTACCAAGTCACCGACATTATATATTTTTGCCGGAGCCACCTTAGCATTATGTCTGCTTCTTAGGTTATACTGTTTCTGGTCAATAGTTGATTTAACTTGGGAACGTATTTCTTCTAGACTATTTTCTTTTATAGTATCATTTAATGCTTTTCTAAGGATATTATCAGAATTCCCCATCAATCTTTTCCCAAAAAGAATTTCTGATGGACATTTTCCTGTAGTAGTATTAATGGTGTTGTTAATTCCGAACTGAATCTTTGAAGTAGTTAGGTCCCAGTCTTTTTCATCTTCTGTAGAATTCTGTGTCGCTAATGCCCTGAGAATTGTCTGATTAAAGCGCTCAACTTGTCCGTTAGCCCTTGGACACGCAACTGAGTTCAAGACGTGTTTAATGTTCATTTCTTCACAAAACTGTTTAAACACCGCGGAAGTGAATGCTGTTCCTCTATCGGAAATGATTCTCTCTGGTGTGCCGAAATCTTGAAAAATGCTTCGTAAGACTTTGATAGCTGTCATGCTCTTTGTGTCTTTCACGGGCCTAACAAAGACATATTTAGAAAATCCATCAACAATAGCTAGTATGTGGGTGTTACCGCGCTTGCTTTTAATGAAAGGTCCAAGGTGATCAATATGAATAGTTTGAAATGGAGTGCTTCCTTTTTCAATTGGATATATATGTCCTTGTTTTGTGGGGATAGTGTCCTTATTGTATGCGCATTCAAGGCAAGCATTAACGTATTTCTTTATGAACTTTGCCATTTTAGGGAACCAGTACATACTTTGAATACGCTCAGTCGTTTTCTTGACGCCAAAATGACCAATTTCGTCGTGGTTTTGTCTACAAATCTGCCATCGGGCACCTTTGGGTATAACAAGTCTGAGCTCATTAGGATTTTTATCGATTTTTCTATATACAACATTGTTTTTCACGAGGTAATTGCTTTTAATGTCCTTAAAGCCTTCGTCAGAGTTTGGTTTTAAAATTTTGGCAATTGTATCAATTTCCGGATCTCCTTGTTGGAGCGTTACAATCCAATCATTTTGTCCTATATGTAAAACAGGTATTATATTTTCGGGAGCACAGTCGTCATTAGGTTTATCTACTGGGTTTCGACTTAATGCATCAACGTGAGCCATGCGATCACCGGAACGGTATTCAATTTCATAGTCATATTCTTCCATTTGCAATAACCATCGGGCTATTCTTGGTATCAAATCTTTTTTTGTGAGTGTCAATCTTAGGGCTTTGCAATCTGTAAATATTTTAAATGGAATACCTAACAGGTATGTCCTAAACTTATTTAGGGAACTTACTACTGCCAACGTCTCCAGTTCATAAGAATGGTAGACCTTTTCTTCCGGAGACGTTTGTCTGCTAAAGTAAGCTACTGGTTTTAGCGAACTACCATCTTCTTGCCACTGCATCAGTATTCCTCCAACTCCCATGGAACTTGCGTCCGTATGGAGTTCAGTTCTTAATTTAGGATTGTACAGTGCCAAGATAGGCCTTTCACATAATATTTTTTTGAGGGTAGTAAATGCGTTTAACTCTTCTGCGGTCCAGTTCCATTGAACGTCCTTTTTTAATAATTTTGTTAAAGGGCATGCTATTTCGCCAAAACCTTTTACAAATCGTCTGAAGTAACTCGCGAGTCCTAGAAATTGGCGCGTTTCGTGGATATTTGTCGGAGTCGGAAAAATTTTTATTGCTGTAATTTTGGTTTGACTTGGTTTGATTCCTTCTGCAGAAACCTCGTACCCCAAATAGTCAATGGAAGACGAAAAAAACTTGCACTTTGAAAGTTTCAGGGTTAACCCATATTCCCGAATAAGCTTTAAAACTTGCTCTAATTTGTCAAGACCTTCGTCAATTGATTGTGTTGGGATAAGTAAGTCGTCCATATACGCTAGGACAGAGTCGTATCTACTAGTGCCCAACATCTTATTCACCAGCCTCTGGAATACTGCTGGTGCATTTGCCAATCCAAACGGCATTCTATTGAATTCAAAATGGCCATCGGGAGTGACAAACGCTGTCAAGTGTTTGCTTTCCTCGGATATTGGGACTTGGTAATACCCTGACGCCATATCTAACGTAGTGAAAACCTTCTTACCACTGAGGCTTGAAATTTGATCGTCAATAAGGGGTAAAGGATATCTATCTTTGACTGTTTTACTGTTGAGAGCTCTATAGTCCACGCAAAGTCGTTGTTCACCAGTCTTTTTTCTGACCATGAGTATAGGGCTAGCGTAATCTGATGTAGACTCTCTTATTATATTGTTATCAATAAGTTCCGCTGTCATTTCTCGTACTTTTGCTCTTTCCGCATGAGATAGTCTATATGGTCTATAAACTACAGGCTTATTATCATTGAGGTCTATTTTCATTTCGTAATGCTTTTCTTGGGGTACACACCCAATTTCTTGTATTGACAATGCAAAACAATCACGATACTTTTGTAATAATTGGTGTAGTTTGTCTAAAGTTTGACTGTCAACTCCGGATCCAGAGTTGATATCTTCTTTTTTTAATAAACAATATTCTTCAAAAGCCCCTTCAATACGTCTTACGTCAAGAACGTTTCTTTCCACTATAGGAGTGGCTCTAACCATAACAGTATCTTTTCCTATCGAGACATGACCTGAAGATCCTTTAGATACAACTATATTCCCTTTACCGTGTACTAATCTATAGATGCCTTGATGAATGCAATATTCTCTACCAGGTTCATTTCTTATTCTAGCTTCGATGTAAATGTCACCTGTAAAAGGTTGTGCACTATGTACAGGAATTATGTGCACTCCTTCTATCAACTCAGAGTTTACGGTTAATAACTTAATGATGTTTGGCTCGCTGTCTGAATCGACTATGGGTTTACTATAGAAATATAGACTTTCACTATTTTTTAGTACTGTAATATTGGGTTTTTCAGTAAAATTTTGACCAAGCAATAGGGGAACATGTAAGTACCTATCATCGACAACGTAAACTAAGATGTCGTGTTCAATTTCATCTACTTCAATATGGACCTGTGATTGGTAAATCGGAGATACATGACTATTACCAAAACCCCTGATTAAAGGCAAATTTTGAAAATTTTCTTGTAACTCTAATTTCTTAGCTTCACTTGTTTTTATTAGGGTACAAGCGCTACCAAAATCAACATAAGCTCTCAAGGTTTTTTTATTAATTTGAACATCTTTGTAATACTTTTCATTACTTTTATTATAATCAATACAAATAATTTTTTTGTCTACTTTTACATTTTCAATCTTTGAAGAGGTACCTCGATTACATTGTTCGTCATTATGCCCAACTTTTTTACATAGGGTACATTTCAATAACATTTTAGGGCAACGAACAAATCGGTGTCCCTCTTCATTACAATTAAAGCATTTTATAGCACTTTCTTCTGGCTTATCTCTCTTGATCTTGTTACACCTGATCGAAGTGTGACCCTCTTTTCCGCAGGAATAACAACGGATTGTTCTAGAACGTAGAAAATTATTCTCAAAGCGATCTGTGTATCCACGCTTCTTCTGTGTTTGAGATATGTTATCGCTGTGTATCTGCGGCTGCTGTATTACTAAATACTTAAGCAAATCTTCGGGTTCTTGGCACCTTAAGGCTTGAGCGCTGTTTCTAAGCGAAGGATCTGTAATACCATGTATTAAGCAATCAACTGCTTTCTTCCCGGTAATCTCGCATCTGTTCAATAACACTAATTTGTCGTAAAAGTATATACGAAGGCTTTCGTCTTGTTTAGATTTTCTGGCGAACATTTCTTCTAGTAGAACCGCAAAGTTATCCTCGGGGAATGCGCGTCGCAGCTTGACCTGCCATTGGGGCCAAGTAAAATCCATACTGGGTAATGAGTACAACCAGTTCTTAGCTGTACCTGTCAACTTTTGCGTAGCAAAATGAGATATTTGTCTGTCCTCCCAATTATAAATTGAAGCATATTCATTTACTTTGTGCAACCAGATCTCGATGTTTTGACTTTTGTTCTCGGGGTCGAATTCTGGAAGAGCGTTCAACATCTGTTGAGAGTTAACAAACGACTTATTTTTGTTTGAACTCAACGCATTAATCAGCTCAACTACGCTATTGATACCCTCGCTATAGGTTTCTTTGTTGTGTGTTTTCCCTTCTTCACTTGTCTTCTCATTTGTGTATCGTAGACGTTTAGGTGGAATATCATCGTTCAAGTCGCTTTCACTGCTGCCAGTCAAAGTACGAATTCGCTTTCTTGTCACTGATACAGTACTTTCTTCGGAGCTACAGCTGGAGGTGCTAAATAAGCGATTTTTTTTACGCACTAGCAGAAGACCTCTCTTCGGCTTTGATGTACTTCCTTGTGACATGGTCTAAAACAAGAAAAACTAGTTTAATTTTTTTTTTATCAACTAAGGTCAAATATACCTACTCTCTCCTTAAAATCTTAATCATCATTTATTCATTTTTCTCTACAGAATAACTTTAAACTTCGTCCATACACCTATTAATTAATATATTATAAAATTTTATCAGCAATCACACCAATTATCTAGCCCTAAACTAAAGCTTTGCTTAGTTTGAACTGTGGCGACTAGATAACGGAAAAACATACTTGAATGCATTTATAAACATCCATGAAAAAGGTACAAATACTTGTGCTCATCACACAAGCATTTGCCACTTGCGGAATTCGAACCCGCAACCACTGGCTTTGTAGTCCTGAGCGCGAACCACTAGGCCAGATAATAATTAAGTAAATGCACCACTAGATATAATTTTGTCATTATAATTATTGTGCCTGCCACATATTTTACTTTTCTCTTTCTGTCTGTACCTAAGTAAAAAAAATATATACTTTATCGTGATGAACATAATTAATATGTGTACAAGTACCTCAGAAATTGTGTCATACTACTCAACTCACTCACAATGCTACTAATGTACATTGTATAACCGAATCACTATCACTTATTTACCAATGTACTCTCTCTTAGGCGCCCACGGCCTCCAATTATCAACGCATACTAGCACTAGGCACTCTCGCACTTAAATTAACGTACGCACGCTCACGCTCAAATTAACTTACGCACTCTCGCATTCATGTTAACTTACGCACTCTCGCGCTCAAATTACGCACGCACTCTCGCGCTTAAATTAACGTACGCGCTCTCGCGCTCGAATTAACTTACGCACTCTCGCGTTCAAACTGTTGTGCGCACTCTTGCGTTCCCAAAAAAAACTCACGTTTAAAGCAACTAACGCATTTTCGCGTTCTGTCCTATTGCCATAACATGTTACTAATCTTCACTCGAGAATCGTAATTTAACGTGAACAATATTTAATAATAATCTCATTAACACAAAAAAAAAAACAACACAATTGTTTAACCTAGCTACTTGGATTTATTTAGTGTAGCAAAAATAGCAGATTACCTAGGTACTTATAAGTATTACTACCTATTATGTCTATATGTATATATATTTTTTTTTATTTTACCATTTTGGATGAGTTATTACATATTGCGCCATTGCCACACATAAATCTTCAAATTATTATAACTTTCGCATGAGTATCAAATCACACCACGAATTAGTACAATAAGCTAAATAAATAAGTGCCTAAACAATGTACAACATCGCATACATAGCTCTGATCGTAAGGTTAGTAGCTAAAGCACTTGTGTTATAGAGATCAGGAACAGTGGCGGTACTACCACACCCAGAAATGAGACAGCATAGAAGCAATAGTTTTCCCGACCGAGAATCGAACCCGGGACTTCGCAGATGGCGTACTCGCCTCTCGGTTACAAAGGTCGTCAAATAAGCTGCCGTACACAATTATTTTAGTACAGAAAGGTGTCGTTGTTCTTGCTAATTTTTTTCAAGTAAGGCTGTCGACGACGTGATACAAGTAAATACAACTGCTTAACTACGAGACCTATGATAAAGTAATCGTCCTTAACTGTATTTAAATATATATATTATTTTTTTTACACGACATGTTACATTCTTACAAGAAATGACTAGTATAGAACATTAAATATGGTAGGCGTAGGTATGACCTTTTGCTTCGAGCACCAAAACAAGAGCGGGTAGATTTAATGCACTGGCATGACACGTTTACCGCCGCCGCCCACAATAAAACGATATTCCCGTTCATCAACGCGATTAGTAGGTACATCTTTTACCTTTAAGTATTCTTTGCAGATGTAGTAAAACGACATACTTTGTTGCGCATTCTCTAATACAGACGTAGATTCGATTTAGAATAAAATATTTTAAGGAAATAAGTTTAACCATTTAACAAATCTTAACACCTTTTCTAGTTTCTAGAATGGTATATGTAGGTAGAATTTCTTTTAGTGTTTCAAAGGTGTGTTAAACGACACTTGTACACATACATTTTTGTAGGTAGGACATGACATGAAATTATGGATGCACCTACATAATCTTGCATGGCAATAAAATTAAAATCCGCAGCTTGCTTGCACCATCATATGACGTTACTATATTCTGTAGGCTAAACTTTTAAGATACTCGAGTAGATACTCAAACCATGAACAAAGTAAATTCGTATAGTTATGTAAACTGATTTGAGTCAAGCAAAGCACAAAGTAGGATAGCTGAGTCACTTCAAGGCACACGAAAAATTCAAATAAAACAATTAACTTACAGGTTTCGCAGTCAACTTCGTGGTATGTAGGTAAAGAACACTTCTGAATTATTATAAATTGTACACTTCTTCACGTGCTCGGTCCCGTGTCCATCCAGCATCTGCCAAGCTGCGTCCTCTCATCCTTTCGCCTCTGTTAACGACTCGTCACCATCTACCAATCGGTGATAGTGGCCAATGACAGCACGGTTGGTTTAAGCGGGAAACGTGTGAGCCAATAGGCGCGGTTGATATTAGTACCATTTCTTGACCTGAGTGGCGCTGCAGCTATCATCGTTGACATAGATTAAAGAAATACTGTCAATGGTAATATCGATTAAACCACAAATTCGAATATACTCCATAACTCGTTAAATTTACGATAGGTAAACAAGGGAAATCATGACAGTATTGAAGATAGGACGAGTTTATGCAATGTGAAGTCGATGTTGTTATTTTGTATTTTTATTTTGAACTTTTTTAGTTTTTATGATACTCATTTGAAAGTTGGTTTTTATGATTGCTTTTCACCTATATAGTCACTGGTTAACGGGATGTACACTAATAAAATAGGACCTTATATAGTAGTCTTTAGGAATAAATAATTTAGATTTATGTTTAATTTGACTAGTTTTAATTTATTTTACATAGTTATTAAGATTTTATGTTATGTTTAGTATTAATTGTTTAAATTTATTATGTGTAAATAAAATGTGCTATTTAAATTAATGTATGTGATTTAAATAATGTAGAATACGTGAGTAGCCTACATCACTCCCCCCCCAGAGACCGTCATGGGCGATAAAAATTAGGAAACCGAACCACACGATCAGATCGAGTTGTCCTAACAGTGTCTTGTGCCGGGTCTGAGTTTGTTGGAGTAATGGGAGTAAGACTAGGAGTGAAAGGTTGATTAGAAGAAGTAAATGTACAAGTGGGGTCGAGAAGCATATAGGCCGGCTTAAGGCGGTCTATGGAAACAGTTATAGTTTTGCCTTTGACTTTAATTTTGAAGATTTTATCTCCTCTTTCCACAACTTCATACGGACCAGAGTAGGGAGGCATTAAGGCGCCTCGCAATTTATCGTCCTGTAAAAATATATGACTGGAAGAAGCCAGATCTTTATAGATAAAAATTTTGTTTTTATTATGACGTGCAGCTGGTGATGGTTGGAGCTTAGTAGCGAATTGGCGTAGGCGAGTGGTGAATTCCGAAATATCGGTGGAACCAGGGTCAGACGTAATGGCTCGCCATAGACCAATTCAGCCGAGGAAGCTTGTAGGTCTTCTTTGAACGAGCTTCGTATACCTAACATGACTTAACATGACTAAGGGTAAAGAGTCAGCCCAGTTGCAGTCAGCATGGCACATTATGGCGGCTTTTAGTTGACGGTGGAATCGTTCGACTAAGCCGTTACACGCTGGATGGTAGGCGGTGGTTCGACGATGTTTGAATCCGATCATTTTTCCAAGATATTGGAAAAGTGTGGATTCAAACTGTCGTCCGCGGTCGGTAACAATATCAGTAGGACATCCAAATCTGGATATCCACGATATTAAAACCTTACCGACCGACTCGGCTGTCATGTCAACCATCGGTGTAACTTCCGGCCAGCGTGTGAAACGATCCACAACCGTCAGGCAATATCGAAAGCCTTGAGATGGAGGAAGGGGTCCAATAATGTCCACGTGAATAAATAAAAATCTAGCGCGAGGTAGATCGAAGGTGCCAAAAGGGGACGACACATGGCGATTCACCTTAGCGCGTTGACATTCGAGGCATTTTCGTGACCACTTTCGACAGTCTTTGCGCACGCCAGGCCAAACGAAGCGTTCAGCGACTAATTTTGCAGTTGCATTAGCGCCTGGGTGGCTCAAACTATGAAGGCTGTCGAAGACTTGTTTACGAAGAGGTTTCGTCACAAAAGGTCTAGATGACGATGTACTTACGTCACAGTAGACTTCAGAACTGCCATTAAATATCTGAAGTTTCTTGAGACGGAGTGAAGTTTCGCGTGTCAGATATTGGGCAAGTTCAGAGTCTGCAGATTGTGATGAGGCAAGGACGTCCAAGTCGATTGGCATCTGCAATTCGTCGACGCGTGACAATGTGTCGGCAACGATATTGTCTTTGCCAGAAATGTGTCTAATGTCAGTCGTGAATTGCGAGATGTAATCAAGGTGGCGATACTGACGAGGCGAGCAGTTACTCTTTCTTTCGTGGAAAGCGTAACAAATCGGCTTGTGGTCAGTATATACTGAAGAGTTTAGGAGCCACAGGAACTTATAGATCTAGGATGCGGAGATAATAATTGAAACCCGTCTTTCTAATGAGGCGTATAATTCTAGAATGGCACACAGATACATGGACACAAGAACAAACATTCAGTTACGTTATTAGGACTACCTTACATTATGTTGATATTTTTAATAAGTAAAACTACCCATACATTACATATACTACGAAATGTCTTGCCTCTAGCATGTGACGAAAGTATTTAATACTTTCATATATTGCCAGGAGCTCGCGGTCATATGGGGAGTATTTTTGCTGAGACGGACTTAGCTTTCGCGAGAAAAACGCGAGGGGTTGCCAAGCTCCCTCCATCCTTGAGTTGCTGTAATACTGCACCCATTGCCAGGTCCGAAGCATCTGTGACAAGAGCAAGTTTTGCTTGGCTGTCAGGGTGTGCGAGAAGAGCAGCATCAGCGAGACTTGCTTTGCACTTTTCAAAAGCCAGAAGAGTATCTCCAGTCAGATCAACAGGATAGGTTGCCTTTACAGAGCCAGCAAGCAAAGCATTCAGGGGAGCTTGGATTTCAGCGGCATGAGGTAGAAAACGCCTGTAGAAATTCAGCATCCCTAAAAATCGCCTGAGCTGCTTGACTGTCTTGGGCAAGAGGAAATCGTTGATGGCTTCGAATCTGGTGTTTAGCGGTTTGGTGCCGGCTTCAGAGATTTGGTATCCTAAAAACTGTACCTTACTCGCTCCGAAGACGCAATTAGCCGTGTTGAGAACGATCCCGTATTCCTTCATGCGGGAAAATAGCTGCTGAAGGTGGGTCACGTGTTCAGACTTATTTTTGCTACTTACCAAGATATCGTCGACGTATGGGTACCAAAAATCTAGGCCCCTAGTCATCTCGTCGACGAATCTTTGAAATGTCGAACCAGCATTTCGCAGACCGAAGCTCATAAAAGGGAACTCGTATAAGCCGAAAGGTGTCGTAATGGCTGTTTTCTGGATATCGTCACTGTGGACCGGAATTTGATTGTATGCCTTTACTAGATCGATTGTTGAAAAGACTTTACAACCAGAAATCGAACTAGCAAAGTCATGAAAATGCCTAATAGGATAACGGTCGGGGATAGTCCGTAAATTTAGTAAACGGTAATCACCGCAAGGCCGCCAACCGTTATCCTTCTTAGGAGTAAGGTGTAGTGGCGAAGCCCAGGGACTATCGGAGGGACGTGCTGTACCGTCATTCAGCATAAGTTGGAATTCCTGCTTTGCAATTAGAAGCTTGTCTGGAGCCAATCTGCGGGGGTTGCTAAAAATGGTAGGACCGGGTGTAGTGCGGATAAAGTGAACAGTATTATGTTTGGGCGTTAAATGTTGGCCTGAAGGGCGTGTAATTTCAGGGAATTTTGACAAAATATTATCATATTTAGTGTTATTTGACAAAACTTTTACAGAAAATATGTTAACATCACTAACATGGCAAGCATTTGAATACAAAGAAGTTGTATTATCTATGAGGCGTTGGTTACGACAATCAACAATTAAATTATAAAAGCTAAGAAAGTCAACGACAATTATAGCCTTAGTTACATTAGCAACAATAAAGCGCCATGTAAAATTACGCCTTAAGCCTAAATTTAAGTTAAGTTCGATGTAACCGAAAGTATCGATACTTGTACCATTCGCCGCACTAAGTTGATAGTCTGTCTTAGATCGTCGTTCACGAAGCGCAGATCGGGGGTATACACATAAATCACTGCCGGTATCCACCAAAAATTGGGTATTCAATCTGCGGTCGGTAACGAACAGGCGACCTGAAGAGTGGCAATCACCAGTCGCCATTAGAGACTGCCCGTGGTGTTTTCCGCTTGTTTGTAGTCACAGGGTTTGATGCAGCGTCGTGCCTTTTGTCCGAACTTCATGTGGTACCAACATACAGGGTGTTTTCTGTAGCTGAAGTTAGATCGCGACCTAGGACGTGAACTCGAATCGCGTCGCTGTTGAGGTCGAGATCGGATACTGGAACAGTTCGAAGCGCGAGTATGCTCTTCGAACTTCAGCGTAAGATGTTCCACCATCTTTTTCAGCTCTGCTATCTCACTTGATGGATTAGCGTGTGTGTGGTTGGATGACATTGCAGCCACGTTGTATGGTGAAGTAATATCTTGGATACGGTCAGCCAAATCCGCTTGTTGGTCCAAAGGTTGGGTAGGTTGAGATGCCAGCACAGTTTGGATGTTATACGGTAGACGATTGCTCCAAATTGTCTTAATAAAGTCCTCAGGGACAGAAGGTCCAGCTAGGTCTTGGAGGTGGCGAAGGAACTGTGAAGATTTGCGATCGCCAAGCTCCTCATGTACTAGTAGCTGCCTAACCTTATTCTCCTTGGAAGCGCAGAGACGTTTTATAAGCTCGGTCTTAATTTTGTCGTACCGGTTCAGAGCTGGAAGGTTCAGTAAAATATCCCTAACGGCTTTTGAGTGTTGAATGTCGAGGTCATTGATGACATTGATGAATTTTGTAGAATCATCAGTAATATGACAACACTCAAACTGACCTTCTAAAAGAGCAAACCAGATTTCAGGCTCATCAGGTGAAAATGGAGGAACTTTCAGGTTCACTCGCCGTGTTTTACTGGAAAATGATGTTGATGGTTCAGAACAAACGTGCACTTTTTTCTTTTTCCGCTCAGTTACGTTGGCGCCATTTTGAGAAGTCGCCGGTTCCGCCGTGTCACTGCTATCGCTCATCTCGAAAAATCCGTGTTTCACAGGGGTCACCAGTTATAGGTTGGTGTGTGGCGGTAGTAAGTAGCAAACGACCGCTGTGTACGATGTAAATGATGTGCAGGATACGAAATAATCACAAGTCCAAAGTGGTTGAAAAGTTAATTATATTCCGAAAAAGCACATACGCAGGTTACACAGTCACACCGATAAAGTTTAGAAGGAGTGCGGAGAGCGTTACAGCTAATTAACACTATTAACTTGCTAAGAAGCGAAATCAGAATAAATCCGTAACAAATAAAGATCGCACGCAATAATTGGGCATACATCGACGGCGCAAGTGATATGCGTTCCGCGTTCAATAGCTAGATCTGAACTGTGGCGGAGTGGTTCGCCCGGTATAGGCGTATCAGAGGAATCCGCTGCGCTAAGCAAAATTTAAACGCATAGTGCTACCGCGAAGTCGATGTTGCGGTGTCGATATCGATATCGAACAAACAAACAATCTCGAAAGTTTTTATGAAATGTTTGTTTTGTGTATATAGTAGTCTTTAGGAATAAATAATTTAGATATAAGTTTAATTTAACTAGTTTTTATTTATTTTACACAGTTATTAAGATTTTATGTTATGTTTAGTATTAATTGTTTTAATTTATTATGTGTAAATAAAATGTGCTATTTAAATTAATGTATGTGATTTAAATAATGTAGAATACGTGAGTAGCCTACAAGAGTTTGAATGTTTTCGTTTGCACCGACCCCAGAAGTAACTGATTAGGTACTTATTAATATTAATTTTAGCTTTTTAGTTTGCAGTCGTTTTTTTTAAATTATTTTATATTTGAGTATGTGTGGTTACTAGAAATAATACAGACCAAAAAATAAGAACGTGCATATTCCTGATTGTGTTGAGTAAAAAATATCGCCCATTTCGAATCGTAGTCTAAATTTTTTTCCTCTTCCCCCCGGACCTCTGAGGCGTTCAGACGTATCTTAAACTAAAACTTACTAAAATGATTTTCAAAAATTAATTCAAATTTTGCGTATTTTATTTGAACGCAAAAATAGGAGTGCATAAACGCGAGGAGGTGATATCGGCGACTGCTCCTGGTACGCGTCCGAGTGAACCGGCTACGCTGACTCATCGCTGCGCCCCGCCGCGCTGTCGACGCCCACCACAGCTTGCTGCCCGCCCCGGGAGGCGTAACACCGCTCGACCAATGCATTCTGCGCGCCACATCAACCTGCTGCGCTGACGCCGCTACTGGACGCCGCACAGGGAACGCACGCAACACCTCCTGCGCTGGTATGAGATCCTAGTACTTCGCTACGACTACGCTCCGCTCCGATCACGATCCGACTATATCTTCGCTAAACGATTTTATTGAAATAGCGTTCTAAAAGTCATAATAAGATGGATAAGTCTTGCCCCAAGTCTAATGTAATGGAACAAATTGGTTACTCATCGGACTCATCAACAAGCAACATAAGTAGGCGCCAAAAGAGAGGAAAGAAACAACATGTTTTTGAGGAGGATTTTGAGACGTTTAAAGAAGAAATGAAAAACATGATTACATTATTATTATCGGCACAGCAAAGTGAACTAAAAAAGATATGTTGCACACAAGTAGAAATAAAGGAAACAAATACTAATATTGAGAGTTCTCTTAGTTTCGTGACAGAACAAAATGAAGAATTGAAAAAACAAATCGAAAAATTAGAATTGCGGGCAACAAAAGATAGAGAATATATTGGTATGTTAGAGAAGAAAATCGAAGACTTACAACGCGCAAATCGTAAAACTAATTTAGAAATAAAAAATATGCCGAAAATACCCAAAGAGACAAAAGAAAACTTAATAGGTATGGTGGAGAAACTAGGAAAGTCCATAAATTGCAACGTACGGAAGGAAAACATACGGGACATCTATAGAGTGCCTGGCAAGAAAACTGATAAGAATGAGAACACCCCAATCATACAATGTTAAAAACAGATATCTTGACTATGACCAAGGTTTTTAATAATAAACACAAGGAGAAACTCCGGGCTAAACACTTGGGGGCAACTAAAAATGAAGAAACCGCTGTTTTCGTCTCCGAACAGCTCACTGCAAAGGGAGCTCGACTGTTCTTCCTAGCTCGTGACGTCGCCAAGTCAAGAAACTTCAAATTTTGTTGGACCTCCTACGGGCGAGTATATCTACGTAAAGAAGAAAATGCACCAGTAATTCTTGTTAAGAATGAAACACAGGTACAATCCTTAATGTTGTCAAGCTGACTAGGTAAATCTGAGAGTCCTTTTTGTTTTGTTTTTATAGTGTGTCATTTTTCTTGGGACGTATTGTTACATAAAAATAAACAAATAATTATTCTAGAACTCACACACATACAAATACACTACTCACTTACTCTATTGATTATAGTATATTACGTTTCATACCATTACAGGGGTTCGTCAGTCATAATAACTCCGCACACTTAAGGTCAAACACCTACACATACTTATATATTTATCTACATGCTTCCTTGCTTTCTGTGGTTTGCATAATTTTTAATTATTTGAAGATGACTACACTTGCCAAAACTCTGATCCTGAAAATTCCATATGAATAACTCCTTAATAAACATAAATGAAATAGACCGCACAGATTTAGCAGTATCATTTAAATGCCAGAGTAATAAACTCTCGTCTGTCATTACAATACAAGCACCAGATCTTACAGTGATATCCCAAAATATACGTAGTATTTATGCTAATTTGGATGACTTGCGATTAAACTTATGTAACTTTAATTTTGAAACTGATGCTATTATTTTAACTGAATGCCAATTAGACTCGAATAAAAATGTACCTCAAATAGAAAACTACACATCTTTTCATACAACTAAACATGTCAATAAGGCTGATGGTGTAGTGGCCTTCATAAAGAACACACACAAAGCTTCTGTGAAAGAAATTAACTTGAACCATGCATCCGGCCTCCAAATAATTATCTAAAATATTATTATTATCGGCTTATATCGCACTCCGTCTATAGGTAATGCGGATGAATTTATACATTCCCTAAACTTACACTTAGATACTATTAAACAGTATAAAAACGTCATTCTCACGGGAGATATTAATATAAATTTAATATATTATCCTGATGAAACATGTCAAAGTCGCTCAAATAGATTTAATTATTTGAATATGCTAGCAACCCATGGCATGCTTCCGGGACATGTCTTACCTACAAGGGGTCGTAATTGCCTTGACCATTGTTTCTACTTGAACATACTGGAGTTCTTTTAAAGCAATCAAACTCAAAACTTGAAATAATTATATAATGACCCAATATTATAAGTTAAGTACAAAATGATGCGCGCGTGATGGCGGTCCGAGGCAAAGTGATTTTAACATACAAAATGCTTCGTAGATGGTAAGATCCTACTCATTTATTTTGAGCAACACGTCGCGGTGCATCTTTGTCGTGAAAGGAGTGACTGGATTCCAAACATCCTCGGGCCTCGTTGAAAGGAAACTTTCAACATTCATCCTTTGGCAGCGGGCACAACCTTGTCAATGCTCGTCGTATACACCTCTGCGCTGTGTTGATGTCTGCGACTCTTGAAATTCCGTCTGGACCGGGAAACAAACGCGTGATTCTTCCTAGACGCCAATTCATGGGAGGCACGTGATCTTCATGTATAATCACCAAATCACCTACATCGAGTTTGGCAGAATTACTTTTCCATTTGGTTCTCTGTTGCAGTTCTGTAATGTACTCCTTCTGCCATCTATTCCAAAAATGTTGTCGTATTTTTTCTAGGCGCCCATATCTTTCCAGTCTGCTTTCGCTGCAGTCCAGCAGGCTTGGTGACGGTAGTGAAGTCAGCGTCCTTCCAATGAGGAAGTGTCCTGGAGATAGAGGAAGGAAGTCGTTAGGAGAGGATGACAAAGGACACAAGGGACGGCTGTTTAATATGGCCTCCACTTGTGCACACAGAGTTGACATTTCTTCAAATGTCAGGTGGCTGTTTCCTAGCACTCGTTTTAAGTGGTATTTTGCAGATTTAATGCCTGATTCGAATATGCCTCCAAAGTGAGGAGCAGAAACTGGATTGAATACAAACTTAATACCTTCCCGATCTGCAAAGTCAACTATCGGCCTTGAATTTTGTTTTAAAAAATCCCCAATCTCCTCAGACGCTGCTACAAAATTTCTCCCGTTATCGGATAATATTTCAACTGGCTTACCCCTGCGGGCTATAAATCGTCGAAGTGTCATCAAAAATGCGTCCTTTGATAGATCACTGACCAGTTCTAAATGTACGCACTTATAACGTAAACAAACAAATAGACACAAATAACACTTAATCAACCGGCAACCACGGCCTTTTCTATTTAAAATGTGAAATGGTCCCGCGTAGTCTACACCGACGGACACAAAGGGATAGTCTGGTGTAATTCTTTGAGAAGGGAGGTTGCCCATTTTCGGACATAATGTTTTGCCTGCAATACGCCTACATCTCACACATTTGTTAAAAACTCGCTCGGCCAGTCTCCTACCATTTACAGGCCAAATCGTTTCTCTAACTGTTGCCAATAATAACTGTGGTCCTGCATGCATAGTGCGTATATGCTCTCGCTGAAAAACTAGTTTGGTCAAATGATGAGATGCGTGAAGCAATACAGGATGCCTTTTTTCGTACGCATAACTAGATGCGTCAAGCCTCCCGCCCACTCGTAACAAGTTATTATTTTTATCGAAAAATGGCGATAGTGATAATATCTTAGATTTAGAATTCAATGTTTTGTTTTTGGCTAATAATTGATATTCACTTGGGAATGATTGCCTTTGTGCAATTTCGCATAATGAATAAAATGCATCATTTAATTCATCCAATGATAACTTGTCTGAACGTCTATTTTGTGGGTTTTTCATATTATGAATAAATCGTTTCATGTATGCAAGTGTTTTTTGTAATTTAGTTAGATTAGAATATTTCTCGAAATTTATTATTGGCTCGGAAATTGTGACAGCATGGGTTCTAATTTCAGGTAGAATTTCATTATTATTTTGATTTAAAATAGGCCACTCGGACTCGTCTTTATGTAAAAAATCTGGACCACACCACCACAATTTTCGAGATACTAACTGACTTGCGTCTACGCCTCGAGAAATTAAATCCGCTGGATTGTCGGACGTGGGGACGTAACGCCAAGATAATGAATCCGATAGTTCTGTAATTTCCATTATCCTATTAGCAACGAATGATTTTAGTTTTTTAGGATCATTACGCAGCCAAGCAAGCACTATACTCGAGTCGCACCAGTGAATACTATGCGCCGGTTTATTTCATAACGCACCTGTCACTGACTTGGATAATCTAGCGGCTAACACACAACTCACACAACTCCAGACGGGGTATAGTTTTAGGTTTCACGGGAGCGACCTTGGATTTGGCACACAGCAGCCTCACCGTAATGTTGCCGTTAGCGTCAACCGATCTAATGGCAAGCGCCGTAGGCATGCTGTGACGCATCACTGAATGAATGCATTTCAAAGTAGGTAGGCTCGCTGCATAAGACGAATCTAGGTATGCTTAAATTTTGTAGATAAGGTACGTTTTGTTGAAATGTTATCCAACTATTTTCGATATCCTGTGGGACAGGCTGATCCCAGTCTAATTTCTGCAGCCATAATCTTTGTAATAGGATTTTTGGTTGTATTATAAACGGACTTAAAATACCTAACGGATCGAATATTTGAAATGAATGAGACAGAATGAGCCTTTTGGTTATAGGTACATTGTGTAAAATATCTTTAGTAGGAAAATGTAAGGTATCTGTACTTGGGTTCCATCCCAGGCCAAGGGTGCTGGTGGATTCACTGAAAGTTAAATTGTCTTGTTTATGTCCTACATTTGTTTCTTAGAAAAGGTTTGGTAAATTACTTTTATATTTTCTTAAATGAAATTCTCCTGAACTTAGTGTCTCAGAGACGCCCTTTTGTATATCGCGTAATACGCTTTCTTTGTCACACCCTGTAATCAAATCGTCGATGTAAAAATCGTGTTGAATTATATTTTTAATTATTACATCTTCGCACTCCTCCCCTAGTTGATAAATGCACCTAGTACTCAAATAGCTAGCACTAGCAGTACCGTAAGTGAGCGTGTTGAGCCTTAACATCTTTATTGATTCCGATTCATCATTTCTCCATAATATAAGTTGTAAGTCACGGTCACTTTCGGCAACTTCCACCTGACGGTACATTTTTTCGATGTCGCCTACTAGTAGGTATTTATACTGTCGGGCTCTTAATAATATGGAGAATAGACTATCTTGTACGGTAGGGCCGGTCATCAATACGTCGTTTAACGAATAACCGGAAGACGATGGGGCCGAACCGTCGAACACCACTCTTAGTTTAGTAGACTCGCTAGTTTCTTTAATGACAGGATGGTGGCATAAAAAATAGCAAATATTTGGCCTTGTTTGAGTCTCAGAAAGATGGCCTAATTCCTGATATTCGGATATGAATTCAGAATACGCGACCTTTAGAGCTGGATTTCGCTTGAACCTTTTTTCTATGTTAATAAAACGTTTTTTTGCTAATGAATACGTATCACCTAAACAATCAGGTGAATCCTTTAAGGGGAGTTTCACACTGAACTTGCCGTTAGGTAATCTAATTGTGTTTGATAAAAAATGCTGTTCGCAATATTTGTCACTTTCGCTCATGACTTGTTTTTGCGGGACCTCTTCAAGGTTCCAAAAGTAAGGAAGTAGCTTGTCTACCTCATGATTTGAATTTTGTAAAATAGATGTGTGATTGCATTGTATAGATTTTGAACCTCTTGTGTATATAGGGCCTGAAACTAACCAACCTAGCTTAGAATTGTGCAATTTAGGATTCTTGGGACCCATTGAACGTTGTTCGCTCCCTATGATGTCCCAAAATATGTTTGCCCCAATTAAAACGTCAATTGTAGAAGGCTGATGGAAGGTTGGATCAGCTAGAATAATGTTTGAAGGTAATTTTATTGTTTGTATATCGATGCGAGTCCTTGGTAACTCCGCTGTTAGCTCGTTCAGAACAAAACATGTCAATTTTACACTGAACGATGAATTTAGTGAATTGACTTGAGTCGTGCATGCTTCCACTACGCTATTGGTGTAATTATTGCCTATACCTATTACTTTAAGATTGTCTAAAGGAGTTGATTTTAGACACAACTTGTCCTTTAGCGATTTACTAATGAATGAAGACTGACTTCCGCAATCTAATAATGCCCGTACCTTTGTTTTTTTGTTTGTACTAGGATTGCAGACCTCAATCAAAGCCGTAGATAATAACACCTGCTGGCCTTGTGTGGCATAGTTGACAACAGTATTGTTGTTTGTCTCGCTGACTGTACTACTAACTAACGATGAAGGTGCGTGCAACAAGGTGTTATGCCTACCCTTGCATTCACGGCACGACCCCATACGACACTCACTAAGCGCGTGACCTTGTCGCAAGCAATTGGAACATAGCTTATATTTTTTGACGTCAGCTAATTTCTCTTGCATACTCTTCGCCTTAAAAGTGAAGCAATCATAAATTCTATGATTTGAACCACACACTATGCATATAGGAAGTCCACTTGAGTTAGGCCTATTTACGCTAGTGAACGACTTAGTGTAAGACGTAGATTTATTAAAGTTATTTGGCAAATTATTGTTACGGGATGCTAAAGGTACATTCTTAGATTGAATAATATTATTTTCATAGGATTTGTTTTTATTTATGGATTCTAAGACGTCTGCCTGATTGACTAAAAACTTCTTAAACTGATCGAGTGTCGGCATGTCTGCTAGGCTATTGCGAAACTCCTCCCATTTTACTAAGGTACGACTGTCTAATTTAGATGAAAACATGAAAATTAGCAACATGTCCCACGTGTCTGTCGGGTGACCTAAACTAGACAATGCACGTAAATTTTTTGTCATTTGATCTACCAAGTAACGCAGTGACTTTTCAGATTCACGTGTTATCTGTTGCATACTAAAAAGAGAATTTAAATGATGATTTGTTAGCGACCGTTTATTGTTATAGCGGTCACAGAGAAGTTTCCATGCCTCATTATAATTTGCTGATGATATTTCGAGATTAGATATGATCCTGGCTGCCTCACCCTCTAGATAAGAAGCAAGGTAATGAAATTTGTGTACGTCAGATATACGTTTATTATTATGTATTAAGCTTTCGAAAGTATCGTGAAATTCGAGCCAGTTAAAATACGCTCCAGTGAACTTAGAAATTTGGATTTGCGGTAATTTGATACCAATTTCATTACCCCTGTCTTTACATTCAAAAGAACAATGTGCATTTGCATCATGAAATGACTCGCGTCTTTGCTGAAGATCGGATTTATTATAATCATCGATAATTTTCTTAGATGACGCAATATGGACTACAAAATCATGTTCGATAATCTCACGCTCGTCAATTTCCTTCAGCAAATTATCAGAATTCAAAACCTCTATCTGAGCCTGCAAATCATCGAATCTTAAGAACAATGCCTCGAATTTGCCAAGCTTTAAGGTCAACTCGGCTAAGTCGATGCTTGTGAGCTCTTCCTTTTTGCTTATATTAGAAAGGTAATTCTTAAATTTTGTAACTTGTCCCTTTACCGAGCTTCTGCGAACGATTAAGTCCCTTAATTCCTTAGCGGAACATTCTGCACTAGTATTGGTCATTATGACTATCGAGAAGCAAGCTCAATGTAAACAAGTAGGTAGGTAGGTTGGTATTAAGAATGTAAAAAAAACGAAATCTCACGCTCCTCGCTTTAGTGACCCTCGCAGGCGCGAGCAGCATGCTTGACCAACAGCACCACGGACTGCTAGCAGACGAGCCTCTGATTCTGACTTGATAAATCACGCCAAACTGCAATGTTCGGCAAATACGTTAATTAAGAAGTAACTATTTATATCGATAAAATCTGTAGATACGTTAACTGACTGGTTACTAAAGTCGCTAAAATCTGCTTAAAACTTTGAATCTATGACAAAGGCCAAAATATTTGAATGAGAAATCTAAATTTAATTTAATGTTTAAGAACAAGTATATAATTAAGCTGGTTTCTAGATGAAATATTAAATTTTTCTTAAATATTTTCAAAATGTAGGTAGATTATTTTCGCTGAGTGATGCAATAATTTACGCCTCGTGCTTGCAAAGTGCATAAATTACGATATTCACGTACCTATAATGCCTGTAAAACAATGCTCAAGTGACACTAGTTTTGACCATATAAAATGACGATAGGAAGTAGGAATAGGTAGTAATGAATATTTAGGAATGACTGGATAGGTAAGTATGGGTAACAAGGAAAATGAAATTGTACACTTATCTCAAGGAATCCGCTGACGGTGTGAAGCTTTAGCTGCTCCTCTGCCCGCCTTCAAAGCTGAGAATCCTCTTCCCAAGTCTGGTGACCTTGCCCCGATGACCCGATACTACCACGTTATCGTTTCTTGAATTCTTCTAAATGGTATCGTCTTTCTTGAAATTCGCGGTTCCCCTCATGAATATGTTTCTACTTGAACATACTGGAGTTCTTTTAAAGAAATCAAACTCAAAACTTGAAATAATTATATAATGACCCAATATTATAAGTTAAATACAAAATGATGCGCGCGTGATGGCGGTCCGAGGCAAAGTGATTTTAACATACAAAATGCTTCGTAGATGGTAAGATCCTACTCATTTATTTTGAGCAACACGTCGCGGTGCATCTTTGTCGTGAAAGGAGTGACTGGATTCCAAACACCATTTTATAGTTAAGTTGAATGGTAGAAATAAAAGTGTAACCATTGCTGTGCTAGACTCAACCATAACTGACCACGCGATGATATTCCTAAAAATAGGTTCTGTTAAAGATGCGCACTCGGATATAAATAAAAAAGTAAAAAAAGTTATAAACTATGATATTGCGATAGAGTATCTTAAAGGCGCTAATCTAAATGACTTGTTAACTCTAGCTGATCCTAATCTCATAACACAAGGTTTGATAACAATCTTACAAAAATGCCTTGCTTTAAATACCCAAACAATAACAGTTCCTGGAACTAAGCGAATTGTTAAACCTTGGATGACTGCGGGTGTACTACGTTGTATTAGGAACAGGAATAACATGCAGAGTAAATTGAGATTGGATACAGAAAATAAGACACTTAAAGTAACATACAAGCGATATCGCAGTTTTTGTACAAAAATTATAAAAAAATTAAAACGCGATTATGACAGGATGCAATTAGAAAATGCCATGGAAAATCCAAAAAAGTTATGGAGCACTATAAATAACATAACTCAACGTAAACCACCAAAATCACAGAACCTAGAGCTTCTCGAAATTGCATCAACTCCACAAGAGTCTCTGGATAAAGTCAACACATATTTTGCTACTGTTGGAAAACAATTAGCTGAAAATATTCCTGCTCCAAATAATGTGGATGGTGATGTGACCATGTCCCCGGTAACATCATTTGCACTTATGAACACTGATTCTGTAGAGGTTTACTCCGTGCTTATGTCCATGAAATCTGACAGTGCTCCTGGGTGGGACAAAATACCGACACGCTTTTTAAAGATGGCATACAATGAGCTAATAACGACTATAGTTCATCTCACTAATAGGTGTTTTGAGAGCGGAGTTTTTCCAATAGCACTGAAGCAAACAATTATAACACCGGTGCATAAACGTGGAGACAAAACAGATCCGTCTAACTTTAGACCGATATCGGACACGCTCCTTGACACTCCATATGTCGATGCACATTTTGGCACAATAAGTTTTAGCCATGACTGGTTTAACCTTCCCGAGCTCAGCTTAGAAGATGTATCTCGTAAAATCAAGAATCTTGACATATCGAAGGGATCCGGGCCTGATGGTATTTCACCTAAATGTATAGTCGCATGCTCTGAGTCTTTATGTTTTCCTCTTTTTTTGATTTACAAAAAGTCTCTTAAAATAGGTTCATTTCCTTGTCTATGGAAAATTGCAAAAGTTGTTCCGATATTCAAAAGTGGTGACACAAGCAACGTCTAAAACTACAGACCGATATCAGTTCTATCGACATTTTCCAAGGTACTGGAATCAATTGTATGTCCACATATCCAGGGATATTTTGCAAGGTTCTTATCACCCCACCAACATGGTTTTGTACGTGCCAGATCCACTGATACAAACCTGGTTTCCTTCTTTGAGTACCTTGCTGAAAAAATTGACTCACACAGTCAGATCGATGCAATATACACAGATTTCAGCAAAGCCTTCGACAAGGTGACCACAAATATCCTACTTCAGAAACGTAAGATATATGGTTTCGCTGAGGCTGCGCTGTCATGGCTGTCGTCTTACCTCACGGGTCGTAAGTTTTATGTGGCAGTCAACGGATATGAATCTCTGTTGCGCGGTATCACATCAGGTGTCCCTCAGGGCTCGCATCTGGGACCAGTGCTCTTTACGATTTTCATCAACGATATTTTCAGTTGTTTTAGGTTCTCTATCCCATTTGTTTACGCCGATGATCTTAAATTCACAAGGCTTATAAGCTCACATTCCGACCAAGACCTCTTGCAAAGCGATTTAAATAGGTTAGTTACATGGTGCGATACCAATAGAATGGCCTTAAATACCAAAAAGTGCTATCACATCAAGTTTACCCGCAAAGTAAATGAGATACCTACTATCTATTGCATCTCAAATGAACCTTTGCAAGAGGTGCAAACGATCCGAGACCTGGGTGTGATTTTGGACAAAAAATTAACTTTCACTCCGCATATTGATTCAGTTGTTGCAAGGGCTTCCAAAATGATGGGTTTTGTAATAAGAAATGCCAAAGTCTTTAAAGACACTAAAACGAAGTTGTTACTGTACTACTCACTCGTTAGAAGCATCCTCGAGTATTGCTGCGTGGTTTGGCGTCCGCATTATGCCACACATACCCTCAGACTGGAACGAGTGCAAAAGCGGTTTGTTTGGCACCTGGCTTATTCTGCTAAAGTGGCTAAAAGGATACGATCATATACGGACCGCCTCAAATTCTTCAAAATGGACTATCTGGACGCTCGACGAAATTGGCTTGATATGTCTTTTCTCTACAAAATCGTCCGAAACGGTGTAGATTGCCCTCAATTATTGTCCAGAATAAACTATAGTGCTCCGTCACGTCTTCCGAGATATAGCATCGCAACATTCAGCCCTCCATTTCGAAGAACAGTCCTAGGCGCAAATTCTCCCATACCCAGATTGACCAGACTTTTCAATAAGTACAGTGGATCCATAGATATTAACGTACTTTCTCAGAGTGGCTTCAGGAAAGTCATCCTCAATACTTCAAGTCCATGAATTATAAATAAAATTTAAATTAGTTAAGATATAGAATAACATTATAATCAACTGGTCAAGCAATATCCGTTTAGCCGGCGGCCATAACAATAGACAAACTATTGTGTCTTGTTTTTCGTTGCCTGACCAGTTAAACTTAAAGCATAAACATAAAATTGAACATAAAATTAAATAGTGCACATAAAATTAAATATTGGACTAAGTCACATACTTGCATTATGTAGATATTTAAACAGCCTGTTTTATCGATGTCTAACTTGTTTATTGATTGTCTGTCTCTTATTTTTATATTTTACCTTACTTATTAATTGTCTGCGTAAGCAATTTACTGTTTAATTGTTTCGTTGAACAAAACAAAACTTAATAAAAATACTTAGTGGTACTCCTGTACCACTAAGTAATTTTATTAAGTTTTGTACAAGCGATGTTTACCTTAATATAGTTATTTACGTAGCCTTAAGAAAAATGGCATGTTGTAAGTGAATGTTATTGTAATATAACTGCTGGTGAACTTATCAAATAAATAATAAAATAATAAATAAAAGATATCTGTTATATCTGATATAGCGAAGATTTTAGAAAAGCTGATAAACATCCGGTTGCTGAGTTTTTTCTCTAAGCATGATACCTTTTCTAAATCGCAATACGGGTTTCGTAAGAACTTGTCAACTGAAGATGCTGTCTTGGCTCTGACCTCTGCTATTGTTGAAAATGTTGATGCTGGCAAAAAGTGTTTGGCAATTTTCCTTGACTTGAAGAAAGCCTTCGATACGGTGTCCATACCAATTCTTCTGCGCAATCTTCATGACGTAGGCATTCGAGGAGGCCCACTCAAACTTCTGGAAAGCTACCTAACTAATCGTAATTCACGATTAGGGGTGGGGTCAACACTGAGTTCTGATTGCACCGTCAATTACGGAGTACCTCAGGGCAGTGTATTGGGCCCTACCCTATTTCTTGTGTATATAAATAAACTGTGTAATATGCAGATAGATGGAGGTCGTATATTTTCATATGCGGACGACACAGCTATTGTTTTTACAGCTGGGAACTGGGAACATTTAAAATCACGAGCAGAAACGGGATTGGCTCGTGTTGCTAATTGGCTAAATACGCACCTTTTGTCACTAAATCTTCAAAAAACTAACTACATCTGTTTCACCAAATACAATTCAAAGTCAAAGTCAAAAATCATTTATTCAATTCAGGACAAAATTGCCACTTATGAACGTCAATAACAACATTATAGGCCCCTAGGGGGCCAGAACATGTTTCCTTATTTTTTGGGCCCTACTAGCGCTTCGAGACATGACACAGACAAACTGGCAAGTGCTGAGAAGAAACGCCGGAACAAACTCAGTCACCACTAGCTGCCACACAAAAAATATAAATCAAAATAAACAGGTAGGTACATCAGTTTAGTGCAGGCTGGACTGACCATAGATTCTTGTCATCAAGATAGTCTTGAATTTTATAATACCCCTTAGACATCAGTGTAGTTTTGACATGTGACTTAAATTTATTAATAGGAAGTTTGGTAACATTGTGAGGTATATTATTGAAAAATTTAATACAATTTCCCAAGAATGAATTACTTGTTTTGGCCAATCTAAAGTTTGGGACTACAAGTTTGTTTTTATTTCTGGTGTTATATGAATGAATATCACTTTTCTTTATAAAAAGATCTAAATTTTTGCGTACGTACATGATATTATCAAATATGTATTGAGAGGCCACAGTGAGTATGTTAATTTCTTTAAAGAAATCTCTCAGGGATTCACGCGGACTAAGTTTGTATATAGCACGAATAGCTCTTTTCTGTAAAATAAAAATGGTATCGATGTCCGCAGCAGAACCCCACAAGAGAAGACCATAAGACATAATACTATGAAAGTAACTGAAATACACCAGCCTTGCCGTTACAACGTCAGTTAGATGTCTAATTTTTCTAACCGCAAAGGCAGCTGAAGCAAGTCTCCCAGCCAGAGTGTCAACATGTGGTCCCCATTGCAACTTCGAATCTAATGTAATGCCCAGAAAAACAGTGGAGTTTGATTGATTTGACCATTTAGTAAAATTACTGTGTTAGCTTGTTTCACGTTAGGCATAGTAAATTTAATACATTTGTTTTTTTTGTATTAAGAAGTAAGTTGTTACTTGTGAACCAATTTAATACCTTAGAGAGAGCTCCGCTTACATCGTCAAATACCTCTTCGCCTCTTTTTAATTTGAAGATTAAAGAAGTATCATCAGCAAACAGAACTATCTCACAGGAGTCTTTAGAATAGAAAGGGAGATCGTTAATATAGATCAAAAATAGCAACGGTCCCAATATTGAGCCCTGGGGCACTCCCATTTGAAGCGGGGCGCCAGAAGAGTCAGTACCATTAACATTTACTGTTTGTAATCTGCCTGAGAGGTAAGAATTTAACAATTTTGATGCGTTATTAGATACACCGTAATGTTTTAGCTTCATAATAAGTGTTTGGTGATCGACACAATCAAACGCCTTCGATAAATCACAGAACACACCTATCGCATCATGCTTATCTTCATACGCATCCAAAATGTGTTTGACAAGTGCCACCCCAGCATCTGTTGTATTTCTACCTGTAGAAAAACCAAACTGTTTCTCGTGCAGTAAATTGTTAAGTTTAAAATAGGAGAGTAATTGACTAAATATAACTTTTTCAAAAATTTTACTAAAAGCAGGAAGAATGGAAATTGGCCTGAAATTGCTTGGGTCACTTTTTTCTCCTGATTTGAACAAAGGTATAATCTTACTATATTTCATTAAAGTAGGGAATTGACCTTGATCAATACATTCATTGAATAAATGTGCTAAGTGAGATGCTACGAGAGGTATAATGGGTTTTATTGTGTCAGTTGATATGCCCCACATATCCTCAGTTTTTTTCTGTTTCAATTCCATAAAAGTTTTGACTACCATTACAGGATTAATATGAGTGAAATCAAATAAGGAGTTGCACCCGTCAACACTGGACACAAGCAGTGATTTTGCATGCAGAGCAGATGAATTAAGTTGTTTTGTGGTTTCGACAGGTATATTACAGAAGTAATTTTCGAAATCATCGGATTTAATTTGCTTATTATCAATTTTTAGTGTAAATGTGTGATCGCGATGTTGTGTTTTACAAGTTTCTTTGTTTATAAAATTCCAAGTCTCTTTAATTTTATTACTCGATTTATTAATTTTTTCACGTATATAATTAGATTTAGCTACCATACAGACCTTTTTAAATAACTTTGAGTATTTTTTAACATATTCTACAAATATTAGGTCATTATTCCTATACACTTTTTGATTATATAGTTCAAACATTTTCCTCCTACTGATATATATACCAGCAGTAGCCCAGTCACTGAATTTCGGTTTGAAATTGTTTATGACTAATTTCTTTTTAGGAAAGTTTTTGTCAAATTCGTTTTTGATTAGTTCAAACAATTCTTCATATAAGTTATTAACATTGTCATCAACAAAAGGTAATTAGCGGTATTTTATCACTTAAGTTAGTTTTAAATTTTTCTTTGCGAGTATCAGTGACTGGTCTATATTGGATAACACTTTTAGACGGCACAAAACGGTGTTCAAACGTGACTGACTGACCGCAGTGATCAGATTTTACAAAATTTACGATAGATTTTTTAATCACAACACAGTTACAGAAAACATTATCCAAGCAAGTAGCTGTTGTAGCAGTAATTCTAGTCGGTTCAGCAAATACAGGCTTTAAATTAAAAGATTTAAAAAGACTTAGAAACCTAACCCGATAGGTTTTTTCTTCATCTATGATATCGACATTGAAATCTCCACATACAACCTTACATACAACCTTCTTTTTATTAGTAAATATTTTCCTGAGTAATTCTTCCATTATGGACTCAAACAATGTAAAATTACCACTTGGGGGTCTATAAACACAAACAATAATGTAATCGTCCAGCTCTGCACATGATATCTCAATAGTTCGCTCGACAGAGAGAGATACAATATCTTTTCGCTCTTTACATTTTAAGTTATTATTAATTAATATTAGTGACCCGCCACGGATGGCGTTCTCCCTTGAGAACGAACTAATAAGGCTACAATTATCTATGTGCAAAATAAGTTCATACTTTTTGAGCCAGTGCTCAGTTACACATAAAACCTGAATATTCATTTCTTGTACAAATAGTTCAATTTCTAAGTCTTTTCCAGATAAGCCTTCTATATTTTGGTGCACTATGTTTAAATGATTTGAATCTTCTATGCTCGCTAGGTTTTGTAAGCAAGAGTTTTCCTCTATTGTCTGAATGTCTAATTTAAATAATTATTAATTGGAACGGATTCCAAAGGTCGAATATTCATGTCAATTGTCTGCTCAATAAAAGCAGACTTGGTAGCCAAGTTCTTGGCTAAACAATCTAAACAATATGATAGCGATAACGCTATTTGTCTTTTGAGATAATTATTGACAAAATAACTATCTCTCGTCAGATAAATCTTATTTTTAAAATAATTATTTATGTCAATAACATGGAATTTATATTCATTATAAGATGTCAATTTATGAATGTTCAGGTTAATTTTATACCTTAAATTATTTTCTTCATCTGGCAAACCGCTACTATAAGGTAAGGTGAACCAAATAATTTTACTTATTTCTAACAGTTGCAAACTCTCAAAATAATGTAATAATTTATTTTTGTTAACATTACCTCTATTACCTATAAAAATTATTAGGGTAGAATTTTCACTAAATTTAAAAGAGAGTATTTTATTACCAATTTCCTCATAGGATGCTCCGGGCATGCAGTGATTAATCACACTTTGTCCCGTATAATGTGCAAGTAGGTGCCCCATGTTCTTACCGATCTCGTCACTAAACATAACTATATTATTTGCTGATTTATGGGGAGTTTCATTAGGCAGGAAACAGTTGGATTGTACATCAGATAGATTGAGAGGGCTGGTAGTCATTTGAGTGAGTGATGATGACTCACACCCTGACTGAACAAGTTTCAATGGGTTGGAACCTGAATTGGGATAATTACAAGTATTACAATCACAGGAGGTTATAATATTAGTTAACATCTGGATGTGTTCACCACACTCTTTTTTGGTACATTTATATGTCTCGGTCATAATTTTTAATGAATGTTTGAGATTCTCTAATTCATTTTCTAATTTCAATATGTCACTTTCATATTTTGTCACACTTGTTTCTAACAATGTAGAACATGCATCAAGCTCATCACCAAGTTGCCTTCTCTCTTTTATATATTTAACCTTTGTAAATAATAAATTCTGTTTATTAATTAATTTGTTTGATTTTATAATAAACCTATTTAATCTAACAGATTTCTTAAATTTGTTCTTACTGCACCTCGAAATCCCTGCAGAGGTTAAAGAAGGGGAATGATCACAAGTTAAATCTATGGTTACAATAGGTGGACTTCCAGGTGCAGTTTGTGTCAGGCTGGGCGCACTACCAACCAGCTTGTCGTATAAAACGGTGGTTTGTCTGTCAATGTAGGCTTGCTTCTCCGTCTCCAGGTATTTGATATGGTCTCGGGCCTCATCAAGATCGTGTTGAAGGGCAGATATACGACTGAGGTTTTGCTCGTATTCCTCACAGCACTCACCGAACCCACTTATGACGGATTGTAACTTGTCACGTTCGTCAATTAATAAGCCGTAGTTGGTGTGCAGCTCAGCCATCTCTTTCTTTAATTTACTATTACTATCCAGCACATCCAACAGTATCCTCTCATTGTCTTCACTTTCCCTATTCAGTTGCTCAATCCGTTCCTTGGCCGCCTGCAGTTCCCTCAAAGCCAGTAGGAGTTTAGATTCCTCCTGGCGAGCATAGGCTTTGCGAGTAAGCATATTTGCACTGATTCAATATAGCAAACAAAACAACTTAAACCAAAGAATCGTTTGATCAACAGGAGGTTAGGATATTTGATAACGTAAACAATATAACCTTAACGCGAAAAAAATAAATAAATATTGATCGTAAGATGGTGTTAATTATTCTTATTTAGTTGTTAAATAGGTGTTATACGTAAAACAAGACGCATACACACCGTAATTAGAACACATATAAAGAGAAGACAATGATACACAATAATTCACAAGTTCAATTTTGCAATGTCGTTGACCTGTTATCACCGGCCGTTTCACATAAACACTAATTTCCGTGAGTTGTTACACTTTTTATTAACACTAGCACTTATTATACGGTTTAGTTATGTTTACGACGAATAGGAGCCGCTTAATTACTAGTATTTTAATTAAATTAAATTTTTAAATACGAGACAAATGCAATCTATGTGTTAGCGGTATTGTTGCCAGACGAAAAAAAAAAAAAAACAGCCAACCCTCGCATGGTTTTAAAATAGTCGTCCACCGCTGCGACAAGAATGCTACCGTGACTTGTTCATGTACTGAACTTCAAAAAATAAGCAGTACAAAATATCTGGGTGTTATGCTTGATCAGAGATTGTCATGGCATTGTCACATTGAACTACTTATGAATAGAACAAGAAAACTTATATGGACCTTTAAAACATTACGGCATGTGGCCTCTGAGCATCTCTTACGCCTAACATATATATCACTAGCGCAATCAGTTTTGTCGTATTGCTTAACCGTGTGGGGCGGAGCAAACAAAACTAGATTTCTAGACTTGGAGAGAGCTCAGAGATCATTATTGAAAGTGATGTATTTTAAGCCACGCGACTTCTCTACAGACTTACTCTACTCCTCTAGTGATTTGTTATCTATTAGAAAATTATACGTTTTAAATACTGTGCTAAGTAAACACAAATCGCTCCCTTACCAACAGATCGAGACTAACTCTAGAAGGAAACTTAATGTTGTGCAACAAACGCGAGTGAGGTCAGTATTTGCGAAGAGGCAATATGACACGAGAGCTACTGTTCTATATAACAGAATAAATAAAGAATTAGATATTTATAATATGACTTATACAAAATGCAAAATTGCTATTACTAAATGGTTGAAAGCTAAAAGCTACGCTGAAATGGAATAAATATAAGCTGAAACACACTCATCACACATACACGCACAGACACACACACATACACACACACACACAGACACACACATTCATAAGGATAGATTAATAGATTAATTGTTTAATTATAATACTTAAGATAAAATTGATTCATCATATTACTTACTTAATGTCATACTCCTAATCAATATTAATAAAATAAATAATAATAATAATATTAATAAAATGTCAGATTTTTACATACCTACCTAAAATAATAATTTATATTATAATAACATTTATCAATTAGTAATTTTATTAGCACATGTTTGAATTAAAAACTATTTCATGTTTATGTTATGGTAGAGACTATCCAGGTGGCCTAAATTAGTCTGTTGTAACCATGCTATGGAAGAGCGGTGTTACCTAACACAAGCATATTTTGCTTAAATGGTAGCTCCATTCGCTTATATTGTATTAGACACTAAGTTAATGAAATAAACATTTTGTATTTTTGTATTTGGTTTTGGTGACTTTTTATGTTTTCGTAACTAACATTCTAAACAGAAATTATTTTATAAATTTTATGTTCGGTTGTGGATTTGCATGTTTTGCTTTTTTTACTTTCAGTAAAATCCATAACTCTGCTGGTGGTGTTTCTAAAATTACTTACGCTACTTTGCTAACGGAACCAAAATGTATATCAATGGACGACCCATCAAAAGAAATTGCTTATTTATCAACTGAAATTTCCGACTGTAATATGATTATACCGATTGAATCTGGACTGACATCTGGTATCCAAATAGATGATAGTAATAACAATGATACTAAGCCCCAGCCATCTGAAACCGATGATCACAAAGATGATGCAAATATACCAGTTGAACCGCATACATCTGCGTCCAAAGATGATACGAATGTTGCAACTGAACCCCAGCCATCCACATCTAAAATCTGCACTGAGAAAAAAGATTGCCTTAATATTGTTTTCGAAAAAAGAAATGAAACAGATGAAAATCTTATAACAATGAGCGATTTAGAAGATTCTATTCATGATGCGGACTATATACCATTTTAAATAACGGAAGCCCCTATTCTAGTGGCAGTGACTTTTTCTCAACAAACTTGGTAAATAGTAAATCGAGTTCTTTCCATTCACACCAAAATGGAACCGAGGTCATTCCTAAAATAAGGAATTATAATACAGCTTCCGTTATTCGCTCAGGTCCCAATGAAGAAAATTCAGTATTGGTAGTAAATCTCAATAAAGATTAAAATATATTTGTAGCTGATTATCCAGGTCCAGCACCACCTAGACACTAAAATAAACAGCAACAATAAAAAACAACACAAAAATCCCCCAAGCCGATTGGTCATCGTGGGGGAGTACGACCAACCCCCTCTAAGAGCAACACAAAAATGTCATAACAATCTACATATTGCCACACTAAATGTTAGATCTCTCAGCTCAGAAGAAAAATTATTAGAGCTGGAAACAGCTCTGAATAGAATTAATTGGGACATTTTAGGATTAAGTGAGTTAAGAAGACTAGGTGAAGGCATAGAGGAATACGAAAAATACATACTTACCTACAAAGGCGAAACTTCTGGACTGTTTGGAGTCGGTTTCCTGATCAAAAAGCACTTAAAATCAAGAATAGACGAATTTGTAGGTATCTCAGAAAGAATCGCTATCCTAAATATCAAACTCCCAACTCGGAAAGAAGAAGACGAACTTTGGTCAATAGTACAAATATACGCGCCTACTGAAGCAAACAAACAAGACGAAAGAGATAGATGCGAGAAATTTTATGCTGATTTGCGCGCCGCCCTACACACAGCGCACAAAAATTTAATAGTCATGGGTGACTTCAACGGCAGGATTGGCACTGCAATGGAAGGCGAAGAAAATATCATAGGGAAATTCGGATATGGTATAAGGAGCCAAAATGGGGAGAGACTGGCCAGCTTCGCATGGGAACACAAACTACCCATTCTTAATAGCTTTTTTAAAAAGAAACCATCGAAGAAGTGGACATGGATCTCGCCAAATGGACTACACAAGAACGAAATTTTAACACTGATCATAGAATGGTTAGAATGCGCTTTAAAGTTGAACCCACAAAGAAATCCAGAAAAGCCTTAAGTAAAAACATGTTTGGGAGCATAACCACAAACAGAAACATTCCGAGTAACGTTACTCTAAAACTCGAGCAAATTGTAGCAGGAAATGACACAATAAGTGACAAATATGGAAAACTTACACAAATACTAACGGGAACATCCAACAGTAAGCCAAAGAATAACAAAGAATACATAACAATACAGACAAAACAACTAATGGAAGAAAGAAGAACTCTGCTTTTAAATAAAAAGGAGAACAGGAAGGAAATCGGTACTGTAAGCAAGAAGATAAACAAACAAATAAGAAAAGACAAAAAAATAAAAAGAGATCAGACAATAGCATCATACATTGAAAAAACAGGTGGCGTCAAGAGAGCTTTTAAAGAACTTGAAAACAAGAAAGAGTGGATGCCTAAACTGAACCAGCGCAACGGGCCAAGTACAGGAAAACGAAGCGAAATATTGGAAATAGCAACAGAATACTATCGACAATTATACAGCCAAATCAAAGAGCCGCCGTTCGAAACCCCAGAACAACTTGAGAGAAATAAGGAGGAAGAGCCGGTCCCACTGTTTCTGATATCTGAAATTGAAAAAGCTATACTCACACAGAAAAACGGAAAATCCCCAGGACCTGATAACATATCAAACGAAATGCTCAAGTCGGGAAACACTGTGCTATCTCCAATTTTTACAAACTTTTTCAATGAAATTCTTACTAAAGAAGTTGTACCTAATTCCTGGGAAAAATCTACCATTATACTAATTCACAAGAAGGGCGATAAAACAGAGATCGGAAACTATAGACCCATTAGCCTTATGTCTAACTTATACAAAATATTCTCAAAATGCATACTAAACAGAATCTCTACCACCCTAGATGAACACCAACCAAAAGAACAAGCTGGATTTAGAAATAACTTCTCGACAGTGGACCACATCCACGTGATAAAACAAGTTTTACAAAAATACAATGAGTACAACAAAACCTACTACATTGGATTTATCGATTACAACAAAGCATTTGACTCCCTGAAACACAATGCAATCTGGGATGCCTTAGATAGACAGGGTGTTCACAGGAGATACATCCGAATACTACAAAATATATATACAAACTGTAAAGCAGAAATCAAAATTGAAAGGGTAGGTCCAGAGTTCCCAATCGAACGGGGAGTGAGACAAGGGGACCCAATCTCACCAAAACTATTTTCTTCCGTCTTAGAAATGGTATTCAGAAAACTAGACTGGGGAAACAAAGGAATAAACATCAACGGGGAATACCTTAGTCACTTGAGATTCGCAGATGACATTGCACTGTTCTCAGAATGTCCACTAGAACTAGAGCAAATGATACAAGAACTAGCAGTTGAAAGTGACAGGGTTGGTCTCACTATGAACAAAAACAAAACAAAAATCTTATCTAACTCTGCAAAACAAAATATAACGCTTAACAACGAAAACTTGGAATATGTTGATGAATACATTTACCTAGGCCACCTAATATCTACTACAGATAACACTAACAAGGAAATTGACAGAAGAGTTACTAACACCTGGAAGAGATATTGGTCTCTAAAGGAAGTGATGAAAAATAAGGACTTAGCTATGATACATAAAAGAAAAGTGTACAATACATGCATACTACCATGCTTGACCTATGCCTGTCAAACATGGGCACTCACCGCGAAACAGCTGAACAAATTAAAAGTGTGCCAAAACAGCATAGAAAGAAGCGTCTTAGGAGTTAAACTCAAGGATAAAATAAAACTTGAGATAAACAAATCCAAAACCAAGTTCAAAGACGTGGAAGAGACCATCAGGAAACTAAAATGGCGTTGGTCGGGCCACATGATTAGAGATAACGGAGGAAAGTGGACAAGAGCTGTTTCGGAGTGGTACCCCAGACAAGGAAAACGAAGTAGAGGAAGACAGGCAATGAGATGGGAAGACGACATAAGACGAATAGCGGGAATGATTTGGACTAGAAAAGCGAGAGATAGAGATGAGTGGAAGCTCTTGGAGGAGGCCTTTGTCTTAGGACAAGCCATAGTAGATGTAATTTGATTGAACACCGACAGTTCTGTGACACCAGTTACTTCGGCAATATAAGGCTTAATAATAATCCAGGTCCAACTTTTACAAATAGAGATGACGCTTGCAAAAACTATTTAGATAGACCTAAATCTTCCATCAAACAGAGATCTAAACACCCATTAATTATTGAAAGCTGTACAGGAAAATGCAGACGTAAATGTGCAGAATTTACACTTTCAGATAGAACTCAATTTTGGAATGAGTATCGGAGTCTAAATTTTCAGTCCCGAAGAAACTTTTTGAACAAATGTGTTCAAATAACTGGTGTCAAAAAACGCAAAACTGATGATAGCACAAGAGATGTCATCATCAAAAAGGAGTCTAGATATTACTACTTGCCAAAAACAAATGGAAATACGTCAAAAAATATCCTAGTTTGTCGAATTTTTTTCCTTGACATATTAGGATATACCACTGATCACGATCAAGTATCGCAGAATTAAGTAAATCTGTTGCTAAAGGTAGATTGTATAAATAAAAATGTGGTTCAAGACAATAGAGGAGGAAAAGGAAA
Source organism: Anania hortulata (assembly GCA_963576865.1). NCBI lineage: Eukaryota > Metazoa > Arthropoda > Insecta > Lepidoptera > Crambidae > Anania > Anania hortulata. The sequence continues at coordinate 12,806,498 of OY756402.1, forward strand.
GAAGTTCCGAAGGACGTTATTCAGCAACACATTTTGAGTTATCAGCCAATAGTGAGCCATTATAGAAGACATAATGCACCAAATGTAAAATATTTGCCACGACAACTGACTCTGCGCCAAATGTTTTTAGATTTTAAGCAAAAGCATCCAAATTTGGAGTATTGTCTAGAAGTTTACCGACAAATGATTAAAAAACTTAATATTTCATTTCATATGCCAAAAGGCGACAAATGTGGAGATTGCACATTTTATGAAGAAGAAATATCAAAATATACCGAAAAAAACTTGGAAGTACCAGAAGATATTAAAGTGAAGCAAGATGCCCACAAGAAGAAGGCTAGGTTGGCTATTGAAAGATATAGGTTAGACGGAGAAAAAGTAAATGAAAGACATACTAAGTTTTTTGCCATGGATTTGAAAAAAGTTATTCTTGTCCTAGATATGCCTCAGTTCAAGGATGCCTTGTTTTTGAGCCGACTAATAGTATTCAATCTCACTTTTGCACCCCTTCACAAGAAATCGGATGCTGCTGTATGTGTACTGTGGCATGAAGCTATTGCTGGTCGAGATGCCAACAATATCGTAAATGCGATCAAAGCATTTTTTGACGAACAAAAAGATGTGCAACATTTAATTTATGGGCGGACAATTGCACAGCACAAAATAAAAATTGGACCTTATTTACTGCTTTAGTTATGCTAGCCAATAATGATCAGAATAATATTGAGTCAATTACAGTCAATTATTTAACGAAGGGGCACACACATATGGCTGCTGGTGCCGTTCATGCCAACATCGAACAAAAAATGAAACGCCACCGTGGAATATATGATTTTTCAGATTTCAAAGACTGTGTTTTAAGATCAAGGCAAAACATTAAAACGGTGGAAATTCAAAACCGGTATGATTGGCAAAGAAAAAAGAGGGTTGGACGAATTGGCGAGCCTCTCAAGGATTTTCAGTTGAAATCTGTGGTTCAGGTCAAATTTATAAAGGGTTCCAGAAACTTATTTTATAAGACTAGGTATTCTTTTTTTTCATCTCTTGTTGTTAAAATTTTTTTCCTCTTTCGCTTTCTCATTTAAAACCAATGATAGATAGCTTTTTTTTTGCACATCACTCACAACAAACAATTTTTTTTTTTTTGCAATAAGACCATAAATCATTTCAAGTGGTCTTATTGCAACAATATTAACAATTTCTTTTAGACAACTTTCAGACATGCATCATTAAACTTTTTTCTATTGTTATTTTCCCTCAAATGATTAATACAATTTTTTTTGGTCATGTGTTCATTTTACAAGGTTTTATACAAATTGAAATAATGACTTAATTTATTTTTCAGATTTGACGAAAATTTCATATAGCTGGATTGTTTGCCGAAAAAAATTCAAGTTTCTGAAATTGCTCTGCCGGTTACCGAACCAAGAGGAATTAAACTATAAAAAAAAGGATATAATAGAGAAACTGGTTCCTCTGATGCCCCATTCCCGGAGACCATTTTGGCATAATTTGCCTACTAATGATAGTTCCGTAGATCTATCATTTGATGGGCAGATAGAACCAGCAAATGGATAATTTTTCATTGGATTTGACTCCTTTTTTATTTGATTTTATTATTTGGCGGGTATCTTTTATTGCTTTGATAGTGGAAGAAAACTATTGTTAATTTGTTTAGTTTTGATTAAACTTCTAATACCAACATTACATTTTTCTTTAATACCCAAATTTAATGCCATTATATTTTTCATAAACATTTTCTCATCTCTAGTTCATAAACATTATCTCATCTCTAGAGCTCTTACTAGGTTTTGGTCTGGATAAATTGGCACCTAAATGATCAATTTGACCATATCAAAACCCAGTAAGTCCTTTCAAGCACAGTTACTAGGTTTTGAAATGATAATTTTGCTCCGATTTTATTAAGATGTTTAATTTCAAAGTCAATAAGGCTAATAAAACTTGCACTATTCAAAGTAAATATGTACATTAAAGAAAAGGTAATTTTTTTCTCTATTTTTTAAGTACAAATATGTTGTCAAATTCTTTATACCCTTGAAAGGCTAGCATGAAACACGTTTTGTGCTCTCCTGTAAAGTTGTGTCAAACACACTTACTAGGTTTTGAAATGGGGCAGCCGAATAGATTCTGCAAAATAATGATTAATTATTATAACAAATATGTAGTTACACGCAAGTGACTCCACTCAATTCACTGAATATTTTAGAGATTTAAATTAAAATAAAATATTTTTTCCTTTTTGTCGTATTGTATCATTTCCTTACTGGTCACCCCGTCGTCGAGGCAACGTCATTCACGTTTTAGTGCTAATAAATACGTATCCTATCGAGGTCCTAACTGTGTAAAGAAGTTTTTGAAAGTTTGTTAGTTGATTTGACTGATATTCATACCATTTTGCAGTCAACAGTGCCAATATTTTTAACAGACGAAGATAGAGCGAATTTTTCTCAAGCTATAAATTGTTTTCTGTGTGACAAAATATTATTTGATGATAAAGTAAAAGATCATTGCCGTCTTACTGGCCGGTATCGCGGTGCAGCTCATTCTTATTGTAATATAAAATATCGTTTGCCTAAATTCGTGCCGATTTTTTTTCATAATTTGGCTGGTTATGATAGTCATCTTTTTATACGTCAGTTAGGAGAATTACCTGGTAGAATACAAGTGATCGCGAAAAATAAGGAAAATTATATATCGTTTACAAAATTTTTCCACGTTAATGTAAAGGACATAATACCTGTTCGATTTGTCGATTCTTACAAATTTTTAGGTGCAAGTTTAGAAAAACTGGCAGCAAACCTTATTAACGATGATTTCAAACATCTGCCATATTTTTTTCCTTCTGATGAGCATTTGAATTTATTAAAACGCAAAGGAGTGTATCCTTATCAATACATGACTGCTTGGAGTTCATATGAAGAAGATAAACTTCCTTCCCAAGATTGTTTTTTTAGTAAATTACATAATTGTCAAATATCAGACATAGATTATGAACATGCGAGAAAAGTTTGGCAAACTTTTAAATTAACAAATCTTGGCGAATACACTGATTTGTATCTTAAGTCAGACGTACTTTTACTAGCAGACGTTTTTGAAAGTTTTCGTCGAACTTGTAAGGCAAATTATAAATTAGATCCAACTTTTTACGTTACTGCTCCAAGTCTCAGCTTTGACGCGATGTTATTAAAGACGGGTGTTAATTTAGAGTTAATAAATGACTTGGAAATAGTAAGAATGATTCAAAAAGGAATACGCGGGGGTATATGTTTTGTGTTCCACAAGGTATTCTAAAGCTAATAACAAATACTTAAAGAATCATGACTCAAAAAAAAGTAATAACTTTTTAATTTATATTGATTGTAATAATCTCTATGGTTATGCAATGTGCGCTTTTTTACCTCATTCAAATTTCAAGTTATTAAACAATTTAGAAATCGCTAAAATTGATTTCGAAAATATCTCGACAGACGGGGATACTGGTTATATACTAGAAGTAGACTTAGAGTACCCCGAACATCTGCATAATGTTCATAACGATTTTCCATTTTGTGTGCAAAAATTTACTCCACCAGGCTCTAAAACCTCAAAATTGATTCCAAATTTATACGACAAATTTTTTTATGTCATTCATTTTGTTCATCTACAAACATGTCTAAAACATGGATTATTGTTAAAGAAAATACATAGAGTGATACAATTCAAATAAAGTCCTTATTTAAAACAATACATTGACATGAATACTGAATTACGTAAAAAGGCAAAATCAACATTTGAACAAGACTTCTTTAAACTTTTAAATAATAGTATATTTGGTAAAACACTTGAAGACGTTGAAAAAAGAGTAAACGTTAAATTGGTGAATGAATGGAGTGATGATAGAAATAAAATGAAAAAAAGTTACTGTGCTGAGCAATTAATTGCTCGACCAAATTTTCATAGTGCTTCAATATTTACAGAAAAAATTGTAGCTATTCAAACGAAACCTGAAACGATTACTCTAGATAAACCAATATACATTGGTTTTACCGTTTTAGAAATATCTACAAGTTATATGTTTGATTTTCACTATTCTATTATGAAACCTTTTTATGAGGAAAAGTTAAAACTTTGTTATACGGATACTGACAGTTTTCTTTATTCAATAGAATGTAATGACTTTTACAAAGATTTAAAGTCACATTTCCTTCCCTATTTTGACACTAGTAATTATCCTGATAACAACATCTTTAATATTCCAAGTCTAAATAAAAAGGTTCCAGGACTTTTTAAAGATGAGCTAGGTGGGAACATCATTTCTGAATTTGTTGGGTTAAGGTCGAAGTTGTACTGTATCAAAACAACTCAGGATGAGTATAAAAAAGCAAAAGGAATACAGAAACAAGTTTTAAGAAATGTGCACTTTAAGGATTATTACAGAATATTAAATGAAAATGTTTACTTAAGGAAGAAAAATGTTATATTTAAATCTCTTAAACATGAAATATTTACACAAGAACAGAACAAGATAGCTTTGTCAGCGAACGATGATAAACGCATCATTTTAAAAAACAAAATTTCTACTTTGTCGTGGGGTCATTGTGATACCATATCCTAATGGTATTAATAAAACATAACACAGGTAGTAATAGTATGTATATTGGTTGAATTAATAGGCAACTTTCGTATAACTAATATTTAGGAATCCAATTTTAAATTTCCTATACTGAGTAGATGTTTGATCACTTTTTGTAAATACGAAATTATTGAATCAGTGGTTGGTATAGATAACTTCCTCTACTTAACAGATATTTCATCATATTTGTGATTGTGAAAATAATTATTATGTAGCAATAGTGATTAAGTAGCATAAGTAATATACTAATTAGGTTACGAGCTCAGATTTCATGTACTCGTCAGATGTTTATACTTATAAAAATAAATTACTTTACTGACTAATAAGCATTTTTATTTAAAAACTTGTAGAAACCTGTGACATGATGAAATCCAAACATTTGTTGTCATCAGCATTTAGGATGGCATAGGCATGTATATATAGCTATTAAAATTAGTTTATTTTTATACTAGTTTCAATTTGAGTCAGTGATCTACAGACAAGAGCCAACTTCCTGCAACTAGCAAAATGGTAAGTAAAAGAGTGATTTCTTTTTTAAGACGCCAACATCATCCCTTTGCCAGCAAAGTGTTGCAAAATGATTGTTGTTTTTGTGATACTTTCGTTATTTTTTTTGTTGTTGTTAATACGAGTGCTTTAAAACCATGTGTAATGTTTTCTAAACATACGTCTTTTTTATTTTAGAATACACAGCAAGTTAACACTCCCTACTACAGTGTTTCCAGTGAGGAGGTACCTTTAAGGTATTTGCAAGACGCGCAAGACCCTCTTGAAGGGTTTGACTAAATGTACTCGTTGCAGCACAAAGTACGACGAGCAATCAATAAGAAGAAAGCCAGTGAGAAAAAGTCATACATTCATCATCGAATCGATAAAAACACATCGTTTGTGGCTAAGAACAAACCGGCTACTGGACGACGATTGATTCGAATAGAAATAATTAATTTGGAGTCAACTGGTGTGCAGGAGGAAGATGGAGACCGGCTACGTACACAGTACGTTGTGACCGACGACATTGATCCAATATTGGACCAAACAGAAAATGCAGTAAATAATATTTCAAAAAAATATGTGGTTACAGTTACAGTTTTTAATAACTTGTGATCATAATTATATTTTAAACATAAATTTTCTCAGGTAGTTAATATACGTGATATGTTTAGTAGGAATCTGCATATTAAGTATAGTTCCAAATAAGTAAATTTTATTAAAAAAAATAAAACCGACTTCAAAACACTGAAATGCTAAAAATAATCCTAACACTTAAGTACCTAATCAGTTACTTTTGGAGTTGGTGCCAGCCGATGAGAGATTCAATGTTTTTGTTTGCACCGACTCCAAAAGTAACTGATTAGGTACTTAAGTGTTAGGATTATTTTTAGCATTTCAGTGTTTTGAAGTCGGTTTTATTTTTTTAAATAAAATTTACTTATTTCATCTATTTTTAGTGATAAATCCTAATCTAACTGCTGAACACCGATTTCATCCCCTATTTTCCTACCCTTAGGGGTGATTTTTATTTTTCAAACTTTTATCATAGCATCTTTGAAGTATAAGCTATTCAATAAAACAAAAATCATCAAAATCGGCTCATATTTGTCGAAGATAGGTAACAAGAACCACAGCCAAAATATTATCTGGGTATACATATATTTGTTGATTTTCTCAAAAAGTTCTAAATCAATTTCGATAAAATTTATATGGGACCACCTCTGAAGTATGATCTACCAAACAAAAAAAGAATCATTAAAATCGATTCATAATTGGCGGAGTTATCGCGTAACAAACATACAAAAAAAAAAAAAAAAAACATACAGTCGAATTGAGAACCTCCTCCTTTTTTGAAGTCGGTTGAAAATATTCATAGATGGCTGTTACATCGCGGTATTATTTCGTTTTTTCCAAAGTGATATACTGAATTTAGAAGTAATGAATAAATGAGTTTTGATGCGGACTATTTGTTTAATTCGTAAACATTTTTTGGTCCTTTGAGCCGGATTAACATAAACTGAAGTACGTTTTGTTTCGGGTTCGACGCGATTTTTGTTACTACACACGGGTAACCGTGCATAGATCGTGCACGCAAGGTTACCGGGAGCAAACACAATATCCACATATACACAATCAATTGGAGGCAGTGCGGTGTGCGGTGCAAAGGAATTGTTACGTAGCGCAGTGTTCTTGTGCAGTTAAACCACTACAAACTAAGTACCTATCAACGTTGAGTGAGTAAAATTGGAGATGGATAAAATTGAAAAGTCACAGGTGAGCATATATGAACAGATTTCTAAGTTACTTATAAATTATAAGAAAACGGGTAAAGATCGGCTAACTAAAGGGTTTATTGAGGCTAGGCAAGAGATGGCTGATAATTACTGGCAACAATTTGAGCAACAACATAACACATTATTATCTGCTGAGCCTGAACACCAAGAGCAGTCAGAGTATTTTCTTAAAAATGTGTACGAACAGTGTTTTGAAAACTATCTTGATCTAAAGACGCGTATGAAGGAAAGACTTAACGAATTTAAAGATAAAAATTTACAATCATCTGTCTCGACAAAAGGCAACGGGTCCTTAACGGAACAATCACCATGTCCAACTACAAAGCTTCCGCCTATACAGTTAAGTACATTTTCTGGTGATTATAGAGACTGGCTGTCTTTCCGAGATTTATTTAAATCATTAGTGCATGATAACACCACACTTAATAAAGTAAACAAATGTCAATATTTAAAGTCGAGTTTGCGTGGAGAAGCTGAAAACTTAGTTAAACAAATAGCAGTTTCAGAAGGCAATTATGATATAATGTGGGAAATGCTTAACAAACGTTACAACAACAAACGGAGTATCGTGAACACATATATTGGCAAAATGTTAAATGTAAAGCGCGTCACAAGTGAGTCTTCAAAAAACATACGCGAGCTTGTCACTACTAAATGTTTGGCCGTTTTGAAAATTATAGGATTACCTACCGATAAGTGGGATGACATAGTTGTATACACAATCATTCAAAAACTCGATCTTGAGTCTCATAGAATGTTTGAACAACCATTGGAATCAAACGACAAATTACCAACGTGGAACGACCTGTCACAATTTATAGAATTTCGCTTTCGCACACTTGAAGCTGTAAAACAAAAAGACCATGCACACCCAAGAGTTTTACCACCTACTAAGACTTTCGCTACCGAAATTAAGTCACAACATAAAACATATTGTGGATATTGTAAAGAGGATAATCACTATATATTCAATTGTAAATTTTGTAAATTAGAGCTCAACCAAAAGAAACAGTTTATTCAAAGTAACCAGATGTGTTTTAACTGTCTTAGAAAAGGCCATGACGTAAAATCTTGTTTACAGTCCACTAATTGTCGAAAATGTGGCCGCAGACATCATTCTTTGCTACACGGTTTTGTCGCAAGTACAAATGAACCTATACAGAGTGAACCTGAAACAGTCAACACCCACAGCACGTTCGCAGAAAACTCCACAGAGAAAAATCAAGTCATATTAGCAACTGCATTAGTCAATGTGCAGTCAAAAAGAGATCAGAGACACACACACATGCTTAGAGCTCTCATAGATCAGGGCCCTTACCATAACCCCTTATAGCAGGCCTGCTTTTGAACTGCCCTGCTAATTCGTACTATGACATGTTATTAGCAGGACTTCCGCAGGCCTGCTATTTTGACGTTTAGAAAAACGTTCACCTTACTTTTGTATGGACTTTTCCTACCATGACAGTCGTTTCGATAGCAGCTGAGCGTCTTTTGAACGTCTCTAATGTCACTTTTGCCATCTTGAAAAAAGTTACTAATTACTAGTTTTTTCAAGATTGTTTTGTAGTTATAGGTGGATTTACGACTATTTTGATAAATATTTTTTGTGAAACTTAAAGTTGACCTTGTAGGAATACACTTTGTTTTCGTTTTAGTGTCTTACAAAAACGTTTGTAGTAACTAATACATTAACAAATATTGGTAAGCGTTCTACCAAATAAAATGGATGGTTTCATAGAAACAGCAGTTTATTTAACATTCCTTTCTTTGTTGTAGATATGTGAATATGATGGATAAGACTTAATCAAAGAGTCTGCCCGGACTTAATAAATAAAGTACCTATGAACAAACAGTGTCATTGTAAGATGAATAAAGGGAATTTACTACTACACTACAGATAAAACTGGAAGAATCACTAATGTATCAACAGAATGCAATATGTATAAAGTGCAAATGTTTTGTTCTCCAATATATATAAAGAATAAGATAAAGAATTTAAAACTCTTTATCTCAACTCAAATTGTCTAAGTATAGCAAAAATCTATAATAAAAAAGAGGTGGGAAAATTTCATAGTACTTATCCTCATTCCAATAAATACAATGATGAAAAGTTGACAATTCGTTTTATTGTTATATAAATTATGAATGTTTAAAGGTGTTATCAATAATCCTAAAAGTATTATTTAACCAGTTAATAACATCCAAGCAGGCTCAAGAGATCTCATAACAATGGAATTTCTAATGTGTCTCGTTTATGTATTCTTGATCAGTTAAAATGTTTATCGCTGTCTATATTTGGATGTGTTTTTAATTTGTTTAAAAACATGTGTGTGGTTCAACTGTAGGTGCTTAGTGGTAGTGGGTGATATTTGTGGGTGTTCTTGTGAATTTTTGTTTTGTGTCAACTAGCAGGTTGGTAAAAATAATTATTTTCCAATAAAGATAGGATAATGAGTGGCTAGGTGTTAGGAATATAAGAAATAAAAATACAGCTAATACTAAGTACCTATTTACAGTTGATATTACCTACTTAAACAATAAATTACGCAACGATGGAGCGGTATTCTCTCAACACAGGTTAATTAAACTTATTATAACATTTTTTGTAACAATAAACTTTTTATTCATCATTTTATTATTAACAATTAATGATTCTGCATTCATTTAGAAAAGCATACTCTGGGGGAGCTAAACATGTTGCCCGGTACACAGACAACAATGATCTTCAGTGCTTGTGGAGTGGATGTTGTTGTTGTTGTCGTTTGTTCTTGTTACAGGTGAACTGCTGCAATAAAAACAAACGAAATAACAAAATGCAAGATCAACTTCACCCAATGGACAGTTTCACAAATTATATCAAGATCTGATTTTATATCACACTATAAAAAAATGTTTAATAAATCTTGTATGTATTTTTATGTGAACTTTATCAGCTTAATTCACAAAATTCAAGATAATATAATAAATTATTTAATAATAATAATAATTATGCTCTTTTTAAGAATTTACAATGTGAGTAAATTATCTAACCCATTTCCTATGTTGTTTATAAAAATCTTCATACTTTTTCTGCATAATGTTTGGTCCACTGGTAGACATATGCCATCATCCGACCATCTGGCTGGTGGTCTGCTCACTCTTCGTCTTCCTGTACGGGGTCTCGGGTCTCCTGAACAAAACCCTTGTGACCATCTTTTATCGTCTTTACCTGTGGTCTTTATGGCATACGCCACTGATTCAGTAAAACTACGTGCATAAGTGGCCTGCCCATTGCCATTTTAGTTGTGCCATCTTTTTGCTGACTAGGGGTAACATCATAATACTTACAAAAAGGTATTATTACAGGTATTTCAACGCATTAGAAATTTAGCGCCAAAACTAAATCTGAAAACCGTTCGAATCGCTTTACCGTGTTAAATCTATTTCCCATGTTTACAATAACGATCATTTTTAAATAATGTGCACGTTTATTGCTTTTTCGTCATGAAATTTGTATAGAAACTAATTTTAAAATTAAATGGAAAGTTTGAATCTACTTTTTCTTTGTTATACTTCTGTCACATTCACTGAGCAAGTAATCACTACGTTGTCTCACTCTTTCATTTTTTCAAAGTAACAGATCACAGACAAGAATTGACCTTTCACCTTGAGGTCTAGCAGTGCAAAAGTCGTTCACCTTTTTAGAGCTTATGGTACGGTTTCCAACCATTCAACTATTGCCCTGCTTTTGAACTGCCCGGAAACTGAATGGTTTTCTGTAAGCTTATGGTAAGGGTCCAGGGCTCTCAAGCCAGTTTAATCACAGAAGCAGCACGCCAATTTTTAGGCTTCAAGAGATCACCAATAGAGGGAACAGTGATGGGAGTCGGGTCTGCCACTTCTGTCACAAAAGCAACAGTAGAGTTCAACATAGTTTCCAAGAGAAATCACAATCAAGACATAAGAGTAAAAGCTCACGTTTTAAAATCACTTACTTCTTACATACCGCAGCATCTACATTCAGTTGATTGGCCGCAACTTAAAGAGTCAGATTTAGCTGACCCAACGTTCCAGAGACGTGGAAAGATAGACATCATACTAGGAGCAGACGTGTTCGCAGAGATTTTACAAGAGGGAGTTAAGACACTAAAAAATAACAACAACACACTCGCCGCTCAGCAAACAACATTGGGTTGGTTAATATCTGGACGCCATACAAACACAGCCAACAGCCTTTCGAGTCAAGTACACATACACCATATCAAGGTAGAAGTTGATTAATACTCATTAATACTCATTTATTCAGTATATAGGCCCCACTTATACACGTCCCAAAATATAGCTTTACCCTACCACCGCTTCGGGACTACATATCGGCTAGTGATGAGAAGAAACGGCGCAACAAACTCAGTCACCTTTGTCAGCCTTTTTTACAGGAAATACAATTACAAGACATGAAGTAAGTGCGAGCTAAGCAGGTTAAGTCCATGCACTCTTGTCGTTCAAAAAATCGTCTACCTTATAATACCCTTTTTTCATAAGGTTTTTTTAATGTGAATTTTGAACTCATGTACAGGTAGTTCAACAAGAGTCTGTGGAACTTTATTAAAAAATGATTGAATGAATGATTCTATGCTCCAACGCTTCTAGGAATTAGAAGAGACACCTGAAAAGATAATTATGACAAAAGCTGAAATACAATGTGAATCACATTACGATAGAACACACGTGAGATTAGCAGATGGTCGGTACCAAGTTCGGATGCCCTTCAATACCAGTCCTCCTGAGATCGGAGAGTCACTTACAATGGCTAAAAAACGATTTCAATTATTAGAGAATAAATTAAAAGGGTGCGTGAGACCTGTGCATAAGAAGGGAAAACGCGATGATTTCAATAATTATCGGCCAATCTCGTTACTCTCCTCAATCGATAAAATTGTAGAAAAATATCTGTGTGAGCAAATACATAATTTCTATAAGAAACATGCAGTAATAAGCCCAAATCAATTTGGATTTCAATCAGGCAAGAGCACAGCGGGTCTCTTGTCAAAATTTACGGATGAAGTCAATAGTCACCTTAATGAAAAAAGGCATGTGTTAGCCCTATTTATCGATTTTTCGCGCGCTTTTGACACTTTGATGCATGACCAGCTGGTATATAGGCTTGATAAGTGCGGAGTTCGTGGCCCACTACTCAGATGGTGCCAGAACTACCTGACAAATCGTACATTCTCTGTAAAAGTTGATAACACCTACAGTCGGCCCATGTTTGTGACTGAAGGCACAGCACAAGGTTCGGTGCTGGGACCTCTACATTTTTTGTCCTATGTCAATGACATGGGTGATTGCATTGTCAACAGCACATGCTATCAGTTTGCGGATGACACTTGTCTTGTAATCGGCGATAGAAATCCACAAACGGCCCGGGATCTTCTACAGTCCGATTTGGATGCACTAGCAAAATGGTGTCATGATGCCGGCCTTGTCATTAACACTAGTAAAACTAAATTATTAGTAATAAAATCGCCATATGTCAAACGTTTACCAATAAAAGATTTAGTGGCACACGAGCATACCTGCCTACATGATAGCAGGATAGCTGGTTGTTCCTGCCCAGGGATTGAGATAGTGGATAGACAAACATACCTCGGACTTGTTATTGACAGTAAATTTCACTGGAGCGACCATATTGAACATGTCTGTACCAAACTTAGACAGTTTCTGGCAAATATCACCATCCTCAATAACCGTATCCCGTTTAAAGTTAAGCTAATGCTGTAAAACGCACTTGCGGAGTCTCACATTCAATACGGCCTCAGTAGTTACGGCCGAAGTTACAAAACATATCTCGACCAGATTCGTAACTTACAAGTGAAGATACTTAAAACTATAGTCCCTAACAAAATTAAAAATCAATTCCAAGACACCTGTGGTCTTTTTAAATACTGTAAAGCTTTACCAATACACATGCAAGTTCAATACACTTTACTTAAGGAACACTTTTTTAATGAATCCTTAAAAATCCCAATCGTTCACCCTGTATACACTCGAGCAATTTCCAAAAACCGGCTTTGCAGGCCGTGCGCAAGCAATGCGTACGGTGAGCGCACAACTAGCTTCCTAATACCTCGGCTTATCAATAACTTGCCGTCCGAATTGGTAGGTAGTATCACACAAAATAATATTAAATGTAAGCTAAAGGATCACTTCCATAAGTTACTTTAGCGTTATTGTTTCTCCCAATGTGTGCGTAGACAAGATGGTAGCTTGCTAGTTATCTTGTCTATTTATTAGTTAACTTAGTAACAATAATAATTATAGATGTTATGTAAACTCCCGATAGCATCAGTTTAAACCATAGTAGTTTTTTATTGCTGTCAGTATGTTAATAATTTGTATTGTTTTGTTGTTAAGATAAATAAATAAAAAAAAAAAAAAAGAGAAACACTGATTTACACGAAAAATAAACCGAATTCATGGAAGATTATGTTCAACAGAGTCACATGAAACCAATTTCAACTAAAGAGACCGAAAACAAGGTATGTTACATTCCTCATCAAGCAGTAATTAATGAACAACATCTGACAACGAAGCTGCGAGTTGTTTTTGACAGCTCCGCAAAGACGAATAACGGCAAATCTCTGAATTTGATAGGACCTCCATTACAGAACGAAATAAGAGATGTTACATTAAGATGGAGAAGACACCGATTCGTGTTGATTGGCGATATTCGACAAATGTATAGAATAATCCAATTAGACGAGCGTGATAGAGACTTTCTGAGAATATTATGGAGGTCTAATCCTGAGAAAAACTTAGAATATTTTCGTCTCACGACTGTAACATACGGCACTTCATGTGCACCATACTTAGCAATCAAAACATTAAGACATTTGGCTGCGGACGAAAGAGGAAATTTTGAAGATCAAGTAATAGTTGTAATGTGTTGTGTAATCAAAAAACTTTTGTTTTTAAACCAATAGAGTCACAGATATTACAAACCTAATTGACAAAGAGAGATGGTTTCATGTGCCTTCAATAGATAACCCTGCCGATGTAGCGTCCCGTGGTATTGCGCCTGTTGACTTACCTGATCATCACCTCTGGTGGCATGGGCCACCATGGCTACGTGCGCATAGCACGTTGCCTCTGGAAGCAGCGAGCTGCGTAGAACCTACAAATCTGGAAGAAAAAGTGTCAGTGATAGTTAATACAGTGCACAAAATTAGTGATAAATGTGATACAAGTGTTTTTATTTTTTTATTTTATTTTTTACAAAATCCACACGCACCACACACGCTCTTAAGTACAGAATACATTTTCTTGGTGACAAAGCATACAGCCAGTATTGGATTTACATTTTGTTACATTTTATACAATACGTGTTAAAGAGGGGAACGTGAACTTACACCATACAATCAACAATGTGCATAATATGTGTGTGTGTGTGTGTATGTCTAGTATTAATATTTATTTATTTATTTATTTTTCCTATCACACCCAAAATGCCTTTCTTAAATAACTGTTTACTCGAACAAAAAGGATCAACGGTATGAAAGTGTTTGTAATAATAATATGATCGCGATATGCGACATACAACAGAGTTTTGGGCATAATTCGTTCGGGTGCTAGGGACATGAAATAAGGTGTTAATGAGAAAGACACGGACATATTTAATAGATACTCAAGTTTAAGTAAGCTTGTCAGAGTTATTGCTATTGTCCTCAGATTTTATAATTGTCTTAAACACAAAGTAAATACCAAGTTTCTGTTAGATTGTCCAAAATATTTAACAACAACTGATTTAAAGAATTCATTGCAAAAGTTAATAAAAATATCACAAAAAAATTATTTAAACAAAGAGATTAATATTGTAAAGACTGAAAAATTAAATAAAAAATGTAAAAGTTTTAACAAGTTGAGAAAGTTACATCCATTTTTAGATGAAAAAGATATGTTAAGAGTTAAAGGTAGAATATGTAATGCCAGTTTATATTTTGATATCAAACACCCCATCATTTTAACAAAAAAATTTAAACTTTCATATTTGATTGTCCGGGATTGCACATCACAAAACTTTACACGGAGGATTACAGTTGATGTTAAATTTTATTCGTTCTAAATATCATATTATTGGAGTTAAGTATCTTATAAAGCAAATAATTAGAGAGTGCATTTCATGTTTTAGACATTCCGGTAAATCAAATGTGCAGTTAATGGGGGATTTGCCCAAATATAGAGTTACTCCTCAGAGGCCATTCAGCATGAGCGGTGTTGATCTGGCTGGACCTATAACACTGAAATTGTTTAGTGGCCGAGGCTCAAGTAAAACACAAAAAGGGTACAATGTTTTGTTTATTTGCACTGCTGTTAAAGCAATACACCTAGAATTGGTCACCAGTCTGAGTACAGAGGCATTTTTGGCAGCATTCAGACGTTTCTCAGCCCGTAGAGGTCATTGTCAGAAATTGATTAGCGATTGTGGCACCAATTTTGTTGGAGCTAGCAAACATCTTAAGGATTCACATGTAAATTGGTTGAAGAACTTACCTTCAGAAATCGCCGAAACCTTAGCTCAGAATGGTACCGATTGGCAGTTTAACCCCGCTGGTGCACCACATATGGGAGGCCTATGGGAAAGTAATATTAAGTCTGTAAAGAGACACTTATGTAAAGTTTTAAATGATACGAAACTTACCTTTGAAGAATTCTATACAGTGTTATGTCAAATAGAGTCCTGTTTGAACTCACGTCCATTGACCCCGCTTAACGATGAAAGTGACCTAGCTCTCACACCAGGTATTTTTTTACAGGCGAAACGCCTAATGTAATCACAGAAGAAGATTTAACAGGAGTTAAAGTTCGTTATTCACAACGTTGGCTATACCTACAACAAAAATTGCAGTACTTTTGGAAGCGGTGGAGTCACGAGTATTTAGTGACTTTACAGAATAGACATAAATAGACTGGGGTTCGGAAAGACATTTCTGTAAACGATTTGGTATTAATTAAAGACGAACGCTTGCCTCCTACGAAGTGGCTTCTTGGTAGAGTCTTGGAAACTCATCCAGGTTCAGATGGTTTGACACGAGTAGTTAGTATCAAGTGTAAAGCAACGGTTATAAAGCGACCAATTCATAAGCTGTGTCTACTGTCTGTTGATTCTCCAGGACACTAGGAATCTCTAATTTATCATAATACTTTTGTTTGTTTTTAAAGGCCTGATCGTCCTTTGGGGGGCGTTATGTTTAGTAGGAATCTGCATATTAAGTATAGTTCCAAAAAATATTCATAGATGGCGCTGTTACATCGCTACTCATACTATTTTTAATACTATTTTTAAATCCTTGCAGATCTATGATTATTGAATTTTTATTCATGATAGTTTCTTTACAATATAACTTAAAGGCTTGTACTCAAATATACAATCGTTTAAAATCAAGCAGTAAGCAGCTGTCTGATCCGGTATTTCTTGATCTGTTTCAATTTCAACTCTAACGTCGATCAATGCCTTTAAAGTTTCGTGCTGTTGTGAACAGTCGATAACAAATAAAGGAGCAACGTCTCTGAACTCTTTTAAACTCATCAATGACTCTGGTCGACGTCCGTGATACGACTGTTGAAATCTTGCATATTGTTCGTATAATAAAGTAAATTTTTCTTCTGAAAAACTGACATTTAGTCCTTCATACGGATAATATAATGAATTTAAAAAGACTCTAACATCACGTACGTGACAATGATCAAACTCTGCCATTGACAATGCAGCGTTATGCTTACGGTTGGTTTGTAAGCCAATGACAACAAATCGTGGTTTTTCTATTTGTGATGACGTTTTTATTGACCAAGTATGTTTACGTGCTTTAGGTAATAATGGGTATTCATACAAATCCTAATTAGGAAACGCTAATGGAATAGCTCGATCTTTCTCTAAATGTTTTAATAGGTTAATTCTTTCTCTTTTATCTGATACTTTAATATGTGGGACTCGCCAAATGATTTTATTGATTATAATATCCTCTACGATTTCGTCCGCATTTAATTTGAGCGCATTAAGATTAGTATTACTTCTTAATAACACTAGCTCGTGTTTACAGTTGATAATTATTTTTTCATAATCTTCTGCAAATCCCAAAATCTTGTTTAGCGGAATAGATGTGGAAAATGTTCCACCACTGCTGCACAGCATTGTTTGTTCCTGCCGTTGTCCAACGCCAAACTCGTGCACATTTGGTTTCATTTTCATTTAAGGATAGGTAAGACTTCATTGTTGTAGTAATACCTGCGTTCTTAATTTTATCTATTTCTACTCCATTCAGTTCATATCTAATATCTTGAAAAAGAAATAGTGCTGGATTATTAACGAAATGTACATTGGATATTTTTTCTTTGGTGGTGCCGTTAATCACGTTTACTTTTCCTTCGATATATAAACTACTAAGTGAAGGTAACACGTACAGGTCTTGTTGGTTGATAGGTATTCGTATTTCATCGTTCTTGTTAAAACTTGTTACGTATGGTTTGTATGAATGATACTCGAAACTTTCAATGCTGTTATCATGTGATGTTTGTTGAGAAATATTTAAAATATTCATTTTAATAAACCAATTAACTTAAGAAATTCTTTATTAGTCTTAGTTAGCTTCTTTTTAAGCTGAAGCGATCTGTCTTTGTTCAATGTTCTTTTAGGACTGAGCAGAGTACATGATGTATAAGGGCTTTTATTGAAATGAATCATATTTTTTTCTGAAATGTAAATACAGTTGTACTTCTTCTCCTCGTAAGTTTATCTCTTTGTTTTCAGCGTTCAACAGCCTTATATTGATAGTGCTTATAGAACTTTGGTTAACAGGAAAATAAATACATTTTTTTGGTATTTCAATTATTCGATAACCAGGTGGTACATTAGGCACGAATTCAAAAATTATATGGCTTGCCTTCCCGTTTACAAATGAACCACTAATTACATCGCATTCGATCCACACAATGGTTGTTGATAGAATGCTTACAGGATACTGTGATTCAGTACTTATATTTGCATTTATTGTTTCCGTTCCAAAGCCTAAAATGTTACCAATTGATTCATTTTTATCGAAATGTACGTCTTTGGAATAATAAATATTCGTTTTCAATGTGTTATTTTTGCAGGTTAGTTTTAATACAGTTTTTTGATATTATTTTTTAAAAAGTCACAAATATCCTGAAGCTCATAAGACCGTTCAGGAATTTCTATGATTTCATTTTCACCATAATAAAACTTGTTGTTTCTTTCATCTATGTTGGGAGTGAAATTGAAGGTTGAAAAATATAGAAGACCGCATTCATAGTCTCCTCCAACGTTGCCGAATAATTTGTTGTTAAGGAGGTTCCTCTCCCGGTTATAGACACAGTGAAAGACTACTTTATGACCTCTCATAATACAACCGTTCTCAAATGATAACTGAGTTCTACACAAAAAAATATGGTTTTAAACTGCTATTATTATTAAGTTGCCTAGGCCAACCCTTCAATATGTACCTAACTACTTTATTTAAGACAACATCCTTTTGTACTTCCGCGCGTAATTCATTCAGTGTAAGAGGCATGCTGCCGTCGATTACAAAATGAATATAAGACGCACGATCTACCGGCATCAGCGCCGGTGTCACGCGACTACCGGGTGGCGCGCTCGGCGCGACCCCGCGGCACATCGCGTCCCCTTTCTCCACCTGAGGCAAACTGCTTCGAGAAAAATAATCGGCGCAGTTATTTGCACTTCGAACATATTCGATTACGTAGTTGTATCCACATAGAAACATCGCATATCTCTGTAGCCTATTTGCAGATACCTCCGGTATGCCTTTAAATGGGCCAAAAATTGATATGAGTGGCTTATGGTCGGTACGTAAAATAAATGGATCAGATCTACCGTAAAGATACTGGTGAAAACGTCGTACCCCGAATATTATAGCGGTCGCTTCTTTTTGAATTTGAGAATATCTATTCTCTGCTGCATTCAGAGTGCGCGACGCGAAATAAATCGGCCGCTCGCCGCCGTCCTTGTCTCTCTGTGCGAGCACCGCGGCTAGGCCCGTCGGTGACGCATCAACAGTCAGGATTAGTTTTGCTTTAAGGTCGAAATGCACGAGTACTTTTTCCGAAGCAATTATATTTTTTATTTTACAAAACGCTTCATCTTGAGCTTTTCCCCACGCCTATTTAGTGTTCTTCTTAAGTAAATCATACAGAGGGCTAAGAATGGTCGATGCGTCGGGTACAAAATTGCGGTAGTAGTTAATAAAGCCCAAAAAGGACTGCAATTTGTTAACATTAGTAGGTACTGGCGCATCGACAATCGCCTTTATCTTATCTGTTGTCTTTTTTAAGACCATTTTTATTTATCGTGTACCCCAAATAGTTTATTTCATTTTGAAAGAACTCACATTTTTCCTGTTGCAAAACTAATCCGCAGTCCTGTAATCTCTTTAAAACTGCCTCTAATTTTTGCAAATGAACGCCAGATAGTACGCATTCCATTGCCTTTTGGAAAATGGAGAGGGCACTTAAAAGTCCGAAAACCATGCGCGTGTATTTAAATAAGCCGCGGTGTGTATTTATGCACGTAATCTCTTGTGATTCATCGTCCAACAGAAATTGGTTGTACGCCATTGACAGATCGATTTTAGAAAACTGTTCCCCTCCATGTAATTTAGAAAAAAGTTCATGGATAGTCGGTAATGGATATTGTTCAACTACAAGATGTTTGTTTATGCTTACGGAGTAGTCTGCGCACAGCCTTACTGAGCCGTTGCGCTTCAATACTGGGACGATCGGGGACGCAAACTCAGAGTGGTCGACCGGTTTTAAAACGCCTAATTGAACTAGGCGATCAATCTCGCTATCTATTTTTTCTCTTAGTGCAAAAGCTATTGGCTAAGCTTTAAAAAATACAGGTTTCGCTTCGGGTTTTAATTGTAATTTCACTTTATATTTATTAAACGCTCCTAACTTATTAAAAACTTCAGGGTATCGAAATTGCAAATGTTCTTTTATGCTTTCCCCGTAGCCGTTGCTCACATACTTACAAGGTAACAATTCCAATTTAAATAGGGAAATAAAGTCACGGCCAAGAAGTGGCGGACCAACACCTTGTACTACAAAAAAGTCCAATTCGTGGGTTTTATTTAAATAGGTTACTGGTAGCCGTGCTACTCCTATACATTCGATGTTATCACCAACGTTAAGTCATTAATGTTTTTGTTGTGGGGAATAACGGCACATTAGGAAACCATTTACGAAACGAAAAGTCTGACACAATGGTAACGGAAGATCCACTATCGACTTCAAATTGTAGTGGTACCCCTAGTACTGTCACCTTTTCTACCATAGGTTCGCCATGTTTACTAGAAATATTAAACAGTTTACCGTCATCCTCGCCCACCTCCGTGCCACCGTTCGATGCCTCCATGTAATTCACTTTTTGACACATCTTTTGCAAATGCCCTTTCGTGTTGCACTTTCTACACTTGTAATTAGCGAACACTTAGACGCACTGTGATTAAATCGACCGCACACCGTACACTTCTCCGAGGCTTTGGTTCTCTCTCTCGGAGAATCATGGTTGATCTTAAACAATCGATATTGCTGAGTCGTGGAACTCGTAGACCCCACGCGCGCGCATCTGAGTGTTTCAGCCAACTCCACTGCTTTTGCAAACGTTAACTCTTTGAAGTCCTGGACAAACAGCTTATCTCGCTCGGGTCCCGCGAGCATTCCCATCACGAACCGATCTCGTAATGCCTCCTCGATGTCCTTGAAACCGCAATGAGCCGTTAATCCGCGAAGTCTCGCTGCCCACTGTACATATGATTCGGCTGCTTCCTGTGCTGCCGCGTAGAATTTGCTACGTTCACCAAACCCTATTCTTTTGGGTGTAAAGTGGTCGTCTAGAAGCTTCAAGATGTTTCCGTAGGGAACTTGATCTAGTTCCTCTGGGAGGGCGAGGTCAGACGCGAGCTTGTAGGTCCGTGAGTGCGATTTCCAATTTTTAGGATGTGGTCATCATCATGAACACGGGTTTTGCCGAGCCAAAGTTTCCCTCGTTCATTTCTAACACCATAAGGTACATCTTTCATCACTTCAGATAAGACCGACCATGATAAAGAGTCGTTATTTATACTTGGTGAAGATTAAAGAGATTTAAATGACTTTTCATGGACATCGTGATCCACCGAGGGTGACGTAGTCAGAGTTTTGTTAGATGTTTTGTAAACATCAGTATCTAAGTCGTCTTCATCATCACCAGATTCTTCATAATCTTCAGTAGAAGTACTTAATGCTTCGCTTTCGTCGTAATTAGTTTTTTTAGGTTCGGTTTTAGGGTTTTGCTCTGATTCTTCATTTGGAGCACGTTTATTATCAGTTTGGTTTGTCAACAATTTCAGTGGGTTAACGATAGGTTTAAATATTGTATCCAAAGTCATATCATTTGTATTCTTTACGTCTTTAATTATTTCTACCTTTCTTTTTACAGCTGCAGCAGATTTTACAATTTGTTCTTCAAGGTTTCGTTCCATTGTTAAGAATTCCACTCTGTTTGACTTTTCTAATGAAACTGAATGAATAGTTAAAAAAACTTATCAGCTATATAAAGGGTTTAGTTAGTCCATTACTATGAATTTATCAAAGTTCATTCGATAACAGGCTTTGTTACGTTCGCAATCCTTATTGATAACCACATAACTGTAAGGTTTACTCCATACAGTTGAACACATTTCACGAAACTGTGACCATGTCATATCAGACCCAACATGTTCATCGTAGACATGTCTTAAATGTATATCGTCTTGCTTAAACAATATAATAAGATTAGCATTATCTCTTACTAGTTACTTGGGTATTTTAGAATAAGTTTGATTCATATAAAAACAATCGATATTTTTTTGTCGACCCATGGCGAAATAATCACTATTGTTCAATCAATATTGTTTTGGTTTTCACAAGCAACATCGTCAAATATGAAAATTGAGTCAGGCAACGCTTCATGTCATACTTGTTATAAGATGTACCTGCAACCTTCTCCAATACTTTTCTAAGAATACGTACTTAGGTTGGTATAAAGACTTAGAGTAAACATAAAGGTTGCGAAAACGTGGTCCATCCTTATGTGACAAAAGACTGATAACCAAATTGGTCTTCCCACAGTTTGATGGACCACACACAATACAGCGTATAGTATTTGGCAATAAATTCCCGTGACGCTTAGCCTCAATCGATGACACAGGTCAGATGCATTCTAATTTAAGTGAATCTTTTTGTTTTAGAAATTTCATAACATAATTTTTAATTTGACCGTCGTGAATGTGGGTTTCAATGAACTGATACCAGTATTCTTGCGTTGATGATTAAAAAGTGTAGCTCAGAACAGGCTCGAATGCATTTACTGAAAGTGCGATGTACTTTCATTTGTGTTATTGAGCAATCTATCGCACTGAGTGAGATCTTGATCATCAGTGAGATTTGCGTATTGAACAACATAATGCGTTTTTGCGAAGGGATTATTGGGGATTCTAAAACAGCTTTTTTACATTATTGATCGAACGATAGTGAGATCAATGATGTGAAAAAAAACTTTTAGAATTTTCAATAATCCCCTACTTGCAGTTTGTATAGTGTGGCACGAAGGCGAAAGCGGGCGCAAAGCTCATAACATAGCATCAACTTATGTGAATTTTGTTATTAACAATGCTCGAGATTTGACTGAAATAGTTTTTTACTGTGATAATTGCAGTTCTCAAAATAAAAATCGGGTTCTTTTTACAGCCATGTTAGTCAATTCTAAAGCTTTGATTGCTGCACAGAAAATTAGATTCGTGTATTTGGAACCTGGCCACACATACATGGCTGCAGATACTGTACATGCATGCGTTGCCAATAAATTCAACAAGATTAAAGAAATGTATGATTTGCAAGATTTTGTAGATAAAATGAAAAGTTCTCGAAAGAACATGTCTTTACAAGTGTTAAGTTATGACATGGTTTTATTTACAGATCAACTAACAAAAACTTCAACATACCAAATTTAAAAATGGTCGAATTTCTTTAAGGGTCCTTCAGCATTTTTGCGAAAAATAATTACAGTAGTGAATTCACCGAGCTAAAAGTTTTAAAAAACAACAAAATAATTGATCTTAAAAATTGCAATGATTTCATTAGTAATATTGCACATGAATCGAAGCCTCGCGGAGTAAGTTCTGCTAAAAAAGAAGAACTATTAAAATTGTGTCAGTCAATGCCAATATCTAGATCGTTTTTCCAAAATATTTGTGTTGATGAGAATGTCTTGAATCTCGAAGTAGTTTCTGATATTTCTTAAACGGCATTTATAACTTAATCCTTTAGTATACTGAGGGTAGTTTTTTTTTGTTGTAGCTCTGTTGCAACCACAGGTTTAGTTTACACATATTTTAATTATTTTTACGTAAAATGTGCGTTCCATTTTTTTATAAGAATTTACAAAGTGTGTATATTTTGATATCATAATTATTGTGATTGAGGCAAAAAAACAATATCTAAGTCATCAAGATCTCATATAATTACTAAATAGTATGAGGCTAATAAATATAATAGCATAAGAAATAATTATGGATAGTTTTGTTTTTGATTCATTTAGTATTTAGTAATATTATTTTATTTTTCACTAAAAGCGTTAAAATGATCAGAGTATGACTGATTAGATTTTATTTATTTTATAAAACAAATTAGTTTTTCAATCATCAAGGGCTAAAAGGCTTAAAAACTGCAATTGCTGTGTTTTTGTTTAATTATTATGGTTATTTAATTTTGACTTTGTTTTGTTAGAACATAAATATAATTACTTTACGTTCCAAAGTTTAAAAAATTGTGTTACGAACTTTCTAAAATTTGAGTAATATTAGTTCTTTTGTTGATTACCTAAATGTTGTACTTGAAAAGTTAGAATGTAAGAATAAATCATTCTAAAGGTCAGTCTAAATCATATTAACCACCTATAAAACGCCATTATTAAACTTTTAAAAATATCATCTTTATCTCCAACCAAATGGTACGTAAAATATCTATATAGCATAATATCTCATGCAACTAATAGTTGCAATAGATAGCTCAGATAACCAACTTTCTATGTTTGCAAGGCGTAACTCTTGTAACTTAAGATGCAACAGAGTGCATTACAGGTTTTCTATGAAACAGTTGTAATGCCCAAGTCTTTTAACTGTAATAACTTCGTTAAAAAATACAAATAGAGAAAAGTATTAATGAGGCCTTCTTCAAGATACATTTTAGGATATAATTTAAACATAATTATGTAAATAAATATTAATGTGAAAGACCTGGACATGAAAACATTTAAAACTTCAACGTCAATTTCCTCGTAACGCCGTTTTTTAAGATGCATGATATTGCCATGACTCGGCAGTGGTGGCAAATGAAGTAAGTACCTACTTATCTACTTCAAATCAATCATTTGCGTCGACGGCGTTTCCTTATAGATTTCGCCAATATCCTTATCTACTTTACTACCTTATAGTTTTATAATTTGATCTTTTTTTTGTTAAAGGTACAACCGACCGATTACAATTGCCGTCCATGTTGGCAACGAGCGGAAAGATCACATCAGGCGAGTCTACGCGCTCAACAGCTTCAAGATGAAAATGATGACAAACAAGAGGATAACATTGTTCAAACTTTAAACAGTACCTTTAACTGCGTTTTTGAACACTGTGTAAATATGTCGAGACGTCGGATACTGGAAGAAAAAATTCTTCGCATGTTTTGTCGGTACAATATCATTATTCCGGAAAATTGCAGAGTGTGTGAAGAACACCTACAACAAAACAATTGGCATTTACTTCCACTACAGGATAACCTCACAGAGGAGTTTACTGCTGATCAAATAGTGCATACTTTAACAATGAACAAAAATCATATCTCGACCGGTTTTTTGAACTTTGAGCAGTACGAAAACATACATGGTAATGAGTTACATACGTGGATAGGTCTAACTCACAACCAGTTCTCTGATTTGCTGGAAAACGTAGGCAGCCTGGATCAGCCACGCATCAAGCGAACAATAATCGCAGCAATGTTGGCGAAAATGCGTACAGGCGATTCTAATGCACGGTTGGCATCCATATTTAAAATCTCTGAAGCAAACTTCCAAAGAAAACTGAAAATGGGCTTACAAGCGCTTTTAAGTGATTTTGTACCATCCCGTGTCGGATTTGATCATATGACCAGGGAGGAAGTCGCTCGGAGAAACCTCATGGTCCCAGAGCGATTGTTTGGCAATCCAGATAGTCCAAACGAGCAAAGAAAGGCGATCTCTATTCTTGACGGCACATACATATACCTGCAGAAGAGCACTAATTACTTTTTTCAAAGAAAATCGTATAATAACCACAAGTTCCGAAACCTATTAAAGCCTTTTTTATATGTTTGTTGTGATGGAACTATAATTGCGGTAGAGGGACTATACGCTGCATCTACTTCCGATGCCTAAATTTTAAACGATGCATTGAATGATAGTGAAGGCGTATTTCATTGGTTTTACGAGCATGGTGACGTTTTCATCTTAGATCGTGGTTTTAGAGATGCCATAAGCAATCTGGAGGCCTGCGGATATGTTGCACAAATGCCAAAAACAAAACTGCCAAATGAAACCCAGTTAACCACTGACCAAGCCAACAAATCTAGACTGGTTACCATTTGCCGTTGGGTGGTCGAAGTGATAAACGGTCGCTATAAAAGAGACTTTCGTTTATTAAGGTTGGTGCATAGTAATCGAGCATTAATTAACATGATTGATTACTTCAGGATTGCAGCAGCATTGCTGAACAGCTATCATGTTCTAATTGACAACAATGTGCACGCACGGATTTCCTTGACATAATCCATGAACGCATTAACATGCAAAATCCTCTAGCAGAACTTGTTATAGCTAACAATTACAATAGAAAAAGAGCTCGATTCCAGCCTATGAGAGCAGATATGCCTGAATTCAATGAGTTTCCTAGACTCACAGAAGATGATTTGACGATGTTTGCTTTAGGCAGTTATCAATTAAAGCAAGCACGTAGTTACTACGGTGAACACGTACACGCAGATGGTGCTTTCACCATAGAACTCGGGGATATTCCAGCGGAAGAAGTCGGGGAGATGGCTGGACGAGATCTCCTTGTAATACGTCTACATTGCAGCAGATACAGTGAGTTTCGCACGTCATGAGCAATTAGGTCATCTGCCAGCAGAAGGATTAGAAGATGTTATTGTAACACTACATGATCAATAATTAAAGTAAGTAAAGTAAGTTTTTTTCAACTAGTCTTTCTTTTAGATCATTAGTTTTTGCAATATCTATCATTATTTTCTGTTTTCCAGCACTTTCAGTAATGAGTGATTGTATGAAAATAACGAATCTTCAAACTTGTATAACTTGGATCACATCAATCCTACAAGTTTGGTGCCATAGTGACTATTGCTTCAAATAGCTACTTCTATACGTCCGTAACAATTTTTTTTATTGGGCGGCACTTTGAAAAAAAAGCCCAAAAAATGATGTCCTTTTTATGGCTATTTTCTAAACTTCCTATTGACTGATGATGGTAAGCTTTTGAGGTAATTTGTGTAATATTGAGAATTTTACATTATTCCGCCATTACTTTAGATACAAATTCTGTGCCTTGATCTGATATTATTTTCCTAGGTATGCCGTAACGTAATATGAAATTGTTTACGAATGCGGTTGCTACTGAAATAGTATCCTTATTACTAAGTGGATACGCTTCCACATATTTAGTAAGATCACACTGTAGTGTGAGAATATACATATAACTATTACTATCTTTAACTAACGGCCCAACTATGTCTAAATAAACACTATCGAATGCGGAACATCCTGTGTCCGTAAGAACCATTGGATCTTTTATATATTTGGAATGTTTTTTAACGTAAACGCTTATCGCATCGGTTAACGAAGTCGATTACGTCTTTCTCGAGTCCTGGCCAAAAATAACGTTTCCTAATATTATTTATCATACGTCTTATTCCTGCGTGACCGCTCGACGGTAGCATATGATAATCGTTTAGGATTACACGTTTAGTATCAAGATCGCATATCTCTTTGACGCCGCTTAAAATGCTTACGCGCGGGCCTGACCAATTTGGTATGCTATTTATAGTTTGAGTTAACTCCATTATTATATCGACATTATAATATTTTTTTATAATATACACAGTCTTTTCCTAACTGGTTACAAAATAAGCCCAATTTCCTCACAAAGGCAACTCGTGCGCAGTATGATCGGAATAAAGGGTTTACGTAAATAGTTGACTTTGATGCATCAAAAGCGAATAAATTGGTTCTATTCTCCGCTCTCTTAATAATTACTTACCATTCTTTTGCATTCGTAAAAATTAATTTCATACATTTCATCGGTTCTTTAAGTTCACTTACAACGTTTGGGTGATCAGTCCAATCGTTTGTAGTGTCCTTGTCCACTTTAGGGTTGTCACATTCTTTCTTCTCTCTTTCATTCATCCTTTTCACTTGTCCTCTTGTTAACACACACAAAACACGTTCATTCATATCTTTCAAATTTTCACTCGAAATTCGGATGCGTGACAAGGTATCGGCTGCTGCATTGTCCGCTCCCCTTACGCACTCTATGTCATAATCGTATTCTTCTAAAATAAATTTAAATTTGGTTAATCGACTAGATGGGTTAGTCATATTGAATAGGTATATTAAGGGTTTGTGGTCGGTTTTTATTTAAAAAAATATTTCATAGAGGTAGGGCCTAAAATATTTTACTGACCATACTATGGCAAGTAATTCTTTTTCTATGGTGGAGTACCTAATTTCTGCTTTATTCAAATTACGACTAGCAAATGCTACTGGCCTACTATCGCTATTGCACAATACTGATCCGATTGCATAACCAGATGCGTCTGTTTGTAAAATAAAAACATTTTTATCATCAAAATCTGGATATTGTAATACTGGCGGTGATACTAATGAGTTTTTGAGAGACTCAAACGATTTTTGACATTCCGGGGTCCATTCAAAATTATAATTTTTTCTACTGAGTTTATTGAGAGGTAACTATTTCTGCAAATTCTGGTATGAATTTTCGGTAGTAATTTGTAAACGCTACAAATCTTTTTGATTCGTCAGCATTTTGAGGAATAGGATAATTTTGGACCACAGCAATTTTTTCCTGGTCAGGTTTAATACCATCAGGAGAAATGACGTGTCCTAAGAATTGCATTTCTTTCTTTAAAAAGTCACATTTGTCAGGATTTAGCTTTAAATTTACTTTGCGCATTCTAGTTAAGATGTCTATTAAATGTTTACTAAGCATTTCTAAACTTCGGCCAAAACAGATCAAATTATCTAAATAAATGAATACCTTTTCGTACGTGAGTCCTGACATAGCAATAGTCATTAACCGAGAAAAAGCACTTGGACTTATTTTTAAGCCCATGGGTAGCCTAGTCATCTGATATTGACCTGAAGGTGTTGTGAAGGCCGTATACTTCCTGCAATCAGGGTTTAAATTTGATTAATAGTAAGCTTGGGATAAATCTAGCTGAGATAAATACATAGCACCTGATAGTGAGTCTAAAATATTGGAGATATTTGGCAGAGGAAATTTGTCATCTAAAATTTTACAATTTGATTTCCGATAGTCTACTACTAATCTCCACTTTTTAGAGTTATTATCAGATTTTTTCGGCACTAATAATATGGGGCTTGAATATTCGCTTTGTGTTGGTTCAATTATGTTTTCAGAAATCATTTTATTAACTTGTTTTTCGATTTCTTCGCGTTGTGAAAATGACAGTCTGTATTGTTTGGTGTAAACTGGTTCAGCATTTGGCTGTAAGTGAATCGTCTGGTCATATAAGTTACACGTTGTTAATTTATCATTTGGTAAATGAAATACGTCGGAAAAATTTGCATTTGATCTTTCCTCACCGGTTAAGTGGTTCAAACTGAGATGTTTAAACATTTCTCGTACTCTATCCCCGTTTAATGTAACATCGTTTTGGAAATGACAAATATTATACTCGGATAAACTATGTATTTCCGGTCTAAAATAGGTAAGTTTTAACTTCCGTTTCGCGAGTATTTAATATTTGTATGCAAATTATATATATAATTATATAAATATTTTCCGTTAGTAGGTTTACTAATACATCTAGCCATCAACACTCCTTCACATAACTCATTCGGTAAAACCACACATTCTTCATTTACATTACTGTCTATCCAAAATAATTTCTCACATCTTGGTGGAATGCATAAAAAGCTCTCCTGTAATGATCCATTATTCATAGGTAAAGTCACCGTGTTGTCAAATGTTATTGTATTATTTTCATAATTTAAAATAGCTTTGTACTGTTGCAAAAAATCTCGACCAATTATTCCATGCTGTAAACAAGGTAACGATTTTATAACATAAAACTTGTGTAAAAATTCCTGTCCACCTATATTTAACGTAATGTTAACGTATCCAATTGTTTGGACTTTGCCTCCAATACCATTTATGTTAATGTTATGATTATGGATTGGAACGTTCCACTGTAATACCGTGTCATATTGCAACGCCGAAAGCGATGCTCCGGAATCAATTAGAAAACCATATTTGGTGCTGCGTACCGACAACTCAATCGAACTATTGTATTCACAAGCTAAAATAAAATTATTATCGAAAAACAATAAGGTTTCTTCACTACTTTTTTCTTAAGTTTGGTTATTATTTTCAGAAACGGCATTTTTGTAGTTATTTTCCATAAAGTTTTTTATTTTCCATAAAATTACCTCTAGGACAGGGAGATTGTATACGCGACCAGGGGGGGAGGGCTGGCGCGGAGGACGATGCGATGTGGTGTCCCGCAAGGCTCGGTCCTAGGTCCGACCCTGTGGAACATCGGGTTTGACTTCGTCCTCCGCGGCAGAGTCCTCCCCTGCACTCGCGTCATTTGTTATGCAGATGACACTCTCGTTGTGGCCAAGGGGGGAAGCCTCATTGAGACACGTCATCGCGCCGAAGCTGCTGACTTGGCAGTGCTGGACGCCGTTAGATGCCTGGGCCTTGGAGTGGCCATGGAAAAAACGGAGGCTCTTTTATTCCACGGGCCTCGCCACGGCCCTCCGCCTGGCGCTCATATTGAAGTAGAGGGAGTTGCCGTCGCGATTGAGACCCAGATGAAATATCTGGGTCTCACTCTCGACGGCAAATGGAATTTCGCCTGTCATTTCGGGTTGCTCAAACCGCGTTTGATAAAAACGGCGGCGGCGCTGGCGAGGCTGCTGCCTAACGTCGGAGGCCCCAGCGTCGGCTGTCGCAAACTGTACGCTGGGGTCACAAAGAGTATGGCCCTCTATGGAGCCCCAGTTTGGAACCCGCTCAAACGGGAAGCAAGAGCCCTCCTTCACCAGCCGCAGCGAATACTTGCTCTGCGAGCAATAAGGGCCTACCGCACTGTTGCGCTTGACGTAGCCCTGGTCCTCGCGGGGATGCCTCCGTGGGACCTAGAGGCTGATATTCTCGAAGCGGTTTACTCATGGCGACGAGAACAGAGACTGGCGGGCAACAACCCAACACATGAAGAGACAGCCCGAATCAGGTTTCGCTCCCACGAACACCTGATGCGATGCTGGTCTCGTAGATTGGAGTCCAGTCAATACGGGGGCCCAGCTAGACGCACCATAGGTGCGCTTCGCCCGGTCCTCGATGACTGGATTGCCAGGAGTCACGGCTCTCTTACCTACCGCATGGTGCAGGTGCTTACCGGACATGGTTGTTTCGGTTGGTACCTTCATCGTGTGGCGGGTAGAGAGCAGACCCCTGAGTGCCATGAGTGCGGCGCTGCGGAGGATACGGCTGATCACACCTTGGGGGTGTGCTCAGCATGGGACCAGCAGCGCCGTGCTCTTGCCTCAATGGTTGGGGGGGACCTCTCGCTTCCCAGCATAGTGAGAGCTATGCTGGGCAGCGAGGTGGCTTGGGATGCCATGGCTACCTTTTGTGACGACGTGATGTCGCAGAAGGAGGCCGCGGAGCGGGTCAGGGAGGAAGATCCTCTAGCTGACCCGATCCGTCGTAGAAGAGGGAGGAGGAGGAGAAGGCGCTTTGCCAATCTCAGCCACCTCCCTCTAGCAGGCTAGTGAGCGTTGGGTCGGGGGGCCCGACAATCACATTGCACAGCCTACCAGAATGGGGGTGATTCCGTGTGTACAGGATCACCCAAACCTTATGCCTGAGGCCCAGCATATGCCGTACGTAGCCGGTGCATGGAAGTCGTCCATACGGGTTCCCATGCACCGTCCACATACGTAGTGAGGTACACCGCAGGTTTTTTAGTGGGTGATACCTTGTCGGAACACGGTTGCAGTAGCAGCCGTTTTCCGGCAAGGGAGTCCCACATAACCTGCCGCTGCCCCCGTGGCGGTAGGTATGCGAAATGCATTTTTCCTGCGACAAAAAAAAAAAAAAAGGTGTGGCAGCGCGTAACAGAAAGTTGGGTCCCGTAACTATAGATGCGGTACCGCAACGATTCTGACTGATACGCGGTCTTCGTGCCCTTTTCTTAACTTCGACGAAGTCATCTTCAGCTCGGTTTCGAGGATAATCGCTTTCTCGTGGTTTGCATGGTAACGTCGGCTGCAGGGCGGCAGTAGGTCGCTTGCTAGCGACGATGTCTGCAAAGCTATTTTTCTTTGCGCCTGTTTGATGAACGCACATTGAAGAAGGCGCAGGGGTGCGGGGGGCAGGCGCGATGACAGTGACACGCGGTGTGCTCGGCTAGCTCACATGACTCACGGTAGGCAGCAGCGACGTCAAAACTGCTGATTCGATGCTTGATCCCGTTTTATCGAGACTCGCCGGGCGTTACACGTCGATGTTTGAAGCGTCATCGGGTGTCCTAAATACCGCACCACGCAGTTCATCGACTTCTTTGCGCAGCTCACTCACTAAAATCTGGGATGCCTCAAATTTTAGCACCACATTTGCTAAACTTGCTTTCAGGAAAACAATATCCTTGAGCAGACTAGTGACGTCGACATGATCGAAGGTGACAGGAGAAAATTTATGTAACTCCTTCGCCACGAACGTGGGCACTTCGTCAGGATCGGTCTCTTTGAAGAGCGTGATGATGTCTTGTATGCTCTTTTTCGTTACATCGCGTCTGCAGGAAATCATCTGGTCACTCTTGTTTAATGACGCAAATAACAGTTTTTTCGCCTCAGCTATGTCGGCTTCACTGAAGTTTGACGCACATTTTTGGACGGCACTGACCTCGTCCATCACTCTAGCTTCTGCTGCAGGAACGCGAGGAGTTCATTAGCCACGAGTTGTTGAGCCATGGCGTAACACACACTTGGGACGGCTAGAGCCACGCGGTTCGAAAAATTTTATATTTATAATTTTGTAACACGTCCGTATCGAAACGCTCTTCCAACGAGACTGACTAATTCATTATGTAAAGATGTACTTGACTTTTTTGTAAGTAAATGTGTCCGCATGTCATTAATAAGTGACTCACAAGTACTGTAAGAATCTAATAGTCTTAATTTTGCACTCTGATTTAATCGCGTTTATAGTACAAATTGAATTAACATAGTTTTACCTTCATCTTTGAGCAAAGCGTTGTATATGTCTATTGCGTCAATTAAACTTAAGGTGGCACCTTCATCTGATGACGAGGGCATCACCGGAAGCAAGGACACAGCCGTCTTAAAGTCGAAGTTTGCTATACCGATAGTTTTGCTTTCAACACCCTGAGTAGAAGGCTGATAAGAGATGTAATGTTTAGAACAAAATTCTTCTATCTGGATATACAAGTCTTTGATCAAATCACAATATGTCTGTACCTCCTCTAAAACTTTTTCTTGTATCTGCTTTTTTTCAATCTGTTCTAATATAATTTGTAAACAATTTTCAAAATCATTACGTAATTGAATTGACTCATAAGTTTTTGTTGAAGTACAGACTGTGTTCTCCTCGCATAATTTAGTTTTACTAAATTTTCTTTGATGCATTTAAGTTTAATATATACATTTTTAATTTTAATTGCCATTACACATGATTGCAAGTTTTTTTTAATAAGTACTGTATATATGTGAGTTATTTAGTACTTAAGTATATAGGTATTTATTTTATTATTAATTCTTTAAAATAAATTCAATCATTATTATTTATTTATAGTTTAACTCTTAACACCACAGACACAGATACGGATGTCCTGCATATCACCAGAGTCGCTAAATTGGATAAGGATAGCCAAACGCCACGCACCATAGTTGCTAAACTTCGTAGCCCACGCGTGCGTGATTCACTGCTGGCAGCTGTTTATAGCTTCAACAAAAAAAAACCCAGACAACAAGTTAGGCACTCACCATTTAGGTTTAGCTGGCACTAACAATCCGGTCAGTCCGGTCCAGTCCAGTCCAGTCCGGTCAATCCGGCAGAGCATTTGTCCCCTACTAACAAATCACTCCACGCTGCAGCAAGGAAAAGGGCCAAGGACATGAACTATAAATTTGTGTGGCAATGGTCGAATTTTTGCGCGCAAAGATGAAACTAGCCAGGCTCTCCTCATACGGTGCCTCAATAGCGTTAAGTTAATTGAATAAACTGTTTAGTGTATCCTTTTAAATTTTTTGGCATTCCTGATTAGCCGAGCTAAATATTTATTACCAGAACATACGCGGTATAATAATAATAATAATAATAAATAATATTTATTTCATAATAATGGGTACATTATATTATATTAGTGACCGTAGCCCCCTTTTAAGCTATTGAGCCTGTATCAGGGAGCAGCGCTCTTCCATTAATTTAGGTCGTTTTTAGAAGAATGTACAGTTTATTAGTTTAAAGTTAATTACATGATTTGAAAAGTTACATTTTTAGTGTGCATGTGTGTGTGTGTGTGTGTGTGTGTGTGTGTGTGTGTGTGTGTGTGTGTGTGTGTGTGTGTGTGTGTGTGTGTGTGTGTGTGTTTCCCGTTACTATTGAATTTTAATGAGTAATGCCTCAAGATCATCATAAGTTTTATCTTCCAAACATATCTGTAAGCACTTCTTACAGTCGCGATATGTTTTAGTATATAAGTTTAGCTTTTTATTTATCATTCTGTAGAGGTAGGCCGAGCGAGCTTTGTATTGTCTAGAAGCAAAAACAGAATTACACTTGAGGGTTTCCAACTTATGCCTCCTTCTTGCAGCATTAGTGGCATCGAATTTCAGGGTTTTGTGTTTACTAAGTATTGTATTTATAATGTAAAGCTTTCGGATTGAAGGAATTCGGGTAGTTTGATAAAGTTTTTCAGTTGAAAACCTTCGTTTTTTAAAATACATTACCTTTATCAAACTACGTTGCGCACGTTCCACGTCAAGAAAGCGCGTCCTAGCTGCACCTCCCCATACAGGCAAGCAGTAAGCTAGAACAGACTGTACCAGGGATACATATATATCCCTTAGAAGACCCCTATCCTCAGTCTCCGCCCCCAAATCCTTCTTAGGTACCGCGTGTCTCAACATCTTAAAAATCCATGTGAGATTTCTTATTCTCTGAGTCCCACGTTCAAGCTGAGTATACCAAGACAGTCTTTGATCCAACCACACTCCCAAATATTTAGCTTCAGCTACTTTTTGTACAGTGGGGCAATGACAATCTTGTCTATCCGTTTTGGTATGGCAGCGATGTATCCTCACAGCAAAATCTATGTCTGGTTGAGTGTTGTTATAAATGCTAAAGCATATATAACAGCTTTTGGCCGTATTGAGCGTAAGGAGATTATATCGCAGCCATTTTCCTATTTGCTCAAGACCTTTCTCTGCATGTATGGTATGGTATGAGAACTAAAACTAATGAGATACTTCAAAATATTATCTTGTGCACATACGACGTAATAGTTCTGACAGAAACATGGCTCAATTCGAGTATTTTTGATAACGAGTTTATAGACTCTCGTTATACAGTCTATCGTAGGGATCGCTCTGTTCTTGGCGGTTCCAAACTGGACGGGGGTGGTGTGTGTTGATTTCGGTTTCTAAACATATTCAGTCATCACGTGTTTCGAAATGGGAAGGCTAGTGTGAAGATCTGTGGATCACTATAGATGTCAAGCGTAACAACTCCAACAAAAAAATTGCTGTCTGTGCAGTCTATCTGCCTTCCCCGTCCAAATTGGAAACTCAAAATATATTTGCCAATAGTGCTACTAATGTTCTTGAATGTATGGATGATGTAATTATTCTGGATGATTTTAATCTCCTACATATTCATTGGCTCCGGAATCATCATTCTTCACAAACGACCTCTAGTAACTATAATAGTACAAAAGAGTGTGCCCTCGTTGATTTTATGTCTTTAAACAATCTGTACCAATTTAATCACGTCCAAAATCGTAACGACAGAATACTGGATCTAGTTCTAGCCAATGTACTGTTGGATAAAGTCACCCAGCCGTTGGCTAGCCTGAGTAGTCTAAATCCGCACCATCCAAGCATCTTGCTATGTATTACTGATTACACACAGCCCAAGCTCAATTGTCATGATTACTTGAAATGCATTTTTTTCAAAGCTGATTACGAGGCCATTTTGGATGATTTGGAGGGTATTGACTGGCAGAGTGAATTTACTGATCGTGCTGGTTCAGATGAAATGGTTTCCGCTTTTTATCAGGTGATCAGAGCAACAATCGATAAACACGTTCCGAAATGTAGGCCTAAAAGAAGGACACACCCGGTTTGGTTTACTCCCTCACTTATTAAATTATTGGCTGAAAAAAAAATTCGTAGCAGGTATCGTAAATTTGAAAACCCTCGCGACAAAATTGAATTTGACCTTATACGTGAACGCTGCAAGTTATACTTAGATAAATGTTACAAACAATATATTAGTAAAATGGAAAATGCAATATCTCGAAACTCCAATGCAATCTGGCAATTTGTTAATAACAAACGTGACTGCAACAATGATATACCGGCTGTTATGCACATGGAGAGTCTTTCTGCGGATCAGGGCACAGACATATTGCAAATTTATTTGCAACTCATTTTTCCTCTGTTTACTCTGTTAACATGTCCCACATTCCTAATTGCAATTCTTCGAGCGGAGATAGTCTGTCTCGCCTACGTTTTGACGAGACGAGGCAAACTGGAGCAACTCGACACTACTAAGGGAGCTGGGCCTGATGGCATACCTCCAATTTTCTTTAAACGCAGTGCATCCGTTCTTGCTTTCCCTCTCACGGTAATATTTAATCGCTCCCTTGAAAACGGTACCTTCCCAAGCGAATGGAAAAAAGCGAATATTACTCCAGTTTATAAGAGGGGGGATCAGGGTGACGTTAAAAACTACAGGCCAATAGCCATTTTGTTTTGCCTTTCTAAACTGTTCGAATATTAGTGTATCCGATCATTAACCGCTTTGTAGACAAACTCATTTCGCCAAATCAGCATGGCTTCCGAAAAGGATACTCTGTCCAGACCAATCTTGTTTCTTTCGTATCAGATTTATCTCGTGATATCAACCGTGGCCACCAAGTCGACGCTGTCTATACTGACTTTAGTAGTGCATTCGACAAGGTTAACCATGTCTTGTTACTAAAGAAACTGGAATCATTCCGTATTAATGGATCACTTTTATCATGGTTTAAGTCTTACCTGCACAGCAGACCTCAGTCAGTGGTTATGAAAGGTTACCAGTCTCGCATGTTTTATGCGGAATCTGGTGTGCCGCAAGGGTCTCATCTTGGCCCATTACTTTTTGTTATCTATGTTAACGATTTAACGTCCGACATTCAAAATTGTATGACGTTGACGTCGTTAGTACCTACTTGGGAGGTAAAATAACTAAGCCAAGTCACCTTTTAAAAAAAATATATTAATTAAAAAAAATACAAGTAGTGGGTCGTGGGTGGTGTAAGCCAGGTCTAAATTTGCCGTCGTGATCCGGTACTGCCCTGATCTGGTCGACGCGACGGTCCAAGGACGACGGCCAGCGGTGAAGAGGGTCAGGAGTGACGGTCGGGATGTTTCAAGTGTCTCAACCCAGCCGTCGAGATGGTGGTTGTGTATGTGTGGCCCGACGAGTCCAAAACTAAAGTTGCACCCTGTGAAACATCACACAGTCTTAGTTGGAGTGCCCACTTGCTCCGCCTCTTGTGAACACCCTTTATTGATGAGATCATGGGCGAGAACCGGTGCAAAAGAATGTAAGCGTGTTTGTGTTCACAAGCAGAGCGGAGTTACAAAAAGCACAGCAGGAAGAAAGAAAGAAGAGAAAAGCATCTAATTATTTAGATAATTAATGTAGGTAGGTGCGAAGCACTGATTTAAAATTGTGTAACGGCCAATGGAGCTAATTAACAATGTTTACAGCAATAAC
Organism: Anania hortulata; assembly: GCA_963576865.1. Lineage (NCBI taxonomy): Eukaryota > Metazoa > Arthropoda > Insecta > Lepidoptera > Crambidae > Anania > Anania hortulata. Next base: position 12,843,817 of record OY756402.1, read on the forward strand.
TAGGTATTAAAATGAGATGATTAAAACTACCATTGGGCGTATCTGAAATACAAGATGCAAGATACTTTTAAAAAAAGCATTTCAGATACCTGATACAAATAATTTTCTAAAAAGGTATCTGAAATACTAGATACAAAATACCTATCTTTCAAATACTTTTTAAAGATAAAATACTTTTGTAAGAAAACAACATTTAATTGAACTTATCTAAGTTTATTTGTTCGAGAAAACAATTTTCGAATAGATCGCGTTGATAACAAGGATCAGGCAAATGTAACAACAAGACAAAATATGAAGGTATTAAAATAGAGACTTTTAATTTTAATGCTTTAGTTGAGATTTGAGTAAAAGTAATTCCTCAAACATATTGTCAGTCATCTTCCTTCGATGAGGCCTCATGATCATGCCCCCAAAGGAAAAGAGTCGCTCCACAGGGGCAGAGCTGGGCAAACAGGTGTTATATTTTAGGAATATTTTTTTTACTGTAGGATAAGCATTTAAGCTCTTAAAGTTTGCATCTTTATTGTTGAGGTACTGGAGTGTCTCTAAATCACTGGTGCTGCTTGTGTTTTCGCCACTAGCAATAGAGGAATCGGAGTCCTCTAGAAACATATAATAAGATTCATCTTTTGACTTTTTTTTTTATATCACCTTCAATGTTGTTTAAAGCCTCCGATTTTTGTTTTTCAGATCGATTGATCTTTCTTGTTTCAGTGACTGTTATCGCGCTAGACTCTTAGCAGTTTCTTGCAAAGAATCCGGCCACTGGCTTCATGCACTTCCAACAAAAAACCTTGGCACACTACTAGACAACGAATCATTTCGGGTGTGTGTGGGCTTGCGTATCGGGGCTCCAGTTTGCGAGCCACATCCGTGTCCCTGTGGCAAGGAGGTAGACAGATTCGGTCTTCATGGTCTCTGTTGTCAGCAAAGTGCTGGACGTCTCGCCCGACACGCTGCGCTCAATGACGCCATCAGAAGAGCTCTTGCCAGCATCAACGTTCCTTCCACGCTGGAACCTCGTGGGTTGGTCCGTGATGACGGCAAGAGACCTGATGGTCTTACGCTGATTCCCTGGGAGAGGGGTCGGGCTTTAGTATGGGACGCAACTCGTGTTGATACCTTGGCCCCTTCTCACCTCAGGGAATCAGCTGTAAAAGCGGGGGCTGCAGCAGAGTCAGCAGAAAATGCCAAGCGGCGCAAATACGAGTCTCTTGCAAGTGACTATGTGTTTGCGACATTTGGTGTAGAGACGTTTAGACCGTGGGGACCGAACGCTAAATTACTTTTTGGCAAAATAGCACCAAAATTGATTTTTATTTCGGAAAATAAAAAGCTGGTTCGTTCCTCGCACAAAGGCTTAGTTTAGCAATTCAGCGAGGAAACGCTGCCAGTATCCTCGCCTCCATGCCTCACGGACACGCTTTTATTTTTGAGTAGGTAGTTTTTAGTTTAGGTTAATTTATTTTATTTAAAGTATTTATTTTATTTTATTAGTTCTATCATTTAAATATGTGTATTTTATTTAAAACACCATACAACATGTGCACACGAAAAAATTACGGAATGAGTGACAGGAACAGGAGTGACATCTTAGCTGATGACATTTGTAGAAAGATAAGTGTCGTCATCTGTCATTTGATTCCCGAATCCCGACAATATCGACTAAATTTTTAAACGACGCGCTGCGTTCAGTTGCGTTCAGTTAGAAAAACTGCGAAGTTTACTTCAGTAAAAGTATCTTGGGGAACAAAGTATCTTCAAAATACTAAAATATCAGTAAAATGTATCTAAATATCAGATACAAAATAAAAAGTATTTCAAATACAAGATGTAAATACGTATTTTGTATCTTGTATCTGTATTTCAGATACTTTTATCTGAGATATGTCACATCTCTGCCATTGGGCTACTTCATCGTTCAGGCATAAGCTACCCAACATTCTTATAACTAAATTGTAACGTTCAACAATTTGCACTTTACTCACCAATATGTGGGTGCGGGAATATCACACGGTTAAGAGTGAACACAGCATAATATTTTAATTAAGGCTTGATTATGTAGGTATTGTGTCCGCGACACATTATGAAAAAATTATCTAAATATCTAATATGAGAAAATTATATGAATACTTCATGCGCGCGAGACGACACAAATATTTAGTGTGCGCTCAGAGGTGTTCAATGCTTGAACGTCTTGAAACGATGTCGCGGACTGTGGGCGAGCAGTTGCTACGCAGCGGCTGGCTGTCCAAGTTAGGGCCGCCCCTGATTCTGGAAGCTTCGAATCGTGACGGCAAAAAGAGAAATCAGGACCGGCTAGCGCGAGTACAATCGCGCACTAATAATTTAGTGAAAAAAACTGTGAACGTAACCATTAAATTACTTACTTTAACAAATTACTTTTAAAAAAAAAAATTAGTATTAAGTATAGTTTACATTATTGTATAGATTTTAAGATAGGTTTAGTTTAGGTTAAAATAGTTAATTGATATGTATAATTTAATGATTTAATTTGAGGAATGTAAATATATTTAGTAAGTAGTTTGTAAAATGTAAAATGTATTTGTTAGTATAATAAAAGTTTATTTATTTGATTTTAGTAAAAAAAAACAAAATAAAATTGTGAAAAAAATAAATTTGATTATGTAATAATAATTATAATTCATTATTTAATTAAAACATGTACGTGCAACGTTACAATTGTAAATTTGAATTTTTTGCGGATGATCTAAAGATTTATAAAAAAATAAATTGCTATGAGGATGTAAAGCTATTGCAAAATGATATCGATAAAATCAAACTTTGGTGTGACACCAACTTAATGGTACTAAACGCAAAAAAATGCGTTTGCGTGCGCTCCTTTATTCGATACACCAAAAATAGATCGTATAAAATAGACGGAGTCGAATTGCAGGAAGTGACCGAGATACGGGACCTAGGCGTCATCATTGACTCAAAATTAAAATTTACATCTCACATCAACAAAATAGTTAATAAGTCCTCTCAAATACTTGGATTTGTGATGAGAAACCTAAAACCCTTCTCTCCTTCCACGATTATACTTGCCCACAACGCTTTGGTTCGGTATTTTTTGGAGTATTGCAGCGTCGTGTGGAATCCTTAGTACGTTGTACACTCACAGCGTCTTGAGAATGTCCAAAGAAAATTTACTAGGCGACTAGCTTTTGTCTCACACGGTATCTCTCACAGAAGCGCTTACGAGCAACGCGCATCTTTTTTTGGAATGTTATCCCTACGCGACCGACGCAAGCTCCATGATTTGGCTTTTCTGCACAGAACTGTCAACAGGTGTTTAGATGTGAGAGGGTCGTCAATGATGTCTCTCTGTCTGTTCCATATAACATGCCTAGACATCCTGTAAGCAAAATTTTTCAGATACCAATCTCCAGAACTGATCTCGGGTAGACATTCTCCGTTTGCCAGGATGTGTGCGGAGTACAATAGCATTAACGCGGCTGTACCAGATCTGGATGTGTTTTTCGATCCACTTTATAAGTTTAAGGATAAGATCCGGAGCCAATTGTCGAAACACTAATTTAAAGATTAGTTGATTTTAAATGCATGTCCTTTTTTTATTTGTGTGTAAATTCGTCTTCTAATACAGTGTTGTGTATACCTATAATAGGCATATGTATAAGAACAAGACATTTCACCTTCATTTGTTTATGTTGTATATGTATGCTGTTGGTGTACCCATTTAATAATAATAACACCACACACATACACATCATACTCACAACACTTATTTAGCACTTAGTATGTCCTGGGGCGAGACGTATGGCTCCTGGTGCTGAAGGTTGTAGCGGTGCTGGTGGCACACGTAGCAAACATTCGCCTCCGGGTTCGGTCGACGACGAAACGAACGCATTAGGTTTTGGGATGTGAACTCGTTCTTTATCCACTCCTGGTGACAGCCTTTGTACAATCTATACAACGCGTGTAGTCCAGCTACTTTAATGAGCGTAAATATGAGGCATAGCACGATGCTTATGTTTGACAGATGATGATCAGAGCGCGCCGCATTCGAACCGTCGCCTGACGCACTTTTGTTGATGAAAACTTCATCTTTTTCCACATTGGAACGGAACATTGTATATTTTAATTTACTGTTCCATTTTACTTGTTACAATTCACAATACATTGTCGCCCGACCCGTCTCGAATGGCAGGGTCGCCATATACGGTGCGTGTTCGGGTGATTAAAGGAAAGACGTCGATGCCCGAGTAAATGATGTTTATTTGTGTTCTAATTTGTACGATACATGCATTTTATACTGTTATGCCTAACACATAGATCTAAGCATTACATACACACACTACACTGTGGGCGCGTTTAAAAACGGACTCTAGTTAACCGAGGGCGTGATCGCACTCGAATTATTTATTTTAGCGCTTACTTCGGTTTCGGTAATTGCGTCTTCCGCCGCTCTCGCCTTATCTAATATCGAGATCACGGATAAACATCAGAGAATAAACACGGAATCGCGCGGGACGCGTTTTCTAATGCGTCGGTGCAATAGGCCGTACACAATATCGATTTTCATCGGTTCTGGCACTCAGGCTATGCGCAAATTAAACCCTTTAAGGCATTTGCTATTCGGGTCAGTCCCAAAAACTGCCTTGATGTCGCACTATTTGATCCGTGAGACAGTCCCAAAAACTGCTCTGAATGGCTATTTTGTGTAGGCGCGGGTCAGTCCCATAAACTGCCCTGATGTCATACTATTTGACCCGCGACACAGTCTCAAAAACTGCTCTGAATGGCCGTTTTGTCTAATGTGATGTAATGAATATTATGAATAAAATCTTATCTTATCTTGTAACACAGCGGGATGGTATTTGCTATTTTTGCCAGTTAAGCTAGCTCGTGGGTCCTCAGGCGCTCAAAGACTCTTACAAGAAAACTGTGCAGGGCGCCACTTGCTTTAACTACAAGCAAGAAAGAGTGAAGTTGAATTAATGGAGAGAAAGAAAATACTAAATTGTCTTCTCCTGGTTTATTTTTAAAAAGAAAGGCTACTTACAACTAATTTATGGGCATTCTGCCACAATGCAAATAAAAACTATGTAAAAACAGAGTATATTTCAACAGTACAAGAAGTGCACGTTGAAAAATCTAGCATATGAGTATGAGTATGAGAATGGACTCCCTTTTCCGCACTTAGACTCAAATTCGGTCCTTTGTGCGTAGGGGTATGATGGTTACGGATATAACCAGCCTAGCTCCGCCCAGAAGCGCAGAAGTTTCCTGGATTTTTCACAGGCTTCGCGGAGCGACCTTGGGTTGTCAAGGATTTCATTACGTTGTGACGCAACCGCCTCACATTCCAGGACTACGTGGTTGGCAGTTTCGTCTGTAGTGAGACATGCCCTACAGAGAGGGCTGTCTGTGTTACCTATAGTGTAGAGGTGTTTGTTTAGGAGACAGTGACCGGTCACTGTGCCCACGATTATTCGCAGGTTTTGTCTTTCGAGGCTGAGTATACGTAACGTGACCAGACGTCCCGTTTTGAACGGGACTGTCCCTTTTTACAACTCCGAGTCCCGGTGTCCCCGAAATGAACTGTGGGACGCAAAATTGTCCCGTTTTCAGAAACCGCGCGAAAATTTGAGTAGCCGCGGACGGCCGAATACATCCCGCCCGCCGCCGCCGCCGCGATGTGACGCCCGCACCAACCAGACGCGAGCTAGCGGTGTGCGAGAGCGAGACCGCGTCGTCGTCAACATAACGATAGTGGAGAGTGTATCGTATCACTCGTGTTTTGTTGACTTATTGACTATACTATTGTGTGACAAACTTTTCATTTGCTCACTTCTCGCTATTTGTTTTGTTTTTATTTGATGCTCGTGTAGTAAATAATTTCTTTTGTTTTGGAATCACAAGTTAAAATGCCGAAACGCAAGTGTTCGTTCAATGTTAGCTTACAAGCAAAATATCCGTTTATCAAGCAAATAAATACTCCATCAGATGTCAGATGTGAAAAGTGTCGTACAGAATTTAGTGTATCCCACAGTGGTGGCGGTGATATTGAACAGCATTTAAAGTCTGACAAGCATAAAAATGCCGATCGTGCCGCCGCTTCGAGTTCCTCGATGTTAGATTTTTTCAAGAAATCAGACGCGCCAACTTTGAAGGATTTGGATATCGCCGCGGCAGAAGGCGTCTGGGCTTATCACACGATACAAGAAAACCACAGTTTTCGTTCTAATGATTGTGCATCGAAATTGATTCAATCATGTTTTGATCCCAAATTTACATGCGCGCGTACGAAATCAGAAGCTATTGTAGTAAATGTTTTGACGCCTACAGCGATGAAAGAATTAAAAGATGACCTTGATAAGTGCAGTTGTATTACAATACTAAACGACGCTTCAAACCACGGTAACAAGAAAATGTACCCTATTGTAGTGCGCTTTTTTCAACCTTACGTAGGTGTGCAAGTAAAAATTTTAGATTTCCAAAGCCAACCTGATATCATTGTCAATTATTTAAGCCAAGTGTTGACAGATAATAATTTGACAGCAAAAGTCGTAGCATTTTGTGGGGACAATGCCAACGTCAATTTCGGAGGAGCAGCTAGGCGAGGGATTAACAATGTATTAACGAAATTACAATCATCTCTGAAAAAAGAATTAATAGGTATTGGATGTGGAGCCCATGTAATTCACAATGCAATAAAATCTGCTGCAGATGGGCTACCCGTAGATTACGAAAGCGTTATTGTGAAGATATATTCATTTTTTTATATTTACACGATTCGAGTTGAATCTCTAAAGGAGTTTTGTGCCGAAACTGAAACGGAATATCAACAAATGCTCGGCTATAGCAAAACCAGATGGCTTGCTCTTATGCCTGCTTTGGAGAGGGTTTTGAAAATGTATCAGCCGTTAAAAAGCTACTTTTTGAGTATTGAAAAATGTCCCCTGTTACTAAAAAACTTTTTTGAAGATCCTACATCCGAATTGTGGTTTTATTTTTTACACGCTCAGTCAGCAAGTTTTCATCAAGCTGTCTTGAAACTTGAAGGTCAGACTGTATCGGCAATTGAAGCTGCAAAAGAAATCAATCAATTAAAATACAATTTAACTCAGAAACAGACCAATCAGTTTCTTCCATTTACGGTTCGTCAATTAATTTTAAAATTGAAAGATAATGGTACTGATATCGATGAAGAATTTGTGAAGAGGACAGCTACAGAATTTTATAAAACAAGCTGTGAATATCTGGACCAGTGGACTTACTTTCTTACCAAAGAAATGGAGATATTTTATTGGGCAGATTTAAAAAAGGTCCCCACATGGGAAGACATTCAAAAATCTCTGGATGTATTAATTGTAAAACAATATATTGATTGTAATAAGGATACTGAAGTTTTTGACGAATTTTCATTAATTTCTAATTACATTACATCGCAAAAAGTGACGGAATGGAATAATTTAAATGTTTCCACGGAAACCCGTTGGGTGGAAGTATTCAAACACTTTCGCGCCAACAATCTTCAGCATGAAAACTTTTCGATTTTAATTGAATATATTTTATGTTTGCCTGCTACAAATGCTCCAGTAGAAAGAGTATTTTCGATTATGAACAAATTGTGGACATCTGAAAAAACCCAGTTACAAATTTCAGTTCTAAAGGCGATGTTGATAATTAAGGTGAATATAAAAAAAACGTGCCAAGAGTTTCATTCTTACTTGAAATCGTCACCAGCTATATTAAAACAAATTTGTTCCTCTGATAAATATAAATATAATTAAACATTTTGGGTACCTATATGTTGTGATTCGTAACTTTTAAGCCAACCAACTTTTTCTGAATAAATAACTTTAAAAAAGTGTTTTTTTTTCATTGACAACCTATCATTTCACCTAAATAAACCGATGTCCCGTTTTGAGTGAAAGAATAAATGGTCACGTTAAGTATACGTCGAGTCAATCTGGGCGTGACCTCTGGAAGAGTTAGTTTTGATTGCCTGCATGCAGTACTCAGTGCCCAACGTTTGTTTTGTTGTGATAGTGTGCGGTTTCTGATCCAGGTGCGCAGTTGGGAGTATGGTAGAGGGAGAATTGGGAGTGGCCCTTCAGTGACCATGTCCGAACCTCTCCTCGCCAACTCATCTGCGGCGTCGTTGCCTAAGGATTTACTATGACCTTTTATCCACTGCAGTGTTACCTTGTTGGCTGTAGCAATCTTTTGCAGGGATAGGTAGCATTCGTAAACGAGTTTTGAGTTGCTGGTGTAGCTGTCAAGGGCTTTTAGCACTGCCATGCTGTCAGAGAGTATCCGAATGTTAAGGTCGGTAATTTCTCGTCTGGCTATGGCGTTGGCAGCTTCGTTGATAGCTACACATTCGCATTGAAAGATGGAGCTTTGTGGGCCTAGTGTCATGCTTATGTTAATGTTGAGATCTAAAGAGTGTACTCCTGCGCCTGTGCCCTTCTCAGTTTTCGAGCCGTCAGTGTAAACACGGACTTCCGCGATGCCTGAGTGGTCCTTCTCAGTCTCAAATGGTTGTATCTTGTATAGTTTTTGTGTTAAGTATTTGCTAGGAGTCCTGTCGGTTGGTGCCATCAATAGCGGCTGGTCCGTTATTGCTTGGCTCAGGATAGATGTATGGTGGCTCCTGCAATTGCCCCATAGGCCTAGGTTTTGCAGCCTGATTGCACTCATTGCCGCTTCCTGCTGAATTAGAAGGTCGAGTGGGCGCAGATCAAGCAGTATCTCCAGGGCGTCTGTGGGTGTACTTTTCATGCAGCCTGTGATTGCAGAGCAAGCCAGTCTTTGAAATCGTTGTAATTTGGTTTTTGTTGTTGTTAGTGTTGTTCTTGTCCACCATACGAGAGCTCCGTAGGTTAGTGTTGGTCTGATTACCGTTGTGTAGAGCCATCTAATGATTTTCGGGGAGAGGCCCCATGTTTTACCTAACATTTTCTTGCACTGAAAGAATGCTGTGCAAGTTCTTTCTAGTTTATGGTCCAGGTGTTTATTCCATAAAAGTTTGCTGTCAAGTATTACACCTAGATACTTAACTTCCGTTGTGAGTGAGATGTCAGTATCAAACAACCTAGGCAGCGTTAGGTTGCTGATATTTCGTTTGTGTGTAAACATTATTAGTTCCGTTTTTGCTGGGTTAACCGAGAGACCGTGTGTTAGATAATGATGAACGATTCGGAACGCAACCCGCAAGCGCCCTCTACCGGATGAAGAGAAGATAATTATCTGTACATTATCTATGCCTTGTAATGTCTTACTAGTTCACTTCATCAGTGTGTCTTACATGATCTGTACCATTTGGTCGACGATTAAAGATCACCATGCTTACAACTTCGTATTAATTACAATAATTGTACTTAAACACAACAGACTGGCGACGAGGATGGGATCTTGGAGCGCTAGACTAAATACTAATTACAATGGAGCCACAACTAGCACAAGTGTTGTCACAAATGATGGAAACAATGCGCGGCATGCAATTGCAACAAGCCAGCTTACAAAATGCCCTTCTAAATCAAGGCACGAAAACTATCAGTGGAATTTCCTTATTACCGTACGATGAGGTAAACGAATCTTTCTGCAGCTATTTACAAAGATTACAAAATTACATAACCCTAAAAGGCGTGACAGATGCCGCCACGAAATTGCAAATATTTTTGAACTGCATTGGCCCAAAACATTACCAAGTTTTGAAGAACATTACAGCTCCGAATACACCAGAATCTAAATCATATGATGAATTGGTAAAAATATTGGGAAATCACATAGCACCTGAACCCGGGGAAGTAGCACAACAACATAAGTTTTGTCTCAGAGCTCAACATGAAGGTGAGAGTATTGCCAACTATGTAGCCGGGCTCAAGGAAATAGGAGGAAAATGCAATTTCGTTTGCAATAATTGCAAACAAACAACATTCGAGACACACCTCCGAGTACAATTTATACGAGGGCTGCGAAATACTGAGATAAAAGAGAAGTTACTTCAAGAATCTCCAACTACATCATTTGATGATATAATGAAAATAGCTATGGCCCTATGGCCTTATATAAGCATCAAAAACCGAAACCAAGGAGATGTGGCAAGAAGTCCAACCTAATATACATAAAATATCAGTAAATAAACAGAACACAAATTCATACAATAGAAATACTTTCATTAGAATCAAACAACAGGAAAAAACAGGCAAGTGTTTTCGTTGCGGTAAAAATAACCATAAGGCAAGCCAATACAAATTAAAAAATAAGCTGTTTTGCAAGAATTGTAAAATTAAAGGCCACATACAAGCAGTATGTTTTAAAGAACAAAAACAGCTTGAAGTGCAATCAGACTATGATGGATCAGCAGATGAAAGCGAAGAAGAATTAATATATGAAATACACAAATTACCATTGGAAGATACACAAAATGACAAATTTAATATTCAACTACAACTTAATGGAAAACCACATACAATGGAACTGGATACGGGGGCAGCAGTTACAACCTGCTCCGCAGAATACTTTAACAACAATTTTCCAAACCTGAAATTGAAAAATACTGAAATTAAACTGAGAACCTACACTGGTGAAGTAATACCATCCATCGGGACCTGTAACTTAAAAATTACATACAAAAACAAACAAGTAGAAGGAAGAATATTTGTAATAGACAGAAATGTGGATCCAGTTGTCGGCAGAGAATGGCTAAGAAAACTAAATCTACAACTTGAAGTAAATGCAATTAAAAAAGAGGAAAGTGACATTACTGAAAAAGAATTTCAAGATAGAGTACAAAAACTAATTGAAGAATACAAAGAATTATTTTCAGAAAAGATTGGAAAAATTAAAGATTATCAAGCCGCGTTTAAATTGAAAGATGGAGCAACGCCTACATTTCTAAAACCACGACCAGTACCATTAGCACTTAGAGATCAGGTTGAAGCAGAGATTGATAGATTAGAAGACGCGGGAATATTAGAAAAAGTCACATACTCGCAATGGGGTACACCTGTAGTTCCAGTGATGAAACAAAATGGAAAGGTGCGGTTGTGTGCGGATTATAGAGCGACTTTAAACAAAAATCTCGAAAACGATAACTACCCTATCCCAAGAATTGAAGAAATATTTTCTAAATTAAGTGGTGGTAAATACTTCTGCACACTGGATATTAATCAAGCATATTTACACATGATGACTAATGAGGAAACAGCAGAGATGCAAGCCATAAGTACATGCAAAGGCACCTATAAAGTAAAAAGATTAATGTTTGGGGTAAAAATAGCACCAAATGTTTGGCAACGTTACATGGACCAAACTTTACAAGGATTAGAAGGTACAGCATGTTTCTTTGATGATATTGCCTTACAAGGACGTACATACATTCAATTATTACAAAGAATCAGAGCTGTTTTCCAGAAATTACATCAATGTGGACTGCACCTGAATAAAAAAAAGTGCCAATTTTTCCAAAAGTCAGTAAATTATCTGGGCCATACAATAAATGAAAAAGGTTTGCATCCCACTCAAGATAAAGTAAATGATATCAAAAATAGCCCACGCCCTACAGATGTATCATCTCTTCGTACATTTTTGGGAGTGATAAACTATTATCAACAGTTTATTCCAAATCTAGCGTCGAAACTAAACCCACTTTATAAGCTGTTACAGAAAGACACAAAATTTGAATGGTCAAAAGAATGCGAGAAGGTATTTAAAGAATTAAAAGACGAAATATGTGGAGAAAAAGTCCTAACACCATTTCATGGAAACCTACCTGTTACCCTTGCTACAGATGCATCACCTACTGGATATGGAGCAGTGTTATCACACATTATGCCGGACAAGACTGAACGACCCATAGCATTTGCATCAAGATCCCTAACCAAAGCTGAACAAGGCTATAGCCAGCTAGATAAAGAAGCAGCAGCTTTAATATGGGGACTCAAGAAATTTTTTCAATTCTGCTATGGAAGAAAAATCACGTTAATAATTGACAACCAACCATTATCTAGAATACTACATCACGAAAAAGTTACACCCGCAACCACAGCTATTAGACTGGTACACTATGCAAATTTCTTAGCTGGATTCGACTATGAAATCAAACTTAGAAAGACGACAGAACATGCAAACGCAGACTACTTTTCAAGAAAACCTAATTATTCTACAGAATCTGAGAAAAACAACCTAACAGAGGATGATGCATTCTACTTAAACCAAATAGCAGTTATGCCAGTTACACTACAAGAAATTAAAGAAGCTACCGGCAGAGACCCAGACTTACAAAAACTGTACTCAGACATACAATCAGGTCAGAATGACCCTAAGAGACTTCATGAATTTTCACTGCAAAGTAACTGCATTTTTTATGGAATAAGAATTGTCATACCTAAGAAACTACAGCGTAAAATCTTAGAAGAACTGCATACAGCTCATACTGGCATTGTAAAGATGAAAGCATTAGCTAGAAGCTATGTATGGTGGAATAATATTGATTCAGATATCGAACAGATGGTGAAGGAATGCAAAAGTTGTTGCTTAATACAGAAAAACCCTACAAAAGTTCCAGTACATAGTTGGGAATATCCCAAGGAGCCCTGGAGCCGTATTCACATAGATTATGCTGGACCATTCATGAATCAATATTTTCTAGTAGTGGTGGACGCTTACACAAAGTGGCTAGAAGTGATACCAACTACATCTATCACAGCTACATCTACTATTAACATTCTAAAAAAGCTATACACCACATATGGTCTACCTATCACTCAAGTCTCAGACAACGGTAGCCAGTTCAAATCGGAAGAAATGCAAAGATTTTTAAAAGAAAATGGAATTCAAGCAAAGTTTACTGCACCCTTTCATCCATCTACAAATGGGCAGGCAGAGAGGTATGTACAGACATTGAAAAATAAACTGAAAGCAATGGCTAATGAACAAGGATCGTTACAAGACAAACTACAAAAATTCCTTATGATGTACAGAAAGACTCCAAATAGTACTACTGGACTGAGCCCTGCCGAGATGATGTTTAAAAGATTATACAGGACAAGGCTTGACTTAGTAAAAAGAGGAGAAGACACAGAAAAATGCAAGATCGAAAATCAAGTAGTCAACAAAGAATTTAAACGAGGAGATAGAGTACAAATTAGAATGTATGATAGCAGCAAATGGAAATTCGGAAATATAATTAATAGAAGAGGTAAACTACATTATGAAGTGGAGGTTGAAGGAAGAATACACCAAAGACATGTTGACCAAATCATTAAAACTTCATGTATGAGCGACAACCTCTATATTTCTGATACCTACCTGTTTAATCGTAGAAGGCTACAAGAACCTGGACCAAGACCTATACAAAGCCTACCTGAAACAGAAAATACTGTACAACCTAGCCCTGAAAATAAGAAAACTACACCACTGACACAGAGGAAGTCTATCAGTCCTGAAAACATAACTAGGTCTATGGAAGAGCAAAAAGAAACGGTACAGGTACAGGAACCTGAAATGCCTAGAGAAGTTATTAACTTACCTGCTGCGACTACGCCACGTCGCAGCATGAGAATAAGAAAACCGCCAAATCGGCTCGACCTGTAAGAGAATAAGTTAACGCGGGAGAGTGTTAGATAATGATGAACGATTCGGAACGCAACCCGCAAGCGCCCTCTACCGGATGAAGAGAAGATAATTATCTGTACATTATCTATGCCTTGTAATGTCTTACTAGTTCACTTCATCAGTGTGTCTTACATGATCTGTACCATTTGGTCGACGATTAAAGATCACCATGCTTACAACTTCGTATTAATTACAATAATTGTACTTAAACACAACACCGTGGTTGCTGCACCAGGACTCTATTGTTTTGAAAGCAGTTCTCATGAGGTCACACAGTGTGCTGTCCGAACATCCTGTGGCTAAAATAGCCAAGTCATCCGCGTAACCCACGGTGTGTAGGCCGCGCCCGTTGAGCCTGCGGATGAGTTCGTCTACCACGATGTTCAATAAAAGGGGTGATAGGACGCCGCCTTGAGGACAGCCTCTGGCAACGATACCTCTGGTCATGGTGTTGACGGTAAACCGGATTGCTCTCTGTGTGTAGCATGTAGCATGTTGTTGATAGTTTCAGCGAGTGTGGGATTAACTCCGAAGTTCACCAGCGCCTGATTTATGCTGATGAAGTTGGTTTTATCGAAGGCACCTTCAATGTCAATGAAAGCGCCTAGTGTAGATTGTTTGTTAGTCAGTCCTTCTCCTATACGTGCTACAACGCTGTGAAGGGCTGATTCTGTGGATTTGCCTTGGCTGTAGGCATGTTGTTGTGGGTGTAGTGGTCTATGTGGAATAACGTTTTCACGAATTTCACGATCGCAAAGTCTTTCCAGTGTTTTGAGTAGGAAGGAAGTTAAACTTATGGGCTGAAATGACTTGGCACTTGGCACAAAACCGCATCATCAGGGTGCGACGTTACAAACAAACCTAAAAGAAACAAGCATCTATATAAGATCTCACCATAACAAATGAAATAAAGGCAAGAAAACAGGCGAACCAAGCCTCAAAGGTTTCTTACCAAGAGAAGACAAAAATAAATCACATTTTACTGGATTTACAAAATGCCCATCACGGCATTAGGTCGCCATGACACACCAGGCGCCTTCACATATTTTATTTTCTTCATTTCATTTGAACGAAAGAAACTATTTGGGATGCAAGCAATGTGCTCGCATCCAAAAAGAAAGATCCGGTCCAATCTCAATGTCATGTCTGACATAATATCCCCCTCTCTGGTCGCGTTTAGTTTCGCGCAACACTTGAACGCAAAAAGCATAAATGATTCATTTTTTTTATTCGTCAACGCAGAACAAAACACCGCTGAAAATCCCCAAAAAGTAATTGAAACTGAAAAACATCAATTACAGCCTTCATATGTTCTTTTAATAAAAATACATTACTTACTTTAGATGTGCAAGTTATAAGTTAATGCTGAAAAAAAAGGTAGTTGTGAGAAACGGAACATAACGGATGGCAAAGATATACCGATAGATGGCGTTGAATAGTAAATGGGAATTCTGAAATAAAAATCTAAGTAAAAAAAATGTTGAAAAGAGAAACATTTCAAACATAATTATTAAAAATCAAAAATATTTGTAACGACGTGTTACAATCTTATCTATTTGAGCGGCGAGACCGTCCCTAAAATTGCTTTGAATGGCCGTTTTGTGTGAGCGCGAGTCAGTCCCATAAACTGCCCTGATGTCGTACTATTTGAGCCGCAACGCAGTCCCAAAAAACTGCTCTGAATGGCCATTTTATGTAAGCGCGGGTCAGTCCCATAAACTGCCCTGATGTCGTACTATTTGAGCCACGACACAGACGCAAAAACTGCTCTAAATGGCCGTTTTGTGTAAGTGCGGGTAGTCAGCATTAGTTATAATAAAGTAAGTAATGCTTGATTTCATTGAACTGACTTGTTTTCCATAAAAAAGCTAGGACGCTATTGCAAACTATGAAGGTTGGGTGTTTAAGTACACATACCTGATCGGTTGGTAACAGACTTTTGAGATGATGAATAATGGGAGTTACCATTCCTGCTTTTCCGATTTCGATATTGAGCACGTATCAGCTTGCGTTCCGAGTTTTTAATTTTTTAGTTGATAGGCTCAAATTCGCCTGAGCGACATTATTTAAGCATGGTTTAATGAAAAAAGTCGAAGAAAAACAATATTTGATGCTAAAATACGAATTAAAAACGTATTGAGCGGATAAGCACTAAAACGTGAATGACGTTGCCTCGACGACCGCACGTAGGGGTATTTCACCCAAAAAGCTGGCCAAAACTATTTTTTATTTTTATTTAAATTATTATCACTTGGATTTGAATAAAAAAACATCATTTTGGGGTAATTCGAATATAATTTGGGTCATTTCAGAACATTTTTATGAAAAAAATAACAGAAATTTTTTTTTTTTTTTAAAATAATATAATAAATTAATAAAAACATGCACAATAATCACACATGATGACAACTACTACCCTTCTTCTGAAGAAGAATCATCTTTTGCATCCAAAGTTGATTCGTTGTCGTTATCATTGTCACTGTGAATAGCTACTTCAGGCGGAACCATTAGTTCTCTAGCTTCTTGACTAAAAGTCTTGGCTGGTTTGCGTGGCCTAGGTCTGATACTACTAATATATGGGTCAGAAGTTAGGAGCAATCGATTTAAAATGTCCATATTGCATTGTTCCCTAGAAAATTTCCTGGAGAAGCTCTGTCTATATTGGCGAAAATGTTTATTTTGGGCCTCTAATGCCTCCTCTGACAAACATCCTATTGGCAATAGGGCATGCTTTATTACAATGGGTCCGTAAGTCAATATTTTGTGCACAATGGGAGTCATTGGGCACCAGGGATAAAGCTCTACGTAAAGTCTTGCTGTTTCATCGCAAAAAGTTTCAAACTTATTCAGTTCTATTTTTTGGCCGCTTGATATGACCTCCAAAACTGTGGCAAACCTTTTGATTAAGTTGAGGTCTATTTCAGTTATCCGTGCCGATACTTCAGCATTGGCATAGAATCTTCTACTTGTGTTTCCATCATTGCTGGTACCAAAACCCTGCTTAGGAAAGTCGACTAACAAACCTAGCTCCTCCTTGAACTGTGTCTGAATGTTTTGTTTTCTGGTTTTAATAATATTTTTCTCTTCTTCTGTCAGTCTTTTTTGCCATTTTTTTACCGGTAACTTGTAGGAAAGGTGCAATAACGTCTCAAAAAACCGAATTTGCGCATGCAACATCGATAAACCGAATTCCAGATTACCAATATCAGACTCTTTAGGCTTGATCAGCTTATCGAAATCTTTGGCAGTTGTCTGGCAAATGTAGCATCTCAATGTTGACTTAGTGTTACTCGCTGCGTTACACACTTTTCCGTCTACCATAGTCATAACCATTTTATGACTTACAGATATATCCTTGTCACCTATTTTGGATTTTGTATCTTGCAGCTCTCTAATTTTCTGGCTATAGTAACTTATTTCTTCGGTTGTCACATCTGTAGTCTCGTGAATGAACCTTATCCTCATTGGTCTGCAAAATCGTGGTGAGGACGGTGTTGGATTTTGCCATATAACTTTATTGTTTGTCTTACAAATTAATTAAAGAGGCAGCATTGAAGACTGAAATATGTTTGAATCGGAATCACTCGAATTTTCGATTTTTTGTTTATATTGTATTTGTTGTGATCCATCGCAGCCCCATTTTAACACCAGTTGTGGGGAACCTAGTTCTTCCACAGTTAAGGTGTCCAAAACTTCATCCAAATACAATATAAGTCGTTCAACTGTGTGGTTCAACAAAGCCTGTAAACCCACTTCTGCACAAGTAGCTGTAACTCTAAACGCTTCTTGAGCAGGATAGCACTCCTTCTTTGCTTTTTGTAAAATGCTGTAACATGGATATAGCTTTTTTCGACTTGTGTGTGCGTATAATTTCATACTGTTTCCGTGTCAAAGAAGCTTCCACAAACATAGAGAGGGCTTCTGTAGGGCTTATTTGTAATGTGGAATTAGGAGTATCGCTTTTTCTAAACGCTTTTCGATATTTCTCTCCTCTTTTGGGTGATGTCAGTATATCCTTAACCACATTGGAACCACTTGGATTACCGGTTTCACGTAGTATCATCTGGCTGGCATAAAGCAGCTCAGCAGCTTCATGATTTTGCCGTAAATCCTCGGTTTTGCGGCGTTTACTACGTTCACTCAAATTTTCAAATTCTTTATGCGGACCAGTAGCAGATGAACGATATTTGTGATTCCCGGGAATTTGCAATGTCCCTTGTAACCAGCGCTGATTCTTTTTTAAAAACCCATGCTTAGTTCTGTTTGAATTGGCCCATCTAGTCTTCATTTCTGATTTCAATCTAGAAAAATTGCGGCGAAATTCATCTATCTCTTGTACTGAGCACGTAGCGTCACAAACAAACTTATGCTCAACTAAATCCAACTTCTTTGAGAAGTCTCTCTCATTGAAGTCTTCAGTCATAAGCAGTGATCGGAATAGGTAGAGTGATTTAGGGTCAATAACCTCAAACGCTGATATTAATATGGACAAACCTTCGGCATTTCGGGATTTCGAAACTATTGGGCTTTAATTCTCTGGGATTTTGGGGATTTCGACATTATTCAGGCTTTAATTTTATGTGGTGTCCATTGTTTACCTTTGCATGCATGTTTCTGTACGATCAACAACAAAAATCGTTTTACAAAAAATCGTTAAAAATCGTTAAAATTAAAAATCGTTTTTTAATCGTCCTGCCTGAGACGAACATTTTTTTAATTTAAAATTCGTTTTATTTTACCTACATGAAAAATGCAGTAGGATATCTTTTCGAGGTGTTAAATATTAAAAGAAGTACCAGCTTTATTTTAAACATTTGTTTTACATAGATATTCTTATTTCAAAATTCAGTAAGTTCAGTAAGTTTGAGTAAAATGTACTGAACATTGGCCTATTCTGACGTCAAAGACTGGATACCTGTGATGTCATAAATCTTCGGTGCATAATGCGGGGAGCAAGTCTTCGTGCGTGCCGCACTTGATAATGCCGGACGACCAATCAGAACCAAGTATCGACGGTTGACTTGACTCATTCATTTGTTATCGAAACGGGTCCCGGGTTCAATCCGCCGGGGTCGAAAGTATTTACTTGGAGTTTTCTGTAAAGAAATTTTCAGCAACAGCACCGAATCTCGGAGCTGGCTGTGTTTAATATCCGAGCTTTGGTAAGCACGTAAAGCTATTTAGCTTTAGCTAGATAGCTTTACGTGCATTCTAAAGCTAAATCTAAATATAGATAGATAGATAGATAGATAGATACTCTTTATTGCACACCATACAAGTAAAATACACATGATTTTTACAGAAAGATGTACAATTTAGGCGGTCTTATCGCTAATAGCGATCTCTTCCAGACAACCTTTAGGTAGAGGACAACCATATAGGTTTCCGTTAACCAGTTTTTTTTATTTCTCATACAAATATTAAAGTAAGTACTACTTAAAAGTGCTTTGCTATCGTAACCTCTAATTTCAAATACAATGGCTACTAAATCACGACCTAAATAATATTTAATGAAATCCCGAAATCCCGACATTTTTCGTTAACAGTTCATTAAAAAGGCATGTCCATATTATGACAGCATTACGCAAGTACAACAAATCACTCTACCTATTCCGATCACTGGTCATAAGAAATATGGCTTCTCGAGTTAAAATTTTCATGCCAGAAGTACCTGTTGGCAACAAAATACATTTTTTTTTTCCATGACTGCAATACAAAGTTTGTTTGGTACAATCCATAATTAATTGAAAAATAAAAATAAAATAGGTTCGGCGGTTTTCGGCACCTAATTTATATATTGTCAAAAACATGACAAAACGTTCTATTACATGTCAAAAAAACAGCCGGGGAATGGCCGGAAGTATAACTTTTTTACTAGTATTTATAATAAAGATCAAAATCTTTAGCATTTTTTAAGGTAGTTGATAAAACTAAAAATTTTGAGAGTACCTGACATTAGAAATCCAAGTAAATAAATATAAAATATAGTACATACCTGGTTGATTACACTGCTATACAAAAAAAATAAAAAAATCTGCGGCAGGGATTTTGTTAATGGTTTTTGTTAATACTCATATTAGACCTTCACGCTGCATGCTTATTTATTTTTGATTCACTCTGGTTATTGAGATAAACGGAACTAAGAAATAATTGAAAATTTCAAACTACCCTACAAACATTGTGGTTCATTGATTTGTTTTCACTTACGTTTGTTATCTTTTCACGGATTTATTTGCAACAACTTAACTTTATAGCTATCAGACCCTGTAGTTATCAGTTATAAATCGGTTGTTTTGTGTTAAAGTCCATTTTTCCTTTCAAAAACATGAGTTTTCCACGTAAACCTTGTTTAAACGATCCTAACAGTTTTTGCTTTATTTGTGGCAAGTTTAGTTTACAAAAGCAAAGAAAAGAGATCACAGAGTTTGTAAAAACAGTCTTCCGAGAATATTTCGGGATACCACTAGTGAAAAGGAATAAATATTGGGTGCCAAACATCGTGTGCAAGCCGTGCGTAGAATCTTTGCGTTACTGGAGCCAAGGAGGACGTAAAGGGTTACAATTTGGAGTGCCGATGATGTGGAATGAGCCAAGTAATCACTTAAACGACTGTTACTTTTATGCCGTAAATGTTAAAGGTATGAACCGGTACCAAAAACGTACTTGGGTTTACCCGAGTGTGAAATCAGTTACAACTCCAGTATCTCACAGTGATGATTTGCCAATTCCAGTGGTTTCAAGACCATCTACATCAAATTGTGATGATTTTGAAATGTTAGAGGGATCAAGCGGTCAGTCGGGCAGTAGTGGAAGTGAGTTCGAAGAAGATGTTTCTAAGAAACCTGGATTTTCTCAAGACGAACTCAATGATTTGGTTCGTGATTTGAATTTACCGAAACTTTCGGCCGAACTTCTTGCTTCAAGGTTGAAAGAAAAACAATGTCTTCAACCTGGTGTTATCATTACATCCTTTAGAACCAGAGAGAGTGAACTTCTTCCTTACTTTTCAGAAGAAGATAACTTTGTTTTTTGTAATGACATTCCTGGGCTCCTAAGATCTATGGGTCTTCCTAAATATGAGGCTAAAGATTGGAGGCTTTTTATAGATAGCTCAAAAAGAAGTCTAAAATGTGTATTGCTGCACAATGGAAATAAGTATGCTTGCGTTCCGATTGGTCATACTACAAAACTAAAAGAAGAATACCAAAATATTAAAATGGTTTTAGAAAAGATTTCGTACGCACAACATCAGTGGCTAGTTTGCGTGGACTTGAAAATGGTAAATTTTTTACTAGGCCAGCAAGGAGGGTATACTAAGTACCCTTGTTTCATATGTTTATGGGATAGCCGTGCAAGAAACCAACACTGGATTACAAAGATCTGGCCTTTGAGAGAAAATATGGAGGTTGGAAAAGCAAATGTGATAAATGAACCGTTGATAAACCGAGAAAACATCCTTCTTCCACCCCTTCACATTAAGCTTGGGCTAATGAAGCAGTTTATTAAAGCTTTTGATAAAAATTGTGTCTGTTTCAAATATGTGTGCCAAAAATTTCCAGCCCTTAGCATGGAAAAATTAAAAGCAGGCATCTTTGATGGACCGCAAATACGTACACTGATAAAAGACACTGAGTTTGTAGCCCATATGACACAGATTTAATCTGAAGCATGGTTAAGCTTTGTGTTGGTAGTAAAAAACTTTTTGGGGAATCACAAAGCGCCGGAATATCAAGAACTAGTTGCAAAAATGCTACAAAATTTTAACAGAGTAGGAGTCAACATGAGCATAAAATTGCATTTCTTACACAGCCATTTGGACCGATTCCCGCAGAACCTGGGTGATTACAGTGAGGAACAAGGAGAAAGGTTCCATCAGGATATCAGGATAATGGAAGAAAGATATCAAGGTCGATGGGACAGCCATATGATGGCTGACTATTGCTGGACCTTGAAAAGAGATTGTCCTGACAAAGTAAATAAGAGAAAATCCCAAAGAAAAAGTTTTTCATGATCTTCATTTATTTATTCTAGTTAAAGGTACCCCAAACTATTATTATTTTTGTGTATTTTTGTAAAGATAAACAATAAAAATAAATTTTAAATACATCTTTTGGCCCATTTATTGAAGCATTTTATGGAAAATGTTAGAAGCGTTTATCTCAAAAACTGGAGTCAATTTGACCATTCTGGTATTTTTCCCGTTATCAGCACACTCGTCTTATACAAAATCGACTTCAAGTATGCCTTCCGCAAAATGACTGTATAGCAGTGTTATCATTCATTGCAGCCATCACTGAATAAAACTTGCTTTCGTATTTTAATAACGTTCACGAAAATTAAATATATTATAATCACTCTTTAGTTATGCTCGTACATTTAGCAAAGCTCACAAATGACGACTAACTGGTCATTACCAATCAAGACTACCGCAAAAAAATTATGCGGGTAGTATGCGACAGGTCATTAGGTAACAAAATTCAACCTGTTATTTTAGGTATTCTGAAGTTTATGTTTGATGACTTTTGGCCAGCTTTTTACATTAAATACCCATACGTGCGCCGCGCTTTCGTCAGTGCGGTGAACCCGAGTGTGGGCGAGAGACGTGTCGTCGCGTGCTCCCGATTTGGCGCTATAATTTTACGTAAGTATTTTTCTTTGATGTTTCTTATTCTTTACTAATTGGTTGCGCCGAATTTACGGACTGATTTCATTCCGCCATTTTTCTCGCGCCCTTAGTAGTTTGTAATTTGTTAAATTTAGTTGGTCTATGCGCGTACAAAATGCACTTCCTTCTTCCTATCCTTTTCCCGCACGTACCGTAAGAAGAGTACGAACATATGGAACCGCGGAAGAAATCTTCGCGGTGCTTGAAGATGTCGCTGCGTTCGCGCGACAGTTGTGTTGAAATCGTAGACAAGAAAAGTCCGCTTCGCGCCGCCTCGCAAGTGATCGCTTAATAATTGTTCTCGCGATAAGTTAATTGTGTTGTGTCTCGGTATACCAAATTCTATGCTATAGTGTTGTGTTATCAGCATTGTGCTATTACGTTCGTTGTGCGTGTTGAGAGAAGAAACCTGGCCGCCCTCGTGCTCGACCACGTGCTATCACGTGGTGTGTCCAAGAAAGACACCTGCAACCCCATCTGCAGCTGCCAGGAGCTAAAGGTACGTGCATTCCTTTCTTCTTCCACCAGGTTGTGTCCTTATTGTCATTTTCCGCCCAGCCTGGTTCTTCTTGCATTTTTGTACGTGTGTATACCGACCGCCCCTTCCGTCATCACCTTTGAAATTTTCTCACTGCAGACCAGCTCGCGTCTTTGAAGTTCTTTGCCCGTCCCGTTTTTATTTAGATACAGTCCACCGGTCTCCAGAGTACAGAGTCAGACGAACGAAACGCGCATCCATTATTTTGGTCCGTTTCGAGACGGATTTTGTTTTAATTGTTGAGGATTTTGGTTTGTTTTGTTTAGCTTTCCCGCGCCGCGCAACGTAATAATTATTATTTATTAGTCAAACCCGCAATTATTAAGTCTACTGGGTACTTATATAGCTATTTAATTTTATTGTAGCCCCCGCAATAGTTCATATAAGTATCTAATTTGTTTATAGATTTGCATCGCTAGTTATTGATAAGAACAGGGCGTTGACCGCGCAGGTATCATCCGATTTGTTTTGTTGTTATAAGTAGGTAGTTTCATATAACCCGCACCGCCAGTGGTACCGTTGGCAGGTGACGTCTGTTCCCGCTTCTAAGTTTGTTTGTCGGATCATAGAATAAAACGCATCGCATTCCGTTTACAATGGCAACGGATAAAGTACCTATAGATATTGTCGCTCAGCAGTTAAAGATTTTGCACGCTAAAAGAGAAGCGATATTTTCACGTATGCAAAATATTAGCGATCACGCGAATAATGTTGCTAATGAAACGATTAAGAATTCATTCTTGTATGAGATGGAAACTGTTGATAATTTACGCTCCGATTTCGAAAATTTGTTAGACAAAATAAACGCTTTGGAATTAGAATTGACTCCAAAGTACGTTATCTCTTATCAAGCGCTTTTTGCATTCGAAGACTTGTTTTGTCGCGTTAAGCGAATAGCTAGAGGATTGATGGATAAACCTCAAGCTCCACCGCAGTTAGATATTAAACCTCAAATTATTAAGCCTAAACTGCCGGCTATTGAGCTACCGGAATTTAATGGTGACATTAGAAAATGGCCTCTGTTTTATTCTAGTTTTACTAACACAGTACACAATAATCCTTCATTATCCGATTCGGATAAGTTGTACTATCTCATAGGTAAACTTGTTGGAAAAGCGCAATCAGTGTGCACCGGCATTACGCCGTGCGCTGATAACTATTTGTTGATACTAGAAACGCTTAAAAAGAAATATGAAGATAAACGCTTATTAGCAAATACTTATTTGGATCAGATTTTGGACTTTAAAGCTATTTCTAACGCTAATTATAGTAACTTGGAATATTTCTTAGATAACTTCGCTTCATCTGTCGCCGCGCTAAAGAATTTGAATTTGGTCGACCCGCTAGATTATTTGTTTTTGTCTATCGCTTTGAAAAGAATGGACTCAGAAACCGTCCGGTCGTTCGAATTAGATAAGAGAGGTACGGAAATACCTACGTTCGCTAGTTTTGTTGAATTCATTCGCGATCATGTAAGGATTCTGCAAAATAGTTCAAGTCATCTGGAGAACAATAAGCGAGGCAATCCGCCCTCGAGACCTTCAAGGTCAACGCATAGCTATTTGGTTGCATCTCCGCAAAATGATAATACTTGCAGTTTGTGTACTAACAAACACGACCATTTGTATCAATGTTCTACGTTTAAAAATTGGTCTTGTAAGGAACGTTTTGATTTTGTTAAGATAAATGGTTATTGTTATAACTGTCTGAGTAATAAACATCGTGCAATTAATTGTAACTCGAATAGTAGATGTCGCCAATGTGCTAATTACGGAATTGGGCCGTCGGGTAGGATTTTTAAAAACTAGACAATTTAGGTTTAACTTATTTATTAAAATTAATTACAAAATTATAATTCTAATTTGATCCCGATTGATCTGGTCTTAACTAACGTCCTGTCGCTTCCGCGATTGAAGCTAAAAGGCACTCGAAAACTGTCCAAAAGTTCCCATGTGGGTGAAAACTGCTAACTATGCACTTTTGGTACTATTGCTCAATCTTTAACACCTGCACTTGCACAACACATATACACTGGTGACACATAGCAGTGACGTAGACGAGGCTTGCACTCGTAACACCTCCCCTCCTAGATGAGCAACTATTTGCGAAGGTTGAGAGCAAATGTTGCGGCTCTTCTATCTTCAGTAGATGTTGTAGAAATCATTTCTACATCTTGAGATTGTGAGGGTTTGATTTCGTTTCGATTATTTCGTCGCTTCAAGTAATAAGACAGGCTAATAAACGCAAGTGCACTTAACAGTATGATGACGTAGGTAGGTATCGTGGTGTGATACAGGCTGGATGAGTCAACGTTGCTGATTTGAACAGGTGGGTCCATGGCTAATTGATGTTGAATATTGTGCAATTGGTTCAAATCAATCGTTGTGAAATTATAATGTGGCAGCTGGTTCCTTGAATTAGCTGACATCGGGACTGAGTGTGGGAATGTCATTATTTCAACAGCTTGACCTCGAAGTTTATCATCGGTGTTAACAATTGTGAATTCAGGTGTGCGAATGCTGCAATTTCTTGGAATCGTTGCTAAGTAGCTACCCTTTAGTAGGTGGTATTTTTCTTGTGCGCATGATAATTGTATTCTGATTTCTTGAGGCAGAGATAAAATATAATGTTGGCTATCGAGTTCCAGAAGTGCGTCCTTTAGGAGCGAGATAGATGTGGGATGGCAGTCTCCAGTTTCTTGATGATAGATGAGGTTGAAGATGCAGTCACTCCGTGTTCGGGTTTGATGGCTTAGCTGCTGCTTGCAGATGTACCAGGTGTCGATCTTCGGGCATTCAGCCTCCATGTACGCAAATTCCTGGGAGTTGGATGCCATAAAAGGGAATGGTGGAAGGATTATTTCAGAGTTTTTATTAGGAACAGGACAAAGTCTATATAGATCGTAAGTATCTAGGGACATTATGGGAAACTTCAAGACAATTACGATTTTCCTATCAATAAAATATGAACCTAAGGTAATTAAATCATAGTAATATCTAATATCTAGGTTTAGTAATGAGCCGTGATTATATAAATTTTTAAGTTGGCTTAGCATATTAGTTAAATCAGTGATTGATAAAATAGAATGGTGCATTACGTTAGTACGACTAAAAGCTATTATATTACTTAATCTACTAATTTCGAACGAAAGTTCCTGAATGTTTTCAGTAAGTATACTAAATAATTGCGAAACCTGAGTATATTGGAACATCTGTTCCTTGCTAGTTACAGATGCATTGCTAATCAAAATTATAGCTTTTTCTAATTTTCTTTGATTGGCGGTTATGTTGTTTAAAATATGAGTTTGTTGGAGATTTATTTCTTTGTATAAGCTAATATGCTTATTGAAACTAACAGAAAGATCTTGGTCATTTTTTTGCAATATTTTAAGAGCATTTTCGAATTTCAGAGCATCATCGTTGTCTAGATTTCCTGATATGCTCTTAATGAATGTTCCCAGTGGGTTAAAAAGTCCTCTTTTAACTTTTCTAGGCTCGAAAGTTTCTAGCTCTAATGAAATTTTATTGAGTTTAGTGAACAAATGTAATATTTGATGTTTAAATAGAATAAAGTCTCTATTAGTTAATTTATTAGATAAATCTGTTAGTTGGGTCTGCAATAAATCGATTTGTTGCTTGATTTTGTCAAGGTCAATTTCTTGAAGGAAAGTGTGGTCATGGGATATGATTTTTGTAGAGCCAAGTTTAAATGGGAGAATTCCGGGTCCGTCAGACAGGTCGTCAAGTCGGATCGTGTTTAAAGTCAGTAGATCTGCTTGTGCTCGGTCCAGATTCGTCATGAGGAGCAAAATCCTGTAACAATGTAGCGTTTTTATTTTTCTTTTCACGTTTCAGTCGAGTCTTGGCAACTCGGCCTCGTTTCCTGGATGTGTAAATGTGGATAGGCAGATTAGAAATGACTTTATCTTGGGTATAACGGGGTGCAGTTTTTTGTCTATTAGCAGCGGGGTTTTTAACGTAGACTGTTTGATCTTGGCTATATTGAGTTTCAGGTTCGCGGTCTAAATTACGCTGCTCCATTATTGCTGTACGTTCAGCGTAAGATAAGTCATGTATGATTTTGTAAACTGTGTCCATTTTGCTACGGTGTTCTTGTAAATACTGTTGTAAGAGTCGTTCCGATAAATCTAAGTCGGTCGGGTCCCTAGGGTCAAAATGTCCAGTTATGAGGTCGAATGGTCGGCATTTTGTAAGGCTATGGATAGAGCTGTTATATGCAATTATTGCATATGGTATCAAATTTTGGACGGGTTCATTTTTGTGTTGTAATTTTAACAGCCGAATATGTTCCAAAAGGGTACTGTGGAAACGTTCTACCATGCCGTTTTCATTTGGGGCATGTGCAGCTATTTTATGGTGGTGCACTTTATGTAATTTTAAAAACTCGCTGACTACTTGGTTTACAAATTCTGTACCTTGATCTGTTACTAGACACATTGGAAATCCATGATGAGTGGAAAATATTAAAAGTGTTTTAACTATATTTGGGGCAGTGCAGTCTGGTAGTTGGTATGCTTGAGCATATTTTGAAAAAGAGTCGATAATCGTGAGATATTTATTCTGTTCTATAGTGAGTATATCTGCATGGGCTGTTTGATACGGCTTGGAGGGTGGAGGCACAATTTGAAACTTAGGTTGTGGGGGGTCGCGGTCATATTTTGCACGATTGCATAGGTCACATTGATTAATATATTTAGTAATGCTTTCTTTCAGTTTTGGCCAATAATATCGTTGGGATAGAGCTAAATGTGTTTCATTTATGCCTCTGTGATTCGTTTTTCCTTCGTGATATTTTGACATGATATCCTGTTGGTTGAGAAAATCGCTAATGTCTTGGATTTCTTTTTTGACAAGTATTAAGTTAGCTGAAGCACTTTTAAAGGTTTTTTGTAAAATAGGAACGATGTCGTACATTTTGTTCAAAGGTTGTACCAGGATAGCCGTACGCAGTTTGGGGTCAATGTGATTTTTTATGATATTTATAATATCCTGTTCTAAGTTATTCTCAGAAATTTGGACTGTTGTTTTTCTGTAGGTTTCGAATGGTGTGATTGTTTTAGGTTTGGCGTTACAGGGGTTGGCGTTAACGCGTATAACTAATTGTCTTTTGAATTTATTTAAGGGATTTTCTGATACGGGTAGTTCGAGTACAGGATGTTCGACACTGGTGTGTGCTGTGCCTTCTTCAAAATCGGGTAAAAACTGTAAGTCATCGTTATTTTCAGGTGGTGGGCTGCTTAGTGGTCTCAGGCTTGGTGCTGTGTCAGTTGAGGATTGGCTAATCAGAGGTCTGTCATCAGGGGCGGTGATGGTCGAGGATGACGAGTCGTTAATTTGAATAATTGATGGGGATGATGAAGAGTCGCTGATGTTAACAACTACGGAGTTCAACTCCTCGTTGTGGATTTCAATGCGAGACAATGCGTCAGCATTGGTGTTCGCTTTACCTTTTTTATAAACGATGATGAAGTTATATTCTGCCAATTTGAGTCGCCATCGAGTTAGACGAGAATTTGGTTCGCGTAAGTTGAGAAGCCATTGAAGAGGCTTATGGTCCGTGATAATTTTGAATTTTCGGCCAAATAAGTAAGGTCTAAAGTACTTTGTCGCCCAAACTATTGCAAGCAATTCTTTTTCAATTGTGGAGTAGTTCAGTTCACTGTCATTTAAAGTTCTGGATGCGTAGGCAACTGGTCTGTCGGAGCTTATGGAACCCTGCGATAAAACGGCTCCTAAGGCAACGTTTGAGGCGTCTGTGGTCAAAATGAAGTCTTTGGAGAGGTCTGGGTATTGAAGTATTGGGTCATTTATGAGTAAAGTTTTGCAGTGTTCAAAACATCGGACATAGTCAGAAGTCAGTGTAATTTTGGATCCTTTTTTTAGGCACGCAGTGAGAGGTTTTGTTAAACGAGCAAAATCGGGAATGAAGCGTCGGTAGTACCCTATGAGGCCTAAAAATCCTTTTATTTGCTTAGTAGTTTTGGGGATGGGGTATTTTAAAATGGCTGCTATCTTGTCGGGATTGGGTTTAACGCCTTGGGGTGTTATAATGTGTCCTAAATACGCGGTTTCATGTCTTAAAAAATCGGATTTGTCCATTTGGACTTTAAAATTGGAGTCACGAAGCCTGTCAAAAATTTTACGAAGATTTATCATGTGTTCCTGAAGGGATGTTGAAAAAATCAGAATATCGTCCTGATAAACCACACAAATGACGTTTTGTAAGCCTCTCAGCACGTTGTCCATGACGCGCTGGAACGTAGATGGACTATTTTTAAGGCCCATGGGCATTCGTAGAAATTCAAAGTGCCCATTACCGTCTGCAACACTGAAACCTGTTTTGTGAATATCGTCCGGGTGCATTTCGACTTGATAAAAACCGCTAGCTAAATCTAGGGTGGTAAAATATTGACACTTGCCTAGCTTGTCTAGGATATCAATTAAGTTGGGGATCGGGTATTTATCGTCCACAGTTTTTTCGTTGAGTTTTCTAAAGTCAACTACAAGTCTCCATTTAATTTTGCCGGAGGCATCTGCTTTTTTCGGGACGATCCAGATAGGAGCACTCCAGGCTGAAATTGAAGGTCTTATAATACCTTGGTCGAGCATTTTTTTTATTTGTGACTGGACTTCTTGCCTGTGTACGAACGGATATCTGTAAGTTTTACTATGAACGGGAATTTCGTCTGTCGTTGTAATTCGGTGCTTAATTTTGTTCGTAAATGTCAGAGGTTCGTCTTCAAGATAAAATATGTCAGAATATTCTTTGCACAGTGAAAGTAAATTGGCTTTCTCCTCAGGGTTCAAATGATCCATTCGCAAGCGTGACGAAACTTCTCGGAAACGCTCGGAGTCATGAGTCATGTTAGGTAAGTCGGTTTGTTCATTAAATACATGAACCTGTAAGGGTTCTGTTAAAGTGAAAATGATATCATTTTGGGATGGATTTAAAATTTCTATGTAGGCTTGACCATTTTGTGCCGACGAAAAACAGTCCGAGATGTGACAATTGCACATAATTTGGGATTCTATGGAAATATCGCCTTGAAAAATCGTAGTTGGAACTTTAACTAGTTGCGTTGATTGTGCGGGAATAATTGTCTCAAATGAATTAATAGTGCCAGATTTGTACATTAAAATGGGATTTTCTGCGTATTGCGTTCGTAATATGCGGTCACTAAGGTCAATTTTGGATTGCCATTTTTCAAGAAGATCTAGGCCAATTAGACCATCGAAATATTCGTGAAATCTGTAGACGTAAAGTTTTATGGGGGTTTGGTCATTGAATTCGGGAAAACAGGGAATAGTCACGGAATAGTTATTCTGGGTTGTTGCATGTATGTTGGTAACAATGAAGGGGTCATATTTCAGATCATAATACGAAAAAAAATTTTTCGCCGCTTCTGGGCTAATAAAAGATTTGTTGGCTCCAGTATCTATAAGAAGCTTTAACGGGGGGTCGTTAATTTGGATAAATGGCAACTGCCTTTGATCTTGGAGGTTTAACTCTATTTTAGGGATGTTTGATCCGGAGCCTGGCAAAAATTTTCCTGTTCATCATAATCTGTTTGGTCTGTCACTTCTTCAGTCTGACAGTAATTTTCAGGGTTAGTCATATAGGCCTGTTGGTAATAGTCAAGGTCAGTGTGGTCATAGTAATAGTTATCGGGGTTAACGCATTCATTAACGTTTATCTGTGGATGCGTATTCTGTGGAGAAGGCGGTAGTACGCGGGCAACTGGATGACTAACGCCACTCATAGGTGTAGGAAAATTTCTGAAGTTTTGAGGATTTCCTCGAGGAGGAATTCTGAAACCGGTAGTCATGTTTGAACGTGGTAAGGCTCTCATCATTTGCTGAGTTCTGGTAAGTCCTTGCTGATTAGGGAAGTTTTGAGGCGCGTTAGGCCTGAAATTGCTATTTGGAAAATTAATATTTGGTACGAAATTATTCGGAAAATTGCTTTGTTGCATCATTGGGAAATTAGTAGGTCTAAATTGTTTAATAGGCACTGGGAAATTAAACTGTCTTGAAGACATCGGTGATTCATGCTGCGAACTAAAAGGTGAGTAATTGAACCCGTTATTGTTAAACGATTTCTTGGAATTCGGCGGGTTCCCGGCTTTACTTTGCAGATATAAAACATTTAGTTCTTCCTGGGCAAACTCCAGGGCCTTTTCTAACGTTTCGGGACGCATGCACCTAACACGTGAGCCTAAAGGCTCGGCAAGGCCTCTAGTGTAAGTTTGGAGGGCTAGTTTTTTGTAAAGGGTGCGTTTAGACTCTACTGTAGTTGCAATAGTTTCGTGCAACTCTACATAGGTCATTATAACACTTAATAAATTTTGAACACGTTCGTAAAACACTTGGGGTGTGTCTGAGCCTTGAGTTAACGTGGACATATCTGTATAAAGAGCGGACTCATCTCTGTGATCCGAAAAGCTGTTAATAAGAGTATTTCTAATACCATTCCAGTCCTGGGGAATACCATTTGTTGCTAGCGTTTTAGCGGCATGCCCAGTGATTTTATTTAAAATGCCATTAATTAAGGCGGAGTTATTTAACTCATTTCCCGGGGCTGGATTGACATAAGTTAAAATAAGTTGGTCACATATCTTTAAAAATCTAATTAAAACGTTAGAATTTCCATCAAACTCGGGTACCAATCTTAATACTTTCCAAATTCGGTCTGTCATGTCTGGGGCGGGAACAAACTGTTGCTGTTCGTTTGCCATTTCTTCCTCTATGTTATCTAACTCAATATCGCGATGAAATCTAAGCAATCTAGAATTAGATCTGATACTGCGCCGCTGATTCGGCCCAATATCCCTATCTCTCCTAGGATAGAAAATCTTGAAAACTAAATGTACTTTTTATTAAAAATATATATCTACCTAACTAACTAATAACACTCTCTACAGGAGACAGGAAAGGGACCACTGGCAACCAATAGGAATGCGTAACTAATACTATAATATAACTCACAGAAGCAGGCTGCTTAGCATACTGGATTGACGTTGGTGCTGCCACTGGTGCTGCTGCGGGTGCTGGTGGGCCATCAATTTTTGGATGAGCGCCGTTGAGTGAAGACGATTCTTCTTTTCCATCCGACGACCACTTGCGTAGATTCGTAGGGATAGTCGACGCGCCGACGAAGCGACTATCAGGCGGATCGAAGTGTGATAACACGCACTGACGCGACTATCCTACCGACTGCGCCAATTACGGAATTGGGCCGTCGGGTAGGATTTTTAAAAACTAGACAATTTAGGTTTAACTTATTTATTAAAATTAATTACAAAATTATAATTCTAATTTGATCCCGATTGATCTGGTCTTAACTAACGTCCTGTCGCTTCCGCGATTGAAGCTAAAAGGCACTCGAAAACTGTCCAAAAGTTCCCATGTGGGTGAAAACTGCTAACTATGCACTTTTGGTACTATTGCTCAATCTTTAACACCTGCACTTGCACAACACATATACACTGGTGACACATAGCAGTGACGTAGACGAGGCTTGCACTCGTAACATGCTGGTAAACATCATTCGATGCTTCATTTTGATAATACTGTTAAAAATGTTCCCGCGCAAAATGTTACGCCCAAAATGTCGAGCCCCGGCTCGCCCGGAGACAGTAGGTATATGTACGCCCGCGCTCGCGCCGACGAGCGCTGCGCTTTGTTCTAGTAGTTTGATAACGAACAAACTGCTCGCGCCCGCGCCTACCACTGTGCTACTTGCTACGGCACGTGTTATTGTTATTGATTCGCATGGAAGGGAACATTTTATTCGTGTTTTGTTAGATAGCGCTTCACAAAGTAACTTTGTAACTCGAGAATGTTGTCAACGTTTAGATTTGCCTTTAAATAATAATTCTACACGCACTGTTGTAAAGGGAATAGGAGGTTCTAGTAAAACCGTCCAGCACACCGCTACGATTAAATTCTACTCACGATTTAATCGCAACGTTTATTTTGATGCGGACACTTTGATTGTTGACAAAGTGACCGACCGCTTGCCCTCTGTTGAAGTTGATGTGTCTTTGTTATCAAGCTTTGATGGCTTGCCGCTCGCTGATGATAATTATGCCGTTCCTGGTACTATAGATATGTTGATTGGAGCATCGATTTTCCCGCACCTTTTGTTACCTAGCAAGGTAAGAGGCCTCTCCAATCATACTGCCGCACCCGCACCTCACGCATTAGAGACAGTGCTTGGTTTTGTTATTATTGGTCCCGCGCCCGTCAGTGTTGAGTCAAACACTACGGTCTCTTGTTGTTGTTCAGTTGCGCCCCTTGAGTCTGTCGTCCGTAAGTTCTGGGAACTGGAAGAGGTTAGCGTACCTCCTATACTTAGTCCAGATGATAAGGTCTGTGAGGACATTTATACACGCACAACCACCCGTGATGAGAGCGGTAGGTATATTGTTGCGCTCCCTTTCAAAGGCGATATTACGTCTCTCGGCGACTCAAGGCGGATTGCTGAAAATCGCTTTCTTTGTTTAGAACGCAAGTTAGAGGCTTCCTCTAAGTTAAGAGAAGCTTATGACGCTGTCGTTAGAGAATACCTAGATAAAGGTTATCTCTCGCTCGCACCTTCAGATGTGGAGGACTTGGTAGATATGCCGCCGTCTTATATAATACCGCACCATGGTGTTATTAGAGAAGACAAGCTTACTTCGAAACTCCGCATAGTCCTCGATGGTAGTGCTAAAACTAGTACTTCTGTCTCGCTAAATGACCTTTTGTATAGTGGTCAAAATCTGCAAGGTAATTTGTTTAGTATAATTGTTAATTTTCGCTTATTTCGCATCGCCCTTTCGGCTGACATTCGTCAGATGTTTTTGTGCATTGGTATTCGCTCTTGTGATCGTAGATTTCAACGCATTTTGTACCATTTTTCGCCTGACGAACCATTGCAGGTTTATCAGTTTAATAGAGTTTGTTTTGGGCTCAAGTCTAGTCCATTTCACGCATTGCGTACTGTCAAACAGTTGGCAGTCGATGAAGGCGACTCTTTTCCCAAGGCTAGGGAAACTATTGAGACAGGGTTGTACATGGATGACTACGTCCACTCCGTAGACACGGAGGAGGATGCTATCTCCACCGCTGACGAAGTAATAGGCCTCATGAAGGCTGGTCAGTTCGACCTAGTCAAGTGGACTAGTAACTCGCAAAAGGTTTTAGAGCACATTCCGCACTCGCATCGCCTTTCATCTGTCAAGGAATTTGATGATTCTGATTCGCATAAGGTTCTGGGGTTGTGTTGGTCCCCAGCAACTGATTTGTTTAGTTTGAAGATTGGCAAGCCTAGCGAAGCTTGCACAAAACGCACTATACTTTCTTGTATTGCTAGAATTTGGGATCTAATTGGATTTGTCGCGCCTGTAGTTTTGTACGCAAAGTTGATTGTCAAGCAACTGTGGTTGTGTGATTGTGATTGGGATGATAACCCTCCAGATGATATAGTAAGATTGTGGACTCGCTTTAGGAATGAGCTTCCTCTACTTGAGCAAATCAAGATTCCGCGCCATGTGGGCATCACCAGTGGTAGTGTGTTTACCCTACTAGGCTTCGCCGACGCTAGTGAGAAGGCATACGGAGGGGTTGTTTATTTTCACGTAGAAAATTCAAACAGAATAACACTCAGTCTTTGTTGTGCTAAGTCCAAGGTCGCCCCACGTAAAGTTCAGTCTCTCGCTCGTCTTGAGCTTTGTGCATTATTAGTTCTTGCAAAAGTAATTAATTTTGTAGTTGTATCTTGTAAGCATCGTATTCAAATCAATAGAATATTCGCCTTTTCGGACTCCACAGTCGCGCTTTGTTGGGCTCACTCCTCACCCCATAGATGGGATACGTTTGTGGCTAATAGGGTAGCCAAAATTCAGGATGAGTTATCCCCGCAAGATTTGTTTCACGTTTCAGGCCGTGAAAATCCCGCTGATTGTTTGTCGCGTGGTCTCACACCAGCTCAAATTGTTGATCATCCGCTTTGGTTTAGTGGTCCATCATGGGCTCATTCTCGCCCCTCTGAATGGCCAGTTTCAGTTTTCAACCCTACAACGCTTGAAGAAAAGAAACACTCGTTTGTGTCTTCAACTTCGTCCGAGGATTCTATCATTATTGATTTAGCCAAACGCATATCATCTTGGTCTAAGCTACTGCGTAGCGTGATATATGTTTGTAGATTTGCCAAAATGTTGCCACCGCGTGACCATATTTCCGCATCTGATTTAGAGTACGCTGAATTGTTTATTTGGAAAGAAGTCCAGCGTCTTGATTTTGCTAACGAGTTGGCGGACCTGCAAGCAGGAAGGACTTGCAATCGCTCATTTCAACGCTTAAACCCGTTTTTAAGTGACGGTTTGATTAGAGTAGGTGGTCGTCTAAGCAACTCACAGCTGGAGTTTCACCAGAAGCACCCTATTATTCTTCCCCGTAAGGGTCATATTGTTGAATTGTTAATCGATTATCATCATAAAGTTAATTGTCACGCTGGTCCTGATCTATTGATGTCGCTCTTGCGCCAGAAATATTGGATATTGTCTGCGCGCAGTCTTATTCGCAATAGGGTACATAAGTGCCAACCTTGTTTTCGCTTGCGTCCTAAGCCAACTTTTCCGATGATGGCTGATCATCGCTCATGTCGTGTGTTGGAAACCGCTAAACCTTTTGTACACACAGGTACAGATTACGCTGGACCATTCAAGGTCACTGTATCTCGTGGCCGTGGAATCCGCGCCACGAAGGCTTATGTTTGTTTGTTTGTCTGTATGACAACCCGCGCAGTTCATGTGGAACTAGTAGGAGATCTGAGTACCGCTAGTTTTTTAGGTGCTTTTAAACGCTTTCTTTCTCGCCGTGGTCCTGTGAGTCACATTTATTCAGACAACGGGACGAATTATGTAGGAGCTAAAAGAATGTTATCGGAGTTGCATACGTTTTTAAGCTCAAAGTACTTTCGTTCGGAGTTTGCTCATATTTTGTCTGAGAATCGCATTAGTTGGACATTAAATACGCCCGCATCTAGCCATTTTGGAGGAAACTGGGAGACTAATATTAAGAGTTTAAAGTCCCACTTGTATCGCGTTATCGGTGAGCAGATTTTAAGCTTCGAAGAGTTAAGTACTGTGCTCGCTCAAGTAGAAGCTGTAATGAATAGTAGACCGCTTTGTAGGACGCTCTCTAGCGACCCTTCGGAGCCTTTGGCCTTGACTCCTGCGCATTTTCTTACTTTGACCCCGTTAAAGTATTTGCCAGCTATTGATATTGATGAGGATAGATTACACCTTCTTTCGCGACACTCGTTATTGGATAAGTTGGTCCAATCGTTTTGGAAACGTTGGAAACGTGATTATTTGCATACTTTGCAGTCACGACAGAAGTGGAACACACCTGCTAATCCTATCACTGTCGGGACTGTTGTGGTTCTTACCACTGAGAACGCGCCACCGCTTCATTGGCCTTTGGGGATAGTTGAGGAAGTTTACCCAGGTTCTAATGGGGTAATTCGCATTGTCCGCATCAGAACGACAACCGGATCATATTTGCGCCCGGTTATACGTCTCTGTCCTTTGCCTAATCAGTAAGCCATTATTGTGTGGACTATTCTCGTTAGGTTAGGATTTTAGTTTAGTTGTTAGATTAGATACCTCATTGGAATATTTGTTATTTTGAAGGTGACCCTTCAAGCGGGGGGGAAATGGTTGCGCCGAATTTACGGACTGATTTCATTCCGCCATTTTTCTCGCGCCCTTAGTAGTTTGTAATTTGTTAAATTTAGTTGGTCTATGCGCGTACAAAATGCACTTCCTTCTTCCTATCCTTTTCCCGCACGTACCGTAAGAAGAGTACGAACATATGGAACCGCGGAAGAAATCTTCGCGGTGCTTGAAGATGTCGCTGCGTTCGCGCGACAGTTGTGTTGAAATCGTAGACAAGAAAAGTCCGCTTCGCGCCGCCTCGCAAGTGATCGCTTAATAATTGTTCTCGCGATAAGTTAATTGTGTTGTGTCTCGGTATACCAAATTCTATGCTATAGTGTTGTGTTATCAGCATTGTGCTATTACGTTCGTTGTGCGTGTTGAGAGAAGAAACCTGGCCGCCCTCGTGCTCGACCACGTGCTATCACGTGGTGTGTCCAAGAAAGACACCTGCAACCCCATCTGCAGCTGCCAGGAGCTAAAGGTACGTGCATTCCTTTCTTCTTCCACCAGGTTGTGTCCTTATTGTCATTTTCCGCCCAGCCTGGTTCTTCTTGCATTTTTGTACGTGTGTATACCGACCGCCCCTTCCGTCATCACCTTTGAAATTTTCTCACTGCAGACCAGCTCGCGTCTTTGAAGTTCTTTGCCCGTCCCGTTTTTATTTAGATACAGTCCACCGGTCTCCAGAGTACAGAGTCAGACGAACGAAACGCGCATCCACTAATAATCAATATAATTAACGTGTCATATACTAAGAGTACGCTCTAGATACCTTAGATGGTTATCTTACGTCTTATAGATTGTTAAGATGTATAGATTAAGCATATGTATGGATAAGGCATATTTAAGATTATATATCATTAATACCTATACAAAGTGTAACAGGAATGACGCACATCCTCAAACACCCCAATTAGAAAAAAATATTTACTACATAATAAGTTCACTTTTTTTTTATGTATGCAAGTATTATTTACTTTCAATAACAGTTATACTAATTGCGGGCGAACATCATGGACACATACCAAAAATGGTCACACTGGCGCCGGCCGCCCCACCGCGCTCACACACATTCAACACACACCGGGCGCCGGCCGAGCGGCGCAAACAATAGAACGGTATTTGCATCTCGCTCTTGCGCATGTTTTTAATATTTACGGAAAAGAGAAAGGAATTTGCCGGCTTAATACCATTTCCGAGTATTTTTCCTCTCTAGCTGAATATTAGAAATAAGGATACTTATTGAGAATGCATTTAATAAAATGTCATAATACACTGTTTAAGTTTAATTTTTATTTGTTCAACTTGAAGGTGACTGCAATTTATGTGATGTTAATTATTTTTGGAAAAAAAAATTACCTATGTTAAAATTGATTGAAATCTATTCATTATCCGAATCTGAACAAATTACAAGGATGCGCGTTTATTATGTTACACGTTGTATAAGTGGAAGACGGTATTGATTAAAGTAAGTGATTCTTGAGGTCCAACTGTGTCTTATTGCGTCTCCTCGGCAGCACGTCAACATAATTCATAAACAGATGGTCTAAATGAAATGAAACATTCTTTTTTTTACTTGTGGGTCAAATACTGTCTTACAGAAAGAGTTTTACGAATCTAATATTGTTTTTTTTTCAGATCATGCATTCCAGAAGAAATAAAATCATGAATAATTGTGGGAGAACATCGAAAAGATTTATTTTTACTGATATAGACAAAATTTTTGAACGCTTGTGTGATTTTAGCGAGCATAAAGATATATATTATTCCCAAAATCAGTATTGTCAAAGTCAAAGTCAAAGTCAAAAATCATTTATTCAGTTTAGGGCAGAAAACTGCCACTTATGAACGTCAATAATAACATTATTGGCCCATATGGGGCAGAACATGTCTCCTTATTTTTTGGGCCCTACTAGCGCTTCGAGACAAGACACAGACAATCTGGCAAGTGCTGAGAAGAAACGCCGGAACAAACTCAGTCACCACTAGCTGCCACAAAAAAAAAGGAAAAGAAAATAATGTATACCTGTGCGAGCAGGGCTTGCCTCATGGAAGCGAGGATGTGACTGATGCCAATGGAGAACCTGGAAAGAAAGTCGATAAACTGGTGTTACGGCTCATGCGTCCTTATCTCTTAAAAGGACATCACCTTTATATGGATAATTTTTATAATTCTGTGACATTATCACAGAAACTTCTTGATTTAAGAACGCACACTAATGGCACATTGCGCACAAGCAGAAAAGATAACCCCAAACAATTAACTGAAAAAAAACTTAAAAAGGGTAAGCATTTTTGGTTGAGGAAGAAGAAAGTTTATGTGAGCAAATGGAAGGACAAGAGGCCAGTTCTTGTGCTTACGACTCGAGAACATCCAGAGATGATTGTAGTTCAAAACCAGCATGGAAAAAGAACTATGAAGCCCAGAGAGGTTGCCTCATAGAACGCTCACATGTGTGGAGTCGATCGATCTGATCAGATGATCAGTTATTATTCCTCGCCACGCAAAACCATTAGATGGTATAAAAAAGTTTTGTTTCATTTGTTAGACATAGCTTACTGGAACTCTTTTTATTTGTTCAGAATGTATGCTAAGAAATCTAACAAATACGAATTTGTCACATACAGAGAAGAAATTATAAGAGAGCTGTTGAAGCTAGAGAAAGGCATAAAAGCAAAAGACTTGGTGACAAGAAAAAGGAACGACTCCCGACGTCATGGTCCTGGACAAGTTGAACAAGCAGCTGCATTTCCCATCAATTCAGGGCATTGGCCAGTCCGAATCGAAGCACCACCAACAGGAAAAAAGAAATATGCATTCTTGGTATGCAAAGTGTGCACAAAAAAAAAGTTGCGAAGAGAAACTAGTTATAGGTGCCAAGGATGTCCTGAATCTCCAGCACTGTGCCCAACTTGTTTCAGACAATGGCATGAAAATTATCAAAATTTTAAAAACTAATGTTTACTTAAAAATATTAAAAATAATATTATCTAAGAGGCTTATTCCTAAAATATTTTGTAGTTAGTTACAACAAAGCTACTCGTATGTGACTGATTTGCTCATCTTAATAATAAAAGACTAAGGAATCGGTGTCTAGAATAAGTATAAATGTAACCAAAAAGGTGAATTATTACCTCAAAGTACACATTACGTACCTAAACTGATAATTGTGATCTCATTTTGTGTGTGATTATTTAATTCTAATTAAAGTTTTTTTAAATGTTATTTTGTTTTTGAATAAGGTGAGATTTTAAGTTAAAGTGGATTTTTATTATTTATTTCATTTTAAGTACTTTTACTTAAAATGAAATAAATAATAAAATTTTCTTAGTGAGAGAGATACCATTAAGTGCCATTGTTTTCATACTGATAATAATATAAAAGACTAGCCTTTAAGGCATGTGATTATAAGACTGAACTAACAAGTAGTTGTACTGAGGGTATAATAGGGATTGATTATTAAATTTACTGTTTAAGTAACTCTTAACTTACAAAAAAATTAATACAGTGCACGTGTAGAGCTTTTTTTTTCTCTAGCCTGTGATAACTATTTCTAGTTTATTGATGGTTATCATAGTATAAGTTTTCTAAGTTTATTGAGTTAAAGTGTCCAAAAATACCCAAGTAACAAAAATTGTTAATTGTTGTTACTTTCAGAGCTATATAAGGTCTAACAAAATCAACTACATTCCTTTTAATGGGGGTATCTGTACAACGAGCTGAGCAGGCTCACCAAATTTGAGCCAAAAATTCAGGCTAGTTACAAAGATATTGATCATAACAATCTCATTCCGTAACTACGAAAATCTACACCCTTTACAGCTGTTTACTACTACATTGACACACTACGCACGCACACAAGCAAACGTGACCCACACATGCACACACTCAAGATAACCACAGAATACCTAATAGTACTACCGGCGGTGCGGCGACGTTGACTCAGAAATACCAACATGAAAGAATTACCCTGATTTTAGGGTAAAATAAAGTTTGTGGGTTTTCTTTTATAAGGATTTTTTTCACTACGGATTGGAGTAGAATTATGTGTTTCGCAATTAGAGAATTAGGAATTAGGGGTTTTAATTGGTTGTTGATTTTTGCGGTCACGCAACCGAACCGACGTCAAGAGAATCAAGTTGGCGGTACTTCATAATCGATCAAGATACTACGAACAGCTGACCGCAGAGTGCGTTGTTCGCGAACTGACCGGAGAGTGTGACTGTGTTGTTGTGACCTAATTTACGTAACAAAACTTCAATGACTCACCAGTTTTCGTAGTAACCAAAGCCGTATTCACATATCATTTTCAAAAA
The DNA here is from genome assembly GCA_963576865.1 of Anania hortulata. NCBI lineage: Eukaryota > Metazoa > Arthropoda > Insecta > Lepidoptera > Crambidae > Anania > Anania hortulata. The sequence goes on from OY756402.1 coordinate 12,884,677, forward strand.
ACGAAGATACCGCGGAGACAACAATTTCGATCAATGCACTTGTCTATTCAGCTTCAATAAAAATGGCTGTACGACGTTACGTCTAACCGTTCCCAAGTCCCAACTTCCCATCACGGCTGTAAACTCGTCGTGTAATGTGCTATTAAATTTAATTTAATTTTACAAACAAAACTACAATCGAGTTGTTTAAACTGAAAATAACAAGGTCATTAAAATCTAATTTCTCGCCTTCTTTAATTCAAATTTATTTTTTAATTAATTTTGGGGGTAAAATTATTTTGGAGTTAGCAAGACCAAGTTTCAAAGGTGGCCCCGACAAAAGTACCCCGCCGTGTTTGTCGGTATCTTGGATAGGGTGACAAGCATTTTGTTTAGCTAAGATAAGATCGTAGGTATTCGTAAGGAAATAAAAGATTTTGCTATTTTAGGAACTGAAATACATTTTACTTATTATTTAAGTTTCAACATTTGAGATATTATTATTGTTTATAAGGAAAATTGTTGGAATAAAAAGGTTTTGCTATTTTGTAATTAAATCTTGACTAGTCGTCTAGATAATGAAATCGACACCGTAAAAGTTGATATTAACTTGACAAACCACGGGACAAACTCATTTCAAAAAATGCTTCAAAACTTACCTAGAATTAAACTCTTAACCGGTCGCAATATTACAATAAGAAAATTATTAAAATGTGATATTTCGTTCAATTAAACACGATTATAATTGTTTTGCTTAAAATAATTAAATAAAAAATGTTATGGATTGTTTTAATAAACCTACTCAAACATTCGTGTAAAATCGTAATCCTAGAGTCCTAGATATTTATTTAACGTGGAAGCCCTACCGTACTCGCAAACTGCTGCCTATGCCGCTCGAGCCGAAAGGCCGGTGTCGGGCACGTGTCGGGGTCAATCAAAGTGTGCATGCGGATAGATAGGGATGTGCCACATTTGATCTGTTTTCTAGGCTCATAGTTTTTTACGAGATCGGATCATTCATTCATTACATTACTAATTAAGATTTTATTTTTGTTTAAACTAAAATTTGATTTTAACTAAGTTATTGAGACGATAACAATGTTTTATGAGTTTCGAAAAATAGTCTTATTAGCGCATATTTCATATTAAGTAAGTAATACATGTTATTAGTGTTTTGATTTCTCTCGCAGTTGTTTCCTTTTTGCCACTTACAGTAACTCAAGTAAGTAGTTATGTGAATAAGCATTTTAAAAATACATTTTGGTAATTTTGCGACTGTCAGTTAAGAAATAACTGCTAGATAAAGTACGATATGTCCGAGTTTAAATGCTATGGCCTAGTTAGTTCGTTAAAAATAATTATTAGTGACTTTTTAAATTCAGTCGTTGTATGTTTTATCAGTCTTTGTCTGTCTTAAACTGACACTTTAGAACATTTAGAACATTTATTACCGGTTTGGACAAAATAATTTTACTCTAAAAACAAGAGTTACACTTAACTAGATTGGCGAGTTGAAAGCTAAGGTACAAAAAAAACTTGTGTCGCACTCACGATTTCGTTTAAGTAGTAGGTTACCTCGCCATAATACTTAATTAAATGAGAGGTGTCAGTTCCCAATTCACGATCAGTTATCCGGTATGTTTTAGTTTTTAGTATCCTTTAAATTATGATCCCATCTTAGGCGCATCCCTAGCTTGAGCCTTTTCGGCTTTTGCAGGACGACCGCCCGGGCGCCCGCGCCGCGCAGTCTCTAATTCGCTTCCGTGCGGCGTGCGTGTGCGACGCCGCAACGGTGTCAGTCCAGGGTTATGTGCTACCAGGATCGCAACTTTAATTTGTGCTAAAGCAGCGCGCCTTTACGCTGATATTAAGGGCGTTTTCGTGAGCGGTTCAGGGACTGGAGTGAGATTGTTTATGCGCGTCGGGGACCAGGGAAGGCCACGCCAGCCTGTTCAATAAGAAGACAGTGTGATGCAGATTTTTGATACGCAACCCAATCGCAAGCGTGACTGATGCAGCGTCCGTCTTCGCCAAGCGCTCATGGGCGCAGGCGTCATTATTGCGAATTCTGCGGCGAGACGCAAAACGAGGGGCAGGCGCCTGTATCATTTTACACTAGTTCAAGAGCTGAAGCCGCATGACTTCACACTACGAGTCTGAGATGAGAGTTCATAATAAAAATAATGATAAAAGTTGTATTTTGTTTTATTTATTATACTATAAAGTATATTTTTCCTTATTTGTAACTGAGAGACTCAACGTAGTGCCATATTATATCCTAAATAAAATGTGTGACACGATACCACGTTTAGAGACGGTCGCGCTAACAGACGTAGCGTCGTATACCTCCCTACATAGGATGCGTGATATGACATCACGTCTGAAGGCGGCAACGTCGACAGACGTAGCGTCTTATACCACCCTACACAGGATGCGTGATATGACATGACGTCTGAATGCGGCAACGTCGACAGACGTAGCGCCTTATACCACCCTACACAGGATGCGTGATATGACATGACGTCTGAAGGCGGCAACGTCGACAGACGTAGCGTCTTATACCACCCTACACAGGATGCGTGATATGACATTATGTTCAAAGGCGGTCACGTCGAGAAACGAACTGTCGTATCCCGCAATATAAAAAAGTACAAGGTATACTACAACGTCGTCAAGCGGGGGTGAAATTGTATGGGAAATTCTTGTGTCAATTTGAGTAGGTTTTGCAGTACCGTCCTTCGACGTTCTGTCCCGGAACGTGTTAACATTGACCTTTTAAACAAGCATTTCTCAACATCCGTTGCCTTCGATGGCTCAACAAAAAATAATACTCTTAAAGAACTCTCAGCACTTCCAACTCCTGACTATCCCGCTTTTATTTTTAGTCAAGTATCCGATTGTGATGTTAAGAAGAACATACTCTCTATTGCCTCAAACGCTGTCGGAAGCGATAGTATAAGCCGTCATATGATGACTCCTATTTTAGATTATATAACTCCTATCATCACACACATACTAGTAGTAAATGAATTGGGAAGGCTGGCTCAAAAACGCTGTATTTCAACCGCTCGCAAGCTCGCTCTTTGAAATACATCGTCTTGATCTAGCCTTTCCAATTCATGAAACAATCAGACATACCTGTTCACAGCAACCGATGAATGATGCACATTTAACACCCCTATAACAAACACTGTCACCGTTATTGTTTGATTACTTATAAACTTATTTATAAAATAGAACTGAACTGTTTTTTTTTTTTTCTATTTAATTCGTTAAGCGTAAATATTTAATTTTAATTACTTAACAATTTAATAAATTTATGAATTGATTTCGCTTCAGTTTACAACCGTACCGAAAACGGGTACTTCTTTCTGGTTGTATCTCCGACCAGCAGAGCATACACTTTGGCAATATTATAATTTATTAACTTATGAATTGTTAATGTTAAACATTGATTTCGTAGGTATTGTTCAAATGCTTCAGTTTACAGCCGTACCGAAAACGGGTACTTCTTTCTGACTGTATCCCCGACCAGCAGGGCATACACTTTGGCAATATTATAATTTATTAACTTATTCATTGTTAATGTTAAACATTGATTTCGTAGGTATTGTTCAAATGCTTCAGTTTACAGCCGTACTGAAAACGGGTACTTCTTTCTGACTGTATCCCCGACCAGCAGGGCATACACTTTAGCATTGTAATTTGCAATTTATTAACTTATGAATTGTTAATGTTAAACATTGATTTCGTAGGTATTGTTCAAATGCTTCAGTTTACAGCCGTACCGAAAAAGGGTACTTCTTTCTGACTGTATCCCCGACCAGCAGGGCATACACTTTAGCATTGTAATTTGCAAATTTATTAACTTATGAATTGTTAATGTTAAACATTGATTTCGTAGGTATTGTTCAAATGCTTCAGTTTACAGCCGTACCGAAAACGAGTACTTCTTTCTGGCTGTATCCCCGACCAGCAGGGCATACACTTTAGCATTTTAACAATATCAACTTAATCAATGAGAAAACTTTTTACGAATTTTATATTATTACAGTTTTATTATGGGAGACATTTTAAATGATTTGTTTACAACCATACCGTAACGGGTATTTCTTTCTGGCTGTATCCCGGGCTTGCAGGGTACACACAAAACATATGAAACATAGCCATAATAAAAAAGAATGAATATAAGTACGTAAAAGTTATTTTAATCAAATCACTACTTACTGAAATTATGAACCAATACTTACTGAGAAAAAAACGATTCAGTTCGCGTAATTGTTTCACTATTAGGTTATTCTTTTTTCGTAAAACTAATAAATAATCAATAACGGTAACTGGTAGTTCGATCAAAATTAAATAGGAAAGATGTTATGCACACGGGATTATTGCTTCAACTAAAAGGTAGCTAAGGTCACCGTGACGCGCATGTATGATAAAGGGAACTGCATACTGCTTGCACTTATGAATAATGAATAATGAGTATGAGTAAAATAATGAAATAATCTATTTTCTAATTTATTCTCAACCACAAACTAGGTGTCGTGGGTCCGAATCCGTCAGGGTAAATGTTTGTGTAGTGAGCATCGGTTTGAACCTTTGCCTATCGCCGCATAAAAATATTCTTAACGAGGCTTGTTTTAAATACACATTTTTATCATCTTAGCTGATTAGTATTATTTCTTGCACTATATTCTAATAAACAGCTTTTAGAATATTACTCATTCAAAAATGCATTTAAAAATCAAGAAAAGAATTGATAATAGACAAGTAGGTATTTGCTTACGAATAAAATAACAGGGTTTTTTTTTCCACAGTTTATGATTTCTTCCTTAGATTATTCTCAGGTTGTGTATACAACGCTTTATATTCTGCGTATCGCTAACTTAGCTTCCTAAGCATTCGAAGTGTGTAAACCTAAATCTGCTTACATGACGTATCTTCTTACATATTACACTTACGATCAACGAATTGGGAGCTAGCAATCCTTAAAAATATTATGGTGTATGAATTTGTTGATGATAGCCTGAATAAATTGATCTTAATAATTTCGTTTGGACATTGTTTGAGCTGAATTTATATATATTTATATATATATTTACCTATTACGCAAACCTTTGATTGTTGATTGTTAAAAACCAACCCAAGGAATATCGTTGATTGTTAAAAATAATCTGTTGATTATTCTAATATGAGCAATATTTAAAATTTTATGTCTTATTCATAGTTTATAGATATTTGAGGTTTTAATATTGTAACGTAAGATGGTGAATCCGATAATTTTGCCATCAACTGTAAACGATGTCAAGTGTGATCGACAAAGGATTTCATGGTATTATTTAATATGTTTAAATAGATTTCGACAAATTAAAAACCTCCTTCTTTGTAGTCGGTTAAAATGATGTTTTACTCAATAACGTTTATTGAATAAATGGATTTGAAATTGATTATAGGTAATCTTGATTTTTCATCATATAACATTGTTATTTTTATGTTAGTAGGTAGGTACTTTCCGACTTCCTAATTTCAACGCCTTGAGACTGGTTGATGATGAGACTTGGATATAAAATAAATATGCTAGACAAGTTTTAATCCAAAAACTCATTAACGATTAGGTTATTAATATTTTTAAAAGGTCAATTTGTTAAACTTATGGTTAAATCCTACTACAAGTCAATCAATAATTTATGAAAAATTATATTAATAATCTAGTGTGAGTCATGCCGTGGGCAGTAACTAGTACTTGAAATAACAAATATTGCAAGTTGACGATTTCCTAAATAGGTAATTTTATAAGTAATTTGATCAACTTGTTTTGTTCGTTTTCAATCAATAGCTGATCGGCATTATTTTCATCGTGTGTATAATTTGGTAATTTTTACTTTATTAGTGTGAGTGTAAATTTGGTATAAAATGATCGGTAAGTACATCAATTGCTATTACTGTCCGTGGTCACCTCCCGATCATCTTCCTGCGGAAAACTTCGAGGTAACGCTGCTCTTCATTCTCTTGGAAAAATGTTCGTGAGTTATTTTTATTTTATTTTATTGGGCTCTCAATGGCCTAGACAGTGAAACTGTGTTTGTTCTGTGTTTGAATTAATGAGTCAAGGCCTAAAATACCTAAACGGTCTTTTTTTTTTTTTTTGTGGTGAGGTTTTGTATTTTCATTGTCTATTTTAGAGTAGAGTTAACCGAGTTAATTTGTTTGAGAATAGGATATTGTATTGATTTTTAGAGGATATTGTATTGATAAATTACAGTTATTTTGTATAATTCATATTTTCAGGTCGGAATCAGACTACAAAAACCGTTGCGCCGCCGCTGCTTGCTTTGACTCAGAGTCAGAGTCGTTGTCGGATCCGGAAGAATATCCAAGGTAAATATAGATTACTACTTAGGTCTACTACTATGAGTGAGCATTAAGTGACGAAAAACTCTAAATGCATTTTAATCTTAACCAAACTTATAAATCATATTTATTGTTACAGCCCACCTAAAAAAACTAACAAAGCCAGCAAGGCTAAAGTGGTGAAGAAGGAGAAATCCACCAAAAAGTCTGGGTACGTATTCTAACTCTGTTAATTGTGCCTATATCATGTCATTTAAAAATGTTTTTTGTAAACTTATTTTTATTTGTTTTATATGTAGGACCGATTCATCTCGCAGAAAACGTAACATCGTTGCAGATTTGGGTGTGGAGTCTGAATCGGAGTCTTCTTCAGGCGAAGAAGATCTCAGGTACAGAGTTGTTTAACCTTAGACCTCACTCCTCAATTTTTTCTTTTTGTATTTTGTTACTAAACATATGTTTCTATTTCTCCATAAATACAGTCTTCATTAAAATTATTTTATAATAGTTTGTAAGTAAAATATATTATATATTTTACTTACAAACTATATTTTGTTACAGGTCTTCTAAGAAAGCTAAAGCCTGCAATAGCAAGGCTAAAGGGACGAAAAAGGAGAAACCTCGAAAAAAGTCTGAGTACGTTAATTTTATTATAAGTAACGCATTTATCGTTTGTTATTTACTATACTCGTAGGTACTGATCATTATTTCTTTATTGGAGCAGTAAAACCGGAGGCATCGTCTGTGAAGACCTGTTTGGAGGCGCGGCTGAGCCTGCTCCGAAGCAACAACCACTGTGGTCATCGCTATCGAGGCGCGTCGCGGGCGGGATCAGCCGTCAAGGCACTCTGCAGGCTGACGGCGACGTCTACATCGACCTACGAGTCTTCAACGTTGCCGAAATCATCGAGGTGGACCCCCGGGAACGCTTTGACAAGTGGAGCGGCTGTTTGAGGATTCGGCTCAAACACGACGATCCCTTGTGGGATAGCATTAAGAAAATATTTAAAGATAGTAATAAGGTATTTAATAATATAGAGCCGACGTTTTACGCGGAGAAGAAAAAGTAAGGTAGTCAGTCTTTTTTTTTTTTTTTTGTTTAGTAAATACTAATAAGTATGTTATTTTAGCTTTCATCCATACAACTGTAATGTAATTCTTAACCTAAAATAAGTACAATAATTTTAAAATAAATATAATAATAAATATGTAAAACATAAATAATAATAATAAATCAAAGGTAGTATGTAATATTTGTTTCACTTAAGCGTTTACATATTTAATTAAATTTACTATTGCCTACCATAACTTCCATTCTATTCTAATCATGCATAGCTCAAAAACTATTTTTTGTTCAGTATGTAATAAATCCATACTCAGGAAAGTTTTTCCTGGGCACTTACGCAGTACTATTCACAAAGATAATACCGCATTAAGCTATGACAAAGGGATTGAGACGGTTAATTCAGCTTTTAGAGGTCGCATCGTGTCGTATCGCATCAGTGCCGATCGCGAACAGGCTCCTGATGGTCAGAAGTTGCCAATTACTTCACCACAGCACTTCATGCATTCCGTTTCGTCTAGGCTGCGTAAAGTACTCGATTCTGCCATAGCATGTCACACTAATGTAAAAGTTAACTTTGCATTATTTGCCAACATGATTTTACCTAAACATGATACAGTGGAAATCAAATCATTTGCAACAGAAAATATTCCAACCTTTCATAATTACACGTTTGATGATTTGTTGAATAATGTTTCTCAGGTTATTTGTAAAAAGATGGATGATTTCCAAGAAAAGGGAAGTGGTTGGTCCCTTATGGACATTCTTTATCTCGAAACTAACATTAATAAATATTCACCATTAGGTGGTTCTAGTTATGTAGATTTACCAAAAAATATTAAAGCAAAAAAAGCGTGCATTAATATAAGAAATAGTGATGAATACTGTTTTGCTTGGACAGTAATGAGCGCTTTATATCCTGATGTAAAAAACGCTAATCGAGTCTCATCATATCTACACTTCTCTGAAGTTTTAAATACCGATGATATGCATTTTCCAGTATCATTTAAAGATATTAAAATGTTTGAGAATAATAATAAAGAGATTAGCGTCAACGTATATGGGATTGACAAGAAACAAAATATTGTTGGACCGTTATATAAAACATTGTCTCGAAAAAGAAACCATGTTAACATGCTTTTGTTAGAAAAAAACACAAAATCTCATTATTGCCTTATTAAGGATTTGACAAAATTAGTTCGCAATTAAATTACAAAGCATCACGGGAAATTACATTTCTGTGAAGAATGTTTGTAATTTTTTAAATCAGATCGAGATTATGATGAGCACGTTTGCGGGGGAGTGGTCACGGTACTACCCGATAGTGGCACTATAATGCAATTTAAAAATTATCATTGCATGCAGAACGTGCCTTTCGTTATCTACGCTGACTTCGAGACGATATTAGAGCCTTGCTCCGAGAGCAGTGGCTCCTATACGGCAAAAGTACAAAAACATTTGCCTGCAGCGTTTGCTTATTACATTGTTTGTAATTACGATAATTCGTATAATCGCTTAGTGACATATCGCGGATTCGGCTGTGCTACTGTATTTGTTAAGCGGTTGCAAAGAGACATAAAACAGATTTACAAACTAATTCAATCTGCGTCTGAAACTCCAGTTCCTATAATTTATCGAGAAGAAGACAAATTGAATTTTGAAAATGCTGAACGTTGTTTTTTGTGTTCTAATTTACTGATTGGTGATAAAGTACGGGACCATTGTCACTTCACCGGTGAATATCGAGGTGCCGCTCATTCCAGTTGTAATCTTAAATTTAGAATACCAAAATTTATCCCGGTGTTCTTTCATAACTTATCAGGTTATGACTGCCATTTGTTTATTCGCGAACTAAGTAGAATTCCTGGTGAAATAAAAGTAATTCCTAAAAACAATGAGAACTACATTTCTTTTACAAAATTTATTCAGTTTTCAATTAGCGACTTTATCGCGGTCCGATTTGTAGACTCATTTAAGTTTTTGGGAACTAGTTTAGAACAATTAGCCAATAATCTACAGCGAAACGATTTTATAAATTTGAGTGCATATTGTGAAAATGAAAATCAATTAACATTGCTTAGTCGAAAAGGTGTATACCCATACAATTATATGTCAAACTGGAATGTTTACGAAGAAAATAACTTACCGCCAAAAGAAGAGTTTTTTAACAATCTAACCGATGAAGCCATAAGTAATTCTGACTATGATCATGCAAAAAATGTTTGGGATTGTTTTAATATAAAAAATCTTGGTGAATATACGGATTTATATGTAAAAAGCGATGTTTTAATACTAAGCGACATTTTTGAAAAGTTCCGTAAAACGTGTAAGATAAACTATGATTTAGATCCTGCATTTTATCTCACAGCACCAAGTCTCAGCTTTGACGCCATGTTGCTAAAAACAAAAGTGAAATTAGAGCTGCTTTCAGATTTAGAAATGATACGAATGATACAAAAGGGAATTCGCGGAGGTATTTGCTTATGCTCAAAAAGGTATGCTAAATCAAATAATCAATATCAGTCGGATAATGTACGTGGACTGTAATAATTTATATGGCTTCGCTATGTGCAGTTATCTGCCTTACGCGGATTTTAAATTCCTCGATAAACAGGAATGTAATGAACTCGACATTACAAACATTCCCAACGACAATGACTACGGTTATATCCTCGAAGTTGATTTGGAATACCCTGAGAGGTTGCATGACTTACATAACGATCTTCCATTTTGTGCGGAAAACTTTACTCCTCCAGGTGCTAAAAATGTTAAACTTACACCAAATTTATATAATAAATATAACTATGTTATCCACTACGTTCATTTAAAGACATGCTTACAACATGGATTACGACTTAAAAAAATTCACAAAGGAATATCATTCAAACAAAGCTCATATTTAAAGGAATATATCGACTTAAACACCCATTTGAGACAAAATACTAACTCACCATTTGAACAAGACTTTTTTAAATTGCTCAATAACAGTATTTTTGGAAAAACCTTAGAAGATACTGAACGTCGAGTAGATGTTAAACTAGTAAGTACGTGGCGAGATGAGAGAAATAAGACCAAGAAATATTACTCAGCTGAACAGCTGATATCTCGTCCAAATTTTCATAGTGCAACAATATTTGATGAAAATTTCGTAGCTATACAATTAAAACGCGAAAAAGTTATTCTTTTCAAACCCACATACATTGGATTTACAGTACTAGAGCTGTCTAAAAATCATATGTACAATTGTTTTTTTTTTTTTTTTTTTCATTTATTTTGGCATCAAACAGTCATGTACAGAAACAGATGTAGTTGAAAATTGTGTTACATTAATTGACCTAGTAGTGCATAAAAAGTATACATAACAAAAATATGGACTTTAATAAAGCTAAGATGGTCGGACGTGACCAACCAAATACAAGGTAATTTGTTAAATTAGTTAGGTAATAAAATAAAGATAAAAATAGTACAAAGTTATGTTTTGGACAGTACGTGTTACATTTTTTTGTATATAAACTATAATAAGCTTTTTAGTTTTTGTTTTAGCCTGCTATGTGATATTTTATGTAAATCGGAATTATTAAATTCACTGCTGTAAAGGTTGGTGGAGCGATAGAAAAATGAATCACGAGTATATTTTTTTTTTTTGTAAAGTGGAAGAGCAAATGTTGGTAAAGAACGTGAGGGGCGCACTGGTAGACGGGCTGGACACGAGAATCCTATTTTAGCTAATAGCTCGGGTGAGTCAACCATATGGTTTAAAATCTTATGTAAGTAAAGTACATCGAACATTTTACGGCGGTCGGAGAGAGTCTGTAAATTATGTTGTTCCAAGGAAAACGTATAAGATTCGCAAGAAATGTTTTTTCGGTAATTTATATATTTGATGAACTTCTTTTGAATTTTTTCTATTCACCACCTAACCTAATATGGTTTGCTAATTTGACGGTTTTGCAATGGTGTTATTTTACTTGTGCACACACATCATATATGCAACAAACATGTCGTAACAAGTAAAAATGCTGATATATAGATTACGGTTGACTGTGAAAAGCCAATTCAACAATTTAAAAAAAAATCGTTCCTACTAAAGCCGCTTATTCATAAGTCATTATAATCATTCTTCATTCAGCAGCGTTGAGATTAGCAGCGAGCCAATTCGTGAATTTATGTAAGTAATGCAATTTTTTTAAATAGTAAAACTTTATTTTGATTATCTTTGCGAAATAGTATTTGTACTAAACTAATATATATTTTTGATTGTTACAGAAAATGGAAGATTCAGCCAACATAATGTTCAGCCAATATGCTCAGGATCCGTTAGAAAATTTTACCCAGCAATACCAGGAACTAATGAGGAATCAGCCGACAAATTATGAGAAAAAACGAAGACAAAAACGAGAAATCAATAAAAAAAAGACGAACGTCTCTAAGTCTTTTGTTATAAGAAAGGAAAACCGTGGAATTAAACTAGTCCAAATCAAAATATTGGATCTTCAAAAAGAATCAGCGGTGGCGAGTTCATGTAAAGAGAAAGAAAATGTGGTGGTCAACGCGCAGTATGTGGTGCAGGATTTCGTAGATGAAATTGCAGATCTTACCGAGGTTTTAGTAAGAAAGATTTCTAAAAAGCTATGTGGTGATTTTGGTTTGTTATGATTATTTTGTAAGGTTTAATAATAGTGTTTATAATGTACATTAAAATTATATTTAGTTAAAATTGTATCTTACTTAAGGAATGAATAAACTTTATAATTAACTAAAAATGCATTTAAATTCCTTTCTTTTTGCTTTTAAAATCAAGTTTAAAAATAGTTATATCTGTATAACTAGAGAGATAGAGGTATCGTGAGTAAAACAGTATATATATATATATTTTAATTATATTTATTAATTGTTTGCTAAACACCATTTTTTTATACACAAAACATTTCTCAATGCACAAATATTCTTATGATTAACACAATGAGTTATAAAAACATCGTTTCTGTAAAGTTCAGATAATTTCTTAAGATTGGGAATACCTTCATCATTAATATCTATAACATTTTGATGACCACATAAGTCTTTTAGCCATTTCACCTTTTCTGCTCCTTTAACAATAATTATTCGATCTTTAAAGTATGGTTTCATTATTCTTAGAAATTCTTTGTAGTCAATATATCCATCGCTCCAGGAATATCCCCTATTCCTTTCTAACCACCGAACACGCCTTTTTTCTTCTTCAGTAAGTTTAGAGAATGAATGTGGCGGTTTTATTAAAAAAATATCAGTATATTGCAAAGTAGCTATAGCCAATTCTTTGACTATGAACTCATTGTGTAGATTTTTAAATCCTTGCACATCCACTATTACCGTATTGTTATTCATGTTAACTTTTTGACAATATTACTCAGCGGTTTGTATTCGAATATACAGTCGTTTAAAATCAAACAATATGCTGCTGTGTGATCGGGTATATCTTGGTCTGCTTCAATTTCAACTCTAACGTCGATCGACCCCTTTAGGGTCTCGTGTTGTCGCGAACAGTCGATAACAAACATAGGAGCTATGTCCCTGAATTCTTTTAAACTCAACAACGGTTCTGAACGACGTCCGTGATACGACTGTTGAAATCTTGTGTATTGTTCGTATAATAAAGTAAATTTGTCATCTGAAAAACTGACATTTAATCCCTCATATGGATAATATGATGAATTTAAATAGACTCTCACATCACGTACATGACAATGATCAAACTCAGCCATTGACAATTTACTATTTTGTTTTCGATTGGTTTGTAAGGCAATCACAACAAATCGTGGTTTCTCTGTTTGGGAAGAAGTTTTGATAGACCAAGTATGCTTACGTGTTTTGGGCAGTAACGGGTATTCATACAGATCCCAATTACGAAAAGCTAATGGAATAGCTCGATCTTTCTCTAAATGTTTTAATAAATTTATTCTTTCACGATCGGATACTTTAATGTGTGGTACTCTCCAAATTATCTTACTTATTGTAACATCACTAATAACTTCTCCTGAATTTAACTTAACCGTGTTAAGATTTGAGTTGCTTCTTAGTAACACTAACTCGTGCTTGCAGTTCATTATAATTTTTTCATAATCTTCTGCAAATCCCAATATTTTGTTCAACGGGATTGATACGGAAAATGCTCCACCAGTGACATTATTTGTTCCTTCAGGCGACCAGCCCCAAACTCGTGCATATTTTGATTCATTTTCATTTAAAGATAGATAAGATTTTATAGTAGTAGTAACACCAGCGTTCTTAATTTTATCAATTTCTACTCCATTTAATTCATATCTCACGTCTTGAAATAAAAACAGAATTGAATTATTAACAAAATGTACATTTGAAACTCCTGCTTTAGAAGTGCTGTCGTACACATTTACTTTTCCTTCGATGTATAGGCTACTAAGTGAAGGCAACACATACAAGTCTTGCTGGTTGATAGGAATTCTTATTTCATCATTCGTGTTAAAACTTGAGACGTATGGTTTGTAAGAATGGTACTCAAAACTTTCAATGGTATTGTCATATGACGTTTGTTGAGATATATTTAAAATATTCATTTTATTAACCCAATTAGCTTAAGGAAATCTTTGTTGGCTTTGGTAAGCTTCTTTTTAAGTTGAAGCGATGTGCCTTTGTGAGATGATCTTTGAAGACTGTCTTGAAAAGTCTTTGTGCTGGGGTTTTTATTAAAATTTATCATTTTTTCTTAAAATGTAAATATAGTTGCACTTCTTCACCTCGTAAATTTATCTCTTTATTGTCTGCGTCCAACAGCCTTATGTTGATAGCACTTATAGAATTTTGATTTACAGGAAAATAAATCAAATTTTTAGGTATTTCAATTATCCGGTATCCAGGTGGCACGTTAGGTACAAATTCATAAATTATATGGCTTGCTTTTCCATTAACAAATGAACCACTAACTACATCGCATTCAATCCGCACGATGGTTGTTGATAGAATGCTAACAGGATATTGCGATTCAGTACTTATATTTGCTTTTATTGTTTCCGTTCCAAATCCTAATATTTTACCCAATGATTCTTTTTTATTAAAATGGATCTCTTTGGAACAAAATATATTCGTTTTCAATGTATTGTTATTGCAGGTCAATTTTAACACACTGTTTTTAATGTTACTTTTTAAATAATCACATATATCTTGAAGCTCATAAGATCCCTCAGGAATTTGTATAATTTCATTTTCACCATAATAAAACTTATTGTTTCTTTCATCTATATTAGGAATAGAATTGAACGTTGAAAAATAGATCAGACCACATTCGTAGTCTCCTCGGAGTTGCAAAGTTGGGGAATAGTTTGTAGACAAAGAGGCTTCGCTCCCAGTTATAGACACCCGCACGACGAAACCCGCTCCTTTTTTATGAGGTTTAATGTATAATCCTTTTCCGAGAGCTAGCGCTTCCATCGTTCTGTTATGTCTTTCAGATTCTTGAAGACTCTTTTGCGCGGCTTTAGAATCATTCACAGCTTTTGCTATACCAGCAGCTCCTCCAGCGAGTGAACCTAATGCTGACAATCCCGCAAATATAGGGATAAGTGGTAAAAGGCCTCCTGATTTTGGAAGTGGAATACAACGGGGCAAGCGTATTCCTTTGTTCTTACTAAATAGTTTTTTTGCAGCTGCATAAGCATATTTTATTGCAGAATGGTGGTCCTTGTATTTAATTGAGACTGAATTACTTTAACGCCTTTCTTAAAACATTTTATACCACTGCCTGCCCTTATTTTGGCTTTCATAGCATTTTTTACAATCCAAGAGGCAATTTTTTCTCCTTTACCAGCTTCCTTTGATTTCAACCTCTTCTTAGCCATATCCAAAAGTTTTAAATCAGCTATACGTCGAGCGCTCGAGTCTTTGTTAATGTATGCAATATCGTGGTACATGCAGGCTTCATCTAATTTGTTCACTCCTCGTTGACCTTTACTTATCCGTTTTTGAAGTTTAGTTCCAGGACCGCAAAATTGATAGCCAGGTAAATGAACTTCAAACGGTAAATGATCTATCCAGCTATTAATTATACCACTACCTCCCTTCATTGATAGGCATAAAGTGAGTTTAAGAAGTATTAGAGTTGTTTATATACCTATTTGACTAATTCACTTTTGTTAACCCAACTGTTTTCTTCATCACTTAACCCTAACCACTTTACAAACAGTTTGTTCCCTTTTCTTTTAATAACCTTTTCGATAAGATAAACGTCTGGGAATTTTGTTTTTTGTAGTTCATAGCCGTAAAAAGAACCTAGGATATACTGATTGTGTTTGTCTTCTAATTGATACGTCTGGGGATTTGTTTGATTTATTTTTGCAATGCGAAATATTTCCGTAGGCCAATTAGGAGTGTAACCTTTATAGAAATCACCTTTGTATTTACTTATACGAACAAAGTCTCCAATTTGAAAGGTAGGTCCTTGTCGTATTTTTAGCTGATGGGTTTTATTAATGTTAGATTTTACTTTACTTTCATTCGATTGATTAACGTCATTTGGCTTAAATTTTGTAATGCGATGCACACTATTATTGTAGTGTTGCACAACTGAATCTAAATTATTCTGAACCCAGTGATATTTACCATATAGACTAAACAATTTGTAAAGGTGTGATTTTAAAGTTCTAATCACACGCTCTACAATAGAAGCTTTCTTAACAGAGTATGTGGAATAATGATTTATATTATATCTTTTCATTAACTGATTAAATAAATCGTTGTAGAATTCTTTACCTAGGTCTGTTTGTAAATTTTTTGGTTTTCTTTTAGATACGGATAATACACTATTCATTGCATTTGTAACACATTGCTTGGATTTTGACTTCAACGGTCTCACCTACACGTATTTTGATAAAGCATCAATTACGATAAGAACATATTTAAATCCTTTATTAAATGAGGAGAATTTTTGAAAATCCATTAGGTCAGCTTGCCATAGATCATCTAATCCCTTAATGATTGTACATCGACGAACGAAATTTCTTCTTACAGCTTTATGAAGCTCATTTACTACTTCTTGTTTACTCATTCTTAACAGGTTTTGGTGCAACTATGTCATCAATTTCTTTTTTTGTGTAATACAGTTTACTCAAACTGACAGAAGTCAATTTTTCAAGATTATTAAGGTATTTTTTAATATCACTTTGAATTTTTTTCATTTCATTTCTTAGGTCTTGAACACAATTATCTACGTATTTTTTATTCACAGCCTCATCATCTTTCTCGGGAATTTGTAGTCCTGTTAATCTTGATAATTTTAAATCAAAATCACCTTTGTCAGTTCTTATCAATGTTTCGGAAATAATGTCAGTGAATCCGGTTTGTCGAAGACGTTTATGAACGTGGTGACCGAACTTATCAATATTCATTGTCGTCCAGTCCGCTTCTTTAGCGCAATGATACTGCCTAATCCTCCCGATGGAAGCTTTATATATTTCACTTGTTTTATAAGACCAGCTTCGTGCAGTTCTTCTATTATTGAATATATTTCATTTTGTACTCCAGTATTACCAGCAGCCCATGAAGCTAGTAATAATTTTAGCCGTTCCACTAACTCATTTGGATCATCCCAATAAACTAAATCAGTATCTTTTTTAACTTCTTTTAAAATTTCGATACCTTCCCCTTGAGGGAGACTTTCTACACTGCTTGTATGTGGTCTAGAAAATTTAAACAATGGTTTGATCACGTTCATATATTTAAATCCTTTGTTGCTTTTTATTGGATTCATTGGATTGTAGTCTCGTCTGTGCACATTAGTGTACGTAAGTATTATTTTATAATTTTCTAAGTCTTCTACTGTAACAAATTTCAAATTTGGTATCTTTTTAAATAATAATTCTTTTAAGCCTTGAGTTTTTTTGAAACTTCGCTTCCCTATTTTCAGAATGCAATCATCATAATCATGAACACGAGTTTTACCGAGCATAAGTTTTCCATTAACAACTCTTACACCATAAGGTATATTTGAATCTTGTATTGCTTCAGATGTCACCGACCATGATAAAGAATCATTGTCAACACTTGGTAATGACTGAAGTGATTTGAATGAGCTATCAGGGCTATCGTGCTCTTCAGCGGGTGATGAAGTGAGAGTTTTAGGTGTTCTACTAACATCATCATCATCCGAGATTTCTTCATTTTGAACAACCTTGTTGAAGTAATCGAAATCCTCGTCCAAATTATTTGAAGACTCACTGTCGGTATTTTTTGTTCTTTTTATTAATTGGTTTTGTTCCATTTCTTCATCTGTGTGACGTTTGTTATCAGTTTTATTTGTTAACAGCTTAAGTGGGCTAACAATAGGTTTAAATATTGTTTCGAGAGCCTTATCATTTGTATTTTTCGAATCTTTTATCATTTCTACTTTTCTTTTTACAGCTGCTGCAGATTTTACAATTTGCTCCTTGAGACTTCGTTCCATTGTAGAAGGTTCCACTCTGTTTGGTTTCTTATATGAAACTGATTGATTAATAACTTAGCAGCTATTTAAAGCGTTCAATCCACTACTATAAATGTATCGAACTTCATTCTGTAACAACCTTTATTTCGTTCATAATCTTTGTTAATTACAACGTAATTGAAAGGTTTACTCCAAACAGTTGAACACATTTCCCGAAACTGAGACCATGTCATATCAGATCCCACATGCTCATCATAAACGTGTTTCAGGTTGATATCGTCTTGCTTAAATAATATAATGAGGTTAGAATTATCTCTTACTAGTTGTTTTGGTATTTTTGTGTATGTTTGATTTATATAGAAACAGTCAATATTTTTATGACGACCCATAGCGAAGTAGTCTCGTATATTGTTTTGATTTTCACAAGCAACATCGTCGAATATGATTATCGAGTTCGGTAATGCCTCGTGTGGACTTAAAATTTCACTGTTATGATTATATTTGTAATAGGACGTATTTCCTACATTTTCCAATACTTTCTCCAAAAATACGTATTTAGGTTGATACAAAGATTTTGAATAAACATATAGGTTACGAAATCGAGGTCCATTCTTATGTAACAACAAACTGATTACTAAGTTAGTCTTTCCACAGTTTGATGGACCACAAACAATACTGCGAATAGAACTTGGTAGTAAATTTCCATGACGTTTAACCTCACTCGCTGGAGCAGGACAGATACATTCCAATTTAAGAGTTTCTTTTTGTTTAAGAAATTTCATTATTTATACGCGACCGTTTAGATCAATGGGTTTCAACAAAATAATTTAACATATTAATGTCAAACCCTTTTTACTCATGAATTGGGGAGGCTAGATCAAGACGATGCATTTCAAAGGCGCGGCAGGCCGCGCCGTTAGCGAGCTTGCGAGCGGTTGAAATACATCGTTTTTTGAGCTAGCCTTCCCAATTCATTTACTACTCATACTAAATTATTCCCTATCCACAAGTGTCTTTCCAAAAACTTGGAAAGATGCCCAAGTAACACCTTTACCAAAAAGACAACTCCCGCATTATACACAGACTATCGCCCTATATCAATACTTCCATTCATCTCTAAAGTTATGGAGCGTGTTGTCCATCAGCAACTTAGTAATTTTCTGTCCAAAAACCAACTTCTGAATCCGTTTCAATCAGGATTTCGGCCAGGACATAGTACAGTTACTGCGTTAGTTAAAATCACAGACGATGTCAGACTTAGAATTGACAATAAACATCTCACTGTACTAACCCTGCTGGACTTCAGTAACGCTTATAACAATGTCGATTTTGACTTACTGCTCGGAATATTGCGTTCACTTAACATATCTCCAACAGTGCTTGACTGGTTTCATAGTTACTTGCATGGACGCCGGCAACGCATTCGTGCTGAGGATTCTTTTTCTGCATGGTGTGACATCAGTGCCGGTGTTCCTCAAGGTGGCGTTCTGTCTCCTCTTCTATTTGCAATTTTTATTAATTCTATTACTCTCAATCTATCTTCTTCTTTCCACTTATATGCAGACGATCTCCAAATTTATTCCCAAGGGAGCCTTGAAGACCTTCCTAGTGTGGTGAATATGATAAACAATGACTTTGTAACGAGGATCCGGCGGCGAGACATCCCTAACACGCGAACCGATATTTGACAACCCTACGCGCCCGCAAGCGCTCGCGCACCAATATATAAGGCGTGGTGGGAGGCAGCTCCGGGACAGTCGTCCGAGTTCTGCGGCCCTGGCAAGACGTCTTCGCGCGCGCACGTCACCCATTTCCATTGCCTTGGCACAGCGGAACTCTGATGATTTGTTGACCCGTGTTCCCTACTAACTTAGTTAAGTTACCCGATCCACCTCCCAATCCGAAGGTTTAGCAGTGCTAGCGGTTACCGTATGACGGCAAACCTTCACTCCCTAACCTTGACCGCGCTCCTGCGGTGAACCCATCCCCGGCCCGGATGCTCTTGCGGCTTAGTGTCGCATACGACTCCGCATGCCAGCCTTCATCTCCCGTAGTGAGAACGTAGATATAAACTAACCCAACACCCGCCACGCTCCGCGTCGATATACCGCGTAGGACGCGATCTCGTTACCGCTCCAGAATCCGTCCCGTAGGGAACCGCGTAGATCCTCGTCGCCCTATCTCGCCGTCCAGCCGTGACGGCAGTCAGACAGCAGTCATAGCCTAGGCTTAGGTTAAGTGTTAGGAGTGCATTAACATTAAGTAACTATTGTGGAACTGTTAAATATATAGTGTGAAAACGTCACGTTGGTTTCTCTGGTCAATCCCTGGTAGGTTACCCCAAATTAGGTACACATCCCCTTACCGCACGCACGGCGGGCTGGGGCCAGTACATATGCTGACGAGGAACTCAGGCTGAGCTAGCTGAAAGGGTTCTTCGTCACATTGGCGCCCAACGAAAAAACCCATATAAACCCCAGGGAATAGGGTACTTACCGAGCCGTCGCACCCAGGCTAGAAACCGAAAGAGAGCGACGCCTCGGGAGTAACCAGAATTAAAATATTGATCAGAAACCGAATCTAATGCCCACGTCCTGGATATATAACCTGAAAAAGCAAGAACTGGAAGAAGAGTGCAAGAGAAGAAACATTGACACCGAAAACTCGACAGTGCGAGACCTGAGACAAAACCTCGCACTAGTGGTAAGGGCAGAAACCCCATCCACGTCACAAAACCGACCGGACAATACAGACCAGCCCTCCAGCAACACCGAAGAAGGTACAGACTATTCCGAACATACCGACTCCGACACAGCATTCGAAGACACAAAGATGTCACACGAGGACAAATACACCGAAGAAACAAAGCGCAGCACGCCACACAGTAATAACACAAGTGAGTGCATATTATCGAGGTGAAACTTATATTTCGACACACACGATGACCCCGTCGAGTTCCTCGAAAGGCTGGACGAGTTATCCGAAACAGGCGAAATAGAAAAGGAAAACCTACTTAAAGTAATACCGAGACTACTAAAAGGTAAGGCTGTGCTATGGTACCGAAATAACAAAGACTCGTGGACTACGTGGAAAGAGTTTATTGAGTGCTTCACGGTAACGTTCATACCGAAAAACTACGAAAATGAACTTCTAGAGAAAATAATAACGTCAAAGCAAACGTACCGACAAAAATTTACCGACTACCTGCTTAACATACAAACGCTAATGCGTAGGTACGCAAAAATGAGCAAAGAAGAACAGTTAAATAGAATATATGAAAATATGAACGCAAATTATAAATTCTACATAAAAAGAAGGGAATTTAGCACATTGCACCAGCTGATTCAGTTAGCAAAAGATTATGAAGATATCACAGCCGATCGTCAGACAAATTTCATCCAGAAGTTTCACAACCGACCGTATATAATACCGCAAACCGAACAAACAGCAGAAATACCGAAAAAAGCAGCTGAACATATACACAATTACAACCCAGGTACATGCTGTTGGAACTGTGGAAAACCCGGACACATATCGTCAGAGTGCACAGAGAGAAAAATGTTGTTTTGCTCCGGTTGTGGCAAGATCGGCGTACTCAGTGTTAGATGTTGCAAAGTGAGAAGTAATCAGATACAGTCTATGTCAATCGTCACACAGTCACAGCAAGAAGACAACCGGCCGTACACTCAGATAACCGTACTAGGAACCGAATACCCGGCGCTCATAGATACCGGCACAACTAGATCTTTCGTGAGTAAACAGATTTACGACAAATATCTACAAAGAAGCTTGAAACTAGATACCGTGACGGAAACAGCATATATGGCCGACGGGACGACAATTATCATAAAACAAGCCGTACCCGTAACCATGCTCATAAAAGGAGTTAAAATTAACCATTGTATGTTATACCATCCACATATTACAAAAACCCTAATAGGAATGGACATTTTGAATAGGATGGGAGCGAAGATAGTACGGCCAGAAAGCAAGAACACCGCTGAAACTACCACTAAAATGACCCACGTACCGAAACGATTAACGAAAAAACAAGACGAAATACCGCACAAAAGTACCCGAATAATACCGAACCCGAATTACCCGATTCATCAACAACCGACAAACCAACAATCCCGTCCGAAAAAGCCTATACTCAATAGTACTCATTTAATTAACCAGAACGAAAAGAAACGGTTAAATAAACCACACAGCTTATCAACATTAATTATAAAGGCAAATAAGAATACTGAGATAACTAGAAACCAGTTTTCACCGAAGCACTCGACTACTACAGCGTATCATAAAAATTGCTTCCGAAACCGAACATTGTCGCCTGGTTCGACCGACAGTATTACGCCGAAGGGACCCGCTAGGCATAGGCATGACATTGTCTCATTGAGAGCGATCGCCTCTAGCTCAATACAACCACCACCGAACCAAGTAATTACTGAAAAACGAGATACTTGCGCGAGTCAAGTCGGCACAACGCCATCTAGCGGTGCGCGACCAAACGTATCACGGAATGTGGTACGACAAAGCGACGGGTCGTTCCAACCAATTCCAACCGCATGAAGACTGAACTGAGTCAGCGTATTTTATTTATGTTAATTATAAAATTATGCTTTCCGTAGCTATAGTCTTATGTTAAGTATTATTGTTATATAAATCATATTTTTACAAGTAATAACCGCAATTTGTTAGAAATCAGTTTAACCGACCTCTAAAAATGAGGTGAATGAATGCTTCCCGTAAATACAAAACCGTAGCACGTAAGAGTATTTGTTATAAATTGTTAGCAACCGCAGTCTGTCAATAATCCGTTTGACCGACCTCAAAAAAAGAGGTGTGTGCAAAGTTTGCAATTAATTCATAGACCGAAATTAAAAATTAATTGAAATTGTTTTTACCAGTAAACCAGATCAGAAAATTAATTAATTATTATTATAACCGACTTAAAAAAAAGAGGTGTTTGTAAGCTTTGTAATAAATTCATAGACCGTAGTTAAAAATTAAGTAGAATCGTTTGAACGTGGTAACCAAATCTGTAAATATATTGAATCCAGACCCATTGTTAGCCGTTTTGATAATAGTAGCAAAGTCATGTTTGTGAAGAAATATTATAGACACAAGACAACAAAACAAGTCTTTATTATTTAGGACTGTTAGAATTAAACAATTGTTTTAGTTAACAAAGTTTAAGAAACCGAACCGTAATAATTTTACCAGCATTAAACGAATGATAGTAAATTATACCCAGAAGCTACGTTTATTTAAGTGTTTTACCGTATAGATTGTATACCAGACCTTGTGATTTTTACAGGTAAAAATCTCCAAAAGCGGGGAGGAAGTGTAACGAGGATCCGGCGGCGAGACATCCCTAACACGCGAACCGATATTTGACAACCCTACGCGCCCGCAAGCGCTCGCGCACCAATATATAAGGCGTGGTGGGAGGCAGCTCCGGGACAGTCGTCCGAGTTCTGCGGCCCTGGCAAGACGTCTTCGCGCGCGCACGTCACCCATTTCCATTGCCTTGGCACAGCGGAACTCTGATGATTTGTTGACCCGTGTTCCCTACTAACTTAGTTAAGTTACCCGATCCACCTCCCAATCCGAAGGTTTAGCAGTGCTAGCGGTTACCGTATGACGGCAAACCTTCACTCCCTAACCTTGACCGCGCTCCTGCGGTGAACCCATCCCCGGCCCGGATGCTCTTGCGGCTTAGTGTCGCATACGACTCCGCATGCCAGCCTTCATCTCCCGTAGTGAGAACGTAGATATAAACTAACCCAACACCCGCCACGCTCCGCGTCGATATACTGCGTAGGACGCGATCTCGTTACCGCTCCAGAATCCGTCCCGTAGGGAACCGCGTAGATCCTCGTCGCCCTATCTCGCCGTCCAGCCGTGACGGCAGTCAGACAGCAGTCATAGCCTAGGCTTAGGTTAAGTGTTAGGAGTGCATTAACATTAAGTAACTATTGTGGAACTGTTAAATATATAGTGTGAAAACGTCACGTTGGTTTCTCTGGTCAATCCCTGGTAGGTTACCCCAAATTAGGTACACATCCCCTTACCGCACGCACGGCGGGCTGGGGCCAGTACATATGCTGACGAGGAACTCAGGCTGAGCTAGCTGAAAGGGTTCTTCGTCACAACTTAAACCGTATCCTGAGCTGGAGCAAGTCATATGGACTCAAGGTCAACCCTTCTAAGACGCAGGTAATAGTTCTGGGTGGCTCTCGGCGAATTGCAGGAATTGACTGGAGCACTTTGCCATCCATTACTTTCGACGGCGTCCAAATTCCATACAGCAAAACCTTACCTTACCTTAAAAACCTAGGTGTTCACATTGATAGATAGATAGATACTCTTTATTGCACACCATACAAGTAAAATACACATGATTTTTACAGAAAGATGTACAATTTAGGCGGTCTTATCGCTAATAGCGATCTCTTCCAGACAACCTTTAGGTAGAGGACAACCATTAAAGAAAGGGGAAGGTGTTGCAGAGTTCTTAAAATTCTTACCTGATACAAATAGAATTGCATAAATTTATGGCATAAACGTATACATACATTAATAAATAAATAAAAATAAAGTAAAATAAATACATAACAATAATTATACATACATACAATAAACATACATACTACTTGATATATGCGAGGAGATATCGAAACTAACAGTGACCAGTAATATTCTAAGATATAAAGGCAGTTTGTGTCAAGAAGAAAGAAAGTGTGCTTTAAGCCGATTTTTAAAAATAGCAATCGATTCGGATTTTCTGATTGTTAATGGTAAGGAATTCCAGAGGCGAATGGACTGGACAGTAAACGACTGCGTATAGTAATTAGTAGAATAGGGAGGAAATTGAAGATGTAGTTTTTTGGATGACCGCATGTCATGACCCTGTGATGACTGCAAAAACTGAAAGCGCTTTTTTAAATAGGGTGGTGATTTTGGACTGAACAATATGTTAAATAATTGCGAAAGAATATGCAAGTCACGCCTACGACGGATTGGAAGCCATTTAAGCAGAGTCCGGTATTCGGTAACATGATCATACTTCTGTAAACCAAAAACTATTCGTATACAGAAGTTCTGTAGACGCTCAAGCTTATTAAGGAGGTTTTCATTGAAATCTAAGTAACAGCAATCTGCATAATTTAATATAATACATTGATAACGCGCTTACCTGGACGACGCAAATTTCGGAGGTCAGCAGGAAAATGTTTGCAGCGGCGGCCTCAATTAATAGATTACGCAATTTCTTACCAATACCTACTAAAATTGCGCTTGTACAGGCACTACTTTTTCCTATTCTTGATTATGCAGATTGTTGCTACCCAGATCTTAACGAATGTCTCCTAAGCAAGCTCGAGCGCCTTCAGAATTTCTGCATTCGTATCATCTATGGTCTACGTAAGTACGACCATGTCTCAGAATACCGAGCTTTGCTAGAATAGCTTCCTATACGACGTCGGCGTGAGTATCATATGCTTTCCTTTTTATTTTCCATATTATTCAATCCAAAGTCACCGCCATATCTAAAGGAGCGCTTTAATTTTTTGCAGTCTGCCCTGGGTCACGAAATGCAGTCTTCCAATAATCTCCGACTTACCTCTCCCCTAAATTCTTCACACACCTATTCACAGTCCTTTACTATGCAATCCATCCGCCTGTGGAACTCCTTACCAATGTCTATTCGGCAGTCTGAAACACTACAAATTTTTAAAACTAGACTTAAAACATATCTCCTTGGACTTTAGTTTTCTCCTATGTTTTTCTTTGATTTACTTCTTTCTTTACTCTTCCTAACACTTTTGGTATCAAAATCCATATTCATATTAATTGGGTTATTAATTATTGTAAGTACTTCTATGTATTTATATTATGTATGATCATTATTTATAACAATGTGTAAGTATGTATATTATTTAATTTTTTTAGTATCTATGTAATAAATATATAATATATTATGTAATATATTAAATATAAAATTACTTTAAACACTTCACCGCCTCCCCTCATAAAGTTTTTTTTTTTCCAACTTTCCTCTACCTGAAGGTTGTCTAGAAGAGATCGCTCTTAGCGATAAGACCGCCTAAATTGTACCATTCTAAATTTATTGTTTCTCTGTACTGTTTTTTTGTGTGGTGTGCAATAAAGAGTATCTATTTATCTATCTATCTATAATTTTTCTACATATGACTGTGTGGAACATGGCTGCAATCGGTCTTTTCACTTGAAGAATACGTATCGTAAGCATATTTTAAGATTTCACGTTTCTGATGCTGCTTCTTTACCCAGTTCGGTTTCATCTGTTGATGTAACATTAGATAACTCGGTGTCGGGTCAGATAAATGAGCCTACTGTTCTTGCATTACCAAGTACGTCTAATTCAAACAACTTTGCATTACCAAGTACGTCTAACTCTAATGACTATACTCTACCAATTTTTATTTCGTCTCTTTATGCAAACCCTTTAATACCCAAGAATGCAGTACAGGATGTTGTAGAAGAAATGAGCAAATATTTGAGTAACACATTATCTTCTAATATAGAAAATATTTTCAAGGAAACCTCAACTTCTCTAGTGCAAGATGAAAATGTAAAGTCTTTGTTAAAAGATAGAGTTTTATCAGCAGTTACATCCCCAATAAAACAATTTGACACTGAATATAAACGCCTACAATATTTGGCAAAAGAAGGAAACTACATACCTCCAAAAGAGATAGTCATAGGTCAAACAATGTGTACTGTTAGCAAACGAGGTGTTGTTACATCTGTTCCAACTGAATGTAAAGAGCAATGTATTCCCCTTAGATTCATACTACAAAAAATGTTTACTCTAAATAACGTTTTGGCAGAGACCTTAGATTACTGCAATAATTTGCCCCACAACGGCTACATAAAAAAAATTATTCAAGGCAGCTTTTGGACGAATGTAAAAAAAAGATACAAAGATAAATTAGTATTTCCATTATACTTATTTTTCGACGATTACGAAAGCGGTAATGTTCTTGGCAGCCACTCTGGCATCCATAAATTAGGCGCTGTTTATGTATCTATTGGTTGTATTCCTCCAGATCGCGCTGCTGCTTTAACTAACATATTTCTAGCTCTTTTATTTCATTCTTCAGACAGAACTGCATTTGGGAACAGTGTCGTATTTCACCCTCTAATAGAGGAACTTATTTTTTTAGCAGAATCTGGTGTAGATATAGATGTACCATAATTTCAAGGTAAACTGTATTTTAAGTTAGCTCTTTTAATTGGTGACAATTTAGGTATACATTCAATTACGGGGTTCAATGAAACATTCTCTACTAATCATCCCTGCGGTATCTGCAATGTCTCAAAAGAAATAATGAAAAAACAGTTGTTTGAAGAGAAACAAATGCTACGTAATGTTGAAAATTATTCTGAGCAACTTCAAATAAATTGTTCTGCAACCACAGGAATTAAAGAGAAATGTGTTTGGCTCTCTGTAAACAATTTTGATTTATTTGAACAAGTCGGAGTTGATATTATGCACGACATTTTGGAAGGTGTGGCCAAGTATATAATGGTTTTTATATTAAAAAAATATACTCGGGATTTACGTTACTTCTCATTAGAAGTGTTAAACGCCAGGATAGTGAATTTCGATTACGGCCCTGATAGTGGTAGCGAACATATAGTAAAGGGTAATATCAAACTTTCAGCTTCAGAGATGTTATCTTTTCTTCGATATTTTGATGATGACTGTTTTCGGATATTGTATATTACACTAAAAAAATATTGGAATTAGTAATGTGTTACACAGTTAACAAACGTAGCTGTGACTTATTAAAAGTTTTAGTTTCTGAACTAAATGAGCTTTATATAACATTAACTGGCGAAAATCTTAAACCTAAGTTCCATTTTTTGGTTTACTATCCAAACATGATGTTGAAATTTGGACCCTTAATAAACTTTTGCAGTATGCGCTATGAGGCAAAGCATAGGTTATCTAAAATTGCTGCACGAGCATCATTTAACCGTCGTAATCTCACATTAACACTGGCAAATAAACATCAATTACAACTAAATAATGTATTTTCAAAAGGGTCTTTAGATGCTGCTGTTACTGCAGGACCATCGAAACGAATTGTTAAACAAAAGCGGGATGAAGTAATACTGCATAGTAGTTACTACATAGTAGTAGTAATACTGCAATGTAATTTATGTGATGATTAAAAATATTTTTGTCAGTGACACTGATAGAGTTATTTTTGAATGTATACAAATGCAAACAGTTGATTTCGATTTTCACTTGCATAGTTTCGAAGTGATGTTTCCAGATCATGAAATTGTTCTTTATGTATATCAAGATTCATTACTTTCTTTTATTCTCAATCACATGACCATTGCTTCAAATGGTAAAAGGTATGTAACACAAAGAGCGTTTTTTTAACTAAGAGTAGATTAGGAAAGAAACAATAAGTGTGTTAACTGATAGATTGAATGTTAAATTCAAAGAACTAATTTATTATTAAGGTATGTTTTGACATCATAATATTGTTAATTTTTTGTACTTTATAAAAAAAAATGTTTTTGTGACTGTAACTCAAAGAACTGATTTATTATTAAGGTATGTTTTGACATCATAATATTGTTAATTTTTTGTAGACTTTATAAAAATATTGTATGTTTTTATGACTGTAACTCATAGAACTGATTTATTATAATGTACGATTCTCACTTGCAGAAGCGCGTCGGACGGAATCGGTCAGCACTTTACAATTTGCTAAAGGAAATTGAAACATCCGTAAAGTAGTTAAGGTCCTTATTTGCATGCAGTTTCGTGAATGAGTCACGGAATCCGAGCGCACCCGATCGGCTGTCAAAGCTGCCTACATTGCATGCAAATAAGGACCTTAACAACTTTACGGATGTTTCAATTTCCTTCAGCAAATTGTAAAATGCGCTTCGACGCACGCCGACGCGCTTCTGCAGGTGTGAATCTTACATTAAGGTATGTTTTGACATCATAATACTGTTAATTTTTTGTAGACTTTATTTAAAACAATTATGTTTTTATGACTGTAACTCAAAGAAGTATATAATAAGCGGGTCAAACCATCCTCTAGGACAAAAAAAACAGCTTTCATACAAGAGGCCACTGCTCTTTGGAAAACGTATGAAACAGCCCTTTTTTATTCTGGAAAATTGTCTCATAGTAAAAGCTATGTTTATGAGTAGATAGTTTCATCTTTGTAAGTTTTATAGGTTTGTAAATTTAATTTTGGTATTTTGAGATATAGGTACATTATGTATACTCGTACGTATGTGAGAGGAAAAATAAATAAGTACAAAAGTAATGTATAATTTTATTTTAAATCAGTAACATTAGCCAATATTAATTAACCAAACTGTTTAGTAATAAGTAACAAACCTAGCTGAGTAATGGTATGGTTTATGAAATCTAAGCTAGATTTCATAGTAATAGTACGTATACTTATTTTTTTGTAACAGATGTAGTTTGTTGCTAAAATGTAAATGTACTTATGTGTTTGTTGGTTTTTGAACAAACAGACACAATATTGGTATTGATTTACATTTTAGCTTGGAAATTATATCTACTGCAAAAAAATAAGTATGTAAATACTATAAGCTAGATTTCATTAACCATAATACCATTACTCAACTAGCTTTCTTATTTATTACTAAACAGTTTGGTAACTAACAACACACAAAGATATCTAATAACAATCACACTGTTCACATATCAGTAACAATAAAAAATAGTAATCCGTTGACAAAGTGTTTTGTAACCAATAAGGCAAACCATTAGGCTACCAGTAAGTAAACACTTTGTTAAATTGATACAAAATTTTAACCTATTAACAACATATCGACTTGTTAATAACAAACGCACAATAAAGGTACCAGTAGGGCGCAGGTTGTTTAAGAGATACAAAATCGAAAAGTACTTAACAAGAAAATGGAGTGTTATACGTTCATAAACTGGTTGCTTAAAAACAGTAAAACAGTTCAATTAATTTCAACAAAATAACTTTAGCAACTAGTAGCTCAACTCAAATAGCAAAAGTCTGTTTTGTAGTTAGTAAAACATAGTTTGCAAGTCACTTTTTTTGTGTAAACAGTAACCAAAGTTTTTGTAATTGTATACAAAACATTTCTTTCAGTGTATGGAACACTTTGCAGTGTTTATTTCAATACGATTCTGGGAGTAGTATAAGGAAAGGTTATTCAGATCTTCCTGTAGCTTAGAATAATCAGACGAACTCCCAACAGACATGTAAATCTTAGTATCATCTGCGTACATCAAAAATTTCGAGTGTTGCAGACATTGGCCAATATCGTATAAATATAAAACGTACAACAATGGTCCAAGAATTGACCCCTGAGGGACTCCAGAGGGTATTTTGATAAAGTCCGACCTATGGCCTCCGATGATAACTGCTTGACTCCTGTTGCGAAGATACGACTCCATCCATCTCAAGAGATTTCCACAAATACCCAATTCCTGATTCCTTACACCCGATCGTAACCGAGTTTAATAAGTAACACCCCGCCGCACGTGGAGGTGCTGCCCTGCCCCTACCCTACCCAAAGGCGGATCAAGCTTTGGCGCCAGGGGGGGTCACTTAGTAGTGTTCAATTCACAAGAAGTTATAATTTAATTTTGATAATAAAATAATAGACACAAGTAAAAAATTTTAATTTAAATTTTTAAACCCCTGACATCTTGGACCGATTTTCATCAAACATAGCTAAGAACACTTCCGACTTATTAACCTTTCAAACAAAAAAAAAACAAAATCAAAATCGGTTCATCCGTTCGGGAGCTAAACTTATAACACCCCGTCGTTTTTGCGTCGGGGGTTAATAGCACCCCGTCGTTTTTGCGTCGGGGGTTAAAAAGTACGTGTTGGACCCGGCCCAGGGGTCATCATGACCCTCATCAATCCATGATTATTCACTTTCCTATTTATATTATTAGTATAGATAGTAACAAATTCAACTTTTTTTTTTAATTATCCCCCAAAATTAGGTCATATACCTGCCAAAAAACTTTTGAACGTGACTACGGGCAATAACTTACCGATACCGGTCACCGACATTATGAATCCATCGCTTTTTTGTGGTCATTCGAATTTGGCCGGATAACCAGCCGTTATTCACATGTTTTGATTTTTGCTTATATCTTTTTATATGCGGAACATTTCAAGCTGAAAATTTCCAGTTATTTGAGCAGAGGCACTTATTATTGGTTAATACCTGCTCAACCCAAGTATGTCGACGTCAAAGTTTTGACACCTTATGTAATATAATTCAATGACGCGTTTTTGTGCACTTTTGAAACTTTTTATGGTAATTATATGTATCAAGAAGGACCGAATTCAGTTTTCAGTAGGCGTATACGTTTTCTCATTTAGGCGCTGCGAATTTTTTTGTAACTAAAACAAAGCGGGCTTGCTTGAAATTTATAAATATTTTCTTAAATATAGTTCTGTCACAAATACGCACAAATCAAGAGCTATTCATGTATGTTTATACTACAGGCGCACATACAATGTTTATAGAGATACACGATTCTGCAAAACGTTACTCCAGCAGGAAATGCAATATCTTGAAAACCTGAAGACGGACATATTATATTTTTGGGGCACATTTTTGCACAAATATAAGCTTTCTGCCCATGCACAATATTTCTCTCTCCGATCATTCGTTTAGAATTTTCTTGCTGGAACAACGGAATTGCTTGCTGGAATCGTTTTTTTCGTTTTTTCCCTAAACGACAACACACACAAATTTTTTACGCGGCGCACATTCACAGATGAGTACACACTAATTATCTATTCCACTCATATCTCTCTAGGAGCTACTTTCTTGCTAGAGTAACGTACTCGATGATGCATAGATAATTTGAAGATAGATTTACATTTTACCAACAAAATTCCTTTTTCTTTTTACATTTCCAGTGTCAGAGGGTGAATACCTTACGTAGTTGCTCCAAGTAAAATAATTATAATTCATGGTCAATACTACCAAAAACCATTGAAAACTTCATTCATGTAATGAATAGTGGCGAATAAGCGTGGTAAGTTTATTGTGGTTGGCGAAGGCGCAAGCACAATTACTCGGTTAACACCGATGTACAGGTGAGAAAACAATATTTCTTTTAATACTTCTATACTACAGTTTGAGGTACCGATCATACTGCGGTGGAGCGGAAACGCCGAGCAGGCACGAACTTTAGTCGTCGTCTGGGTTCCGTTTAGACTTTACGTTAACTGGGTTATAATATACATATAATGTAGTGATTCTGTAACAGGAAAATAAGACAATATTCAGTTTTTCAGGGTTTACTTCATTCACCATAGCTAGATAGCCCTGCCAAGCCAGGCAGGTAAAAATTACCATGGCGTCGGGCGAAAACCAGCCAGGCCCGTCAGGTGTAAAAGGAGAAGGTGCCAACCAGTGTGGAAACCATATCAATCACTGCGCGGATTTTGGATTTCTGGACCGAATTGCCCACTTTGGTTCATGCAGTTCGAAGTAACTATAAACCCGCAAAAGCAAGGCGAAAGCTTTAAATACCAATTGGTAACAGAAGCCGTCGCATCCCAGCAATAAATAATGGTCTTATTAAAAGAGCCCAAAGTGATGCATGTGATGTTGGCCCAAGCAAAGTAAGGAAAACTGAGGACGCCAAACAAGCGGACAAAATGTGCTAACTTTTCAGCATACAGCGGGAATTAAAAAGTGAACTTCTCATCGTAAAATTAAAAAATATTCGTAGGAAGAAAGAATACAAAAAGCTGCTGTACGAAATAAAAGTCCAAAAATTTTACAATTTACAGATTAGATTTCTACTTTCCGCTAAAATTTGCTTGGCGATAAAATAGAACATTGACGGAGTCCGGAATCTACCGCCAAGTTTGTCCGTCCCAATGGAGTTGATGATGCTTAGATTTATTTGAAGATAGATTTACATTTTACTAACAATATTCCGTTTGCTTTTTACGTTTCCAGTGTCAGAGGGTGAATACCTGACGTAGTTGCTCCAAATAAAATCATTATAATTCATGGTCAATACTACCGAAAACCATTAAAAACTCTTATTCATGTAAAAACAATATTACTGTTAGTTGTGTATCAAAATTATATACCAGTAACGCCATCTATCGACTTTAGTAGTAATTTGAGTTCAGTGTTTGAATTCTCTTTGCAAATAAAATATTCTTTCATTCTGTCGCCTCATCTCACAACCGTGTGTTTCAATTATAGGTTATGGGCCCAGCGCCCTTAGTTATTTCCAAGTAAATGTTGTTTAAAAGTAGTTTTCTCATAGTAAAAGTGGTGAATAATAGTTAGCTACGTGTTATTCAGTAATTGCAATCAAAATTAGCAAGAATGGTATCGAACTACCTAGTAAATATTCCCAAGCTAAAAGGCCGCGAAGACTACAATGAATGGATCTTCGCCGCGGAGAATTTTCTAATCCTAGAGGATATGCTGTACTGCATAAAGCCAGTTACTGGAAAGTCCATAGAAGCCGCAGAGGACGCGAGAACTAAGGCAAAACTCATTAAGACTATAGATAGTGCGTTGTACGTACATATAAAAGACGTAAAAACTACGTTGGAGCTATGGAACAAGTTAAAGGCATTGTTTGATGATTCGGAATTCACACGAAGAATAACGCTATTACGAAACTTGATTTCAATTCGCCTGGAAAATTGTTCTTTAATGCAGTCGTATGTAACGCAGATAGTCTAGACGGGACAAAAATTGAATGGGACAGGATTTAGCATCAGTGACGAGTGGATCGGTTGTTTATTGCTAGCTGGATTGTCAGAAAAGTTCTTCTTCTTCTTCTTCTCTTTATTAATGGCTAATCCGCGTTGCCACGTTCGCCAGTGTCAAGTGAGTATAGTTTTTTACACGGTTTACAAGTGAGTAAAATTCTTGAGGAAATAGATATTAGATTTCCCTAAAACAAAGAAAACAGCACAAATAAGACAACACAATAAACGTATTTAAAAATACAGATATCAAATTAATGTTATTATATAAATACGGAGGATATAAATACAGAGAGTATAATTAAGAAAGGGGAATGGGATTAAAGTAGGTGGAAATAAGAAAGAAAGTGGTAATTAAATCTATAGTTTTATTTTATTAACTGCAATAAATTTTGATAAAATTTCTAAAAAGGGAGTGTTAACTAGACCAAGGATAAATTTAAAATTACATGGGCGGGGAATATTATCAGGTAAGTGGTCATAAAGTGACATACCAGTATTAGGGCAGTTGAAAAATATATGATCAGCTGAACCTTCGTCTAGGCCGCATTCACAGAGTGAATTATCTTTAACTCTTATTTTGGCTAGGTGGACTGGAGTACATGCATGTCCCAAGCGGAGACGACAAATAATGGACACGATGCTTTTTGATAAGTGGGGATGTTTAAAAAACCATGGGCGATGAGGAATTTCTTTTTGGATTTCAAAGAAAAATCTTCCTGCCAGTCTTCTGGAGTTCTGCCAATCTATGCGCCAAGATGAAAACAATTGGGAATGGGCTACGCTGGGTAGATCGTGGGTAAATAATCTATAACATTCAAGATAACTTGTTGAAAGAACTCTTGGCAATTGAGTCCACCGTCTCATTTCCTGGGATACCAACGTGGCTAGGAATCCATGCCAGGACCACGTTAAGGCCCTTTTCTTTGCATTTAAAAAGAATATCTTTGATTTTTAAGATATTTGGGAATTTGGTTTTGGATTTAAATGGGTTAGAGGATATGGACTGAAGGCAACTTAGGGAGTCGGTGAAGATAATTGATTTGTTTAAATTATGGGATTCAATATACAAAAGAGCTTGCAGAATGGCTAGGGACTCGCCTGTAAAGGTAGAAGATAAAGGGGGACATTTAAATGACAATGCAATTTTGTATGCAGGTATCCAGACGGCAGCGCCAACACAGCCATTGTCGGTCAGTTTTGATGCATCCGTGAATAAGAGGTGCCAACCCTGCCAGTGTTCGAAGATTAAGTTAGAGAAATCTTGAGGAGCAGAGGGAGAATTTTTTTCAATGCCAAAATTCAATATAACATTAGGTTTGAATATTAAGGACTCGAAGTTGGTTGAGAAGAGGGGATTTAGAGAAAATTCTTCTATTGGAGCAGGTAGACGAGAAAATTTTAAAAATGAGTGGAGAATACAGGGGCGATTATTGGAAAAATCGGAGGGAGCAGTCAATGATGATAATTGTCGTAATTTTTCAAGTAGAGGATGTGATGGATTTCGAAGAATTTTTATAATAAATTTGTCGCTGAGATATTGTCTTCGTAAATATAGAGGAGGTTCCACACATTCCACCTGTAATGCATTAATAGGGGAAGACTTCATCGCTCCTAATATTATACGAAGACATTTCGATTGAATTCTCTTTAGCTTGTCAAGAGCGGATTTGTTACAAGGATCTAATAAAAATGAGGCATAATCAAGGTGACTGCGAACAAGAGCATTGTAAACTAACTTTTGCGAGATTGCGTGTGCACCCCAGCGGACACCTGAGAGTGAACGGAGAATGTTCACTCCTTTCTCGGCTTTCCCAACAACTGAATTGAAATGGGGAGTGCCAGTTAATCTACTATCTAAAATCAATCCTAAAAATTTTACTTGATCTTTAACCGTAATGGTTTCCCCATCAATGCAAATTGGGATCAGGCACAAGGCGCTTTCTAGAAAAAATTACAGTTGAGCATTTTGGAACGGATATGGCCAGGCCATGATTCACCAACCAATCACTAAGATATCTCAAGGCAGTATTCAGGCGAGATGTTGCCTGAGACATCGATTTCACAGTCAGATAGAGTGCAATATCATCAGCATACTGAAGAATGTTGACAAAGGGTTGGACAGTTCTTTCGAGGTCATATGTATATATATTGTACAACAATGGACTTAGCACTGAGCCTTGCGGAAGGCCTAAACTAGGGGGCAAGGAATTATTTTGAAACTTAACTATAATTATTCTGGACATCAAAGCATTAGATATAAAGCGGACCATCTTCTGCGGGACACTCAGCTGTAGCAATTTTTGCCTGAGTACCGGAAGTAGTACGTTGTCATAAGCGGAAGCAATATCTAAAAATACCCCGACAAGGTAATCTTTGTTCTTAAATGCGATACGGATGTCAGTAGTTAAAATGCTCAAGCTATCTAGCGTGCTGGAGCCCTTCCTGAAACCAAACTGAGACTTTGCGAGAAAACTGTTTGATTCTAAGAACCATTCGAGACGATTTCTTATCATGTGTTCTGTTACCTTTAAAAGGACGGGAGATAAGGCAATTGGCCTGTATGAGTTATGGTTTAATGGGTCCTTGCCTGGTTTGGGGATGGGGATGACAATTTGTTGTTTCCAGGAGTCTGGTAAGGTACCTCTCTCATAAAAACAATTGACTAAATTAAGGTAATATAATTTGGCCCTGTCGGAAGACTTACATGAAAAGGAGTATGGGATACCGTCTATGCCAGGAGTGGAGTCAGATAGCCCATTGAGGGCACATTGAAGTTCAGAAAAGGAAAAGAGATCATCCAAATTACCGGATGAAGGGATAAATGAATTTACATCATACGGAAAACTATCAATGAAGGGGACAAAAGGAGGGGCTAATTTGTCTACAAAATTTGGTAGCCATCTGGATGGATCGTTGGCAGTTATGTTGATAAAATTAACAGATTGGCGAAAACATTTGATTTGATTCCAGACAACTGTGGATGGGGTTCTCGGACACATGTTTTCGCAGAATTTCATCCAACCATGTTTCTTTTTTTTGAGACAAGATTTTTTTAGTTTGAGCAGCTATCTGCTGAGGAGAGATCATTTTCCATGTTCATTGCACGGTTATATCTCTTTTCGGCCTCCTTGCGCTTACGAATAGCAGCGGTACAGTCAGAATCCCACCACGGAGGAGAGACTTTTTTACGAAATGGTTTCTTAAGGGGAATATGGGAATCTGCAGAGAAAGACAAAATTTTAACAAAATCATTGTAACAAGAGAATTACTATGGTTAACTATTGGGAGGGATTCTAATTTTTCGTCAACTGATGATGAGTATGACAGCCAGTCAGCTTTGTTCAATTTATACTTCATATGAGGAGGGGGGGGACTAGTAGCAGAGAATGAGTCAGGGGATAAGTCAGGGATAGTTATTAATATAGGATAGTGATCACTACCAAAAGTGCTCTTGAGAGTTTTTCAGGAAAGAAGGGAAGATAGATTAGGTGGACACAATGAGAGGTCTACTGCTGAGGCTGGATTCTGAGAAGGAGTTACCCTTCTAGTTGGGCTGCCGTCATTCATAACGCAAAGGTTTAGGTCGTCACAAAGATTAATCAGTAATGAACCTGGAGAATCTGACTGATGAGAGCCCCAAGAAATATGATGAGTAGTAGTGTATTATTGGGCATTCTGTCCCCCAGTCGTTCGCTTCGCTTCCGACCGTTCGCTGCGCTCACTCGGTTGACAGAATGCCCAATAATACACTACGAATGGAGTGTTGAATAAATCTAAAAAAGTATCTTGATCAAAACATTCGGTTGAAGACCCGTGGTAAGTATCTTCAGAGAGACCCGTGGCAAGATTCTCTCACCGAACGCCCTGCCTAATATGACACAGACCACTCAGGACCCATGGTAAGATTCCTTTGCTGAATGTATCACCTAACACGTTCGGTTGAAGACCCGTGGTAAGGATCTTCAGAGCGACCCGTGGTAAGATTCTCTTACCGAACGTCCTGCCTAACATGACACAGACAACTCAGGACCCATGGTAAGATTCCTTTGCTGAATGTATCGCCTAACACATTTGGTTGAAGACCCGTGGTAAGTATCTTCAGAGAGACCTATGGTAAGATTCTCTCACCAAACATCCTGCCTAATATGACACAGACAACTCAGGACCCATGGTAAGATTCCTTTGGTGAATGTATCGCCTAACACATTCGGTTGAAGACCCGTGGTAAGTATCTTCAGAGAGACCCGTGGTAAGATTCTCTCACCGAACGTCCTGCCTAATATGACACAGATCACTCAGGACCCATGGTAAGATTTCCTTTGTTGAATGTATCACCTAACACGTTCGGTTGAAGACCCGTGGTAAGTATCTTCAGAGAGACCCGTGGTAAGATTCTCTTACCAAACGTCCTGCCTAATATGACACAGACAACTCAGGACCCATGGTAAGATTCCTTTGCTGAATGTACCGCCTAACACACTCGGTTGAAGACCCGTGGTAAGTATCTTCAGAGAGACCTATGGTAAGATTCTCTCACCGAACGTCCTGCCTAATATGACACAGACAACTCAGGGCCCATGGTAAGATTCCTTTGCTGAATGTATCGCCTAACACATTCGGTTGAAGACCCGTGGTAAGTATCTTCAGAGAGACCTATGGTAAGATTCTCTCACCGTACCGCCTAACACATTCGGTTGAAGACCCATGGTAAGATTCTCTTACTGAATGTCCTTCCTAACACAAACGGTTGAAGACCCGAGGTAAGTATCTTCTGAGAGACCCATGGTAAGATTCTCTCGCCGTCTGTTCTGCCTAACACATTCAGCTCAAGACCCATGGTAAGATTCTCTTACTGAATGTCCTTCCTAACACAAACGGTTGAAGACCCGAGGTAAGTATCTTCAGAGAGACCCATGGTAAGATTCTCTCACCGTCTGTTCTGCCTAACACATTCACAACTTACTGTTTACCGTTACTTACCTTTTTACCTTTACCATTTTTAGCATAACCATACATTTACCTTTATGTAAAACTATACCTTGAGATTTTTTATTCAAATAAAACAACCACAACAACCATAATTTATTATAAATTGAAATAAATGGAGACCTTTTTTACTACGATTATTTATAAAATAAATCAATTCTTCTACTCGTCGAAGTTTCATGGTCACGGTGCAAATAGTTTATTTATTAAATCATGTCGTGGGGATCTGAAAAAAATAAAATAAAACATTAAATAAAATTGTGGAAAATTAAAATACAGAACCGAAACTTTTAACAATACAACAAAATAATAAATAAATAAAAAGGTTACCTGTTTTAACCAAGATTCGTAACAATGTGTTCTGCATATTATTGTAGATATTTAATTGCCTTGATGAGCAGTAGGTACTCCTGAAATAAAAAACACATATGTGTTATTCATCAATAAAATTTGTAATAAACATTAGCAAACAATTATCTATTGTTTTTTGGTAGCTAAAGGATTTTTATTTGTGATATATTTCATATTTCGAGTAACACTATAATCAAAGCAAAAAAAGTCAACTTTTTAAGTTATCAATGAAAAAATGATTTATTATTTATTATTCAACCAAAACACGTATAGAAAAGAAAAAGGCTTGATAATCTTATATATTAGATATCTATAGTTGTATGAAAGAAGAAAAAATACTGCACTGACCCCAGACAGCCTGGAAACAGCAAGCATGTTAAGAAGTATCAAAAATAATAATCTCTCTCGGAAGATTAACGAAAATAATAATCCGTAAGTTATCCTTTACACATAAAATATTTTCTGTTTCAGACAAAAAGTATATTTATATATAATTACACTTACATTTTTTGGAAATACTGCACTGGTTTCACAGAGTTTTTTAAATGTTCACCATAATTTTCAATTATTACGAACTTATTGAATAACTTGTAGGTGTTCGATGAAATCCTATGTCACACTGTATGTTGCATCGCGTGGATCGTGGGAATGTGCGAGCTGCAATTTATAGTCCAAGAGAAGGATCGGTACTTGTTTCGGACTACTATTTTAGGTATTTTTCTGTAAACCTGTTTATTTTTAAATGGTTTAAAACTTTGTTTTGTGTCGAGTTTTTGACATATCTTTCTAATTGACCTGAATACTGGCTGATAGAGACTGCTTCTATCGTTAAGTCCGCTTTTATAAAAGTATGTGCAATAAAGTTTTTTTAACCTTGTGACAAAAATTTATAAAATCGATTAATTTTTAGTTGAAGGTAGACTCAAATCAATGTAGTAATAATTATCAATTTTACTCTTTACAAATGGAATAATGGAAATTTGCTACTTGGAAGACCTCATAATTAGTATTTGACTAGCCATTTAAGATATTAACTTATATGCATTACATACTGATTTCACTTGTACCGCAACACAGTGTAATACAATCATATTTCCTTTGAACGTTACATCAAAGTATCTGTCATATTCTAATTCAAAAGGTAATAAGTTATTTACTTGCTACTGAAGTTTTTTTTCTGTGCTTATCAAACATAAATAATACGGTCTAAATTTGTATATCTTTTTATTGTAACTTTGGTTACAACAAATTAGCTTTATTTTTGCTGACAATTTATTATTGATCACATAAATACGGATTTTCACTGCAAAAAAATCAATTACTTTGTGAGATTCTTTGTGAATATCAAGAAACAAGCTCCCCATTGTGCAAAATGTAAGTAAGTACTAATATACATTTATTTTATAGTCAGTTTGTTTCAGCAAATAATTTTAAAGTAACGTTTTCTTTACTGTTGTATTAGTGTAAAGATCCGCGAAGTGTTCTGTTAAGCTAATTGATCAATGAATTGAGTGGTCGCGGGTTCAAATCCCGCAACCATCAATGTATGTAGCTAGCGTAGTAAGTACGTATGTTTGTACCTATTTGTAGTGTATTTAAATGTGTTATTACCGTACCTAGACATTACAGAACACTGCACGTAGTTTTCCTTTCCTTAGTTAGATAGTGGTTATGATTATTGGGAAGATAAACTAATTATGATTATTATTTTATAGGTCGGACTCTGAGTACGCATCCAGCATTGAAGACGTGGCTCCATTAGAGGTGGTGCTACCTCGCCCGAGCAAGAGCAAGCCCAAAACCAGCGCGTCGTCGACCTCAACCGCTTCTATGCCTGCGCCTGCGCCTAAGCCGAGGAAGCGAAAGCCTACCATCAACCCAGTTGTGAACGTTGAAGCCCTAACTAGGTAAATTTCCTCCTTTTATAATATTTATAATAATATTTACCAAACTCACTCGCAATTATTGTACTAGCACTTAATTGTAATATTTGATAAAAGGTAAATTTTTAATAATTTACAATGAGTATTTACGAGTACAAGTAAAATAGTAAATGATCGAAGTACAACAAAACTAACAAAAAAAAAAAAAAAAGATTTATCGATAAAAATATATGTTACTCAAATAAATATGTTTATTGTTCACAGACCAAAGAAAAAAACGAAGAGTTTGTTTGCAATCATCAATAAAGACGAGCAGGCAAGTACGAAGGAGACAACTCGTAGCATTGCATCGAGCTTCACGTCACGGGTGTCTTCGGGCCAGTGTCGTCGCACTGCAGTCACCAGCGGCGAGTTCTACATAGATTTGAAAATCTACCACACCGACGATGTTAAGAATGTTCCAGCCGAGGAACGCTATAAGAAAGCGCTTGCAGCGGTAAAACTCCAATGCGGTGAACAATCCCAGGAGTGGGAGGCTCTACAAGGGTTTATAAGTAGGGCTTATGTAATTTTTGAAGAGTGCGAACCAACTTATTATAGCAATAAAATAAACATAAAATAATTTGTAATTTTATACTTGTAAATATACATGTTATACAGTTTTTTTTTTTTACATTTCAATTATTCGTCATTATTTCTAGTAGATTACGAGTCTTTATTGTTTATTAACTAATTCTTGGTTCTAAAATGCCTTTCTGCACTATTTGTAACGTGTCCATAGGTTCTACCTCTTGGGTAGGTCACTTGCGGAGTCGCTTGCACAAGCAAAATAACTCCACCCAGCCACACAGTGATGGTGTGGAAATCGTAGCATCTGCATTTCGCTCTCGTATCATTTCTTACCAATTAGTTGCAATTGAACTTGATCAAACTTCTATAGATATTTTCTTTAATTCTATTCATAACAAAATAAAATCACTTTTAGATGAAGCTTTAAGAGTACATACTTGCATTAAAGTGAATTTTGAATTATTTAGCATTTTCCTGTTATTCAAAAATAATATGCAGGAAATCAAATCCTTTGTTACAAAGAATTTTATACTTTACCACAACTATGATTATGATAATTTATTTTCTAAACTAGTGAGTATATTGAAAAAGAAAATGGAAGAATTTGAGGAAAGCGATAGTGGTTGGGCATTTTTGAGTAATTCACATTTAGAAATAAATGTAAATAAGTACCAGCCATTAGGTGGGTCATCTTATTTAAAATTACCTAAATTTATTCAAAGTAAGAAAGCGTGTATAAATATTCAAAATAAAGACCAGTGTTGCTTTTTATGGAGCGTAACAGCAGCTCTTTACCCGGCTCGAAATCGAGCGAGTCTCGAGAACGAGTCTCGTCTTATCCCAATTTTAAAGATGTTCTTAATGTCAATGG
Organism: Anania hortulata; assembly: GCA_963576865.1. Lineage (NCBI taxonomy): Eukaryota > Metazoa > Arthropoda > Insecta > Lepidoptera > Crambidae > Anania > Anania hortulata. The sequence continues at coordinate 12,926,969 of OY756402.1, forward strand.
GATATCTTATCCTGTCACATTCTCAGATATTAAGATTTTTGAAAAAAACAATCCCAAGTTAAGTTTTATCATTTACGGTCTAAAAAATTCTAAAAACATTATTGGCCCCGTATATAAATCTGAAAATACGAAAAACAAAAAAACGATTCATTTGCTATTGTTAGAAAACAACGCGACGTCACATTATTGTCTTATCAAGGACTTGTCGCGGCTTCTCAGAAATCAAATAACAGCACATCATGGTAAAATTTATTTCTGTGATACATGTTTAGTGTTTTTTACTACTTGTGAGGAACTAGAAAATCATATATGTAGCGGGATCGTCACTGTATTACCTGAAAAGGGGTCCGTCATAAAATTTAAAAATTATGATCGAAAACAAAACGTTCCATTTGTAATTTATGCAGATTTTGAGACAATTTTAGAAGTGCACGAGGACAAGTCTGATTCTGATACTCAAAATACAAAAACGCTGCAGCACCATATACCCTCAGCGTTTGCTTACAATATAGTCTGTACTGTAAACACTAGCTATAATCGCTATGTATCATATCTAGGTTCTGACTGTGTTTCTAAATTTATAGAATCTCTTTATCGCGATGTTCGTGAAATTCATGCTATCTTATCCAAACATTTGCCTATGATTTTTACCGAAAAAGATGCATCCGAATTTTCGCAAGCCACTCGCTGTCATATATGTGATCACTTCTTATTTTCAGACAAAGTGCGAGATCACTGCCACATAACAGGATTATATCGTGGTGCAGCACACAGATATTGTAATTTACAATACAAAACACCTAAGTTTATTCCTGTCTTTTTTCACAATTTGGCAGGTTATGACTGCCATTTATTCATAAAACAATTAGGTGAAATGCCTGGAAATATTAAGATTATACCTAAAACTAAAGAAAATTATGTGTCATTTACAAAATTTGTCCCGATTTCCGATCAAGAATTTATGCAATTGCGCTTCGTAGATTCATTTAAATTTCTTGGCACTAGCTTGGATAAATTAGCAAAAACTATTAAAAAAGAAGAGTTTGAACATTTACGCATGCATTTTCCAATACCTACCCAATTTAATTTACTTACTCGCAAAGGTATATATCCCTACGAATACATGGATAACTGGGATCGCTTTAAAGAGCGATGTCTACCAGAAAAAGAAGAGTTTTACAGTTCCCTTACAAATGAGCATATTACAGATGAAGAGTATGAACATGCTCAATTAGTTTGGTCGCAATTTAACATTAAAAATCTGGGTCAATACACTAAATTGTATTTAAAAACAGACGTTCTCTTGTTGACTGATATTTTTGAAAAGTTTAGAAAAACTTGTAAATTTCATTATCAATTAGATCCTGCTTTCTATGTAACCGCTCCTAGTTTATCATTTGATGCAATGCTTTATAAAACTGGAGTCGAGTTGGAGCTCATAGATGACCTTGCCATAGTGCGTATGATTCAATCAGGCATCAGAGGAGGTGTATGCACGTGTTCGCACAGGCATGCCAACGCCAATAACAAATACATTGTTCACTCACAGTACTTCACACCACAATAACTAACACACGCGTAAAATAAGAAAACTTCCGTAGGCTGATAAAACTTTATTAACATTGAAAGAAATGAGCTACATACAAATGAAAAATCGAAAACATACCGCGAGTCAACTTTGGACAGCGCCATTTATGAAGGCGCGTTGATACTACGCCTACTAGGCACGGCGAATGCAAAGAGTTCGGTACACTTAATAAATTATATTGTATTTCATCAAACAATTGAACATTGCCGCCAGCCAAGGACGAATTAGTCCTTTAAAGTAGGAAGCAAACATAATTTTGTGATAGCACGTTTCAAGATAGTTTTACCACACTTTACTGTCACTACACCATCATTACCAGGGTGAATTTCTATCACTCTACCTAATAACCACTTAGAAGGAGGCAGGCACTCATTTTTAACGATAACTAAATCATTAACTTTAAGTGAATGTTGAGGAGAAGACCATTTGTATCTATTTTGAAGGGTGACTAAATATTCCTGAGTCCACCTTTTCCAAAATGACTGCAAAATGTGTTCGATAAGTTGCCAACGATTAAGCCTGTTAATCGGGATATCAATTACATCTTCGTGAGGTACTACTAAGGGTGATCTTAACATTAAAAAGTGACCAGGGGTCAAAGCAGTGTCATCATCTACTGAATCACTTAAAGCAGAAATGGGACGAGAATTGAGACAGCATTCTATCTGAGCCAACAGTGTGCTATATTCCTCAAAGGTGAGTTTGGTGTCTCCTATCACACGGTGTATGTGGTGTTTCGTAGACCGCACCCCAGCCTCCCATAAACCTCCGAAGTGGGCAGATCCTGGTGGATTGAAGTGCCATTCAGTGCCACCAGACGCTAGAAGCTCTCTTAACTCAACTGGAAGGGAAGCTTTGGATTTGTTTAACATTCTAGCAAGCTCAAAATTTGCACCAATAAAATTAGTGCCGCAATCAGAGTACAAATGTGCGCAGTGGCCTCGGCGAGATGTAAACCTTTTAAAGGCGGCAATAAAGGCGTTTGTTGAGAGTTCCGAGACAAGCTCTAAATGTATAGCCTTTGTAACTGTGCAAATAAATATGGCAATATAAGCTTTCACAGAAGTGGCGTTTCTAAGCTTGGAGGATTTCAAATAGCAGGGACCGGCAAAATCTACCCCACTACTAGAAAATGGTTTAGAGATAGACACCCTGGCTGCGGGCAAGTTTCCCATCAGTTGGATAGCAAACCTTGGAGAATATCTTATGCATGCAACACATTTTCTAACATGAAACTTAACTAAAGATTTAACATTTGTTATCCAATAGTTAGCACGAATAACATTTAACATGAGCAAGGGTCCTCCATGCAAAGTCCTTTTGTGAGTTTGATCAACGATTAATTTCGCTAATTGAGACTTGCCTGAAATGATAAATGGATTTTTTGCATCACGAGGTATAGGAGCATTCTTTAACCTACCGCCAACCCTTAACAGCATATAAGGTTGTAAGAAATAAAGAGGACTTTTTCTGGAGACACCTTGTCCATGTTGCAAAGTATTAATTTCGTCATAAAAATAACAATTTTGCGAAATTTTCATACAGCAATTCATACCAAGTTTTAGTTCAATAGATGTTAAATATTGCGGAAATTCATCTTTCATTGTAATGTTTTGACAATTTAACTTATTCTCAATTTTACTTTTACAAATTTTAGCAAATCGTAAACAGTATGCAATAACTCTTATTAGTTTCATCAAATTAGAATAATTTTGCATTATAAATTCATTGTGTAGGTCAATATTTACGGTATGTGTAGACACTTTAAATTCTAAATCAGTTTCATGCAATTCATTAGTAACCACAATTTCATTGGTAGAATGTAACCAATGAGGTCCATTCCACCATAGCTCTTGTTCGGTAAATTGTGCAGGAGAGATCCCTCTCGAAGCACAATCTGCTGGGTTGTCTTTCGAGTTAACGTGATGCCATTGACTAGGTAGAGTAACATTTAAAATTTCTGCAACCCGATTACCCACAAATGTTTTCCATGAATTAGGATGTTTTTGTAACCACGCTAGAACTATGGTAGAATCAGTCCAACCATACACATTTTCATCAGGCACATTTAAACAATTCTTGACTCTGTCCATTAATTTCGCTGTTAGCACAGCGCCACACAACTCCAAACGAGGAATCGAGACTTGTTTAATTGGTGCAACCTTTGTTTTGGCTGCCAATATTTTAACCAGAACTCCAGAACTATCGATTATGCGAACATAAACAACTCCAGCATAAGCCGCGTTGGATGCGTCACTAAAGCCATGAATCTCAACCCTCATATTGGTTTCTGTGATTCCAATCCAACGCGGTAAATGCATAGTTATCATGTGGTTTACCTGATCTTTAAATAATGACCATTCTGTCTGAAAATTAACTGGCAGTTCATCGTCCCAGCCAATACCAAGAAGCCAAAGTTTTTGTAGAAATATCTTGGCAACAATAACCACCGGAGACAACCAACCTAAAGGGTCATAAATTTTCGCTATGTCAGAAAGTACAACACGTTTAGTCAGTTTATTAGATGAACTTTGGGAAAATTTAATATTCAATTAAAAAACGTCTCCCATTGGATTCCATTTAACTCCTAAAGCCTTAACTGAATTTTCCATTATGATATCAAATGACTCCTGTGGTAGGCTGTCGTCCTTTGGTAAACTATTCAACACATCAACTGAATTTGAACCCCATTTGTGTAACATAAAACCTCCCTGTTCTAACAAACAGATTAATTCTTTACATAGCTTAATAGCGTCACTTGCAGAATCACATCCCGACAGCAGATCGTCCATATAAAAATCACTATCTAGAACACTCGCGGCGTTAGGATATTTAATGCGTTCGTCGTTAGCCAATTGCTTTAACACCTTAATAGCCAGATACGGAGCACAAGACGTGCCATACGTAACTGTACGTAACCGATATTCACTTATTGGATCGGCAGGGCTCTTTCTCCAGACGATTCTCTGATAATCCTGGTCTTCTGGTCTCACGAGTATTTGTCTGTACATACGCTGAATGTCGGCTACTAAGCATACTTTATGTCTACGCCAGCGTAGAAAAATGTCACGAATGTCATGCTGAAGAGATGGACCAATCAATAACTTCTCATTCAATGATGTACCTGTACTTGTTTCCACAGAACCATCAAAAACGACCCGGAGCTTTGTAGTTGTGCTTTCTTCTCGAACGACTCCGTGGTGTGGAAGATAGCAAACATCAGACTTATTTAAATCTGCTATGGGAACCATCTCCATGTGTTGTAGATTTTCGTACTCATCCATAAAACCTCTATAACGTTGCTGAAATCCGTTATCTCGCTGGAACCGGCGTTCCATGTGTAACAAACGTTTGACCGCAAGGCTCCTAGATTCTCCAAGCGGTGTTCCATTATCGGTAGAAAATGGTAGAGCAACAATATAGCGCCCAGAGTCAGTGCGAGAATGTGTTTCCTCAAATATCTTCTCGCACTGTGTTTCACTTGCAGTCTGTATACGATTTTTTGCGTGTAGCTCCTCCGATTCCCAGAATCGCTGTAATAAATCATCTGTCTGAAGTTGGCTGTGCATAACAAAAACCTCATTTATTTTAGTGTAGGATCCCTCAACTTTGCCTGAAATGAGCCAACCCAGATGCGAATTCTGTGCTAAAACTGAGCCATATCTTTTGATACCATCCATCAATATTTTTGCGTAGACCTCTGCTCCTAATAGAAGGTCTATCCCACTAGGTCGACAAAATGTGGGATCAGCTAATAGCAATTTGCTAATCTCAGAGGCGCAGGTGACGTGTACCTCCTTTCTAGGTAAAATCGAAGCGAGGGTTTTCAAAACATGAGCTTTTACATCAAGAACTGGCTTATCATCATGTAAACTATATAAATTAAATCCTACGGCTTCCTTAGACACAGTGCTAAGCTTCGAATCAACTCCTGTAACTCTGCTGTATATACGTTCCCTGTGTAGTCCTAAACGTTGAGCAGCTGATATTGTGATAAACGACGCCTGTGACCCTTGGTCGATTAGTGCTCTCAGAGTATGTCTTTTACCGTCTTTGCCTTGAATCCGTACCATTGCCGTAGCCAGTAAGACCTGTGTTCCGGTAATATCAGCTTTGTATACTGCCAACTGGGATGTGTCATCATCTCCAACCTCTTCTTCATCTTCTCCAACTTGGGTAGCATGCGATTGTTGCGATTCTGTAGTATTCAGGTGCAAGAGTAAGTGGTGACGTCGTTTGCAAATCTTACAAGATGTACTCTGTCGACAAAATCGAACACTGTGCTTCGGTATAAGGCAGTTGAAACACAGCTGTTTTCCTTTGCAACATCACGTCGTTCTTCTGGACTCAATTTAGTAAACTCCTTGCAACTGTGTATGTAATGATCTTTGCTACAGAGAGTACATACTGGTTCAGTACTGGCCTTAAAAACTTTTATTTGTGGAGTACGATTCGTAGTTTCCTTTAAGGAAGTAATTTGTAACGACTCAAGTGTTCTAAATCGCATATCCATGAAATCCAGTAGCTGTTTAGTAGTCGGGAGATCACGTGATCCTCCCAACGTTTGCTCCCATAGTCGATGACTTTCACTGTCGAATTTAGCGACAATGATGTGTGTAACAAGAGGGTCCCAGTTTGTAGTCGATACGCCCACATTATTTAGTGCGTTCAGCGATTCATTAGTCGTGTCTAATAATGCGCGTATCCCCTTGGCAGACTCTGACGGAAGTTTCTTCTGACCAATTAATCGTGTGATGTGTGCATGTACTATGAGTCTCTTATTATCATATCTAGCTTCTAGAACTTCTAAGGCCTTAGCATAATTTGCCTCAGTCAAGGGAAATTGTCTTAGCAATAACTCAGCTTCACCCTTGAAATTGCTTTTCAAATAATGATATTTCTGAATATTGCTTAGTTCTGAGTTCTCGTGAATCAAAGACTTAAACAAATCATAAAAACTCGTCCACTCGTTGTAATTTCCTGAGAAAGACGGTATTTCTATTGCAGGCAACTTTGTTCTCAAACTGTGTTTAGCTTGGGCTGTTACTGCTACATGTTCACAGTTATTTGTTAAAGATTCTAATTTAGGGGCCAATTCTTCTAAATGTTCCTTCATAAGTGTTTTTAATTCTAAATAATCATCTTCGCAGTTGTAGTAAAAATCTTCTTTAAAATATTGTAAATCTTTCCTTTCCTCTGTTGTAACTAACTCCATTATTTCCGAATGGTTCCTTTTAAATGAAATGAAGTTTGACTCTAATAACTCTAATCTTGTTTCTATGTACGGTTTGGTAACTGGTTTTTGATTTCTTGTAATTACTTAAAAGTCTACTTATTTGTTCAGATAAATGACCCTGTCCACGTAATAACTCTTGAATACCCATTTTGTTAATGTTGAATAACTTTTGCAAACAATCCCAACTAGATTTGACACTGTTAAAGTTCACAAATTAAAATTGTAAGTTCCAGTTATGATATAGAAAAAATGTTCGAAATCACAACAAATTTGCACTAAGTCCTTTTCCCATACAAACGTCACAAAAAAAATCTAAGTGTCAAAATTTCTTGAAATCACGCTGTCTTTTTCCATATAATATTTTCTCAAACTATTCTAAGTCCTAAAACACTGAAATTGCACTGAGTCTAATCTTCATACAATTTTATCCTGTCGAAATGGCAATGTCTTTTTACTTACAGTTTATGAACATCAAACCATTGAATCCGTAAAACACTTCAATCCAATATGGCACTGCGATCCGATTTCACTTCACTTCAATCCGGCTCGTTAAGGTCCAAATGTTCACTCACAGTACTTCACACCACAATAACTAACACACGCGTAAAATAAGAAAACTTCCGTAGGCTGATAAAACTTTATTAACATTGAAAGAAATGAGCTACATACAAATGACAAATCGAAAACATACCGCGAGTCAACTTTGGACAGCGCCATCTATGAAGGCGCGTTGATACTACGCCTACTAGGCACGGCGAATGCAAAGAGTTCGGTACACTTAATAAATTATATTGTATTTCATCAAACAATTGAACATACATGAACGAATACGATCCCTTAAAACCAGATACCTTCATAGTTTACATAGATTGCAATAACTTATACGGATTCAGTATGTGTCAATCTCTACCACTATCGAATTTTAGATTTTTAAACCAGGCAGAAATTGAATGTCTTGATATTGCTAATGTTCCTGCTGATGCTGACTATGGTTTTATTCTTGAGGTTGACTTAAGCTATCCAAAAAAGTTGCATGATGGACACAATGATTTGCCATTTTGTCCTGAGAAATGCATTCCACCCGGGGGTAAGACTTTTAAGCTCGTGCCTAATCTTTACGACAAGTACTTCTACGTTATCCACTATGTTCACTTAAAAACATGTTTAAAACATGGGCTGGTATTAAAAAAAATACACCGTGTCATAACGTTTCAACAAAGTCCTTACTTAAAACAATATATCGATCTAAATACGAGTTTAAGACAACAGGCTCAATCTACATTTGAACAAGACTTTTTTAAGTTGCTCAATAACAGCATTTTTGGGAAAACCTTAGAAAACAACGAAAAAAGAGTGAATGTACATTTAGTTAACGAATGGAGTGACCACAATAATATAACAAAAAAGAAAATAACTGCTAATAAATTAATTTCAAGTTCTAGTTTTCACAGTGCTTCAATTTTCACTGAAAATTTAGTTGCGATACAAACAAAACCTGAACAAGTGATTTTGGATAAGCCAATATACATAGGGTTTACGGTGTTAGAGTTATCTAAAAGCCACATGTATGACTTTCATTATTCAGTTTTTGAACCATCGTATAAAAACAAATTACAAATGTGTTACACGGATACGGATAGTTTCGTGTACCAAATTGAAACCGAAGACTTTTACAAAGATTTAAAGGAAACTTTCCTACATTATTTTGATACAAGCAATTTTTTCAAGGAAAATTTATATGGCTTACCCCTTCTAAATAAAAAGATTCCTGGACTTTTCAAGGACGAAATGGGAGGAAACATTATAACAGAGTTTGTCGGATTACGTTCAAAATTGTATTGTATAAAGACCAATAATACTACAATTAAAAAAGCAAAGGGAGTAAAGATGAGTGTTGTTCGCGATATACAAATATCAGACTACAAAAAAACCTTGTATCATGGCAATATAGTGCGAAAAACGAATGTTTTATTTAAGTCTATCAAACACGACATTTTTACTCGTAGTCTTAACAAAGTAGCGCTATCCAGTAATGATGACAAGCGTTTTGTTTCGGGTGACAAGGTATCAACGAGAGCTTGGGGGCACACATCCATTCTAAACATTTAGATAAGCATAACATTGAACCAAGAATTAGGTAATTACAATTAAATTATAATACTTTCCTTAGATGTAAGATTTTCTTTATTATAATAGATAAACAACCTAATTAAGTTAATATTAAGTTTCAAATATGTAAATTAATTATTTAGGTACGTTGTTTTATTTTGTAATAGAAATAAATGATGACAAATAATTTACTTGGGTTTTATTTCTTATACGTAAAGACGTTCACATTAACTCAATACATCATGTTTAGACATGTTTTAAAATGTGATGGTAATCATCGCGTAGAAACGGTGAAATCCTATGACATCGGTCACACGTTGGGAATCAATTTACTACATTTAGGTATTTTGCAACGCAGATAAAACTTTACAGGTTTGGACATGAAGTTAATTATTAGCACGTGGCATAGCCGGCTCGTCTCATATTACCTATTTGATATAAGCAATCAGTAGATTTTATTTAGTTATCAATTCGACTTCGTTGCGTTCAAACTTGTTTCGGTTAAAAGTTAAGATGGGTCAACGTAGTCACAGTCACCTTCTCACCTCACCACAAGCCAGCTACGTTCTTTCAATCAATAGTAGAGTACCCAAGCACGTAATTAAAATTGAGATCATGGAAGCAGTGGAAGTGTCAAACGATGAAGTGGACATTCAAAGTCGTGCAAAAACTCAATACATTGTGTACGAAAATTGCGATGATGTGTATTTTAGCACGCTACAGCTGATGTCACACATCAGTTCCAAGTTGCGAGACCGCAACGAAAGACCTACCTTGTGAGTGGGAAACAATTAATTATCAATCAGGTATGTAGTATTTTAATATTTTTATTTTATTTTGTGTGATGAACTATTTACATACTTATTCGTTCTAGGAACTATTACAATTTATTCACTTTATTCTATAGATAAAATCGACAGATTTCATTGTTTTTTTTTTTCTTTTACAGAGAATGACTGACGTATATGATGATTTTCCTCAATACGCTCAAGACCCGTTACAAGACTTCACTCAGCAATACAAAGATTTATTTGGTGTGCAATCGTCGGAAATTAAACAAAAACGTAAAAAACGAGTTCCTCCAAAAAATAATAAGCGGAAAACTCCGAAATCTTTTGTGGTATGTAACGAACAGGAAGGCCTCAAGATGATCCAGATAAACTTAGTTGTAGTTTTAGTAGTTTAGTTGTAGGATCTAGCTAGATTCTAAAAAAAAAACGGCTAGATGATACTTTATGCAGTGTCATGTATATGAACCTAATATACTTTAATACGATTTTATTTTGTTCCCTGTTCACGTGAATTTTCTGCTATTATCGCTGTGCTATTCATACCCTTTGATATAATCCATGACATTGCATGACCTTCACCTGACCGAATATACCATTGGAAATTTGGAACCACAACAATCATTCACAGATTCGTAATTGTAAATGTTTTGTGTTTAGTGCTTTCTATAAATTATGAATAGTACGTCTTAAAAATGTAATTTAAGCATTTATAACCAATCTTGGTAACTTTTGTAAATTACCCTACCTAGATAGAATTATTCAAATTTATTCTAGAATTGACAGTTTTTTCTTATTGATTTGATTTTGCAAGCCTCATCTTTGATCACTATTTCATGCTAATCATAATCATTGTTTTGCTTTGCACCGCTACGCTGCTGAACACGAAACGCTGCGGTCAAACGTTGCAATCAGGATATGCCTAAAACGTCTGGTTTTCATGATATTCCAGGGACCTCTGCACCGGTACCGGAAAGCTACTCTGAAAAAGAATTAGACGTCTGCCGCGTGCTACGGTGGACCCGCTATCTACTTCCAGCACCCCAGCCCAGGACGGTGATTAGATGGAGCATTTCTTGCGTAATCGGACCAGTGAACATTTTTAATTACCCACCCCCGCTCTGCTGATAATAATTACTCTCAAACTTTAAACTTTAAATTAAATATTGTATAAACCCCTAAATTATTTTATTGACTACCTAAAAACGTCACATTGGCGTGGTGGACCTGGTCTGCGAGCATGACCGAGTGAACTCGATCTCATCGTCAACGACGTCGGATGCTGACAGCGAGTGCGTGTTGCTTAGTGCACAATATGTGGTTCATGACACAATGGATGAAATTATGGACATGACTGAATGTGTAATTAAAAAGATTTCAAAAAGGTTATGTGGTTGTAGCTTCTAGTTTATTTAATATTTTATAAGATTTTGTTATCGAAATATAATAAAATAAATAATATTGAAATCAGTGCATGCTTTTTATTTCCATTTGGGGATATTTCGTGTCAAAGTAAAGAAAACACTTAATTAAATGATACAACTTTTATTTAATTAAAACAGAATTAATAAAATAAATTATTTTCTAAACACCATTTTTTTATACTTAAAACATTGCGTAATGCACAATATTTCTTATGATTAAAACAATTAAATAACAATATATCTTTACAATAGAGTTCGTTAAGATTTTTTAGATTAGGAGCACCCTTACAAGTAATATCTGAAACACTATTATGATCACACAACTCTCGCATCCATTTTACTTTTTCTTCCCCTTTCACAATTATATTTTTATCCTTAAAAAAGGTTTTGATCATTCTTTGAAATTCTCTGTAGTCTATATAGCCCTCGCTCCATTGGTAACCTCTGTTTCTTTCTATCCAAAGAACACATTTTTTTTCTTCATTACTCAGTGCAGAGAACGGATATGGAGGTTTTATTAAAAATACATGGGTGTACTTTGAAGTGGCTACTGCCATTTCCTTAACCAAAAATTCATTATTGACGTTTTTGAATCCTTGTAAATCAATGATTATTGTATTATAAATATTCATGATATTTTCTTTACTATGTTACTCAAAGGTTTGTATTCAAATAAACAATCATTCAAAATCAAGCAATAAGCAGCTGTTTGATCAGGTATTTCTTGATCTGTTTCAATTTCGACTCTCACGTCAATAGATCCTTTCAGCGTTTCGTGTTGTCGTGAACAGTCAATAACGAATAAAGGGGCAACGTCTCTAAATTCTTTTAAACTCAGCAACGGCTCTGCACGACGTCCGTGGTACGACTGCTGAAATCTTGTATATTGTTCGTATAATAAAGTAAACTTGTCATCTGAGAAACTGACGTTCAATCCTTCATATGGATAATATGATGAATTTAAAAAGACTCTTATATCACGTACGTGACAATGATCAAACTCTGCCATTGACAATTGACTGTTGTGTTTGCGGTTGGTTTGTAAGGCAATTACAACAAATCGCGGTTTCTCTGTTTGGGATGAAGTTTTGATAGACCAAGTATGCTTACGTGTTTTAGGAAGTAATGGGTATTCATACAGATCCCAATTACGAAATGCTAGTGGAATAGCGCGATCTTTCTCTAAATGCTTTAGTAAATTTATTCTTTCACGATCTGACACTTTAATATGTGGCACTCTCCAAATAATTTTACTAATTATAATGTCATCTACAGTTTCTCCTGTATTTAATTTAATAGAATTAAGATTCGTATTGCTTCTAAGTAACACTAACTCGTGTTTACAGTTCATGATTATTTTTTCATAGTCTTCTGCAAATCCCAATATCTTGTTTAACGGAATGGACATGGAAAACGCTCCACCTCCAGTATTGTTTGTTCCCATAGTTGACCAACCCCAAACTCGTGCATATTTTGATTCATTTTCATTTAGAGATAGATAAGATTTTATTGTTGTAGTTATACCTGCATTTTTTATTTTATCTATTTCTACTCCATTTAATTCATACCGAATATCTTGAAATAGAAACAATGCAGAATTATTAATGAAATGTACATCCGATATTTTTGCTTTAGTTGTGGTGCTATATACATTCACCTTCCCCTCGATATACAAACTACTAAGTGAGGGCAGTACGTATAGATCTTGTTGATTAATAGGAATTCTTATTTCATCATTCTTGTTGAAACTTGTCACGTATGGTTTGTATGAATGATATTCGAAACTTTCGATACTGTTGTCGTATGATGTTTGTTGAGATATGTTTAGAATATTCATTTTAACCCGATTAGCCTTAGGAATTCTTTATTGGTCTTGGTTAGCTTCTTTTTTAGCAGAAGCGGTGTGCCTTTGGGAGATGATCTTTTAGGACTGGCTCGGGTATACGATTGAGAAGGGTTTTTATTAAAATTTATAATTTTTTTCTAAAATGTAAATACAGCTGGACTTCTTCACCTCGCAAATTAACCTCTTTATTATCTGCGTCCAAAAGTCTTATGTTAATAGCGCTTATTGAAGATTGATTAACGGGAAAATAAATCAAGTTTTTAGGTATTTCAATTATTCTATAACCAGGTGGCACATTCGGTACAAATTCATAAATTATATGGCTAGCTTTCCCGTTTACAAAAGAACCACTAACTACATCGCATTCGATTCGCACGATGGTCGTTGATAGAATGCTGACAGGATACTGGGAATCAGTACTTATATTAGCATCGATTGTTTTCATCCCAAAACCTAAAATTTTAGCTAATGATTCACTTTTATTAAAATGAACATCTTTAGAACAAAAAATATTGGTTTTCAATGTATTATTATTGCAAGTTAGTTTTAATATTGTGTTCTTTATGTTGATTTTTAAATAATCACTAATATCTTGAAACTCGTAAGATCCTTCAGGAATTTCAATGATTTCATTTTCACCATAGTAAAACTTATTGTTGCGTTCATCTATATTAGGAATAGAGTTGAAAGTTGAAAAGTACAAAAGACTACATTCGTAGTCTCCTCGAAGATCCAACGTAGGCGAATAATTTGTTGTTATGGAGGCGCCTCTCCCAGTTATTGACACAGTGAAAGACATTTTTATACTGACACATTTATTTATCTCGTTTGTTATATAAATGCTTCTTCCAATAATTTCTTAAAAATTTTAGACACAAATGGCCACAATTTGTAGTGCCGAATGCTTGATGTCTCACATAGTTATAGTTTATCGGCAAGTCGTTCATATATTTAACTAATTCTAACTGTGGTTTTAAATTACCAAAACTATCATAATATTCTACGTATCCATTTTGCTTCACAAAAGCTACCCAATGCGTGCCTGGATTTATGTTGCTATCCAAATTCAATATTCCACATTCTAGTTTTCTTGGTTTCAAAGGTAACGTATCTCTCATGTAAACACCTCGAAAGTAAGGAATATCATTCGCATGTTCTAATATATCTAGGTTTGTGAGTGCACGTCTGGGTAGCCGCTTATTTAGTTTTTTGATGGGGTCAGATATAAACCTGCTCCTTTTTTATGAGGTTTAATATATACCTTTTCCAAGAGCCACCGCTTCCATCATTCTGTTGTGTCTTTCAGCTTCTTGAAGATTTTTTTGTGCAGCTTTAGAATCATTAACAGCTTTTGCTATCCCTGCTGCTCCTCCAGCCAGTGAACCTAAAGCCGACAACCCCGCAAATATAGGAATAAGTGGCAAAAGTCCACCACTTTTAGGAAGAGGGATACAACGTGGCACGCGTATTCCTTTCTTATTTCCAAATAGTTTCTTCGCGGCTACATAAGCATATTTTATAGCAGAGTGGTGATCTTTGGTTTTTTTTTTTTTAAATAGGTTTTAATTTTTTTAACTCCTTTTTGAAATGATTTGATGTCACCGCCTGTTTTTATTTTTGCCTTCATAGCATTTTTTACTATCCACGACGCAATTTTTTCTCCTTTGCCAGCATCTTTAGATTTCAATCGTCTTTTAGCCATATTCAAAAGTTCTAAATCAGCCTTACGTCGAGCTCCTGAATCTTTATCAATGTATGCAATATCGTGGTGCATGCAAGCTTCATCCAATTTATTTACTCCTCGATCACCTTTTAGTATTCGTTTTTGAAGTTTTGTACCAGGACCACAAAATTGGTACCCTGGTAAATGTAACTCAAACGGTAAACGATCTATCAATTTATTAATTATACCACTGCCTTTCTTCATCGATAAACAGTAAATGTGATGAAGGAGTGATTATGTGTTATTTATATACCTATCTACTACATCACTAATTCAGTTTTGTCTACCCAACTGTTCTCTTCATCACATAACCCTAACCATTTTACAAATAGTTTGTTTCCCTTTCTCTTTATAACTTTTTCAATTAGGTAAAGGTCTGGAAATTTTGTTTTCTGTAACTCATATCCGTAAAAAGAACCAAGGATAATTTGATTGTGTTTGTCTTCTATTTGATACGTTTGAGGATTGGTTTGTCCAATTTTCACAATGCGAAATATTTCGGTGGACCAATTAGGGGTATAACCATTATAAAAATCTCCTTTAAATTTACTTATACGAACAAAATCGCCAACCCTAAAAGTTGCCCCTTGACGTACTACCTTTGCTTGCTGCGTTTTAATAATGTTAGACCTAACTAAAATCTCATTGGAACGATTAACAGTGATTGGTTTTAATTTTGTAATGCTGTGGGTAGTATTGTTATAGTGATGTACAACAGAGTTTAAATTACTTTGAACCCATGCATATCGTCCACATAAACTAAATTATTTGTAAAGTTGAGATTTTATAGTTCTAATTACGCGTTCTACTATGGAGGCTTTTTTAATAGAATATGTGGAATAATGGTTTATGTTGTAATTTTTCATTAACTTTTTAAAAGAATCATTATAAAACTCTTAACCTAGATCTGTTTGTAAATTTTTTGGCTTTCGTTTTGTTTCAGATAATATACTATGCATTGCATTCGTAACAGATGTTTTAGTTTTTGCCTTCAACGGTCTAACCCATACAAATTTAGATAAAGCATCAATTACTACTAAAACATATTTATATCCTCTATTGACAGATGCAAATTTTTGAAAATCCATAAGATCAGCTTGCCACAAATCATCAATTCCTTTTATGATAGTATGCCACCGAATGAAATTTCTTCTTGCTGGCTTGTGAAGTTCGTTTACTATGTCTTGTTTACTCATTATTAGCAAGTTTTGATGGTAACATAAGATCTATTTCTTTTTTTGTATAATACAATTTACTGATATTGGCAGTAGTTAATTTTTCTAAATTGTTGAGATATTTTTTTATGTTACTTTGAATTGTTTTCATTTCATTTTTTAGTTCTTCAATACATTTATCCACGTATTCTTTATTCACAGCCTCGTCGTTCTTTTCCGGAATTTTTAATCCTTTTAATCTTGATGATTTTAAATCAAATTCACCTACGTCTGATCTCACTAATGTATCGCTAAGAATGTTTGTAAACTCAGATAGTCGTAAACGTTTATGAACATAATGACCAAATTTGTCAATATTTGTCATTGCCGTCTTGTTGGTTTCCGTAGTTTAATGATACTGCCCAATCCTCCTGATGGTAGCTTTATATATTTAATGTGTTTTATGATTTCAGCTTCATGCAGTTCTTCTAATATTGCATAAATTTCATTATATACCCCAGTGTTACCAGCTGCCCATGATCCAAGTAATAATTTTAACCTTTCCACTAATTCATTGGGATCATCCCAATAAACTAAATCGGTATACTGCTTAACTTCTTTTAAAATATCGATACCTTCACCTCGTGGGAGACTTTCCACACTACTTGTATGACTTCTAGAGAACTTAAACAATGGTTTAATCACGTTCATATATTTGAATCCTTTGTTACTGTTTATTGGTTTAGATGGATCAAAGTTACGTCTGTGTGCATTGGTATCTATAAGTAGTAACTTATAATTTTGTAAATCCTCCTCTGTAATAATTTCAAAATTTGGTGTCTTTTTATACAATAATTCTTTTAAGCCTGGAGTTTTTTTCAGGCTCCGGTTTCCAATTTTCAAAATGAGGCCATCGTCATGAACACGCGTATTGCCGAGCATTAGTTTTCCTTTTATATTTCTAACACCATAAGGTATATCTTCTTTCATTACTTCAGATGACACAGACCATGATAAAGAATCATTTGCAATACTTGGTGATGACTGAAGAGATTTAAAGGAATTCTCATGCACTGTATCATGATCCTCACAGGGTAATGTGGTGAGGGTTTTGTTAGGTGTTTTACAATCTTCATTTCCTGAGTTTTGATCATCATCATCATAACTTTTGAAGTAATCAAAATCTTCATCTGAAATATTTGATGACTCGCTTTCGGGGCGTTTAGTTCTTTTAACTGAATGAGTTTTGTCTGTTTCTTCTTCTTTGTAGCGTTTGTCGTCAGGTCTACTAGTTAATAGTTTAAGGGGGTTCACAATAGGTTTAAATATTGTTTCCAAAGCCATGTCATTTTGCTTTTTTGAATCTTTTATCATTTCTACCTTTCTTTTCACAGCTGACGCTGACTTTACAATTTGTTCTTTGAGGTTCCGCTCCATTGTTAAGGATTCTACTCTGTTTGACTCCTCAATTTAAACTGGTTCTATGAAATGTAAGTATTAGTTACTTATATAGTAAATAAACAGTTTAATCCACTATAATGAATGTATCAAACTTCATTCTGTAACAGCCTTTGTTTCGTTCACAGTCCTTATTGATGACGACATAACTGTATGGTTTACTCCACACGGTTGAGCACATCTCACGGAACTGAGACCACGTCATGTCAGACCCTACGTGCTCATCGTAAATGTGTCTTAGATTAATGTCGTCTTGTTTAAATAATATGATGAGGTTGGCATTATCTCTTACTAGTTGTTTGGGTATTTTCGTGTAGGTTTGATTAATGTAAAAACAGTCAATGTTTTTATGACGCCCCATGGCAAAATAATCGCGTATATTGTTTTGATTTTCACATGCAACATCGTCAAATACGAATATTGCGTCAGACAAATCTTCGTGTGGACTTAAAATTTGTTTATTATCATTATACTTGTAGTAAGATATGTCTGCAACTTTTTCCAATACTTTCTCCAAAAACACGTACTTAGGTTGATACAAAGACTTTGAATACACATATAGGTTCCGAAAACGGGGTCCATCCTGGTGTAGCAACAGACTAATTACTAAGTTGGTCTTTCCACAGTTTGAGGGGCCACAAACAATGCTCCGAATAGTATTGGGCAATAAATTCCCATGACGTTTAAGCTGATTTGAGGATACTGGACAAATACATTGCAATTTAAGGGATTCTTTTTGTTTCAAAAATCTCATTACAGTTGTTATTTTTTTTAGTTTTTTACTCAACCGCTCTTTTTGATGGCTTTTAACGGAATGATGGAAACATTGTCGAGTTATTAAATTAAAAGGTTTCTTAAAACATAAAGATACTTGATGCAGCTCATCAACCAAATTTTTGATTAACATATTATTCACTTGTATTTAACACCATCCATTCGTAGTGTATTATTGGGCATTCTGTCAACCGAGTGAGCGCAGCGAACGGTCGGAAGCGAAGCGGACGACTGGGGGACAGAATGCCCAATAATACACTACTATGATGGGCATTGAAGTCCCCCATCACGAGTACTGGAGGAGGCAGAGAAGAAATAGCCAAACGAAGTTCCGATAGAGAGGAAGAATTCGGTCGAGGAATGTAAATGGAAATAGTCTATATAACTATAGTCGTATGCTATTTGTGTATTTCATTAAACACAAAAGTGAAGCACTAATATGTTTTGCAGAATTTAAAGCAAAAGTTGAGAAACAAACAAATAAGAAAATAAAGATATTAAGAAGTGATAATGGATGCGAGCATTGCAACAAAGATTTTGACTCTTATCTCAAGAAGGTAGGGATTACTCACCAAAGAAGTAACCCGTATACCCCTTTGCAGAATGGCTTATCAGAACAAAATAATCGCACGATTGTAGAGAAAGCTAGATGTTTGTTTTTGGATGCGAATATGGGCAAAGAGTTCTGGGCAGAGGCTACTAACACGGCAGTTTATTTACAAAACCGTATTGTTCTTCCTGCTTTAAATGAAAAGACTCCATATGAAATCTGGACTGGATGTAAACCAGACATAAGTCACCTACGAATATTTCGCAGCAGTGTTATGGTCCATGTGGCCAAGGAAAAGCGCCAGAAGTGGGACAGAAAGTCTGAGAAGCAGATACTTGTGGGCTATCCAGATGACATCAAAGGTTATCGTATTGTAGTGTAGAACTAAGTATATTATAGATACGTTACTATATGCTTGAACCTGTGTATATAATTATAATCCTTTAGTGCAATAAAGCAGTGTAATCTCAGCAGTTGGTTGTTTCACTTGTCTCCTCAAGTAGCATCCTTACATTGCGACCCTGCCAGTGCATCACCAAATTAAGATCGCGTAAAGTTCAGTGACTCAAGATGTATTACATTTGTGCAATCATCGGTGCGCTAACGTCGTGTGTCAACTCTATTTTACTCGTACACAATGGGCTCAACAAAGTCTAAAGAACAGGTCATCATTGCCCAGGCGACCGGTGTTGGTCAAAATGCAGCAGAGGTGCAGCAACAGCAAAGGCACGATACCACCAACTATCTACTGATCATCATAAGCACGGTGTTGTTGATTGGCGCATTGTTTATGGTGTACAAAGTGGCTAAAAGGTGCCATGATAAGCAGATACGGCGACGACTAGACGATGAGCGGCTGATGAGGTATTCTAGTATCCTGCGGCGACATCAACTAAAAACTGAACATGTGTAGTGGTTGTGTCACAGTGAAAGTGCGGTAAAAAGGTTCTGTATGCACAAGTGATAAATTGTCGATACGTCTTCGCGGTACGACTCTTTTTTTTTCTTAGTATATTAAGATTATTTAAAGGACTATTTAAACTCATAATAAAAATGCATAATTGATTAACATAATATATTACAGTAAGTTTACAAATGTTTATTTAATTTTTTACAAGGAAAGTTATTATGGTGCATATTGTATTCTTGTTATGGCAGAGGAGTTGGCCTTACTACTAAATGAATTAAAAGCCATAAGAACATATTTAATAAAAATCGGTCCTGCTCGTAAGCAAGGTAATATATCTATTGTGAAGAA
Source organism: Anania hortulata (assembly GCA_963576865.1). Taxonomy (NCBI): domain Eukaryota; kingdom Metazoa; phylum Arthropoda; class Insecta; order Lepidoptera; family Crambidae; genus Anania; species Anania hortulata. Next base: position 12,946,877 of record OY756402.1, read on the forward strand.
AAACGAAGCTAATCAAGTTTTATTGCGATTTAATGCATGTTTAGAATTACCTAAAAAGTAGAGTGAAACTTCATTAATAAGTAAAATTTGTAGCGAATTTAGTAATTTATATTGAGATATTATTTCTTTGTGTTCTCAAACTATTATCGAGGAAGAAGTATTTTCAGACCCCATCACCATGGCCGAAGATTTGAAACTTGCTTTAAGCCTACTCCCTGTCATGACCGATAATGAGGATAATACAAAACAACTCATTGAGAGTATTGAATATTACAGTTCTGTGTTATCAAAGCCAGGATGTAAAAGTAAATTAATTTTATTTGTATTGAAAAGTCGATTATTGCAACAGGCTAAATTAAAATTAAAATCCAATTATGGTAATGTCGATGAGCTTGTAAAGGATATGCGTAAACTTCTTTTGCCTAGGAAAAGTCACACAGCTTTACAAACAAAATTGCAGCAGTGTAGACAAAATAATAAAACGATCACAGACTACGGTAAGGAAATTTCCGAACTGTTTGTGTACTTGACTATCTGGCAGGCTGACGGGAATCAAGATAGTTATGATATTTTACGGCCGTTAAATAAGAAACAGGCAATAAAAAGGTTTGCTGATGGACTGCGAGATCGTCGTCTCAGCACAATCATTTCGGCGCGTAATTATATTTCTTTGACAGATGCGATCCAAGGAGCACAAGACGAGGAAGTACAATCCACTTCAACAGAAATGATTGGTACGTACAAACCCAATAATAGGTTCTATAGAGGTAACAGGACTCAAAGAGGTCAGTTTAGGGGCCGCAGTTTCAACAACGGCACCCGAGGGCGCGGACAACAGACCTCCCGAGGTGCCCCCGGCCAGCGGTCTCAGGGACCATATTATTCGAGGAATAATTATCGTGGACATGGTTTCCAAAATCGAGGAAGATCCGGGAATAATAGAGGTAACTTTTATTTTTTATTTATTTTTTATTAAGGAACACAAACAGTAAAATGTACAAACTTTGCTTAATCTCTAATATCATTTGTTTTGTTCTATTACATAACACAAATAATATGTGTCCACAACACTAGCCATAAAATATTCTAAATGCAAAACTACTTACATAGCAAGAATATTACCTTAAGATAACTTAATATAATGTAATGTAATTTATATATTTACTACGTATAAATTTGTTTCTTAGTTTTACTTATACATAGCTTACATAATTTGCTTAATCAAAAGAAACATTTGTTCAAATTAGTTTTGAATTGCGCTGTTTTTTTACAGAATATGTCTAAGCTGTTAAAATTCTTTGTGTTCAGATAATTGTAAGAACCACATAATCTGTTCAAAGGGGAATTCCTACCAAGATTGGTACGATATTTGGCTAAAACAAATACATTATTGATAGGTTTTCGAAGTGGTGGTGGTCGAAATGGAGTTTTCACTTTAATTTTTGACAAAAATTCAGAATTATCAATTTTCCCGTTTAATATTCCGTGCAAAAATGTTAAGTCAGCAATTTTCCGACGTTTACTAAGTGAATCTAATTTAAAAAGTTTAAGTCGATCCTCATAATTAGTTCGTTGCCTCTTTAACCCATTATATTTCCAAGACAAGTGTCGAGTAAAAGAACGCTGTATGGATTCAATACGCTGTGAATGATTCGAATAAAAAGGGTTCCAAGCGACGCTTGAATATTCTAACCTGCTTCTCACAAGAGCCTTATATAGAAGTAGACTGGTTGTTGGTTTCCGGAATATTTTCGTATTTCTCTTAATGAATCCTACCATTTTAGCAGCCTTAGCAGTAATATGATCAATATGAGCAATAAAGTTTAATTTTTTATCAAGTACTATGCCTAAGTCACGAATCGTTTCTACTTCTTCGAGTATTTTATTATTAATAGTATATTTAGACTCATAATAGAGTTTTTTGCGGGTAAATTTGATATGGAAACACAGATGGATTTAGACACATACTATTACTAAGGCACCACTGTGATATAGTTTTGAGATCATCTTGTAAACAGTTACAGTCTTCAAAATTATTAACCTCCTTATATAATTTTAAGTCATCGGCATAAAGGGAACACGAACTATAACGTACACAATTAACAACATCGTTGATAAAAATTTAAAATAGCTTTGGACCTAAAAGAGATCCCTGAGGCACACCAGTAGTAAATGAATTGGGAAGGCTGCCTCAAAAACGCTGTATTTCAACCGCTCGCAAGCTCGCTCTTTGAAATACATCGTCTTGATCTAGCCTTTCCAATTCATGAAACAATCGGACATACCTGTTCACAGCAACCGATGAATGATGCACATTTAAAACCACTATAACAAACACTGTCACCGTTATTGTTTGATTACTTATAAACTTATTTATAAAATAGAACTGAACTGTTTTTTTTTTTTTTTCTATTTAATTCGTTAAGCGTAAATATTTAATTTTAATTACTTAAGAATTTAATAAATGTATGAATTGATTTCGCTTCAGTTTACAACCGTACCGAAAACGGGTACTGCTTTCTGACTGTATCCCCGACCAGCAGGGCATACACTTTGGCAATATTATAATTTATTAACTTATTCATTGTTAATGTAAACATTGATTTCGTAGGTATTGTTCAAATGCTTCAGTTTACAGCCGTACCGAAAACGGGTACTTCTTTCTGACTGTATCCCCGACCAGCAGGGCATACACTTTAGCATTGTAATTTGCAATTTATTAACTTATGAATTGTTAATGTTAAACATTGATTTCGTAGGTATTGTTCAAATGCTTCAGTTTACAGCCGTACCGAAAACGGGTACTTCTTTCTGGCTGTATCCCCAACCAGCAGGGCATACACTTTAGCATTTTAACAATATCAACTTAATCAATGAGAAAACTTTTTACGAATTTTATATTATTACAGTTTTATTATGGGAGACATTTTCAACCGACTTCAATAAAAAAAATAAAAACCGACTTCAAAAAACTAAAACGCTAAAAATAATCTTAACACTTAAGTACCTAATCAGTTACTTTTGGAGTCGGTGCAAACGAAAACATTGGTCTCTCATTGACTGGCACCGACTCCAAAAGTAACTGATTAGGTACTTAAGTGTTAAGATTATTTTTAGCGTTTTAGTTTTTTGAAGTCGGTTTTTATTTTTTTTATAAAATTAACTTATTTCATCCATTTTAGTGATAAATCCTAATCAAAACAAATCTTACGAGTGCAAACATAATTTAACTGCTGAACACCGATTTCATTTCCTATTTTTCCACCCTTAGGGGTGAAATTTTTTCCAAAAATTTTTATTATAGTATCTTTAAAGTATAAGCTATTCATTAAAAAAAGAATCATCAAAATCAGTCTACATTTGGCAGAGATATAGGTAAGATAGATACTAAAATCAGTTGGCGTGGTACGGAGTTTATGCAATGTTTGATGATTTTCTTATAGATCCCATCATCAGAATTTAACCAAATTTATATGGGACCATTCTGAAAATAATACCTTTCAAACAAAAAAATTATTATCGAAATCGGTCAACGCAGTAACGAACGATCGCTGAACATACATAAAATAAAAATTAAAAAAAAAAAAAAAAGATACCGACGAATTGAGAACCTCCTCCTTTTTTGAAGTCGGTTGAAAAAGGAGGAGGTTCTCAATTCGTCGGTATCTTTTTTTTTTTTTTTTTTTTATGTATGTTCAGCGATCATTCGTTACTGCGTTGACCGATTTCGATAATTATTTTTTTGTTTGAAAGGTATTACTTTCAGAATGGTCCCATATAAATTTGGTTAAATTCTGATGATAGGATCTATAAGAAATCATCAAACATTGCATAAACTCCGTACCACGCCAACTGATTTTAGTATCTATCTTACCTATATCTCTGCCAAATGTAAACCGATTTCGATGATTCTTTTTTTAATAAATAGCTTATACTTCAAAGATACTATAATAAAAATTTTTGGAAAAAATTTCACCCCTAAGGTTGGAAAAATAGGAAATGAAATCGGTGTTCAGCAGTTAAATTATGTTTGCACTTGTAAGATTTGTTTTGATTAGGATTTATCACTAAAATGGATGAAATAAGTTAATTTTATAAAAAAAATAAAAACCGACTTCAAAAAACTAAAACGCTAAAAATAATCTTAACACTTAAGTACCTAATCAGTTACTTTTGGAGTCGGTGCCAGTCAATGAGAGACCAATGTTTTCGTTTGCACCGACTCCAAAAGTAACTGATTAGGTACTTAAGTGTTAAGATTATTTTTAGCGTTTTAGTTTTTTGAAGTCGGTTTTTATTTTTTTAATAAAATCAATAAATGATTTGTTTACAACCATACCGTAACGGGTATTTCTTTCTGGCTGTATCCCGGGCTTGCAGGGTACACACAAAACATATGAAACATAGCCATAATAAAAAAGAATGAATATAAGTTCGTAAAAGTTATTTTAATCAAATCACTACTTACTAAAATTATGAACCAATACTTACCGAAAAAAAAAAACGATTCAGTTCGCGTAATTGTTTCACTATTAGGTTATTCTTTTTTCGTAAAACTAATAAATAATCAATAACGGTAACTGGTAGTTCGATCAAAATTAAATAGGAAAGATGTTATGCACACGGGATTATTGCTTCAACTAAAAGGTAGCTAAGGTCACCGTGACGCGCATGTATGATAAAGGGAAGTGCATACTGCTTGCAATGAGTATGAGTAAAATAATGAAATAATCTATTTCTAATTTATTCTCAACCACAAACTAGGTGTCGTGGGTCCGAATCCGTCAGGGCAAATGTTTGTGTAGTGAGCATCGGTTTGAACCTTTGCCTATCGCCTCATAAAAATATTCTTAACGAGGGCTGTTTTAAATACACATTTTTATCATCTTAGCTGATTAGTATTATTTCTTGCACTATATTCTAATAAACAGCTTTTAGAATATTACTCATTCAAAAATGCATTTAAAAATCAAGAAAAGAATTGATAATAGACAAGTAGGTATTTGCTTACGAATAAAATAACAGGGTTTTTTTTTCTCCACAGTTTATGATTTCTTCCTTAGATTATTCTCAGGTTGTGTATACAACGCTTTATATTCTGCGTATCGCTAACTTAGCTTCCTAAGCATTCGAAGTGTGTAAACCTAAATCTGCTTACATGACGTATCTTGTTACATATTACACTTTCGATCAACGAATTGGGAGCTAGCAATCCTTAAAAATATTATGGTGTATGAATTTGTTGATGATAGCCTGAATAAATTGGTCTTAATAATTTCGTTTGGACATTGTTTGAGCTGAATTTATATATATTTATATATATATTTACCTATTACGCAAACCTTTGAAGGAATATCGTTGATTGTTAAAAATAATCTGATGATTATTCTAATATGAGCAATATTTAAAATTTTATGTCTTATTCATAGTTTATAGATATTTGAGGTTTTAATATTGTAACGTAAGTTGGTGAATCCGATAATTTTGCCATCAACTGTAAACGATGTCAAGTGTGATCGACAAAGGATTTCATGGTATTATTTAATATGTTTAAATAGATTTCGACAAATTAAAAACCTCCTTCTTTGTAGTCGGTTAAAATGATTTTTTACTCAATAACGTTTATTGAATAAATGGATTTGAAATGGATTATAGGTAAACTTGATTTTTCATCATAAAACATTGTTATTTTTATGTTAGTAGGTAGGTACTTTCCGACTTCCTAATTTCAACGCCTTGAGACTGGTTGATGATGAGACTTGGATATAAAATAAATATGCTAGACAAGTTTTAATCCAAAAACTCATTAACTATTAGGTTATTAATATTTTTAAAAGGTCAATTTGTTAAACTTATGGTTAAATCCTACTACAAGTCAATCAATAATTTATGAAAATTTATATTAATAATCTAGTGTGAGTCATGCCGTGGGCAGTAACTAGTACTTGAAATAACAAATAGTGCAAGTTGACGATTTCCTAAATAGGTAATTTTATAAGTAATTTGATCAACTTGTTTTGTTCGTTTTCAATCAATAGCTGATCGGCATTATTTTCATCGTGTATATAATTTGGTAATTTTTACTTTATTAGTGTGAGTGTAAATTTGGTATAAAATGATCGGTAAGTACATCAATTGCTATTAATGTCCGTGGTCACCTCCCGATCATCTTCCTGCGGAAAACTTCGAGGTAACGCTGCTCTTCATTCTCTTGGAAAAATGTTCGTGAGTTATTTTTATTTTATTTTATTGGGCTCTCAATGGCCTAGACAGTGAAACTGTGTTTGTTCTGTGTTTGAATTAATGAGTCAAGGCCTAAAATACCTAAACGGTCTTTTTTTTTCTTTGTGGTGAGGTTTTGTATTTTCATTGTCTATTTTAGAGTAGAGTTAACCGAGTTAATTTGTTTGAGAATAGGATATTGTATTGATTTTTTAGAGGATATTGTATTGATAAATTACAGTTATTTTGTATAATTCATATTTTCAGGTCAGAATCAGACTACAAAAACCGTAGCGCCGCCGCTGCTTGCTTTGACTCAGAGTCAGAGTCGTTGTCGGATCCGGAAGAATATCCAAGGTAAATATAGATTACTACTTAGGTTATGAGTGAGCATTAAGTGACGAAAAACTCTAAATGCATTTTAATCTTAACCAAACTTATAAATCATATTTATTGTTACAGCCCACCTAAAAAAACTAACAAAGCCAGCAAGGCTAAAGTGGTGAAGAAGGAGAAATCCACCAAAGAGTCTGGGTACGTATTCTAACTCTGTTAATTGTGTCTATATCATGTCATTTAAAAGTGTTTTTTGTAAACTTATTTTTATTTGTTTTATATGTAGGACCGATTCATCTCGCAGAAAACGTAACATCGTTGCAGATTTTGGTGTGTAGTCTGAATCGGAGTCTTCTTCAGGCGAAGAAGATCTCAGGTACAGAGTTGTTTAACCTTAGACCTCACTCCTCAATTTTTTCTTTTTGTATTTTGTTACTAAACATATGTTTCTATTTCTCCATAAATACAGTCTTCATTAAAATTATTTTATAGTGATTAGATATTTTACTTACAAACTATATTTTGTTACAGGTCTTCTAAGAAAGCTAAAGCCTGCAATAGCAAGGCTAAAGGGACGAAAAAGGAGAAACCTCGAAAAAAGTCTGGGTACGTTAATTTTATTATAAGTAACGCATTTATCGTTTGTTATTTACTATACTCGTAGGTACTGATCATTTTTTCTTTATTGGAGCAGTAAAACCGGAGGCATCATCTGTGAAGACCTGTTTGGAGGCGCGGCTGAGCCTGCTCCAAAGCAACACCACTGTGGTCATCGCTATCGAGGCGCGTCGCGGGCGGGATCAGCCGTCAAGGCACTCTGCAGGCTGACGGCGACGTCTACATCGACCTACGAGTCTTCAACGTTGCCGAAATCATCGAGGTGGACCCCCGGGAACGCTTTGACAAGTGGAGCGGCTGTTTGAGGATTCGGCTCAACCACGACGATCCCTTGTGGGATAGCGTTAAGAAAATATTTAAAGATAGTAATAAGGTATTTAATAATATAGAGCCGACGTTTTACGCGGAGAAGAAAAAGTAAGGTAGTCAGTCATTTTTTTGTTTTTTTTTGTTTAGTAAATACTAATAAGTATGTTATTTTAGCTTTCATCCATACAACTATATCCATAAAATAAGAGTACAATAATTTTAAAATAAATATAATAATAAATATGTAAAACATAAATAATAATAATAAATCAAAGGTAGTATGTAATATTTGTTTCACTTAAGCGTTTACATATTTAATTAAATTTACTATTGCCTACCATAACTTCCATTCTATTCTAATCATGCATAGCTCAAAAACTATTTTTTGTTCAGTATGTAATAAATCCATACTCAGGAAAGTTTTTCCTGGGCACTTACGCAGTACTATTCACAAAGATAATACCGCATTAAGCTATGACAAAGGGATTGAGACGGTTAATTCAGCTTTTAGAGGTCGCATCGTGTCGTATCGCATCAGTGCCGATCGCGAACAGGCTCCTGATGGTCAGAAGTTGCCAATTACTTCACCACAGCACTTCATGCATTCCGTTTCGTCTAGGCTGCGTAAAGTACTCGATTCTGCCATAGCATGTCACACTAATGTAAAAGTTAACTTTGCATTATTTGCCAACATGATTTTACCTAAAGATGATACAGTGGAAATCAAATCATTTGCAACAGAAAATATTCCAACCTTTCATAATTACTCGTTTGATGATTTGTTGAATAATGTTTCTCAGGTTATTTGTAAAAAGATGGATGATTTCCAAGAAAAGGGAAGTGGTTGGTCCCTTATGGACATGCTTTATCTCGAAACTAACATTAATAAATATTCGCCATTAGGTGGTTCTAGTTATATAGATTTACCTAAAAATATTAAAGCAAAAAAAGCGTGCATTAATATAAGAAATAGTGATGAATACTGTTTTGCTTGGACAGTAATGAGCGCTTTATATCCTGATGTAAAAAACGCTAATCGAGTCTCATCATATCCACACTTCTCTGAAGTTTTAAATACTGATAATATGCATTTTCCAGTATCATTTAAAGATATTAAAATGTTTGAGAATAATAATAAAGAGATTAGCGTCAACGTATATGGGATTGACAAGAAACAAAATATTGTTGGACCGTTATATAAAACATTGTCTCGAAAAAGAAACCATGTTAACATGCTTTTGTTAGAAAAAAACACAAAATCTCATTATTGCCTTATTAAGAATTTGACAAAATTAGTTCGCAATCAAATTACAAAGCATCACGGGAAATTACATTTCTGTGAAGAATGTTTGTTATTTTTTAAATCAGATCGAGATTATGATGAGCACGTTTGCGGGGGAGTGGTCACGGTACTACCCGATAGTGGCACTATAATGCAATTTAAAAACTATCATTGCATGCAGAACGTGCCTTTCATTATCTACGCTGACTTCGAGACGATATTAGAGCCTTGCTCCGAGAGCAGTGGCTCCTATACGGCAAAAGTACAAAAACATTTGCCTGCAGCGTGCCGGTGTTCTTTCATAACTTATCAGGTTATGACTGCCATTTGTTTATTCGCGAACTAAGTAGAATTCCTGGTGAAATAAAAGTAATTCCTAAAAACAATGAGAACTACATTTCTTTTACAAAATTTATTCAGTTTTCAATTAGCGACTTTATCGCGGTCCGATTTGTAGACTCATTTAAGTTTTTGGGAACTAGTTTAGAACAATTAGCCAAAAATCTACAGCGAAACGATTTTATAAATTTGAGTGCATATTGTGAAAATGAAAATCAATTAACATTGCTTAGTTGAAAATGTGTATACCCATACAATTATATGTCAAACTGGAATGTTTACGAAGAAAATAACTTACCGCCAAAAGAAGAGTTTTTTAACAATCTAACCGATGAAGCCATAAGTAATTCTGACTATGATCATGCAAAAAATGTTTGGGATAGTTTTAATATAAAAAATCTTGGTGAATATACGGATTTATATGTAAAAAGCGATGTTTTGATACTAAGCGACATTTTTGAAAAGTTCCGTAAAACGTGTAAGATAAACTATGATTTAGATCCTGCATTTTATCTCACAGCACCAAGTCTCAGCTTTGACGCCATGTTGCTAAAAACAAAAGTAAAATTAGAGCTGCTTTCAGATTTAGAAATGATACGAATGATACAAAAGGGAATTCGCGGAGGTATTTGCTTATGCTCAAAAAGGTATGCTAAATCAAATAATCAATATCAGTCGGATTATGATAACTCCCAACCAAGCAAATATTTAATGTACGTGGACTGTAATAATTTATATGGCTTCGCTATGTGCAGTTATCTGCCTTACGCGGATTTTAAATTTCTCGATAAACAGGAATGTAATGAACTCGACATTACAAACATTCCCAACGACAATGACTACGGTTATATCCTCGAAGTTGATTTGGAATACCCTGAGAGGTTGCATGACTTACATAACGATCTTCCATTTTGTGCGGAAAACTTTACTCCTCCAGGTGCTAAAAATATTAAACTTACACCAAATGTATATAATAAATATAACTATGTTATCCACTACGTTCATTTAAAGACATGCTTACAACATGGATTACGACTTAAAAAAATTCACAAAGGAATATCATTCAAACAAAGCTCATATTTAAAGGAATATATCGACTTAAACACCCATTTGAGACAAAATACTAACTCACCATTTGAACAAGACTTTTTTAAATTGCTCAATAACAGTATTTTTGGAAAAACCTTAGAAGATACTGAACGTCGAGTAGATGTTAAACTAGTAAGTACGTGGCGAGATGAGAGAAATAAGACCAAGAAATATTACTCAGCTGAACAGCTGATATCTCGTCCAAATTTTCATAGTGCAACAATATTTGATGAAAATTTCGTAGCTATACAATTAAAACGCGAAAAAGTTATTCTTTTCAAACCCATATACATTGGATTTACAGTACTAGAGCTGTCTAAAAATCATATGTACAATTGTTTTTTTTTTTTTTTTTTTTCATTTATTTTGGCATCAAACAGTCATGTACAGAAACAGATGTAGTTGAAAATTGTGTTACATTAATTGACCTAGTAGTGCCTAAAAAGTATACATAACAAAAATATGGACTTTAATAAAGCTAAGATGGTCGGACGTGACCAACCAAATACAAGGTAATTTGTTAAATTAGTTAGGTAATAAAATAAAGATAAAAATAGTACAAAGTTATGTTTTGGACAGTACGTGTTACATTTTTTTGTATATAAACTATAATAAGCTTTTTAGTTTTTGTTTTAGCCTGCTATGTGATATTTTATGTAAATCGGAATTATTAAATTCACTGCTGTAAAGGTTGGTGGAGCGATAGAAAAATGAATCACGAGTATATATTTTTTTTTTTGTAAAGTGGAAGAGCAAATGTTGGTAAAGAACGTGAGGGGCGCACTGGTAGACGGGCTGGACACGAGAATCCTATTTTAGCTAATAGCTCGGGTGAGTCAACCATATGGTTTAAAATCTTATGTAAGTAAAGTACATCGAACATTTTACGGCGGTCGGAGAGAGTCTGTAAATTATGTTGTTCCAAGGAAAACGTATAAGATTCGCAAGAAATGTTTTTTCGGTAATTTAGATATTTGATGAACTTCTTTTGAATTTTTTCTATTCACCACCTAACCTAATATGGTTTGCTAATTTGACGGTTTTGCAATGGTGTTATTTTACTTGTGCACACACATCATATATGCAACAAACATGTCGTAACAAGTAAAAATGCTGATATATAGATTACGGTTGACTGTGAAAAGCCAATTCAACAATTTAAAAAAAAATCGTTCCTACTAAAGCCGCTTATTCATAAGTCATTATAATCATTCTTCATTCAGCAGCGTTGAGATTAGCAGCGAGCCAATTCGTGAATTTATGTAAGTAATGCAAATTTTTTAAATAGTAAAACTTTATTTTGATTATCTTTGCGAAATAGTATTTGTACTAAACTAATATATATTTTTTATTGTTACAGAAAATGGAAGATTCAGCCAACATAATGTTCAGCCAATATGCTCAGGATCCGTTAGAAAATTTTACCCAGCAATACCAGGAACTAATGAGGAATCAGCCGACAAATTATGAGACAAAAACGAGAAATCAATAAAAAGAAGACGAACGCCTCTAAGTCTTTTGTTATAAGAAAGGAAAACCGTGAAATTAAACTAGTCCAAATCAAAATATTGGATCTCCAAAAAGAATCAGCGGTGGCGAGTTCATGTAAAGAGAAAGAAAATGTGGTGGTCAACGCGCAGTATGTGGTGCAGGATTTCGTAGATGAAATTGCAGATCTTACCGAGGTTTTAGTAAGAAAGATTTCTAAAAAGCTATGTGGTGATTTTGGTTTGTTATGATTATTTTGTAAGGTTTAATAATAGTGTTTATAATGTACATTAAAATTATATTTAGTTAAAATTGTATCTTACTTAAGGAATGAATAAACTTTATAAGTAACTAAAAATGCATTTAAATTCCTTTCTTTTTGCTTTTAAAATCAAGTTTAAAAATAGTTATATCTGTATAGAGGTATCGTGAGTAAAACAGTATATATTTTTTTTAATTATTTTTATTAATTGTTTGCTAAACACCATTTTTTTATACATACTACTGTTTCCTGCCTAATAAAACTCCCCATAAATCAGCAAATAATATAGTTATGTTTAGTGACGAGATCGGTAAGAACATGGGGCACCTACTTGCACATTATACGGGACAAAGTGTGATTAATCACTGCATGCCCGGAGCATCCTATGAGGAAATGGTTAATAAAATACTCTCTTTTAAATTTAGTGAAAATTCTACCCTAATAATTTTTATAGGTAACAGAGGTAATGTTAACAAAAATAAATTATTACATTATTTTGAGAGTTTGCAACTGTTAGAAATAAGTAAAATTATTTGGTTCACCTTACCTTATAGTAGCGGTTTGCCAGATGAAGAAAATAATTTAAGGTATAAAATTAACCTGAACATTTATAAATTGACATCTTATAATGAATATAAATTCCATGTTATTGACATAAATAATTATTTTAAAAATAAGATTTATCTGACGAGAGATAGTTATTTTGTCAATAATTATCTCAAAAGACAAATAGCGTTATCGCTATCATATTGTTTAGATTGTTTAGCCAAGAACTTGGCTACCAAGTCTGCTTTTATTGAGCAGACAATTGACATGAATATTCGACCTTTGGAATCCGTTCCAATTAATAATTATTTAAATTAGACATTCAGACAATAGAGGAAAACTCTTGCTTACAAAACCTAGCGAGCATAGAAGATTCAAATCATTTAAACATAGTGCACCAAAATATAGAAGGCTTATCTGGAAAAGACTTAGAAATTGAACTATTTGTACAAGAAATGAATATTCAGGTTTTATGTGTAACTGAGCACTGGCTCAAAAAGTATGAACTTATTTTGCACATAGATAATTGTAGCCTTATTAGTTCGTTCTCAAGAGAAAACGCCATCCGTGGCGGGTCACTAATATTAATTAATAATAACTTAAAATGTAAAGAGCGAAAAGATATTGTATCTCTCTCTGTCGAGCGAACTATTGAGATATCATGTGCAGAGCTGGACGATTACATTATTGTTTGTGTTTATAGACCCCCAAGTGGTAATTTTACATTGTTTGAGTCCATAATGGAAGAATTACTCAGGAAAATATTTACTAATAAAAAGAAGGTAGTTGTATGTGGAGATTTCAATGTCGATATCATAGATGAAGAAAAAACCTATCGGGTTAGGTTTCTAAGTCTTTTTAAATCTTTTAATTTAAAGCCTGTATTTGCTGAACCGACTAGAATTACTGCTACAACAGCTACTTGCTTGGATAATGTTTTCTGTAACTGTGTTGTGATTAAAAAATCTATCGTAAATTTTGTAAAATCTGATCACTGCGGTCAGTCAGTCACGTTTGAACACCGTTTTGTGCCGTCTAAAAGTGTTATTCAATATAGACCAGTCACTGATACTCGCAAAGAAAAATTTAAAACTAACTTAAGTGATAAAATACCGCTATTACCTTTTGTTGATGACAATGTTAATAACTTATATGAAGAATTGTTTGAACTAATCAAAAACGAATTTGACAAAAACTTTCCTAAAAAGAAATTAGTCATAAACAATTTCAAACCGAAATTCAGTGACTGGGCTACTGCTGGTATATATATCAGTAGGAGGAAAATGTTTGAACTATATAATCAAAAAGTGTATAGGAATAATGACCTAATATTTGTAGAATATGTTAAAAAATACTCAAGGTTATTTAAAAAGGTCTGTATGGTAGCTAAATCTAATTATATACGTAAAAAAATTAATAAATCGAGTAATAAAATTAAAGAGACTTGGAATATTATAAACAAAGAAACTTGTAAAACACAACATCGCGATCACACATTTACACTAAAAATTGATAATAAGCAAATTAAATCCGATGATGAGGTGGCAGGCGCTTTCGAAAATTACTTCTGTAATATACCTGTCGAAACCACAAAACAACTTAATTCATCTGCTCTGCATGCAAAATCACTGCTTGTGTCCAGTGTTGACGGGTGCAACTCCTTATTTGATTTCACTCATATTAATCCTGTAATGGTAGTCAAAACTTTTATGGAATTGAAACAGAAAAAAACTGAGGATATGTGGGGCATATCAACTGACACAATAAAACTCATTATACCTCTCGTAGCATCTCACTTAGCACATTTATTCAATGAATGTATTGATCAAGGTCAATTCCCTACTTTAATGAAATATAGTAAGATTATACCTTTGTTCAAATCAGGAGAAAAAAGTGACCCAAGCAATTTCAGGCCAATTTCCATTCTACCTGCTTTTAGTAAAATTTTTGAAAAAGTTATATTTAGTCAATTACTCTCCCATTTTAAACTTAACAATTTACTGCACGAGAAACAGTTTGGTTTTTCTAAAGGTAGAAATACAACAGATGCTGGGGTGGCACTTGTCAAACACATTTTGGATGCGTATGAAGATAAGCATGATGCGATAGGTGTGTTCTGTGATTTATCGAAGGCGTTTGATTGTGTCGATCACCAAACACTTATTATGAAGCTAAAACATTACGGTGTATCTAATAACGCATTAAAATTGTTAAATTCTTACCTCTCAGGCAGATTACAAACAGTAAACGTTAATGGTACTAACTCTTCCGGCGCCCCGCTTCAAATGGGAGTGCCACTTCTTAATACAAAAAAAACCAAATGTATTAAATTTACTATGCCTAACGTGAAACAAGCTAACACAGTAATTTTACTAAATGGTGAAAAGCTTGATCTATCAAACTCCACTGTTTTTCTGGGCATTACATTGGATTCGAAGTTGCAATGGGGACCACATGTTGACACTCTGGCTGGGAGACTTGCTTCAGCTGCCTTTGCGGTTAGAAAAATTAGACATCTAACTGACGTTGTAACGGCAAGGCTGGTGTATTTCAGTTACTTTCATAGTATTATGTCTTATGGTCTTCTCTTGTGGGGTTCTGCTGCGGACATCGATACCATTTTTATTTTACAGAAAAGAGCTATTCGTGCTATATACAAACTTAGTCCGCGTGAATCCCTGAGAGATTTCTTTAAAGAAATTAACATACTCACTGTGGCCTCTCAATACATATTTGATAATATCATGTACGTACGCAAAAATTTAGATCTTTTTATAAAGAAAAGTGATATTCATTCATATAACACCAGAAACAAAAACAAACTTGTAGTCCCAAACTTTAGATTGGCCAAAACAAGTAATTCATTCTTGGGAAATTGTATTAAATTTTTCAATAATATACCTCACAATGTTACCAAACTTCCTATTAATAAATTTAAGTCACATGTCAAAACTACACTGATGTCTAAGGGGTATTATAAAATTCAAGACTATCTTGATGACAAGAATGTATGGTCAGTCCAGCCTGCACTAAACTGATGTACCTACCTGTTTATTTTGGTTTATATTTTTTGTGTGGCAGCTAGTGGTGACTGAGTTTGTTCCGGCGTTTCTTCTCAGCACTTGCCAGATTGTCTGTGTCTTGTCTCGAAGCGCTAGTAGGGCCCAAAAAATAAGGAGACATGTTCTGGCCCCCTAGGGGCCTATAATGTTGTTATTGACGTTCATAAGTGGCAATTTTGTCCTGAATTGAATAAATGATTTTTGACTTTGACTTGACACAAAACATTTCTCAATGCACAAATATTCTTATGATTAACACAATGAGTTATAAAAACATCGTTTCTGTAAAGTTCAGATAATTTCTTAAGATTGGGAATACCTTCATCATTAATTTCTATAACATTTTGATGACCACATAAGTCTTTTAGCCATTTCACCTTTTCTGCTCCTTTAACAATAATTATTCGATCTTTAAAGTATGGTTTCATTATTCTTAGAAATTCTTTGTAGTCAATATATCCATCGCTCCAGGAATATCCCCTATTCCTTTCTAACCACCGAACACGCCTTTTTTCTTCTTCAGTAAGTTTAGAGAATGAATGTGGCGGTTTTATTAAAAAAATATCAGTATATTGCAAAGTAGCTATAGCCAATTCTTTGACTATGAACTCATTGTGTAGATTTTTAAATCCTTGCACATCCACTATTACCGTATTGTTATTCATGTTAACTTTTTGACAATATTACTCAGCGGTTTGTATTCGAATATACAGTCGTTTAAAATCAAACAATATGCTGCTGTGTGATCGGGTATATCTTGGTCTGCTTCAATTTCAACTCTAACGTCGATCGACCCCTTTAGGGTCTCGTGTTGTCGCGAACAGTCGATAACAAACATAGGAGCTATTTCTCTGAATTCTTTTAAACTCAACAACGGTTCTGAACGACGTCCGTGATACGACTGTTGAAATCTTGTGTATTGTTCGTATAATAAAGTAAATTTGTCATCTGAAAAACTGACATTCAATCCCTCATGTGGATAATATGTCGAATTTAAATAGACTCTCACATCACGTACATGACAATGATCAAACTCAGCCATTGACAATTTACTATTTTGTTTTCGATTGGTTTGTAAGGCAATCACAACAAATCGTGGTTTCTCTGTTTGGGAAGAAGTTTTGATAGACCAAGTATGCTTACGTGTTTTGGGCAGTAACGGGTATTTATACAGATCCCAATTACGAAAAGCTAATGGAATAGCTCGATCTTTCTCTAAATGTTTTAATACATTTATTCTTTCACGATCGGATACTTTAATGTGTGGTACTCTCCAAATTATCTTACTTATTGTAACATCACTAATAACTTCTCCTGAATTTAACTTAACCGTGTTAAGATTTGAGTTGCTTCTTAGTAACACTAACTCGTGCTTGCAGTTCATTATAATTTTTTCATAATCTTCTGCAAATCCCAATATTTTGTTCAACGGGATTGATACGGAAAATGCTCCACCAGTGACATTATTTTTTCCTTCAGGCGACCAGCCCCAAACTCGTGCATATTTTGATTCATTTTCATTTAAAGATAGATAAGATTTTATAGTAGTAGTAACACCAGCGTTCTTAATTTTATCAATTTCTACTCCATTTAATTCATATCTCACGTCTTGAAATAAAAACAGAATTGAATTATTAACAAAATGTACATTTGAAACTCCTGCTTTAGAAGTGCTGTCGTACACATTTACTTTTCCTTCGATGTATAGGCTACTAAGTGAAGGCAACACATGCAAGTCTTGCTGGTTGATAGGAATTCTTATTTCATCATTCGTGTTAAAACTTGAGACGTATGGTTTGTAAGAATGGTACTCAAAACTTTCAATGGTATTGTCATATGACGTTTGTTGAGATATATTTAAAATATTCATTTTATTAACCCAATTAGCTTAAGGAAATCTTTGTTGGCTTTGGTAAGCTTCTTTTTAAGTTGAAGCGATGTGCCTTTGTGAGATGATCTTTGAAGACTGTCTTGAAGTCTTTGTGCTGGGGTTTTTATTAAAATTTATCATTTTTTCTTAAAATGTAAATATAGTTGCACTTCTTCACCTCGTAAATTTATCTCTTTATTGTCTGCGTCCAACAGCCTTATGTTGATAGCACTTAAAGAATTTTGATTTACAGGAAAATAAATCAAATTTTTAGGTATTTCAATTATCCGGTATCCAGGTGACACGTTAGGTACAAATTCATAAATTATATGGCTTGCTTTTCCATTAACAAATGAACCACTAACTACATCGCATTCAATCCGCACGATGGTTGTTGATAGAATGCTAACAGGATATTGCGATTCAGTACTTATATTTGCTTTTATTGTTTCCATTCCAAATCCTAATATTTTACCCAATGATTCTTTTTTATTAAAATGGATCTCTTTGGAACAAAATATATTCGTTTTCAATGTATTGTTATTGCAGGTCAATTTTAACACACTGTTTTTAATGTTACTTTTTAAATAATCACATATATCTTGAAGCTCATAAGATCCCTCAGGAATTTGTATAATTTCATTTTCACCATAATAAAACTTATTGTTTCTTTCATCTATATTAGGAATAGAATTGAACGTTGAAAAATAGATCAGACCACATTCGTAGTCTCCTCGGAGTTCCAAAGTTGGGGAATAGTTTGTAGACAAAGAGGCTTCGCTCCCAGTTATAGACACAGTGAAAGACATTTTTATAATGAATTTTTTTATTTCAATCACTTATTATATTTTAAAAAAATCCAATAATTTCTTACAAAATTTAAGACATAGGTGGCCACAGTTTACAGTGCCAAAAGATTGATGTCTTGTATAATTGTAGTTTATAGGCATGTTATTCATATACTTTATAAATTCTAAAGGCGGTTTTAAATCACCGAAACTATCATAATATTGAACGTAATTGTTTTTCTTTACAAAGGCTACCCAATGCGTGCCAGGATTTGAGATGCTATCTAAATTCAGTATTCCACATTCAATTTTTCTAGGTTTCAAGGGCAATGTATCTCTCATGTAAACGCCACGAAAGTGTGGAATATCACTGGAATGTTCTAATATATCTAGGCTAGTAAGTGCACGTCTGGGTAACCGGTTTATTAGTTTTTTGAAGGGTTTAGGTATAAACCCGCTCCTTTTTTATGAGGTTTTATGTATAATCCTTTTCCGAGAGCTAGCGCTTCCATCGTTCTGTTATGTCTTTCAGATTCTTGAAGACTCTTTTGCGCGGCTTTAGAATCATTCACAGCTTTTGCTATACCAGCAGCTCCTCCAGCGAGTGAACCTAATGCTGACAATCCCGCAAATATAGGGATAAGTGGTAAAAGGCCTCCTGATTTTGGAAGTGGAATACAACGGGGCAAGCGTATTCCTTTGTTCTTACTAAATAGTTTTTTTGCAGCTGCATAAGCATATTTTATTGCAGAATGGTGGTCCTTGTATTTACTTTTTTTCAATTGAGACTGAATTACTTTAACGCCTTTCTTAAAACATTTTATACCACTGCCTGCCCTTATTTTGGCTTTCATAGCATTTCTTACAATCCAAGAGGCAATTTTTTCTCCTTTACCAGCTTCCTTTGATTTAAACCTCTTCTTAGCCATATCCAAAAGTTTTAAATCAGCTATACGTCGAGCGCTCGAGTCTTTGTTAATGTATGCAATATCGTGGTACATGCAGGCTTCATCTAATTTGTTCACTCCTCGTTGACCTTTACTTATCCGTTTTTGAAGTTTAGTTCCAGGACCGCAAAATTGATAGCCAGGTAAATGAACTTCAAACGGTAAATGATCTATCCAGCTATTAATTATACCACTACCTCCCTTCATTGATAGGCATAAAGTGAGTTTAAGAAGTATTAGAGTTGTTTATATACATATTTGACTAATTCAGTTTTGTTAACCCAACTGTTTTCTTCATCACTTAACCCTAACCACTTTACAAACAGTTTGTTCCCTTTTCTTTTAATAACCTTTTCGATAAGATAAACGTCTGGGAATTTTGTTTTTTGTAGTTCATAGCCGTAAAAAGAACATAGAATATACTGATTGTGTTTGTCTTCTAATTGATACGTCTGGGGATTTGTTTGATTTATTTTTGCAATACGAAATATTTCCGTAGACCAATTAGGAGTGTAACCTTTATAGAAATCACCTTTGTATTTACTTATACGAACAAAGTCTCCAATTTGAAAGGTAGGTCCTTGTCGTATTTTTAGCTGATGGGTTTTATTAATGTTAGATTTTACTTTACTTTCATTCGATTGATTAACGTCATTTGGCCTAAATTTTGTAATGCGATGCACAGTATTATTGTAGTGTTGCACAACTGAATCTAAATTATTCTGAACCCATTGATATTTACCACACAGACTAAACAATTTGTAAAGGTGTGATTTTAAAGTTCTAATCACACGCTCTACAATAGAAGCTTTCTTAACAGAGTATGTGGAATAATGATTTATATTATATCTTTTCATTAACTGATTAAATAAATCGTTGTAGAATTCTTTGCCTAGGTCTGTTTGTAAATTTTTTGGTTTTCTTTTAGATACGGATAATACACTATTCATTGCATTTGTAACACATTGCTTGGATTTTGACTTCAACGGTCTCACCCACACGTATTTTGATAAAGCATCAATTACGACAAGAACATATTTAAATCCTTTATTAAATGAGGAGAATTTTTGAAAATCCATTAGGTCAGCTTGCCATAGATCATCTAATCCCTTAATGATCGTACATCGACGAACGTAATTTCTTCTTACAGCTTTATGAAGCTCATTTTATCATTTACTACTTCTTGTTTACTCATTCTTAACAGGTTTTGGTGCAACTATGTCATCATTTTTTTTTTGTGTAATACAGTTTACTCAAACTGACAGAAGTAAATTTTTCAAGATTATTAAGGTATTTTTTAATATCACTTTGAATTTTTTTCATTTTATTTCTTAGGTCTTGAACACAATTATCTATGTATTTTTTATTCACAGCCTCATCGTCTTTCTCGGGAATTTGTAGTCCTGTTAATCTTGATAATTTTAAATAAAAATCACCTTTGTCTGTTCTTATCAATGTTTCGGAAATAATGTCAGTGAATTCGGTTTGTCGAAGACGTTTATGAACGTGGTGACCGAACTTATCAATATTCATTGTCGTCCAGTCCGCTTCTTTAGCGCAATGATACTGCCTAATCCTCCCGATGGAAGCTTTATATATTTCACTTGTTTTATAAGACCAGCTTCGTGCAGTTCTTCTATTATTGAATATATTTTATTTTGTACTCCAGTATTACCAGCAGCACATGAAGCTAGTAATAATTTTAGCCGTTCTACTAACTCATTTGGATCATCCCAATAAACTAAATCAGTATCTTTTTTAACTTCTTTTAAAATTTCGATACCTTCCCCTTGAGGGAGATTTTCTACACTGCTTGTATGTGGTCTAGAAAATTTAAACAATGGTTTGATCACGTTCATATATTTAAATCCTTTGTTGCTTTTTATTGGATTCATTGGATTGTAGTCTCGTCTGTGCACATTAGTGTACGTAAGTATTATTTTATAATTTTCTAAG
Source organism: Anania hortulata (assembly GCA_963576865.1). Classification (NCBI taxonomy): domain Eukaryota; kingdom Metazoa; phylum Arthropoda; class Insecta; order Lepidoptera; family Crambidae; genus Anania; species Anania hortulata. The sequence goes on from OY756402.1 coordinate 12,967,991, forward strand.
TCTTCTACTGTAACAAATTTCAAATTTGGTATCTTTTTAAATAATAATTCTTTTAAGCCTTGAGTTTTTTTGAAACTTCGCTTCCCTATTTTCAGAATGCAATCATCATAATCATGAACACGAGTTTTACCGAGCATAAGTTTTCCATTAACAACTCTAACACCATAAGGTATATTTGAATCTTGTATTGCTTCAGATGTCACCGACCATGATAAAGAATCACTGTCAACGGTATGATTGAAGTGATTTGAATGAGCTATCAGGGCTATCGTGCTCTTCAGCGGGTGATGAAGTTTGAGTTTTAGGTGTTCTACTAACATCATCATCATCCGAGATTTCTTCATTTTGAACAACCTTGTTGAAGTAATCGAAATCCTCGTCCAAATTATTTGAAGACTCACTGTCGGTATTTTTTGTTCTTTTTATTAATTGGTTTTGTTCCATTTCTTCATCTGTGTGACGTTTGTTATCAGTTTTATTTGTTAACAGCTTAAGTGGGCTAACAATAGGTTTAAATATTGTTTCGAGAGCCTTATCATTTGTATTTTTCGAATCTTTTATCATTTCTACTTTTCTTTTTACAGCTGCTGCAGATTTTACAATTTGCTCCTTGAGACTTCGTTCCATTGTAGAAGGTTCCACTCTGTTTGGCTTCTTATATGAAACTGATTGATTAATAACTTAGCAGCTATTTAAAGCGTTCAATCCACTACTATAAATGTATCGAACTTCATTCTGTAACAACCTTTATTTCGTTCACAATCTTTGTTAATTACAACATAATTGAAAGGTTTACTCCAAACAGTTGAACACATTTCCCGAAACTGAGACCATGTCATGTCAGATCCCACATGCTCATCATAAACGTGTTTCAGGTTGATATCGTCTTGCTTAAATAATATAATGAGGTTAGAATTATCTCTTACTAGTTGTTTTGGTATTTTTGTGTATGTTTGATTTATATAGAAACAGTCAATATTTTTATGACGACCCATAGCGAAGTATTCTCGTATATTGTTTTGATTTTCACAAGCAACATCGTCGAATATGATTATCGAGTTCGGTAATGCCTCGTGTGAACTTAAAATTTCACTGTTATGATTATATTTGTAATAGGACGAATTTGCTACATTTTCCAATACTTTCTCCAAAAATACGTATTTAGGTTGATATAAAGATTTTGAATAAACATAAAGGTTACGAAATCGAGGTCCATTCTTGTGTAACAACAAACTGATTACTAAGTTAGTCTTTCCACAGTTTGATGGACCACAAACAATACTGCGAATAGAACTTGGTAGTAAATTTCCATGACGTTTAACCTCACTCGTTGGAGCAGGACAGATACATTCCAATTTAAGAGATCCTTTTTGTTTAAGAAATTTCATTATTTATACGCGACCGTTTAGATCAATGGGTTTCAACAAAATAATTTAACATATTAATGTCAAACCCTTTTTACTCATGAATTGGGGAGGCTAGATCAAGACGATGTATTTCAAAGGCGCGGCAGGCTGCGCCGTTAGCAAGCTTGCGAGCGGTTGAGATACAGCGTTCTTGAGCTAGACTTCCCAATTCATTTACTACTCACACCCGAAAGGGAATAGTAGGTTTCAGATGTGTAACCATTTACCACCACATTCTGCGCTCTTCCCGTAAGATACGAGGCAAACCATTACAATAAGTCCTTGATACCGTGAGATGACAACTTTTGAAGCAGAATAGCATGGTCGACTTTATCAAAGGCGCTTGAAAAATCTGTATATATAACATCTATCTGTGATTCCTTATCAACCCGATCGTAAACCTGGTCTAAATAGGATACTAAGTTTGTGGTTACAGACCTTCCCTTCATAAAACCATGTTGGTGTGCTATAATATGATGGTCTACGTGACTACACAAATCAACACTCACCAACGATTCGAAAACCTTTGCGAAGCAGGATAATATTGATACTGGTCTATAATTTTTTATTTCGGACTTATCGCCTTTTTTATAAATAGGCACGATCCTAGCTTTTCTCCATTCTTTGGGAAAATATCCATTACTCATTGATAGGTTAAACAGGATTGTAAGGGGCGTAGCCAGTTCACTGGCACAGTTTTTCACGAAAATACTCGGGATCCCATCAGGACCTGGACCTTTAGATGGATCAAGACGTTTCAAGGTATCTTGCACAACGCTTTCCTCAAAATTTATAAACCTTAGTGGGGACAGTATTGAAGCCATCTCTATGTTGTTTTCCCTAACTATACTGTCTTGTGTCTGTATCTCGGGATTGTTATAAACTGAAGAGAAGTGACTCGCAAATAAATTACATACCGCTTGACCACCATTACCTACCTTTGTGTCCAACGTCATAACCTCAGGAAATCTACTTTTACCACCATTCTTAGATTTGATGTAACTCCCAAAACTCTTTTGTACCTAAAGTTAGTATATTACTCTCCATGTTTTGCAAATATGATCTGTAACATTTGTCATACAGTTTATTGCATCGATCTCTAAGGATAGAGAATTCAATTTCATCTCGAGGGTTATGATATTTACGATATTTATTTCTGATTTTTTCTTTTTCTTTTATTAATTGAATAAGTGATGAACTAAACCACTGTGGGTACGTATATCTATTTTGTTTCTTAGGTATACGTGGTGGGACATGTAATTTGATAATTTCATTGATTTTATCATAGAATGCAGTAAGAGCATCATCAACATTAACATTTTCAAACATTAGTTGCCAATCAATCGAAGCTAGATCCAACTGTATTTTTTTTAAAGGCGCTTTGTAAAAATTATAATCCGTTCTCCCCTTACTCCGAAGACAGCTTTCTATTTTATTAGGTATTGTTATTGATAAGTGTGGATGGTAGGTATCAAGTTTAGCTAATAAATTTAGAGGCGTGGAGACCGTTACATCAGTAAGAGTAGACAATACAAAATCTAAAATACCGTTATGTGAGTTGACAATATAATTAAATTGAGATAAATTATTCATATTTACAAAGTCTATAAAAGTAGTGTTTAGTGTTGAATTTGAATAAAATGGCGTTGTATGATTAACACAATCTTCAGGTTTCCATAAAATAGTAATCAAATTAAAATCTCCTACTACTATTACTTCATCAACCTGTTGCATCACCTTTTTCAAGCTATCAAGAAAAACTTTAAGATTATCAATTTTTACCGGCGGTGGCAAATAAACTACACATAGCCCCACAGTAACCCTACGGTCCCCGATAGTCATATCAACAATAATCCATAAATCTTCGCATTTAGATTCATATGAAAAAACTCGCTCTGATCTGATGGTATCCCTAACTGCGATCATAACTCCACCACCCCGTCTCTCAATAGTGCTTAAGGGATCGTTACGGTCCCTCCTATACACAATATAACGGTTATCTATTAGTTCGTTATCTTTTATATGAGCATCCAGCCATGTTTCGGTAAAAATAATAATATCATAATTACTTTGCAAAATGTTACCGTAAATACTATTAGTCTTTGTCCTCACTCCTCTTACGTTCTGATAGTATAAATTGAATTTTAATGATAAAAAGTATAATACTACTATTTAAAGTTTATAAAATACACAGAAATATAAAAGAAAGTTCACAATTAAATAGACTCAAGCTTATCTAAATTATTGATAAGGATTGCTTGGCTATCTTCATCTTTACGTATGTAAATGTGCCCGTTACGGACCCATATAAATTTGTAGCTTAGCTGTTTTTCTTGTTTCGGCATGAAGCGATTTATTTTCTGGACTCAAATGTTCTGATACAAAAATTGGTTTCTTCTCACCCCCGAAGCTTAAGTTATGGGAATTCAGCTTGTCTTGTTTGTTGCTTCTATTATATTTGGTTACAGCTGCTAATAACGCATCACAACGTAAGGAGGTATTTAGTTTGATAACTACAGCACGAGGTCCTTTTGACTCTTTATTCATTTTTGCCACTCTTTTGCAAAATAGCATGTCACTTTGTTCCAAAGGATTGTTCACAACTTTTGCCAGCTGGTTTATAATTGTTGATAAAACCTCGTTTTTATTTTCTGGTATGCCGTTTATTTCAATCTTAGTTTCACGTAAATATTGCTCCATTAATTTAACTGTTTTAGTTAACTGTAAAACTGTAGTCTGTAGCGCTTCTTTTTCTGCTATCAAAGATTTAATTTTTTCCAGATTTGCGGCCAAGGACTCTTTAATAGTATCATATTGTTGACTTATAAAATTCATTGAATCACCAATCTCCTCCAGCTTTTTACTTGTAGAATTGAATTCTTGTCTCAACAGGTCACGCAGCGCATCGCGTATAATTTGTTTTATCTCCAATTTAATATTTTCGTCCACATGCGAAGAGTTTGCATCTTTAGTGCTGTTTCCTGGTGACTTATTTTTACCCATTTTATAAGATTGTGAAAAAAAAACTCAAAATATAAATTTGTAGCACAGCAATAAATGCCTTTGTTTGATTACAAGATTGCTTCTTTACACTAATAAATGCTCCCGATCCACTACGCAGTACAAGTAGGTACACGCACGAAGTCTTTTATTTCTTCGCGGCAAAAAGGTATTAAGCGCCGTGCAGCGTGTGTCGCTTACGCGTTTCGTTGGAGCAGTCCGTTGTTTGTGCAAGTATGCAGCGTCCGAGGTTATGTTTATGTTGTTAATTGCAAAATCTTTACATAATTATCACAAAATCCAATAGGTAACATAATTATAACTTCACTTTATTATATCACTGAGTAAATAGCTTCGAAAAATACTAATTTTAAGCAAGACTTGACCTTTAAATCAGTTTTACGAATTAATTTGTACGCAGTAATAACAAACGTGTTCATTGCACGGTAGGTAGATGTGATGAATGATGAAATGAATTTTATTCACGTAACAACAACAAGAACTACATGTCATTAGCATCGGAACATGACACCACACCTATCGCAGGACGCTCACCCGTGATAGAACGTTCACCAGAATCAAATACGGATTCATTGAATATTTTTTTTCGAGTCTAATTACATACTAGCTTGTAACAGTTTAAATAAAGTGTCATTTAACATCAACAATTATGAACACGAATTACTCATTGATACAGGAGCTTCGGTTTCAGCTATCAAGTACGAATGCGTTGAACGATTACAAGTACCATACCATAAAGAGAGTGTTAGCATTAAAGGCGTCGGTGGAAATTTATTTACAGAAGGATATGTTTACTTAACTTTAACTTACAATAACTTCACATTTTTACACAAATTTCTTATTTTCAAAAATTTTCCATGCCAAACAGATGGTATTTTAGGTCAAGATTTTCTTAAATGTTACAGAGCGGTTTTGAATTTCGAATTAAACACTATGAGATTAATTAATGAGAATGATGAAATTTTAACGGTAAATTTTGATTATTTAACCCCTTCTTCAAACACATATCTTGTCATTCCTGCGCGATGCGAATCAACACATTACATTAATTCACAAATAACTGAGGATTGCGTTATCAATTCACAAGAGTTATGTGAAGGCGTTTATCTAGCTAATTCGTTAACAAGACCAAATAATGGAAAAATTGCAATCAGAATTCTAAACACAAGAGAGACAGACGTTATTCTAAATTATTTTCAGGTCAATACTAGTAAGCTAAACGACTATTTTATATGTCAATTTGAAAAACCTAACATCAATGCAGATAGAGTTAAAACACTTTTTTCTTCGTTAAACTTAAAAAACTTAAATACAGAGGAACAAAAATCTATTGAAAACATCTGTGCCAAGTTTTCAGACATTTTTCACTTGCCAGGAGATAAATTATCAACAACTCCAGTTTATGAACAGTCAATCGATTTAAAGCCATTTAGTATTCCAGTATATACGAAACCTTATCGCTTACCACATGCCCATAAGGCTGAAATTGATAAACAAATCGAGAGCATGTTAGATGCCGGTATAATTGAAGAATCAAGAAGCGCGTGGTCCAGTCCTTTATTGCTGGTTCCAAAAAAAGTTGAACCCGGTAAAGAGAAAAAATGGCGCGTTGTTATTGACTATAGAAAATTAAACAATCAAATACAAGACGATAAATTCCCTTTAACTAATATTACAGATATTCTCGATTCATTGTCAGGAGCAGTTTATTTTACCCATTTAGGTTTGTACCAAGGATTTTTATTAGATTTATTTAATTATTGTAAGGGTTTTTTGATATAATTTATTGTGATTTCAATAGAACTTCCGGCAAATATTTAATTCATTGATAATTAATTTTAAATTTGTAGCAAATCATAATTAAATCATATGTTAGTTAAAAACACCTATGCTATTAAATTCAAACACAATAAAATTAAAGTAAATTAATATTGTTAAAATTTAAAACTATATAATCTCACAATTAAAATGAAGACTTCCGGTTGATATAATTTTTGCAAATAATATGCTTTATACAATATTCTGATGTTAATAAATTAAAAATAGGCATATTAGGACTTATTAAGTAATAACCAATGATTTTAGCATTTTTATTTGTAATTGCAAAATGTATGTAATATTAATTTTTGTTATGCCTCACTTCCGGCGAGTTGTTTGTACAGTGCTTTATAAGATGCTGCGTGGCCATTGGTGAGGCAGTTCGTACTGTGAAATCGTGAAGTCAACACCACTGGAAAGTTAAGTAAGATTTATATTGTAATAGTGAAAGTGCTGCTCTTCGGTATAATTACTTTTATTATCTAGGTTGTAAAAATAATTATATCGAAGTAATGTAATTAATACTGAAAATTAAGTAGATTGTTACTCTGATAATTGTGTTTAGATTAGAAATCGGTTAGTGTACGCCTAGATAATATAATTTAATGGTCAAACATTAATAAACTTATTTACATTATTACTTAGTGTCATTTCTAATACCTTGTTTTCTAACAATTTTCAGAAGTGGGATGCCCAGGCACGTCTGTACAAATCGGAAGAGGACGAGACGCCGGCGAGACAGATCTGAGAGTCCTGACGAACCAAGAAGCAAAAGATGGCGCCCTTGGAGACCAAAGGAGACTTCTTCAGATTCCAGTTCGGACGATAATGATACTTGTGACGCTATTCCTGATATGGAAACACAAGGCAAGTTCGTTCCTGTTATTATGGAAAATATCACCGCTAAGGCTGATATCATCCCTTTATTTGATCCCGAAACGAACGAAATGACCGCTTCCCAGTGGATAAATAAAATTGAGCAGTTGGGCAGTATACATAGCTGGACCGATAGAATGAAATCCTATTTTATGCAATCGAGACTGACTGGAATGGCTAAAGTATGGCATTCTTCCTTACAAAATTACGAGATGTCTTGGGAAGAATGGAAAAGAGAATTATTAGTCGCTTTTCCTCAACACATTGACTTCGTAGAATCCCTTAGGGAAATGCTGGCTAGAAGGAAAACCCCCACCGAAAGCATGACTCAGTATTTTTATGGAAAAAATGCTATGCTAACAAAATTAGGAATACATGATGGTAAAGCTGTTGCTTGTCTCATTGATGGACTACCCCCTCACATGCGCGCACCAGCCAGAGCAGGGAATTTCAGCAACCCTAGTGAATTATATTCGAAATTTTTATCTGTTATGGAGGAAATAAGACAAAAAGTTCCTCAAAACTTTCGTGTGAGCAAAGTTAGAGATGATCGGGACGACACAAGACTAGATCATAAGAAGCCTCTCGTCTGTTTCCTTTGTCAGGAACAAGGTCACACAGTACGCCGATGCCCAAAGAACACCAACAATAGAACAGTGTGTGTGCACTGTAAGAAAACAGGACATCCAGCAGATAGATGTTGGTTTAAGCAGGCCTCCTTGAACGTGACTACAGGAACACAGGGATCGAACAACGCTAAGCGAGAGACAGTCAGCATGATAACCGAGGTAAATCAAATTTATTTTAAAAACATTAAAGTTAATAACACTGAAACTTGCGCTTATTTTGACTCTGGTGCTAAGATAAATGTCATCAATTTGAACATGGTTACTAAATTAAAATTGCCTATTAGTCCTTGTGACATGTTTATTAGTGGTTTTGGGGGTACCCCAGTACCAGCAAAAGGATATGTAAACGCCAACGTATGTATAGATGGTATGAACTTCAAAACCAGATTTATAATCACAGATTGGCATATGTCCAACATGGATGTAATAATAGGCCAACCAATTATTAACGACCCTAGTATCGAGTTAATAATCAGTGGTAACAATTTTACGATACGAAGAAAAGAAACATTCCTTCCTGACACAAATATTGTAGGTGAAGACATATGTGATCAAAATGTTAGGGTGACGATTGAATGCAAAGAAGATGTTATTATACCACCTTTACACATAATGTTTATTGATGTAAAGTACGCCGACAATACAAATGATCCCATTTATGTTGAGTCATGTAGAAGAACTTTTAAGACAGTTGACTACGCTATACCAGGTTGTATTATAAATGGAACTACTGATAGTATTTTGCAGGTTGCTAACATTTCTTCGCGTCCATTTTTAATTTCTGCAGGACAGTTGATAGCCCGCGGATGGAGATGTGCAGAAGTAGATGCCCCTTCTACTGAATTGAGAGATAAAGGAGGAAACAACAATGTCCTTACAATTGATCCAATCAAGATACAGTGCGGAGTCACGGATCCTAAAATGAAAGAATCACTTCACTACTACTACTTACAAAGTATAGTGACTGCTTTTCAGCCAACACTGCGGAATTAGGATGTACAAATAAAATGAGCATGAAAATTGAACTTAATTCTGATAAACCAGTTTGTTACAGACCATATAGACTGTCTATTCCTGAAAAGGAAGTTGTGCGGGAAAAAATTGATGATCTTCTCAAAAACGGGATAATCCGGGAATCAACTTCTGCATATGCCAGTCCGATTATTTTGGTAAAAAAGAAATGTGGAGACTACAGACTGTGCGTGGACTATAGGAAGCTCAACAGTCTCACCATAAAGGACAAATATCCTCTACCAGTAATAGAGGACCAGGTAGAGAAACTATCAGGTAAGAAATATTTCACCAGTCTGGACCTCTCACAAGGATTTTACCAAATTCCTATGGATCCTGATTCTGTTTCTAAAACAGGATTCGTTACACCGGAAGGACACTATGAGTTCTTACGTATGCCCTTCGGTTTAGCGAATTCTCCTTGTGTCTTTCAAAGACTAATGGACAAGGTTCTAGGTGCACATAGATTTGATAAGGTCCTGCCTTATATTGATGATTTACTAATCCCCACAAGCACAATAGCGGAAGGATTAGATAATTTGAGACTCGTTTTGGACATCATCAGGGCCTCTAATTTGACATTGAACCTTGAGAAATGTACGTTTTTACAACCCAAATTAGAATATTTAGGGTATGAGATTAGCGAACATGGATTAAGACCAGGTCAAAAAAAGATCGATGCGGTATCGAGGTACAAAGAACCAACAAATATCCATGAACTACGAATGTTTTTAGGACTAACTAGTTATTTCCGGAAATTCGTGAAAAATTACGCCACTCTAACTTATGACCTCTATCAACTTCTAAAAAAGGATCGTGAATGGAAATGGGAAACTCCACAGCAAATAGCATTTGACACATTAAAGCGAGTATTAACAGAGCGACCTATTCTTGCCCTTTATGATCCAAAAGCCGAAACTGAGGTTCATACAGATGCATCGAGTAAAGGTCTAGCAGGTATCCTATTTCAAAAATTTAATAATGACTTAAAACCTATTGCATACTATAGTCGGAAGACTACTAAAGAGGAAGCTTTTTATCATTCATTTGAGTTAGAGACATTAGCAGTAGTTGAATCCCTAAAACGATTTCGCATATACTTAGCAGGAATACATTTTAAAGTTGTGACAGATTGTGCAGCTGTTCGCCAAACCTTTGAGAAAAAAGATCTATTACCAAGAGTGGCACGATGGTGGCTAAATATCCAAGAATATGACATGGAAATCGTACACAAGCCGGGACTTTCCCATAAACATGTCGATGCTTTAAGTAGGGCACCGGTAGGTTCTGCAGAAATATTTGTCCTTGATTTACTCGACTGGGCTGTCTGCTTACAAAATCAAGACAGTGATATTCGCTGTATAAAACAAAAATTAGATAATAATTTTCAGGACGCCGATATAACTAATAACTATGTTATGAAAGATTCCAGACTTTACAGAAAAATTGCAGACGGCCAGTTAAGATTAGTCATACCAAAAGCCGCGAGATGGAACATCATGAGGAAATACCATGACGACATCGGACATCCAGGGTTGAAGCGATGTGAAGCAATTATTAAACAAGACTGCTGGTTTCCACGCATGACGAGATTTATTAGGAAGTATGTCAATGCCTGTATAGAATGTCTGTATAAGAGAGGACAGTACGGTAAGCACGAAGGAAGTCTAAACCCAATAGAAAAAGTTGCAGAACCTATGGATACATTGCACATTGATCATTTAGGACCATTTTGTAAGAGCAGTAGTGGACATTCATATCTATTTGTGGTGGTAGACTCTTATACTAAGTTTATGTGGGCTCAGCCAACAAAAACCACTAAATCAATTGAGGCAGAACAAAAACTATCAGAAATTTTTAGTTATTTTGGATATCCACGGCGAATAATATCCGATAGCGGTGCCGCCTTTACTAGCAAGAGATTCAAAGAATATTGTCATACTAACCAAATCAAACATGTTGTCAACGCTATAGCATCACCTCGTTCAAATGGCCAAGTTGAACGATATAATAGAACTTTACTAGAAGCCATAAATAAGAGTACTCTTGATGAGCGTAATTGGGATAAGTGTCTACATAAAATTATATGGGGCATTAATAATACACCATGTTCATCAACAGGTTTTCCTGCATATCGACTTATGTTCCAGGCAAGTCGCACTAGCCTTCAAGGTATGTCATCGAACCAGTATGATGATGAGACTACCATTCAACAAAATAGGGTAAAAGCAAAACGGAATATTGAAAAAACATCTATGTATATGAAGAAAAAGTTCGACGAAAGACGTAAGAAACCTACTATATATGAAGTCGGTGATCTTGTTTTATGGAAAGGTGCACAGGATAAAAATCAAGAAAGCGTACGGAAATTAAAAGAAAAGTATAGCGGTCCTTATAAAATAAAAAAATCACTGGGAAACGACAGGTACATTATTACATCTATTAAAGGGACTAAAGGATATAAGAAATACCAAGCTACTGTTGCATCGGACGCCTTGAGGCCCTTCGGGAATAATGAAGAAAGTGATAGCGAGGCGAGTGAATCACAAATTGATAGCACGGAAGAGCTGATAGATTTACTAGAAGGATAAATTGGAGTATAAGTACGAGAATACCTTAATAGGAGAATAGATGATGTACTCGGGACTAATTTAAAATTAGTAATCTACTAATAAAAATTAAATATGAGGGCCGTCAGTAGACCAGACGATGAAAAAATAGGTCAGATTATTGTTAACTTAATAAAATATATGGGCCGTCAGCAGACTAGACGATGAAAAAAGGTCAGTTTATTGTTAAATACTAGGTAAAATATATGGGCCGTCAGCAGACCAGACGATGAAAAAAAAGTCAGTTTATTGTTTACTGTATTTTAAACTTGCTAAAAAATGGGCCGTCATCAGACCAGACGATGAAAAAAAGGTCAGTAGGTACTAGGTAATATATATATGGGCCGTCAGACCAGACGATGAAAAAAGGGTCAATATGTTATGCTAATGGTTACCAAAATAATTGAAATATTTTATTGTTATAGGTAATCCCGAAGGACTACTAGGACCTCGATCAATTTGCGTGGAAGCAAATTCTGTCAGGATGGACGAACTATTAGATTTATTTAATTATTGTAAGGGTTTTTTGATATAATTTATTGTGATTTCAATAGAACTTCCGGCAAATATTTAATTCATTGATAATTAATTTTAAATTTGTAGCAAATCATAATTAAATCATATGTTAGTTAAAAACACCTATGCTATTAAATTCAAACACAATAAAATTAAAGTAAATTAATATTGTTAAAATTTAAAACTATAATCTCACAATTAAAATGAAGACTTCCGGTTGATATAATTTTTGCAAATAATATGCTTTATACAATATTCTGATGTTACTAAATTAAAAATAGGCATATTGGGACTTATTAAGTAATAAGCAATGATTTTAGCATTTTTATTTGTAATTGCAAAATGTATGTAATATTAATTTTTGTTATGCCTCACTTCCGGCGAGTTGTTTGTACAGTGCTTTATAAGATGCTGCGTGGCCATTGGTGAGGCAGTTCGTACTGTGAAGTCGTGAAGTCAACACCACTGGAAAGTTAAGTAAGATTTATATTGTAATAGTGAAAGTGCTGCTCTTCGGTATAATTACTTTTATTATCTAGGTTGTAAAAATAATTATATCGAAGTAATGTAATTAATACTGAAAATTAAGTAGATTGTTACTCTGATAATTGTGTTTAGATTAGAAATCGGTTAGTGTACGCCTAGATAATATAATTTAATGGTCAAACATTAATAAACTTATTTACATTATTACTTAGTGTCATTTCTAATACCTTGTTTTCTAACATTTTATCAGACGAATTTACATAAAGACAGTAGACCTTATACAGCTTTTACAACCGGAAGAAACCAATATCAAGTGACTAGAATGCCAATGGGTTTGAAATCTAGCCCAAATAGCTTCAGTAGAATGATGACAATAGCAATGTCAGGTCTAAATTATGAAAAATGCTTAGTTTACCAAGATGATTTAATTTGTTTTGGCAGAAATTTGGAACCTCATAACCGTAACTTAATGGATGTTTTCACTAGATTACGTAGTGCTAATTTAAAATTAAACCCGCCCAAGTGTCAATTTTTACAAAAAGAAGTTCTTTATTTAGGACATATCATATCACAAGACGGTATTCAACCCGATACTGAGAAAATAAGGGTTCTGATCAATTATCCAAAACCAGAAACTGTTGACGAAATTAAACGCTTCGTAGCTTTCGCCAACTATTTTAGAAAGTTTATACCTAACTTTGCAGAGATAGCAATTCCCTTAAATAGGATGTGTTGTAAAAATGTTACGTATTGTTGGACGGATGAGTGCGAAAATGCGTTTCAAAAGTTAAAATCAGCTCTTATTAAACCTCCCGTATTACAGTATCCCGATTTTTCAGAAGAAAACGAATTTGTTTTACAAACTGACGCGTCAGGAAAAGCTATCGGTTCAGTGTTGTGTAATAGAGACGGTCGACCTGTAGCTTATGCCAGTCGAAGCTTAAATAAAGCAGAAATTAATTATCCCACTATTGAAAAAGAGCTTTTAGCAATAGTTTGGAGCGTTAAATACTTTCGACCTTATCTTTACGGCAGACGGTTTAAAATACAAACAGACCATAGACCACTTATTTATTTGTTTGGAATGCGAGACCCATCAAGTAGATTGTTAAAATTTAGATTACAACTAGAAGAATATAATTTTAGTATTGATTATCTAAAAGGAAAACATAATTCAGCAGCGGACGCACTATCGCGTATCAATATCACAACAGATGAATTAAAAAGTATGAATGAACACTTGAGTATCAATGTTTTGACGCGAGCGCAATATCGTAATTTGCAAAGTAATGAAAACGTTAATAGGTGTAGAAATGATTCGGTCGATAATATTGACACTAACTCGAGGCTTGATCAACCTAGAGTTGTGGAAATAATTAAAAAACCAAATCATTTTACTGAAATTTCAATAATAAATAAAAAAGATTTAGGTAAATTACTAAAAACCGGTATTATGACGAAAAAGTATAAATATTTCATTTATGTCCCTAGTAAATATAAAATATTCTTAGATACAACATCTCGATCATCAATTACGCGAGACGAATTGGTGAGGGAGTTGTCTAAAATATGTAAAGAATTAAACTTAGAAAACGCGTGCATAATAAGAAATGAATCTAATAGAGAATTTTTAGCGGGACTTATAGAAGAAATACGAAAATATGACAAGTGGTCCGGACCACGCATATGTATAGTAAATAATGTGCACGTATTGATGACTTAGACAATAGGCGAGTAATATTAAACGACTTTCACCTGTTGCCCACGAGTGGCCACGCGGGTATAAGGAGAATGACGAATAATATTAAAAAATATTACTTTTGGCCTAGTATGTATAAGGATATTTCTGAATATGTTTCCAAGTGCGAACAATGCCAGAAACAAAAATATTCAGTTCGTACTAAACAAGAAATGGTAGTTACAAGTACAGCTAACTCGGCGTTTGAAAAAATATTTTTCTAGGCAATTAACGCCCACTTAATTTCAAATCGATATATTATTTAATGAAACAATTGAATTAACAAACTGTTCAGAAACATAGTTTTATTGACAAAAAATAAATACAGAAAACTAACCTCAAGTGCTAGAAGTCGTATAAAATTATGCAAACAAAGAATTTTTGAATACCCTGTCATGGGCGTTATTGAGCATACAGTTTATAGTAACGCCCATATATTACTTTACGAATTATCTTAATAAACATAAATATTTCGACTTAGAGCCGTATAAAACCAAAATGTATATTATATTGTTTTTTTTTAGAAAGCATTATAATTGTCATAAATGAACTACAAATACTACAATATTTAAATTTTGTAACACGTCTAACACATCTCGTACTTTCTACGTAATCATCTTTAACAAAAATATCTTATTTCTAACATGTTTAATAACTATAGAAAATCAACATATAAAGGATTTTTCACAATAATATAAATTATTATGAAATGCTTATTGGGCGCTATTAAACGCAGATGGTTAATGACGAACAGTGCGTCAATTAACGCCCTGAAATTAAGTACAAAGCTTAAACATTAATAGGAGATCAGTAATCAACTAATTATATTCTAAGAACTATTCAGAGTACCTATCAGTAATCAGTCTTACAGCCCTTTGGAATTTTAATACTTTTTATATTTATTCACAATTTGAACAAATTAAAACGTCTTTGTCATGTTTTGAGAGGCCCACACACACCTCATGGTACCACTTCATGCAAAATTTACATTGTCTCATATCCAATTTTGTATTTTCATGACATGCAAAGCAGTGCCATTCTTCTGTATCGTCTTTTTTTTTCATTGATCCTCTTTTTATTTTGTTGTTTCTTATCTTTTGTTTTTATTACTTTATTTTTAAATGTAATCTTATCTTTCTTGATTTTCTATTTTTTTTGGTTTTGGTATTCTTTGTTTTCTTTTTATCTTCATCTTTTTTATTAAAGAGATCTTTAGTAATACGCTGACCTTTATAATTGATAACTTTCTTTCGTGAACCGTTTGTTTTAGTTATAGCGTAATTAGGAGTAGGTAAAAATTCATGAAATTCTGTGGTGATACTTGGTTTCTTTAAATTTAATAATGGTACATTATCTTCATGTGAAAAACAAGACTCATCATCATCAGGGTTTGCTTTTTGATGTATATTTTCTTGTGTAAGATTGATTATTTGCTTTTTAGGTGTTGTTTCTCTTTTATATATGTTACTTAAATTGTCATTTTCTTCATCTGATGAATAACCATAGAAATCTTCAACTGTATATTTTAACTTATTATGTGATGGCTTGATTGTGATACTATCTATGTCAGACAAGTCAGAGCTGTATTTTCGGCGTATAGGTCTTTGCAGACCTGAACAACTGGGAACTGCCATATCAATGTCATTAGAGCTTTCTTTACTTGCAGGCGCTTCAGGTAACACATAGAGATTTTCAGAAAATATGGAAGGTGAAACACTTAAGCTATGGACTGAATCATGTGGCGTAGGATTATGAGGAGCTTTTTCCAATTCATTTTCAGAAAAATCTGTAGATGAGCTATAATCAACAATACGAGATATATTTGCAGCCCTTAATCCTGTTGGTTCAGGTAAAAAACTCTGAATATTTTGACACTGTTCAGAAGAAATCTCTTTACGTGACATCACAGTTAGATAGTCGTCAGAATCAACATCAAATTCATCAGGAGTCGAGTCTCGTACGTTTGATGTGTTTACATCAAGATTAGGCTGATTTTCATCAGAGTCAGTGTCAATATTAGCATCAGAATTAGGATTCTGCACTTGTTTGTTTTGATTTTGAGGATATGGAATTTCAGATAAAACTGATGGAGCAAATGCTTCTTCCGGGATTGCTTTAGGATTATACGGATACAGACCTGTTGCTTTGAACCCATTCACTATATTAGTGTGTGTCATGCATTTGGGCCACACTTGCGAAAATATTTTATTGAAATCAGCTTTGTTCAATGTCCTACTAACTTTAACTGATAAGAAATTCAGGACAGCTTCATCCCAGTGATGTTCATAGGACTTATTTACCGATTTATCTAACGGTTGCAGCTCGTGTGTTGTATTAGAAAGAAGGCAGTAGAGAACTATGTCATTTTTATCAGCTTCATCTAGCGCCTCGACTGATAGATGGCACTTTGCACCATCAAAAATTAATAAACATTTATCAGCTACTTTATGTTTTGCCAGGTGCTGAATAAATTCCACAAATAAGTCTGAAGTCATACTTCCTTTCGGTGCCATTCTAACTAACGTTCCAGCTGGTAGATTTTCTGTTAGATCTGGTCTTTGTCTTTGGCCTTTAAAAATGATCATCGCTGGAATCGCCGTACCTATAGCATTCACACACATCGCAATAGTTACATTTTCTGCGTGTTCTGGAGCAATGAGATGAACCCTTTTGCTACCTTTTGATGCCAAAACTGTATGCTGTTTATGCACAGTTATTCGACATCCCTTTTCGTCCATGTTATATAACCTTTCTGGATGTTGCAGTATATCTAACTCATCATATAATTTGCGGATACTCTAAAAATGTTGTTGAACTATTGGTTTATTCAATTTTTGTGCACGAGCTGGATTCATCATTTGCGGTTTTCGTTTACTAATGGATGGATTTCTTTTTAAAAAGCTTCTCAACCAATCTACACCGGCAATCCTTTTGGAACTATTGAACTTATTTTTGATGTCATGTCTCTCGCAAAATGAAAAAGCTTGCTTTCAAATGAATTTAGGCGTTAGTGGAATCCCAATGCTTGCAAATCTTTTTATCCGCGACGCTAAATCTTTTTCTTGATTATGCGTTAAAATAGGCTTTCTCCCCAAACGTTTCATTTCTTCACCTGTTTTTAAGTGATCTCTTAAAGTTCTTCGCGGAATATTATACCTTGCTGCTGCTAATCGCTGAGTCAAATGACCTCTTTGCACAGCATTAATGGCAGCTTTCATAGTTTCTTCAGACCACGACTCCCCTCTTTTCTTACGTGTGGAATTAGATGGAAGGTACTGGAGGCAATTAAGGCCCGGAGCTAAATAAGGCCCACAGTTCATATTTCGCGCGAAAATGTGATTTCTTTCCTGTGTGACTTACGCATACATAGAACGAGTCACAATATGCACGGTTTGGCAATGTCGCGCACCCCGCGCGCTTCGTTTCGTCAGTAGCGAGCCGGGTCTCGTGCTGACTTGAGGTTACGTCGCAAATTATAATTTTCGCTGTGGAATAAAGGTAAGTTTTGATGTAGTTTTCCTACTGTTTAATAAAATAATGTGTTTGTTGTAACTGGCGATCCTACTAAACGCTTAGGTAGAAGTTCTATAATGAGTACTGATCAAGAAAATGACCTCGTGGAAAGAATTATTAAATTCGGACACATCGGAATGCCTTTGACATCAAGGCAAATTCGAAGACAGGCTTTTGTTTTCTGTAAGAAATATAACATAAAGAACAATTTTAGTGAACAATCTGGTCTTGCTGGAAAAGACTGGCTAAAATTGTTTTTAAAAAGACACAGAGATTTCTAAAAGAAAGGCTCAGTTCATGAACCCCGCTCGTGCACAGAAACTTAACCGCCCCATAGTGAAACAACATTTTGACGAGGTTAAGAAACTTTATGAAGAACTTGACATTGTCCACCACCCAGAACGTCTTTATAATATGGACGAAAAAGGTTGTCGTCTCACGATCCACCACCAACAATCTGTATTAGCACAAAGAGGCAGTAAGAGACTTCACATGATAGCTCCAGAGCATGCGGAGAAACGTTACCGTAGCCATGTGTGCAAATGCAGTGGGAAATTTTATACCACCAATGATAATCTTCAAGGGGCAACGGCTTAAACCGGAGTTTAATGACAATTTACCAACTGGAAGCATTGTCAGAATGGCCGCTAAAGGAAGTATGACCACTCAACTCTTAATAGACTTTATTAAACATTTAGTAAAGCACAAAACTACAGGAAAAACTCTCTTGATTTTTGACGGAGCGTCGTCTCATCTTGACTATGAAATAGTTGACGAGGCAGAAAAGCATGACATAGTACTTTACTGCCTTCCAAGTAATACGACGCATGAATTGCAACCTCTGGATAAGTCTATTAATAAATCATTTGAACACTTTTGGGATCAAGAAGTTCTGACTTTTTTGTATCAATCGCCGGACAGGAAGATAACTAAAGCTCGATTCAATGGATTATTCACCAAGGTATGGTCAAAATGTATGACTCACCAAAACATAGTAAACGGATTTCGAGCAACAGGCCTTTATCCTTTAAATCCGGATATATTGCCAGATGAAGCTTTTGCGCCATCAATTTTGACAGAAATTCAAGCCAACCCAACAAATGAAAGTAACGCAGCTAGCATCGAAATTCTGCCAGATGGATTTGATAGCGAAGCACTAATACATGGTTCTTCACACCTATTAAGCGATGAAAATATATCCGGTGAAGACATTTGTGATCGGCCGAGAAGCTAACTCTTGTCCGAGGAGAATTGACATTGACAGTGATGAAACCGTATGTGAAGATGAAGATTCCAATTCCAACTTGCGTTCTAAAATTTCAACGACCGCCTCAAATGATATTGTGTTAGATCAAGAGCACCAGGATCTACCTATTTTAAACAAAGTTACAACCGATAAGCCAAGTTCACCTTCTATTTTAGCAACTTCCCCGAACAATATTGAATTAGAAGAGCACCAAGATAGGCCTATTTTAAGAATGGTTACACCTGAAAAAAGTCAGATCACACCGATCAAATCTCCTCAGCCTGGTTGTTCTGGTATTCAAACTATACGTCTTTTACGTCCCATATTACAAAGTTCAGATACCGATACAGATGATGAAAATGTATTTGATATGCAAGCATTTATACATAGGCAGAGGCACCCAACTAAGATTCGCATTTATTCGTCAGATGAAAATGACAACCAGAAGGATGGTAAAGAAAATGACAGCAAACAGAACTTTGAGTCAGAAGATGACATCCCACTTGCAGCTCTCCAGACTGGAAATCAAAGGACTGCTTTTCAAGAACTTCTTCCAACGCCTAATTATGCTGTCATTAAAAAGAAACCACGTAGAAAAGCTCTGAATTATAAGGGACAACGGGTTACTAAGGATCTTTTTAAAGATAAAGGTCATAAGAAAGATAACAAGACACAAAAGAAAACCAATAAAAAAACAGAAAAAGTTAAAAAGATGCGATCAACTGAAACTTGTCAGAAATCTGTGATTGAGAAGCGTAACAAAAAAGGCTCTAAGGCAGGTAAAGATAAGGGAAAAATAAAAAGAACGAAGAAGACCGTAATCGAAGACAAGTGGTATTGCAATGCTTGTAATGAAGAACGCATTTCTGATATGCGTATGTGTCAGTTATGTAGCAGATGGTTCCATGAGGAATGGGTAGGGTTTACTGAAGAAGACTCTGAATCATATGTGTGTCATGATTGTGAATAAGTAGGTTGGGTTCTTTTTACTTTTTTATAATTTTGATTGTTGCCATACTCTAATTTTAATCTTATTATCATGAAAGACTTATTAAAGAAACTAAGAGACTGAAAGATATATCTCAAGACTGAAGGTCTTATTGATAATATTTATTTAACTTGTTGATAATATTTAATGTTAAATCAAAAAATTAAAATTAAAATGTTGATAATATGTAATGTAACAATAAGTAAACACATAAAATTGTTAATAATATTGATTTTGTGCTCTCTTTTTTATTCAAGTAGCAGTTTTCTTTAGTTTTAGTTAATTTTCGTTGTTAAAAATATTTGTTTTCAAGGTGCACCCTATAGTGGTCAACTGTGGTCAAATAAAGCCCAACAAATTGTATTTCAGATTTTATTAACAATTTTGTTTTTCTATGAAGGGTATTCAGTTTCATTTGTTATTATAAGTTTTTTTTTGTTAAAATTTCATTTAAAATGTCTGTTTATCGTTTGGGCCTTATTATACTACAGTAGTTTAATAAGGCCCAGCGAAGGCTTTTAAAAAAATGTGCATTTCAAGTATTTATATTAAAAATACTTGAAATGCACATAATTCAGTGCGTCCTAAATATTTAATAAATATTCTAATTATTAGTGATTGAATTATTTATATTAACCCGAAAATGTAGGATTTTTGAGGGCTTCAAGTTAGGTGGGCCTTGTTTGCCGCAAGTACCTGATTCATTTTCCTGATCTGTAAAACGCAGTTTATTATATAAGGTCTAACAAAATCCCCATTACCCCATTGGGTATCTGTACATCAAGCTGAGCAGGCTCACCAAATTTTAGCCAAAAATTCTTCGTTGCAATTGATCTGTAATTGGTCGAAAAAGCCTAGCTGTGCCACTCGACCAATCGCAGATCAGCTGGTTTGACAAGGGTGATGCACACAACGATCTTTAGTAATAAAATGCTGGTGTGCGCTATGTACGTACACACCATCTGTGAACTACAGTTTGCATGAGTAAGGAAAGATACAGAGTGTTTCATTTTTGACTGCGTTTTAATTTATTTATTTTGTTAGAAAACATAACTTTTAAAAATGACTATAAAACAATACCTTATTTTTTGTCATCGCATTTAGTATGATGTATAGATACCCCCCTTTAAAGGAACGCAGTTGATTTTGTTGGACCTTGTATACTCATAAATTTTGGCCTTGTATAAATACGCCCACAATATGGATAATAGCGCCCATACAGGCTTATTAACGCCCAAACCTCACTTTACGTGGCGTTATTACCCGAATAGTACCTTCTAATTATTCTCATATTTTCACTCCTAATTACAAACAAATCAATTAAATTTTCAATGAAATATGGAATAAAGGTATCTAAAATAAAAGCTAATCACAAAATTAGAAATAGACAGGTAGAAAAATAAACTAAAACTTACAAATTTGTCAGAGTATATTTTATATTAACAGCGTGCACTGTCGGCATCCTTGAGGTGTGGTTCACAACTGAGAATATTCGTGGCGTGATGCACGCCGCGCCGCGTCTGCGCGTTCCTATTGGTTTATTCTATGTGTGCGTGAAGTGTAACATAGCTCGCGCGACAGACAATATCTCCGATTATTAGCATTCGGGCGTTATTACACATTGGGCGTTAAATGCCATACTTACCTTAGTCGGACCGCTACCGAAAGATGAGCATAGTAATAGCTATATTCTCACATTGCAGTGCGAGCTAACAAAGTTCACAGAGGCGTATACCTTACGTAATAAAGACACGGTAAGTGTAGCTCGAGCCTTTGTTGACAATTTTATTTTAAGATTTGGCATACCTAAAGAAATCGCAACTGATCGCGGAACTGAATTTTTATCAAGTACAATGAAAGAAGTATGCCAACTCTTGAAAATAAACAAACTTACATCAACGGCTTACCATCACGAGAGTATAGGAGCGCTGGAAAACTCGCATTTTTATCTCAAAAAAAAAATTGACGTTTCCATACAAACTGATGCCAGCTGGTCGCGTTTTAGTATGGGAAAGTGTTTTTTTTTTTTGCGATTTCGATGTTGGTCCCATAGAAAAAGTTGATGTAATTTAGCCGTAGAATAACCCCTTAAAGTTTTATTTTACCTTTTTGTTAAACCCTGTATATATACCTTGTTTTTTTTTTTTCTTGAAAAAGGGAGATGTAGTGTAGAACTAAGTATATTATAGATACGTTACTATATGCTTGAACCTGTGTATATAATTATAATCCTTTAGTGCAATAAAGCAGTGTAATCTCAGCAGTTGGTTGTTTCACTTGTCTCCTCAAGTAGCATCCTTACATTTGATATTTTTTTATAATTTTTCTGTTCTACTACAAATGAAAATTCTTTCACTACAATCCTCTGCCAACCTCTAGGAACGTATTGCAACTTATTTTTAGCGTTTGTAGTAGACTTATAAGCATTTAAAATCGACTTACTAAAACAAAACGTATCTGAAAAATACTAGATCTTTGATATTTTTTTATATTTTTTCTGTTCTACTACAAACGAAAATTCTTTTACTAGAATCCTCTGCCAACCTCTGCCAACCTCTAGGAACATATTGCAATCATTTTTAGCGTTTGTAGTAGACTTATAAGCTTAAAATCGACTTACTAAAAAAAACGCATCTGAAAAATACTAGATCTTTGATATTTTTTTATAATTTTTCTGTTCTACTACAAACAAAAATTCTTTTACTACAATCCTCTGCCAACCTCTAGGAACGTATTGCAATCATTTTTAGCGTTTGTAGTAGACTTATAAGCATTTAAAATCGACTTACTAAGAAAAACGTATCTGAAAAATACTAGATCTTTGATATTTTTTTATAACTTTTCTGTTCCACTACAAACGAAAATTCTTTAACTACAATCTTCTGCCAACCTCTAGGAACGTATTTCAATCATTTTTAGCGTTCGTAGTAGACTTATAAGCATTTAAAATCGACTTACTAAAAAAACGTATCTGAAAAATACTAGATCTTTGATATTTTTTTATAATTTTTCTGTTCTACTACAAACGAAAATTCTTTCACTACAATCCTCTGCCAACCTCTAGAAACGTATTGCAATCAGTTTTAGCGTTTGTAGTAGACTTATAAGCATTTAAAATCGACTTACTAAAAAAAAACGTATCTGAAAAATACTATATTTTTTTATAATTTTTCTGTTCTACTACAAACGAAAATTCTTTCACTACAATCCTCTGCCAACCTCTAGGAACGTATTGCAATCAGTCTTAGCGTTTGTAGTAGACTTATAAGCATTTAAAATCGACTTACTAAAAAAAACGTATCTGAAAAATACTAGATCTTTGATATTTTTTTATATTTTTTCTGTTATACTACAAACGAAAATTCTTTCACTATAATCCTCTGCCAACCTCTAGGGACGTATTGTAATCATTTTTAGCGTTTGTAGTAGACTTATAAGCATTTAAAATCGACTTACTAAAAAAAACGTATCTGAAAAATACTATCTTTGATATTTTTTTATAATTTTTCTGTTCTACTGCAAACAAAAATTCTTTCACTACAATCCTCTGCAAATCTCTAGGAACGTATTGCAATCATTATAAGTTATATATAGTGAGGCAAGCGTGAGGAGATTCTCTCAAAATTGTTTTTTATTCTGATCTAATATGATCGATGCAGTACCAACTTTTCGGTTTACACATCTCCATAAACTACTTCTGTTTTCATTTGTTTTTAATGTAAATTGATACCCATTACGGATCAAAGATGCCTTGCCTTTTTGATTTGTAATAAACTCAAAGTCTTGATTCATTGTTTGCAAACTAATAACACGCTATTAAATTAATTTCCTTCCTTACTAACGATTAACAAAAAGTTGACTCTTTTTTTTTCGGAACTACCCTAAGTTTTATACTTGCAATTATAACAAACATTGGTGCGTTTAGATTTAGCTAATAAATTGACTTGCAATTATTTGAACTTTAATTACGCTTATGTTGTAAGATTGACTTTTATATTAAATAGATATAACGTATAATTTATTTGTATTTTCCTTGTTATATTTTAATATTGTTTACTAAATACTTTTTCTGATTATTAAAAAAAAATAGTGATAACTGTTTGTTTAAAAATAAATAATCTGACTGATTTACAATATGTTTTTGTTTTATTTTTGATTTCACATCAAGCTTTGAACGCACTATTTGAGGTTTTAAGCTGAAGTTCAAAGTAACGTTCAAAGCTTGACGTACACTTGACTGTAAAAGTTTAAAAAGTGATGTAATTTGAAAACAGGCCATTGTGAGAAAAGGACATATTGAGAATGGGACTTTGTGAGAAAGGGACATTTAGAGAAAAGAACATTATGAGAAAAGGACATTTTGAGAAAGGACATTCTGAGAAAGGACATTTCTAGAAAAGGACATTTTGAGAAAGGACATTTCGAGAAAAGGACATTATGCGCTGAGACGATATTTTCGATTGACCTGTAATATGAAATATCATACTTTTCAACCGACTTCAAAAAAGGAGGAGGTTCTCAATTCGTCGGTATCTTTTTTTTTTTTTTTTTTTTTTTTATGTATGTTCAGCGATCATTCGTTACTGCGTTGACCGATTTCGATAATTATTTTTTTTTTTGTTTGAAAGGTAATACTTTCAGAATGGTCCCATATAAATTTGGTTAAATTCTGATGATGGGATCTATAAGAAAATCATCATACATTGCATAAACTCCGTACCACGCCAACTGATTTTAGTATCTATCTTACCTATATCTCTGCCAAATGTAGACCGATTTTGATGATTCTTTTTTTAATGAATAGCTTATACTTCAAAGATACTATAATAAAATTTTTTGGAAAAAATTTCACCCCTAAGGGTGGAAAAATAGGAAATGAAATCGGTGTTCAGCAGTTAAATTATGTTTGCACTCGTAAGATTTGTTTTGATTAGGATTTATCACTAAAATGGATGAAATAAGTTAATTTTATAAAAAAAATAAAAACCGACTTCAAAAAACTAAAACGCTAAAAATAATCTTAACACTTAAGTACCTAATCAGTTACTTTTGGAGTCGGTGCCAGTCAATGAGAGACCAATGTTTTCGTTTGCACCGACTCCAAAAGTAACTGATTAGGTACTTAAGTGTTAAGATTATTTTTAGCGTTTTAGTTTTTTAAAGTCGGTTTTTATTTTTTTTATAAAATTAATTATTAACCGACTTCAAAAAAGGAGGAGGTTCTCAATTCGTCGGTATCTTTTTTTTTTTTTTATGTATGTTCAGCGATCATTCATTACTGCGTTGACCGATTTCGATAATTATTTTTTTGTTTGAAAGGTAATACTTTCAGAATGGTCCCATAGAAATTTGGTTGAATTCTGATGATGGGATCTATAAGAAAATCATCATACATTGCTTGAACTCCGTACCACGCCAACTGATTTTCAACCGACTTCAAAAAAGGAGGAGGTTCTCAATTCGTCGGTATCTTTTTTTTTTTTTTTTTTTTTTTATGTATGTTCAGCGATCATTCGTTACTGCGTTGACCGATTTCGATAATTATTTTTTTGTTTGAAAGGTAATACTTTCAGAATGGTCCCATATAAATTTGGTTAAATTCTGATGATGGGATCTATAAGAAAATCATCAAACATTGCATAAACTCCGTACCACGCCAACTGATTTTAGTATCTATCTTACCTATATCTCTGCCAAATGTAGACCGATTTTGATGATTCTTTTTTTAATGAATAGATTATACTTCAAAGATACTATAATAAAAATTTTTGGAAAAAATTTCACCCCTAAGGGTGGAAAAATAGGAAATGAAATCGGTGTTCAGCAGTTAAATTATGTTTGCACTCGTAAGATTTGTTTTGATTAGGATTTATCACTAAAATGGATGAAATAAGTTAATTTTATAAAAAAAATAAAAACCGACTTCAAAAAACTAAAACGCTAAAAATAATCTTAACACTTAAGTACCTAATCAGTTACTTTTGGAGTCGGTGCCAGTCAATGAGAGACCAATGTTTTCGTTTGCACCGACTCCAAAAGTAACTGATTAGGTACTTAAGTGTTAAGATTATTTTTAGTGTTTTAGTTTTTTAGTATCTATCTTACATAATATCTTTGCCAAATGTGGACCGATTTTGATGATTTTTTTTTTAATGAATAGCTTATATTTCAAAGATACTATAATCAAACATTTTTGGAAAAAATATCACCTCTAAGGGTGGAAAAATAGGAAATGAAATCGGTGTTTGCACTCGTAAGATTTGTTTTGATTAGGATTTATCACTAAAATTGATGAAATAAGTTAATTTTATAAAAAAATAAAAACCGACTTAAAAAAACTAAAACGCTAAAAATAATCTTAACACTTACGTACCTAATCAGTTACTTTTGGAGCCGGTGCCAGTCGATGAGAGATTCTATGTTTTCGTTTGCACCGACTCCAAAAGTAACTGATTAGGTACGTAAGTGTTAAGATTATTTTTAGCGTTTTAGTTTTTTGAAGTCGGTTTTTATTTTTTTATAATTAGTTGTGATTTTGTCTTAGTTAACCCGACAAAAGATATCATTTTCCTAATTTTAACGTACCTACGCTCTCGACGACAGCCGGCAGCCGACTACGTCACTTCGGTCTAAAGAGGACCACTGTAGGATCACATTAGTGGCAACATGCAGTCCAAGGACAGGGCGTCCTTACGAAGTAATAATAATATATATAAGTCAATGTTGATTTACAAAATAGCTTAACAAATAATAATTATTTAATGTCAGTATTCTTTGATGTTGCTGGAGCTTTTAATAGTGTTAATATTGATGTACTTTGTTCTGAATTACTGTCTGTTGGAATTCCAAAC
This sequence comes from Anania hortulata, assembly GCA_963576865.1. Lineage (NCBI taxonomy): Eukaryota > Metazoa > Arthropoda > Insecta > Lepidoptera > Crambidae > Anania > Anania hortulata. The sequence continues at coordinate 12,994,699 of OY756402.1, forward strand.
AAAATAGTTCACTGGGTCCAAAAATTTTTATCTGAAAGGGAAGTTAGATTTGCGTCTACAGCTGTTTGTCTAAGAGGCATACTCTCTCCATTAATCTTTATTCTATATATCAGACGTTTGAATTTTATTTTAGGTTCAAAAGTAAAAAATCTTCAATTTGTCGATGACTTGGTAGTTTATGCAACTATGTACATACTTTTCTTATTTGCATCTTGACATAAATGCACTAAAATCAAAATTGGTAGTATTTGGTAAATCTAGTAATTTCATTCCCCCTGTGTATTATGATAAAGTTTCTATTCCTGCTTCTCATGAAGCTAAGTTTTTAGGTGTTACCTTTACCCATAATGTTTCTTAGAAAAAATATATCGAAATTATAAGTTCAAGAGCTAATAAAGCCTTTAATATCTTAAAATCATTATGTAGTACATCCTGGGGAGCTGATCCCAAAATATTGTTGCTTTTGTATAAATCTCTGATTCGTAGTCACTTTGAATATGGTTTTCTATGTTTTGCTGGGGATAACAGACTGGTTGATATCTTAGATAAAATTCAAAATAAAAGCTTAAGACTCATTACTGGAGCATTTAAAAGTACTCCCATCAATACAATGCAAGTCGAGTGCAATCTTCCTCCATTAAGTATAAGGTTTTCATATCTGAAAGAAAGGTTCATATTAAAACTATATAATAAAAGTAACAATCACTTGTTTTTAAACTTGAAACACTCCCTACAATCCATTCGTAACCCTCCTTATATCCTTCAGGATTTTCCTCAATATGTAAATTTCCTTGAAACTCATCAAATCTATAGATCATCACTTCTTCCATGTTATTAGGGAGACTTTTTTTTTTTTTTTTTGTTTTTGTTTTGCTAACTTGATCTGCGATCAGTCATCGTGACTTTTAGCTGATTTGTTGTCAGAAGTTTGGCGTTTGGGACGGAGTCCTTTTAGTGACCCATGTCCCTCCTTAGTGTGCTTTTTCAGACGCTCCAAGTAGTTGCGTCCTCTGCGCTCAATTTCCTCGTCTACAGATGGGACTTCCAGGTAATCGTGGATTTCTGCATTCGTTGTGTACCATGGACCGTTAGCTATGGTGCGCAGGATCTTACATTGTGCACGCTGAATAATAGCTCGGTTGGATTTGCTGGTAGTGTTCCATATTTGAATGCCGTATGTCCATATCGGCTTCAGGATACTATTGTACACCAATAGTTTGTTGTTGAGGGATAGCCTGGATCGTGGTCCCAGCAGCCAGTAGAGTCCTTTAAACCTAGCGTCGAGTTCAGATCTCTTGGCTTTTACATGGTCTTTCCAGGTTAGACGTCGATCAAGCGTAAAGCCCAGGTATTTGACCGTGTCTTTACTTGGAAGCTCATCGTCACCAAGCCTAACTGGAGGACAGTTACCCTTTCGAAGTGCGAATGTAACTTGCGTTGACTTCGAGGCACTGGTGCGTATTCTCCACTTGAGAAGCCATTTTCTTATTTTCTCCAGTTGGTCCTGCAGGCGCTTCGACGCCTGGTCTGGGGAGCTGTGACAAGACAGTAAAGCGGTGTCATCTGCGAATGTGGCGGTAACCGCATCAGGAGTCTCGGGCAGGTCGGCAGTGTAGATGTTGTAGAGCACAGGGCCCAGGACTGAACCCTGCGGAACACCAGCTTTGATGTCGTAGAAGGATGATTTGGACTCACCATGCTGTACTTGGAAAATTCTGTCCGCCAGGTACGACTGTATCATAGGGAAGAAGACGTGGGGTAGCTGCTCTTTGACCTTGTACAGTAATCCCTTGTGCCACACCCTGTCGAAAGCCTGCTGGATGTCAATAAAAGCCGCTGAGCAGTATTGTTTGCGCTCAAGGCATTCTCTAATTACTGAGTAGACTCTATGCACTTGTTCTATGGTTGAGTGTCCCTCCCTAAAGCCGAACTGGTGGTCAGGGATTGTAGATAGAACGCTTTTGAGACGCTTGACAAAGAGCCTTTCCCATAGCTTGGCTAAAACTGGGAGTAGGCTTATCGGTCTATAAGATGTCACAGCATGGCTGGGTTTTCCTGGCTTCTGTATCATAATGATCTGAGAGACTTTCCACAGCAGCGGGAAGTATGAAAGTCTGTAGGTGGCGTTAAAAAGTAGGGTTACAAAAAGTACGCCCTTTTTGGGCAGTTCCTTTAGTACTTTCGGTGTGATAAGGTCAAATCCAGGTGCTTTCCTTGGGTCCAGTTTCTTAATTTCAAATTTCACCTCTCCAGGTCGAACGGGCCGCAGTGGAAGGTCCATCTGACATGGTTGGGTGAGTATTTGATCTATTTCCTGCGCCTCAGCATCATCCCCCTCATTAGGTTGGAAGATCTGGGATAAATGGGCTGCGAATTAGGGAGACTTTAACAGTAAATTTCCTGCAAATTATATCATGATAGATGATAAGTTATCCTCTAAAGAAGATGTTTATAGTAAATTTTCTGAGTTCAGGGACTATAGATTCCTGTACACTGATGGCTCAAAAACTGATTTTGCTGTCTCTTTTGCTATTTTTGATAGGTTTCTAAACACTGGTACTGAGTATAAAATTAATTCTAACATAAGTATATTCACAGCTGAGGCTGTGGCTATTCTTGCTGCTTTGAAACATATTAAACTTAAAAATTATGGATTTTGTAATTGGATAATAATTTGTGATAGCATGAGTGTTCTTAAAAACCTTGAAAACAACAAATTCCATGCTAACACAAATTATTTGATTCTTTTAATCAAAGAGTTTTGGCTAGATTTGTTAACAGTACACAATATCAAGGTTTCATTTATGTGGGTTCCTTCACATGTAGGTGTATTAGGAAATGAAAGGGCAGACTTTTTAGCCAGAACAATTACAAATTCTTCATCCTCTATCCCTGACTCGAGTAGTCTCCTTAATATTTCTGTTCAATGTACAGATATAATTCCTCTGTTAAAAAAAAGGACCACTGACATATGGAAAAGGCATTGGAACTACACCATTCAAATTCAAAATAAAGGTTTATGGTATGCCACTTTTAATTTACCAATTGGTACTGCTCCCTGGTTCTGCAAAAATAATACTTACATCAACAGGAAATTTTACTCAACTATTTTAAGGCTTCGTTTTGGTCACTGTAATTTAAATTTCCATCTCTTCCGCCTGAAAATGGTAACCAGTTCTCATTGCGACTATTGTAATACCCACACAGAGCAGTCATTATCCCACATATTTTTCAGTTGCTCATCCTTCGGCATTCAGCGCCTTGTGCTGATGGATGAGCTTAAGGAAATATATGATAGTCCTGATTCGGTACCGCGCTCCATCCAGGCTCTTCTTGTAAATAGTTTAACTTATATACCTCTGTATAATTTTATTAATAATACAGTTGGGCAAATTTAGATATGTACAGTTTTGTGTATATATTTTATTTCTGCTTGTTTACTGTTTACATTTAATTTACTGTTTGGTGTATGTTTTCAAACAAAAATTGTTTGATGATGTGTTTTATATTAAGATGGTTTTCTACGTTTTGTTTTGGTTGTTTTCAAGCAACAATTTTTTTTTTTTTTGGTTTCCTTTGTTCCATTTGGAACAGGCTAAGGTCTACGACCATGCTGCCTAGTCATTAGTTATTTAAATTTCATCAGTAATCTTTTTTAAAATTCAAGTCATTAGTATTTTATAAATATCATTTCAGGTTTATTTTTTTATTTTTTTTATTTGTAGTCTTTTTTATGTGATAAAATCCAATAAAATCCAAAAATATTTTCACTTCCGAGTCCGAGTTATGGATTTATAATCCAAAGTCAAGTCCTGTCAATGTACGTTTTAAACGTCAAAAAATGTTAACAAACAAAAGTATGTAACAATTACATTACAATACAGTACATACTAAGTACAAGAGAAAAAAAAACCTTATAACTTAAGTAGTTAGATCAGTGAACCAAATTAAACGAATATACATATTTATTTACATACAATTAAACACAAAACACTAGATTTGTACAACTGTACTTTGGACGAATCTAAACAAAGGTAACCTTAGGAAGGCAACAGGGGTGACCCGTCACCCCACTACTCCATAAAAGTGTCAATATTTAGTTGGTATTGTTTCTGTCTCATTCTAACGCTCAATCTATTCTCTAATTGGAGTGGATGCAGTCAGTCGCACGCATCAACGTGTCGCGGTAAGTTGTTGTTTTTGTTATATTAACATTGCCGGGGTGACTCATCACCCCTGTTGCTATTTACGTAAGTATTTCTTTTTGTAATACTGTAATAATTGTTTGATTTTTTTAGGTAAAAATGGCTTCGATGTCGGATACGCAGATTCAAGACTACTTGCAAAGTATTGTTGATGCTAGCTCTGATGATGAGCGCCGTTCCGAAGACGGTGATGTGAGTGAAAATGATGATCATGTTTCGGTGCACTCGGAGGAGGAGGACATTATTTCAAATTATGAAGGTAGTGACGACGAGGATGTGCCGCTGGCACAATTACGCACTAATGTGTCGAGAGGTAAGAATGGACATGTTTGGTCGTCTATTCCACCATCTTCGAGTAGAACACCGCGGCGAAATATAGTGACTATTCAGCGACTTGGGAGAGGCAACGCTCAAAGTATCGAAACGGAAAAAGATGCATTCATTACTTTATTTAGCCAGCCAATTATTGATTCAATTGTGTTATGTACTAATCAAGAAATTAGGCGACTTGCACCAAAATATAAAGATCAACGCTATGTCCATGAGACAGATAGCACAGAACTCGAAGCTTTGATAGGCCTTCTGTTCTTTTCGGCTATAAATAAAGACAATCGCAAAAACGTAAGCGATATGTGGTCTCCTTTTAGTGCTGCTATATATAAATCTATAATGAATGCAAATCGTTTTCGGTTCCTGCTCATTTGCCTAAGATTTGATGACAAAGATAATAGGGATTTGGAAGACAAGTTTGCCCCAATTAGACAAATATGGTCAGCGTTTATAAGCAATTGCAGAAATTCATACCAGCCACGTTTCTATGTGACAATTGATGAACAACTTTTGAGTTTTCGAGGCAAGTGTCCATTTCGAGTATATATAGCATCTAAGCCCGATAAATATGGACTAAAAATTGTGGCTATTTGTGATGCTAAGACCTTTTACATGTTCGATGCGATTCCATACATTGGCAAAGGAACAGAGGTAAAAACAGCGGCAGATTATGTAAAAAAACTAGTCGAAAGTATCAAAGGTTCCGGTCGCAATGTTCACATCTGTGCCACTTGCCGATGAATTATTGAAGGAATATAAGCTCACATCTATTGGTACAATGCGTAAAAATAAGCGCGAGATACCGCCATCTTTTTTGCCTAACAAAAACAAACGACCGCTCACTTCTCAGTTCGCTTTCGATCAGCAAAAGACTAGTATCTTTTACACCACACAAAAACAAGTCGGTTATATTATTATCTACGATGCATTATAAAGAAGAAATAAATTCACAAACAAGAAAACCAGTAATAATTCATGATTACAATTCAACAAAAGGTGGTGTTGATACTTTCGACAAAATGATGCATTCATATAGTTGCGCTAGAAACACCAGACGTTGGCCTCTTCGATACTTCTATGGCATGCTGGATCAAGCTGGCATCAATTCTATGGTGCTTTATATTGACGCTAAACATCCGAACGTTCCGGAGCAGTTATTTGAAGAAATTAGCCTTACAATTGGCGGAACCGCACATGAGGCGTCGTTTGACTACAAATTTGCCGCGAGAATTAGGAGTCACTTTACGTGATATTCTAAATATAAACCAGGACACTCCAGAAGGTGAGCCCCCTGTAAAATTGCAAAAACAAGCAAGATGTGCACTATGTCCAAGAAAACGGGATAAAAAAGTAAAAACTTTTTGCACAAAATGTCTTCAGCCCGCTTGCACTGAACACCGTAAGGATATTTGCTTGAACTGCATTTAAATCAACAAAAAAAAAAAAATTAAGGGTGCCATAATTAATACTTTTTCGTGTTATTAGTAATTGTATAAGTGATTGATCTCATAATAAATAACTTTCGTTTTCTTACAAATTGCTGTTTTATTTGAGCTTAAAAATAAGGGGGTGATGCGGAACCCCTGTTGCCATTTATGTATGTAAAAAAAGTGTTGCCTGCCGAAGGGTAAGTAAGTCGAGTTATTTAATAAAAGAACCTGAATGGAGCGCGGTACCGAATCGGGACTACCATAAATTTCAATCAGCTCGTCCATAAGCACAAGGCGCTGAATGCCGAAGGCCGAGCAGTCAAAGAATACGTGGAACAAAAACTGCTCCACTCCACTATTACAATGTTCACAATGTGAACTATGTACCATTTTCAGGCGGAAAAGATGATAATTTAAACGGCAGTGACCAAAACGAAGTCTTAAAAATGGTAGTGTAAAATTTTCTATTAAAGTAAACATGTCCTTTGCAAAACCAGGGCATGACACCAACCTGGACATTGCAAGCATCATACCACAAACCCTTTTTATCAATTTGGACTACATAATTGTATTGTCTCCTCCAAACTTCAATAGATCTTTTTTTTAAGAGGGTGACTAAATCTGAAAACGGCACATAGATATTTAAGTGATTACTAGAATCAGGCACAATTGTATCACAATTTGTTATGGTTCTTGCCAAAAAATCTGCCCTCTCATTACCTAACACACCAACATGAGAAGGGACCCACATAAATGAGACATTAATATTATGTACAGAGAACAAATCGATCCATGACTGTTTTATTAAAGTTATTATATAGTTAGTGGCAGCATTAAATTTATTGTTTTTAAGATTTTCTAAGACACTCATGCTGTCACTAACTATCAACCATTTACGACAACCATTATTTTTGTGTTTTATGTGTTTAAGAGCAGTAAGTATAGCCACAGCCTCGGCTGTGAATATACTTAAACTTGAACAGACTTTGTAGCCAGTACCTAAATTTAACAACCTATCAAAAATTGCAAATAAAACAGATGACTTAGTTTTAGACCCATCAGTATACAAGAATCTACAATCAGTGAACTCAGAAAATTTACTGTATACATCTTCTTTTGACGATAATTTATGGTCAATAATAATTTTTATTGCAGGAAAGTGACTGCAAAAGTGCCCTTGGTAACATGGTAGCTGGGATGATCTATGAATTCGCAAAGTTTCAAGAAAGTTGACATATTGAGGGAAGTCCTGAAGTAAATAAAATGGATTACGTATGGGTGGAGGAGGTGCATGAGTCAGGTTAATGAATAGGCGATTATCACTTTTCCTATAAATTTTTAATAAGAATCGCTCCATTAAGTAAGAGAAACATATATTTAATGGAGGTAGTCCACATTCGACTTGCATAGCATTGATGGGAGTGCTTTTAAATGCTCCAGTAATAAGCCTCAAACTTTTGTTTTGAATTTTTTCTAAGATATCTACCAACCTACTATCACTCGAAAAACAGAGAAAACCATATTCAAAATGACTATGAATCAAGGATTTATACAGCATCAGTAATATTTTAGGATCAGCTCCCCATGATGTTCGACATAATGATTTCAAGATATTGAAAGCTTTATTAGCTCTTGAACTTATTAATTTGTTGAGGCTTGTGTGTTGGGCTCGACTGTGCGGTGGTGGTAAATGAGAGGTCCAGATTCTGATGAATAAGTTTACTGGTGCACCAATATAATACATAATTAATTTAGATGGTAGTGAGTGGTCGCGAAGCGCGGCGGGTGACGACTGCCGGATTTACATCGTGTGTCCCGAAACTGCACACGATGCAAAAATGCGAACGTCGAGCCGCTACATCATTCCTCCCCTTTTAAAAAAGAAAAAAATCGGGAGTTCATCTTTGAATAATTACAATAAAACTTTAACAAAACTAATTCACAAACAACTGCAGTAGTTACACGGTCCGATAACAAAAAGCTTACATTGCAACAAGCGTTCCGAGTAAGTATCATGTAGCAGATCGTTCGATAGCTCAATTTGCAATTCAGCATAAACGTGTGACCTACCTACTGCAATTTATTATTCAATCACTTTAAAATTTCAATTTCGAAATACTTTACAATCCAAAGTTACAGTTTAAAATTATTACATAAAAATTACAATAACTAATTACAATTCAATAAAAAATAAGGAATTTAAACGGACTCCAAACGGTTTTTATAAAACATCAATGATTAATTAAACAGAGGGAAATTGCGTGTTACTTTAAATACATAATAGGTTTGCCTCAACGAAAAATACAGTATACAGTTTCTCATAAAAATATAAGTACCTACAATCAACATAATTTCATTATTTTTACCAAAATAGGAAAATAACATTCTTAAAACTTAACCATTAATACAAAAGCGCTTCTAACATATTGCGTCATCTTTACCTCGGGATCGAAAATATATAGCTCTAATGCATAAGTACATTCGCATCTCATAAAAATAAAAACACTGCTCCAGCCGAATTCTCTGCGGCGAGCCTAATAAAATCACATGACTGCGGTTTAAGACACTGCTCCAGCCACGTCCCATGGTCTTGATCAATTTACCCGCACGATCTACATGGCGATATGGCGAGCCGATTACATCCTTAACTTGCATGAGCTTCAACTTCTAGTAAAATATACAGGTCGTCTGTCCTAGTCGCTACTTAGTTTTGCTGATCGAGGGCATCCGAAAATATTTCTATTACATGTCGAAACAACGAGGAAAGCTTTAACACGCGCGCTGCTGGTATACTCCGTCGGTAATCTCATCAGTCAAGTCTCCATGCTTGCCAATAACACTGATACTTCACTCAGCGATGTTTCCTCGCGACGAGGTCATCGTGCGTAAAGGTCATCTTGCAGAAACTGCCTCGCCGGTGAAAAAAACACAATCCAGCCGTGGGCTGCTCAACCTGTTTCACGATGAATACAGAGTGGCACTAAGGCATGATGCTCCGGGACTAAGTCGCGTTGTAGGCTTTAATTAGTCCCACGAGGTTAGACTTCCGACTTACTGTTGACCGATATTTTCGATGATGATGAGTTAACACTGAAGAAGATGAATTACACGTTGTTGAACGCCGCTCTCCGACCAAGCCGAAATTGAGTCGTCCCCATATTTTTCCACGCACACACCGCACAGGAATTTTCTCGAACGGTCGTTGTGGATCTGGTTGCTATGTCGAATTACATGACGTCAACTTGATGTCACAGATCTTCTTCACGTTCACGGTAGTCTTCATCACGTCGGGTGGTCACCAATGTTGAGGGTCTAGTGTGTAAGGCTCGACTGTGCGGTGGTGGTAAATGAGAGGTCCAGATTCTGATGAATAAGTTTACTGGTGCACCAATATAATACATAATTAATTTAGATGGTAGTGAGTGGTCGCGAAGCGCGGCGGGTGACGACTGCCGGATTTACATCGTGTGTCCCGAAACTGCACACGATGCAAAAATGCGAACGTCGAGCCGCTACATCATGACATTCAATATATTTTTTCCAAGATACATTATGCGTTAATTTCACTCCCAAAAACCTAACTTCATGAGAAACAGGAATTAGAAGGTTATTGTAACGTAGAGTAGGGGAAGAAATGTGATCTTTTCCAAAAACAACCAGTTTAGATTTTGATGTGTTTATGTCTAGATTTAAGTAAGAGAAATATGAACACAAGCTTTCCAAAGACTTGTTTAGGATTTTTGTAACATGTGCTGAACTTTTTCCAGACGCATAAACAACCAAATCATCAGCAAACTGAAGATTTTTCACCTCTGAACCTAAAATCATGTTTAAACGACGAATATAGAGAATAAAAATTAAAGGAGAGAGGATTCCGCCTTGACAGGTTCCAACTAAAGCCAATCTTGGACCATATAATTTACCATTAAATTTAGTATAAACTTCTCTTTCAGTTAAGAATGTACAAACCCAATGCACTATTTTATTCGGAATACCAATGGAAAGTAATTCACTACCCAATACAACTATATTTACACTATTAAAAGCACCAGAAACATCAAAGAAAACTGACATCAAGAAATCTTTTGTATTTATACTATTTTGAATATCAAGTTGTAGCTGACAAATACTTTCACGTGCAGACATTCCCCTACGAAAACCAAATTGATTAGCAGGTAAAATGTTATTTTGTTCAACATAAAATTCTAGCCTTTGTTTCAGTAACTGTTCAAATATTTTTCCAACGCAAGATGTTAAAGCAATAGGTCGGTAAGAATCAGGATTGGATCGTGATTTATCTGGTTTTATTATGGGTATTAAACAATCTGTTTTCCATGTATGAGGTACACTATTTTCCAGCCAAAGGTTATTCAATATTATCAGGGCCCTGATCGCACTAATTTTTACGGAAGCGGTTCGAACGTGAAACGTATCTAATTCGAACATGGCTACGAACAATGCAGCTGGAAGCAAAATCCGTATTGCGCTAAATGTCATTAGTTCAACCCACAGTTCAACCATAGTTGAATCGTTACCATTCGATAGAACTTTATTTCTGTAGGGACGGCACACCTAGTATTTTTTTGTAATATCTGTGATTTGTGCATAATCGACACTCGATTAAGCAATTTGTTACTAGCCGCACTAGTCTTGTGACGCAAAAAAAAATCTAATACCGGTGACAGATGGCGGCGGACGCGGCTCCTGACTCGTCTTGACATTGTAAGGTCAAACGCTGCCATTGGTCGATCCTTAGGCTGGCGAAAGTTGTCCGAAGGATAGACCAATGGCAGCGCTTGACCTCACAATGTCAAGACGAGTCCGGAGCCGCGTCCGTTGCAGTTTGTCACCAGCTTAAATGTCATTTAATGACAGCTTTCCTTGGACATACTGTCGTCTAATCTAATCTGTGCAGCTTTCAGTCAGCTGTAGTGTTGCCGGATAATCGATTATCGATTAATCGATTGTGTCCACCCTAAATAATCTAAAAATCGATTATACTATCGATAGTATTGATAATATCGAACAAACCGATACTATCGATATTAAATTTAGGTCAATATAATCGATTACTAACAATTACAAGATTATAATTGTTTAGACTAGACAATACTATCGATAAAATCGATTAAATCGATACTGGAATCAAGCCAATACTATCGATTGTGTCGATTATTATGTTGCAATCGATTAATCTGCAATTATTTTTAGATATAATCGTCATTTATGTTATGTCTTCTTAGACATGTACTGTAGGATAGGACACAATGACACAACATTATTGAAACCGTATTAAAGTTCACCTACTTAATTATCGACGACCCACTAGAAGACATCATGACCAAGAGAAAGGGTAAGTGCTGGTTTCTTATCCTAAGTATGTTATTTATTTTCAAAATCTGTTTAGAACGAAATCTAAGGAAAATATTTCAGTGATATTTTATAGTTAAGTGGAATATTATTCGTAACGATAATTTTCTTCATATTTTCAGATTCAAAAAAGCCATTAATTGTATTAGATTCCGAAGATGTATTTGCGACCTTTGACCAAACCTCTTCTGGTACTCAAAACATTCATAAATGTGACATGAATTGTACTCATGATGGTCAAAAGTTGTTCGATGATTTTGAAGATAACATCGAAAACGTTATTTCTAAACGCGATTCTGGTTGCCAGACATTTATTCAAGGCACAGATTCAGCAAATATTTCAAAAAATGATACTAATGAACAAAGTAATGCAAACTTTGGAAATATTGTTGCCAATGAATTAAAAATGGTGAGTGCTGAGAAGCGACGAAAAGTAATGATTAAAATTTTGGAGATAATAGACGAAAATATCTAATGAAAAACTTTTTTAAATTAGCACATTCTAATAAAGGAGCCGTAACCGAAACACATAAAAATAGATGATAATAATTAATACGAGAAAAAGGTGATCAGAAATAAAATAACAAATTTAGTACGAAAATCATTTATTTTCCATTTTACTCCAAACTTACGGAGTTTATTAAATGCCGTAATTAAGTAGGTGATGATGTAGGACGATAAAGTAATTATTGTTAATATATTAGGTATAATATGTATAAAGAAAAAATATAGACGGCTACACATCAGCTTATCCAAAACCACGTGAATATGCCCTCTGTGCTTGTATTATGAACGGTCTAAGGATAAGTTCATGTGTGGCTGTTGGTACACGAGAGATTATTACACATATTGATTAAGGGACTTTGTTTAGTATCTTTGTCCAGAGTAAAAAAAAATTTTATTCTTATTAAATAAAAATAATCATAATAATCAGTCTTTCTTTTTTATTTTAACTCTTTAAAAATCTTATGGTTTTGCTGTATGAATAAAAGCGCATCAATGTGATCAGCACTTAGCCGATTGCGTCTATCTGTTATTATTTGTCCAGCTTTTGAAAATATTCGCTCAGCAGGAGTTGAAGTTGCTGGTATGCATAAATATTTAAGAGCAATATTTTTCAATTTGTTTTGGTTTCTAGTCCAGTACTTTATTGGGTCTTCACTTTGAGGGAGTACAGGTTTTTCAATATATTGCCTTATATCAATAATAGCGTCACTTGTTGAGTTGGTTGATGGAGGAGATTGATCTAAAAAATTTAGCAAACTCGAAAGTTTGCTCTTTTTTGACGTGGATGGCTCAGGTGTCGCAGAAATTAACGTTGATAAAGAATCATTAATACTATGCTGAGCTGTCAAATAAGTTGAGTATTCTCGTTGAACACAAGAAATAGCTTTCTCAATGTCGTTATCAGTTTTAAATCCGAGTTTCTTGAAATGAGGATTTAGCAATGTTCCAATAATACACGCTGTTCGAGTCTCGTATGGTTTTAGTCTTTGTGCGACACCGGATTTTACATTAATCAAAACTTTTTTAGCTGTTTCTGATATATTTTCTCTATCAAGTGCACTCAATCTCAAACAAACTCCTTTTATTAGAGGTATAATTAGAGAGATTGTTGCATACTGTTCTCCAGAAACACCTTCCGTACATGTTTCAAATGGTTCTAAAATCGGCTCAATCTCTTTAATAATGCTGTACTCCTCTGATGTGAGGTTTTCTGGCGCTCTTGGGCTTTGGCTTAATACAATGGACAACTCATCTCGGACCTCACGGATCCTTTTTAACATTTCAAATGTACTATTCCAGCGTGTTTCTGTTTCTTGTATCAATTTCATGTCTTTTTTTTCGTGTCGTTTAAGCTCAGCTGACAATTTATCTGAAGCGAGTAAGCTGTGCCTAAAAAATGACACGATAGTTTTACATTTAGTGACTAGCGTCTTTAGTTCTTCAGTATTTTGTGAGGTATCGCGTAAAAGGCTATTTAAGGCATGTGCAAAGCACCCAACATGTCGATACTGCAGATTTGAAGCCACTTTGATCATGACAGATGCGTGGTCTGTTACTAGAGCAACAACTTTATTTTCAACATGCCACTGTTCCAATGTTTCTTTAACTGCCTGAAATCAAGCATACAATTTTATTTACATTTAACAGGGTTTTAAAAAATAGCACTGAAGAGCTCAAATAAATTTTATAGTTAGAAGACATAGTTATTTTCGGGCCACCATTCCCATAGCGTTTGCTCATGGCATAACACTGTAAAATAATAACTTATTTTTTAAGCGAATTACCTAAAAAATTGAGTAAAAATGAAACCGGAATCTGAAAATCAAAATAAAATGTATGAGTCTTGACTATATCCCATTTACGGTAACACATATTGGCCATGACGTTCAGTCCAAGGCCGTAAAACCTATATTTAAAAAAGCTATTACGTTACAACTCTATGAAGATCATGGTTATTCCGTTCAAGTTTTTTATTAATTATAACTAATAGTCAAGTGATTTTATGGAACAATTTGACGCATGCTTCATTAGCAAATGCGGTGGGTCTGGGCTCCATATACCAAGAAATTATCTCTTTTACATAGCTGTTTCAATTTAAGCTATGTCCACGCCGCAACACATCAACCTACACTTAGACCGTTTTTATTGCTATTGTAATATGGACAACCTATTATAAATAGGTGGTTGTGCTGCTATCTGTACTACTTATAGGCGCAAATACGACTACCTATACTAAGTAACTGCGGTACTGTGATGCAATGTTATTAAGTCAATTAGTAAAGTCTACCTTTTTTAAAATAAATACCTAACAATTGAACAATAAATATATTTTATAAATCTTACTAACCGCGGTTAAATTATCTGCATTGTGGTGTCCTTCAATACGTCGCGCTGATAAAAGAGCTGACACAAAGACATTATCCACTATAAAATGGGCTGTGATAGCACCAATTCCCATATTGCTGATTGAGGTCCACATATCAAATGTTATAGCAAGATATTCCACTTTGGCTAAAAGCTCGGATAATCTTCCTTTCAGTTGGTTATGTAAATCAGGCAAAAATTTGCATGTTAATGTGGTTCTTGATGGCATTTGATATTTGGGATCTAATGCATGTACAAATGCTTTCAACCCTTCATGATCGGACATTCTTAGCGGCTCCATATCTATGGCAATCATTTCTGTAAACAATTTGTCTAGATGCTTTTTCCGAGTAGAATTACATGAGTAAACATTAGCGGTTTCTTGATTCAGTTCCCTTGTACCAGTTCTAGTACCACTGGTGTCCATATTTTGGGTGTCTAAAAATGTTACCATTTTCTCGGGGTGTTTCCTTCGTAAGTGTTCTTTCATGTTTGTCGTATTATTGCAAAATTTAAATTGTTTTTGACAAACACCACATCTCACATAATTGACGCCAGGGCATTTTTTAAAATAAATCCACACCTTTGATTTGTCACTCATTGTATTTTCACTTTACTAAACCGTTCCTACTTGCATCAATATAACAGACACATTTAAAATTAAACCGTAAAAAAGTTATTTCTACCCTTATTTTTATTCACAAAACGTCATAGCTAAGTTGGGTTGATTGATACTTGGTGCCTGAACTGTACCTTCATAGCGTAGCGATACTATCTTAGCCGATAGGCCAATTAAATCGATTAGATCGATATTATCGATTACATCGATAGTATCGCTTCAAAACTTGAAATCGATACTATCGATACCATCGATTATATTGTATTTGACTACGCATTATAATCGATTAATCGATTATAATCAATTAGATTGGATAAAGATAAGAATCGATATTATCGATTATATCGATGTTATTGATACTATCGATTGTCATATCGATTGTTAGATTATTTGGGCCCCATTTACACAATCGATTAATAATCGATGCACAATCGATTTCACGGCAACACTAGTCAGCTGTTTGTTTCATAGTTTTTATCATTATTTAGAGTAATATTAATTAAAACATAAAACATGATGCTAACGCTGCTCACGAGATACTGGCAGGACAGTGTTACCACGGCGGTAAAACATATGTTTATCGCCCTATAAGAAAAGTAGAAGAACAATAATTAAAAGGATTTAGCTTCCATTGCTGACCTAGCTATACTACTACTACTACTAAAAAACCTTACTTATCTGAAGAAAACTCATCAGCAGGACTCAGGAGACTCCCTTAATTCAAGAAGTAAAAATGTGTATAGGTGTACCTACTTAGTGTGAGCAAACAGAGCAAATAAGCTTTAATCTTTGGTTAGTTTATGAAACATTGATTTAAACAATGTTAGGAAACTTAAATTATGTATAAAGCATAGGTTTAATAAAATAAAGTTTTTTTGTTTTCCATAGAAACTATTATTATTTATATATCTATACTGATTATTTCCTTAAGTTCTCATTTTACTTGCCTATTTTAATTTTAAATCATTGTTATTGTAGGTGTATTTCCCCAACTTTTTAATGATGCTACTCGTATAATAGTAAGTAAGCATAACAAGTTATAAGCTTTATCTTGAATGCTATTTCAACTCTAGTCTTAACTCTATCTAGATATTATAGGTTTTTTGTTTTACAAGCAAGTTTAATTTTAGTGTGCCGAATAAACTAAAACTTTTTGATTGACATTTTAAAACATTATTTTTACTGCATATTTTCGACTAGTAGATTAAATAGGTATTATCTATTGTTATTTTATAGTATTCGTAAAAAATTAATACAAAATACCAAATAACAAGCCAGTTTCAGCGTACACTAGTTAACAAACTTCAATAGTGACTCTTTTCATTGTATCTTCAATTTAGTATAGCCTGTACTGGCATCTATCTAAATTTCTCAACAATTTATTGAATTAATACAACTACACATCTGAAATCTTAATAATTGTTTAACATTCCTGCCGCAGCTAGATAAATTACTGAATTCTTCATTAGTAGTATGTATTTAAGAGAGATATTACATCATTAATTAAAATAATAATGTAATTTTAACACTACATAGCCCATCATGACTGTCTCTATAATTTCACAGAAAAAAGTTATCATCATCTCATCTTTTCATCACAACAAAAACCTCATTGTTGACCGGTGGTTCTAATTAAACATTTTACATTAACATTACAAAAACAGAGCTACTTTTGACTATTCTAGGAACTAAAATAGGTAGTAAAGAGTGGTGAATAAGGTAACGGAAGACTTTCTAAAATAACTATTTTAGGATAATTAGGAATTTACATCTTTAAATGACTATATCTTGTAGATATTTTTGGTGTTATAGATTATGATGTATTCCAGTATTCTGAGTAGATAGCTTGGGATTTGGATTTTAAGATTATCTTAATAAGAAATTTGGAATAAAAACAACTGATTATTGTATTCTTAAATTATCTAATATTTACTGTTTATTTACAATTTTTTATCACTGTAATCACTGGGTGAACACTATTTTCTTGAGTGAGATCACTTCAAAGTAAAAAGGTGGTGAAAAAGTTTACCAAGAATCCCATGGGAGTGTTATCGGCGTCACACACAACACAACATTACACTTTTTATTTACACTAGTTTGTAAGGCATATAAACGTCTAATTAGTCAAATGTTTCCAAAAATAGACGTAAATGAGGTATTTTTTGGATCAGAATAGGTAAATTTACTCAAACGTTTGAACTTTGGTTGATAAAAAGTTGCTTTTTTCAAATCTTTCATTCATTGACATCTGACAGCGGTAACGGTTGGGAAGTGGTTTGGAAATGGCACGAACTTTTTTAGCGCGATACCAAATGTGACAAACGTAACGGAAGTGGTGTGGATGTGGTGCGGTAATGGTTCGATTTTATTAGCGCGATCGGGGCCCAGAAATATGCCTAACCCAGTGTTACTAAGCTTTTCATCATAACATAGGGGATACCATCTAAACCAAAAGCACTATCTTTTCTTGAGTATATAGCCGTAATTAATTCTTGTAGAGTAAAGGGATTGGTTAAGTAGCTATTCACAGAGTTATTTAAACCAGAAAGAGAAATATTTAATTTATTATTAACAAAGTCTGGAGTGTACTTCTGCAGAAAATCTGGAACCCAGCTATCATCTGAAAGATCAGTTCCTAAACTCAGAAATGAAACGAAGATTGCTTAGATTTTCTTGGATTTTATTCCGTAAAATACTCGCTTCACCAACGTCCGCTCCGTTCAACAGCTCGATGACAAGTGACGAGTATCTGCCAACGTCGCAAACGTCATAACCACAGACCAAGGAATAACTTTATAAATCCAATTAAAGAAATAACGAATAACGTTATCAGATACTCGTCACTGATAAATAATTATGATTACGATACTAAATTACGATAATAACGTTACAACATAGCAATACTCTTACAACTCGGCCATCCTTCACTAAGTGGGTCCTCCCACTATAAACTATAACACTAAACAACATCAGGTAGCAAAAGAAAAATAAACATCCATGTGACATACAATTTGAATGATCTTATCATAACCTTGCACAATCTGTCACGATCTGCAATCATCTGTGCGGTACCAATCACTTGATACCATTCACTCTCTGCACTGACTGCTCGTAACTTGCGCTCAAACTGCACAATCTGTCGCGATCTACAATCATCTGTGCGGTATCAATCGCTTGGTACCATTCGCTATCTGCACTGACTGCTCGTAACTTGCGCTTACACTATTTATTAAGTAAATTGATTGTTTATTGCATAAATAAAGCTATACAAAAATATAATTTTTTTAACTTAATTGTCCTTTTACACTATTACAAAAGAAGAAATAGACTAACAGTAGTAGTAATAATCATCTGTGCGAAATTGTCGTTTTATGACAGTCCCATTCACTATCTGCACTGATCATTATCAATATTTATCAATCACATTGAACATCAAATCAATATGCTATGCGATAATCTGCGATCATCTATGCAACATTGAATTAACAATGCTATTCGTTTCTGCACTGATCGCTCATCACAGAACATACAATCATCTAGCTATATCATCAATTAAATCTATATCAATAAATTAATTCATTCGTCAATTTCATTATCACTGTCACTACATTTGCTGTCATTTCCGCTGGCCTCAGTGGAGTAATCATTAAAATTAAGCCACGGGTGAACCTTATCAATTGCGACTATATTTTCATATCTTTTGTTTCCCTTCCTAGTTAGTGGCGTGTCTTCTACTAAAAATCGGTCGTTTGGAAGAACTTTCATAATTCGATATGGGCCCTGAAATTTAGGGACAAGCTTTTTAGACTTGCCTAAATGGTCTTTATCAATTACAGTTCTCTCTATTCTTATAAGATCTCCTACGTTATATGACTTTGCACGTTTTCTATTCCTGTCAAATCTCCGCTTAGCTACCTCCTGATCTTTATCGATTTTATCTTTAGCAACAGATCTTAGCTGCATTAATTCATCACCACTTAATAACTGAGAAGTTTCCGTAATCACATCGCCTAACATATTTTCAGATGTAGTAACCAATTTGCAACCAAACAATAATTCTGAAGGGCTTTTCCCTGTAGTTTTACTCACAGTTGTGTTGATACCTAACTGGATGTCACCCACATACTCATCCCAGGTGTTTTCATTTTTACCATGACACTTTGTACTGAGAGCATGTAATATAGTGCGGTTGAAACGCTCGACCTGACCGTTCGCTCTAGGCGTTGCAACTGCATTCAAAATATGTTTTATATTTAATTTATCAGTAAATTCTTTAAACTTTGCACTTGTAAAACATGAACCCCTATCCGTTATTAACCTCGAGGGTGTTCCAAAATAACTGAAGTATTCTTTAAATATTCTAATCGCAGAGGAAGTTTTTGTATCTTTAACAGCACGTATATTGACAAATTTGGTAAAAGAATCTACAATTGCTAGTATATATACATTTCCCTTTTTAGAGCGAACGAACGGGCCAAGGTGATCCGCATGCAATGTGTGGAATGGCATTTCTATTTTTGGAATTGGATGAAGAAAGCCCTCCTTCTGACCAGAAGGTGCTTTGTGGTGTGCGAATCTGCGAAAGAAACTTGCAAGACCTATAAAACGTCTGACATCGTGTACATTTCGTGGTACAGGAAAATTTGAAATAGCAAGGGTTTTGCGTGATCCGGGCCTTATGCCATTTCCAGACACATGAAAACCCAAGAAATCGAGTTCTGTTTGAAAGAAGTAACATTTCTTTAACTTAAGTGTTAAACCAGTTTCAACTATAAGTTTAAATACTTCCTCTAAGCGTGCAAAACCTTCTTCAAATGACCGGGCAGGAATCAGGATATCATCCATATAAATTACTACGTATCTAAGCTTGGAGAGGACTTTATTCATAGTCCTTTGAAATATTGAGGGAGCATTTGCTAGGCCAAATGGCATCCTTTTAAACTGGTACTGCCCATCCGGTGTCACGAATGCAGTTAGGTGTTGTGAATTATCATTAATCATAATCTGATAATATCCCGATGCGAGATCTAGACTAATGAAAAGGGAATTGCCGGATAATCTGTCTAATTGATCATCGATCAATGGTAAAGGATAATGCTCTTTACGAGTTTTATTATTTAGGGCTCTGAAGTCAACACAGTTTTCTCGCCTGTCTTCTTTTTTACGAGAAGAATAGGGCTAGCATAGGGTGAATTAGACTCACACACGATATCAGCATCAATCATTTCCTGCACCATTGATCGCACCAATTCGCGTTCTGGATAAGATAGCCTATACGGACGATAAACGACTGGTTGATTATCAGTTAACTGTATTTCCATTTGCACAACATTAGTGTAGCCTAAATCGCGTAAACTAGAAGAAAAACAACGTTCGTAACATTTAAGAAGTGTTTTTAGTTTTATAACTTCAGCGTCAGTTAAATGCTCGCCAAAATTCAGATCGGCATCGGTATCGGGATCGCTAAAGTCTATAATATTAACATCTAAACTCTTAAAATTACAACAAACTCGAGTAATTAAGGATTCTTTACTTAGTGTGAGTACATTATTGCTAAAGTTATGAACCAGTAATATCCCGACACCATTCACTAAATCATATTCTCCAGGTAATAAATAGAATTCACTCTTAGGTAAACCGCTTACTGAACCTCTTACATACACAGGCCCAGAGTAATTATGGTCTGAAACTACTGAAATGGTCGTCATTTGATTTGGCTGAACCTGAACGTCTTCATTTAGAAACAAATGTAATTTTAATGGATTCTCCCTTTTAAATGTTAAAGAATCAGTTGTTTTAATAATAACTATCCCAGGTTTTTCCGTAAAACTATGCCCAACTAATACAGGATATTTAATAACATTATCATTGACTATGTAACAATCAACTTTTTCTGTAATGCTATAAATCTCAATTTCAACACTGGCCATACCTATAGGGACAACTATATTATCTCCTAAACCCCTCATAACAGGTAACTCATCAACTGACCAAGTGATTCCAATTCTCATTGCCTCACTGCGCTGTATCAATGTGCATTGACTGCCCAGATCTATGTATCCGTCAGTTGTGCTACCATTAAGTTTTAAGGAAATGAAATATTTATGATTACCAGAATCACCTACACCTTATGTGTGAGTCTAATTCACCCTATGCTAGCCCTATTCTTCTCGTAAAAAAGAAGACAGGCGAGAAAACTGTGTTGACTTCAGAGCCCTAAATAATAAAACTCGTAAAGAGCATTATCCTTTACCATTGATCGATGATCAATTAGACAGATTATCCGGCAATTCCCTTTTCATTAGTCTAGACCTCGCATCGGGATATTATCAGATTATGATTAATGATAATTCACAACACCTAACTGCATTCGTGACACCGGATGGGCAGTACCAGTTTAAAAGGATGCCATTTGGCCTAGCAAATGCTCCCTCAATATTTCAAAGGACTATGAATAAAGTCCTCTCCAAGCTTAGATACGTAGTAATTTATATGGATGATATCCTGATTCCTGCCCGGTCATTTGAAGAAGGTTTTGCACGCTTAGAGGAAGTATTTAAACTTATAGTTGAAACTGGTTTAACACTTAAGTTAAAGAAATGTTACTTCTTTCAAACAGAACTCGATTTCTTGGGTTTTCATGTGTCTGGAAATGGCATAAGGCCCGGATCACGCAAAACCCTTGCTATTTCAAATTTTCCTGTACCACGAAATGTACACGATGTCAGACGTTTTATAGGTCTTGCAAGTTTCTTTCGCAGATTCGCACACCACAAAGCACCTTCTGGTCAGAAGGAGGGCTTTCTTCATCCAATTCCAAAAATAGAAATGCCATTCCACACATTGCATGCGGATCACCTTGGCCCGTTCGTTCGCTCTAAAAAGGGAAATGTACATATACTAGCAATTGTAGATTCTTTTACCAAATTTGTCAATATACGTGCTGTTAAAGATACAAAAACTTCCTCTGCGATTAGAATATTTAAAGAATACTTCAGTTATTTTGGAACACCCTCGAGGTTAATAACGGATAGGGGTTTAAGTTTTACAAGTGCAAAGTTTAAAGAATTTACTGATAAATTAAATATAAAACATATTTTGAATGCAGTTGCAACGCCTAGAGCGAACGGACAGGTCGAGCGTTTCAACCGCACTATATTAGATGCTCTCAGTACAAAGTGTCATGGTAAAAATGAAAACACCTGGGATGAGTATGTGGGTGACATCCAGTTAGGTATCAACACAACTGTGAGTAAAACTACAGGGAAAAGCCCTTCAGAATTATTGTTTGGTTGCAAATTGGTTACTACATCTGAAAATATGTTAGGCGATGTGATTACGGAAACTTCTCAGTTATTAAGTGGTGATGAATTAATGCAGCTAAGATCTGTTGCTAAAGATAAAATCGATAAAGATCAGGAGGTAGCTAAGCGGAGATTTGACAGGAATAGAAAACGTGCAAAGTCATATAACGTAGGAGATCTTATAAGAATAGAGAGAACTGTAATTGATAAAGACCATTTAGGCAAGTCTAAAAAGCTTGTCCCTAAATTTCAGGGCCCATATCGAATTATGAAAGTTCAGTGCAGATAGCGAATGGTACCAAGCGATTGATACCGCACAGATGATTGTAGATCGCGACAGATTGTGCAGTTTGAGCGCAAGTTACGAGCAGTCAGTGCAGAGAGTGAATGGTATCAAGTGATTGGTACCGCACAGATGATTGCAGATCGTGACAGATTGTGCAAGGTTATGATAAGATCATTCAAATTGTATGTCACATGGATGTTTATTTTTCTTTTGCTACCTGATGTTGTTTAGTGTTATAGTTTATAGTGGGAGGACCCACTTAGTGAAGGATGGCCGAGTTGTAAGAGTATTGCTATGTTGTAACGTTATTATCGTAATTTAGTATCGTAATCATAATTATTTATCAGTGACGAGTATCTGATAACGTTATTCGTTATTTCTTTAATTGGATTTATAAAGTTATTCCTTGGTCTGTGGTTATGACGTTTGCGACGTTGGCAGATACTCGTCACTTGACATCGAGCTGTTGAACGGAGCGGACGTTGGTGAAGCGAGTATTTTACGGAATAAAATCCAAGAAAATCTAAGCAATCTTCGTTTCATTTCTGAGTTTAGGAACTGATCTGAATATAAAGGATTTGTCACCAGCAGCTAAAATATTTTTTGATATTGTGCGGGACTGTCCCGCTGTGAGCAGTGGACTGTATTTGTTTTGAAGGCTGTACTATGTGGGCTCTGCGGTGGTAGTGCGGTCGGTCCCGAACGCTCTATTCTGGTTTGGTGAGACACCTGAAGAGTACAGTGGTCATGCGCAGTAACACCCCCCGAGGACCCCGTTGCAAATGAAACAACGTGGTATGTTCAAGGTGGAGGCAGCGGAGGGTCCCAGCTTTTGGTGCTGGTGGGGTTCCGAGGGCTTCCGAGTTTCCAATCTTCGAAGTTAATACTCGGAGCTCTCGTCAAATAATGCAGTGCTGAGGTCAAAACCACCCCTCTTTTATACAAAATGGGAGGCTCCCCCGCCACCCCCACTACTTTTATTTGGTATTTTGATTTTTTACGTGCCTAGGTAGGTTTTGTACAATTTTCTGGGTACGTATCATAATGTATAAAATTAAAATATATAAGTTTACAATTTATAAGTTCAAAATACCTAAAATCAAAAAATATAATGTTTCAAAATATATAAAGTTATTTGCCATAAGATCAGAACAGCTAAGCTTGGAATGAATAATGGTCAAAATCTATAACAATTACAATTCATAATAGTTTCTAGTCCTAATAGTGTAAATTTCTAAATTTAAAAGCCATAAAATTCAAATAACGTTTAAGGGTTGTGCTTTACATTGGAATGTACGGAACTCTTAAAAACAAGATCAATAAAAAAGAATAAATTTCAATAATTGTTTAATAATCAAATACTTCATAGTAATTAATAATTAGGTTTTGGCGAAAAATTTGTATATCATTAGAGATAAGCAGGAACTGCTCTCAGGAACTGTGTATATGTGTAGTCAGAAATATTTTTTAAAATATTATCAATTCTTTGTAATTTAAGTTCGGGTTAGAGTGTAGGAAAGGGGGCGCAGGGTTAGGTTAGGTTAGAACATCTAGGTTAGGTTAGGTTAGAACAGTGACCATATAAAGCGCGAAGCCGAGCGAGCGGAGCGAGCGTGCCGCGGCAGCGGCCGGCGAGCGCTAGATTCTAATTATAAATTTTATCATTGTAAACTGAAAAGAAATTACTTACAGTGTACACAATAATGCTTGCTCGCGTTTTTAGGTAATATAAATTTATACTTAATAGGCTTTAACTTTACTTTTAATTGTTATTATAAGTAAGTGTAAGAGTTAATTATTGTTATCTTAAATGATATTATAGAACGTAAGATAATATGAAATGTTATGGATTTTTATTATTATTTGTTCTAATTATTATGTTTTCTGGTTGTATACATTTTGAACCTATACATTGTAAACTTATACATTTTGATTGTATGTATTTGAATGATTTTGGATTATGAACTTTATGGATTTTGGTTATTAGTTGTTCTAACCATTATATTTTTTGATTTTAGGTATTTTGAACTTATAAATTGTAAACTTATATATTTTAATTTTATACATTATGATACGTACCCAATTTTCTTACTCGACTAATCTTATTAGGTAGATACTTATGTCTAATACAATTTTACACTAACATTCTAACAAGATTTATTTACAAACTATACGAAATGAGGCCTTTTTTCCGGCCGGGTTCGGTGCGAATGAGAGGGCGCTATCGTGCGCCTTCATTCGCACCTGACGGGGTCCCTATACTATTGCGGTTTCTATTTTCCGCGACCTCTCGCTTCAATGTACCGAATGTGTGTGTGCTCTAGTCACTAGGACGTGTACCTACCTAATTGTGTGAAAGAAAAAACAAAACAATACAATTATTTAATAAATGAAACCTACCTATTTACAAATTAAATCGAACTTAAAACTATTACAAAATATGGGTCGTCCTGAACATTCTCCCGCCGTGCTTCGTCCGCCAGGTCGAAGCAATCAATCTGTGCGGCCGCCCTGGCCGCTTCTCTATGTAGCACGACGAGTTTCTTCGCAGGTCGACGTAGCACTCCTCCTCTGGTCTTGACATCAGCTGTTCTCGTGACACCGTCGGGCCCGGGGTACACTGCCGTGATCACTCCACGCGGCCAGGTGTTCCGCGGCAGAGTGTTGTCTACGATGATCACGACATCGTCGATGTTGACTGTGGGGCCACGACCTCGGGGCTCCCGCCGGTGTTGAAGCTCCGGCAGGTACTCCTGGAGCCAGCGTGTCCAGAAGAGGTCGGCTAGGCGCTGGGATGCGCGCCAGTGGGTTTTTCCGATGAGGTCGCTTTCTTCGAATTTGCCCGTCGGTGGTTCTGACGACGGGTCGTGCAGCAGGAAGTGGTTCGGCGTTAATGGTTCCGGATCGTTGGGGTCGGTCGACACGTGGGTGAGGGGTCGACTGTTGACGGTGTGCTCGACTTCAGCTAGCAGGGTGGCGAGGACTTCTTCTCGTGGGTTTCTCTCGTGTAGCACCGCTGCCAGGGCCGTCTTGACGCTCCGCACCAGGCGTTCCCAGCCCCCCCCCCCCCCCCATGAACGGGGAAGCTGGTGGTAGGAAACGCCAGCTGATGCGCCGCAGCGCCGCTTCCCTCTCGACGTTTCGGTCCGCCGCCTCACGCAGTTCTCGCTCGGCACCGCGAAGGTTGGTGCCGTTGTCTGACCAGATCTCCGCTGGGCAGCCACGGCGCGCGATCATGCGGCGCAGCGCCATGACCGCTGAGTCGGTGGTAAGGTTCTCCGCGATCTCCAGGTGGACCGCCCGCGTCGTCATACACGTGAACAGCGCCACGTATCTCTTCTGTGTACTCCGACCCACGGTGACTATTAGAGGGCCGAAGTAGTCGAGGCCCGTATACGTGAACGGGCGGCGATGGTGGGCAAGACGACACGCGGGCAGATCTCCGGTCGGTGGTGTGGGCGGTGAACTTTGCCGCGCTCGGCACGGCAGGCACTGATGCACGATGCTTCTGGTGGTCGTCCTCAGCCTCAGGATCCAGAAGCAAGTGCGACACTCACTTATTGTGGCTTGTACGCCGGCGTGGTGCAGTTTCCTATGTACATATTCTATGTACAGTCTCGATATCGCGTAACGACCGTCTAACACTATAGGTCGTTTAGTTTCCGCACACACGTCACTCACGGCACCAATACGTGGCTTTACGTACAAAATGTCATTTACTATCACTATTGCCACGGTTCCGAATCTATTTTTGCGCGGGAGGGCGGCTCCCTTACGTATTGTGTCCATTTCACTATAAAACGAGTCTGCCTGACACTTTTTTATGAGCAATGTTTCCGCGCGTTGCAATAGTTCACTATTTATCACTATGAGTTTGTCGTCTATTATTTTACGATCACTTTTTCTCACTGTACGATTGCTATCGAGTCTATTTGGCGTTTTATGCCAATCGGGATCACTACACCTGTTTTTACGCGTTCTACTATAGTTCGTACGTTCACTATCGCGTTTTCGCGTTTGACACAGTTCTATGAATTGGAGCACACGCGCGGTTGCTCTCAATAGCCGTTCCCAGCGTGAGAATCGGCTCGGATCAGGCACTATTACACTCGCACTGTTATCACTATTGTCTATTTTGCGCACTGTGTTCACTGTGGTCGTTTTCTCTTCACCCGTGTTCTGGACTGTCACTGACGTGTCGGTGGGCCACGTCGACTCGTGTTCTCGGAGGAAGGCTGGTCCTTGGTACCAGCGGTGGTCGGCTGTGAGGTCCTCGGGAACGTCTCGAGTCGCGTCGTCGGCCACGTTCATTTTCGTCGGTACCCACCGCCATTCGTTAACGGCGCTATTTTCTTCAACTGCAGCGATGCGGTGCGCGACGAACGGGCGGTAGGTTCGGGCTCCTGTTTTGAGCCACGTCAGGACGGTTCTGCTGTCGGTCCAGAAGGTCTTCCTGTCAGGCTTTAGGTCGTGCTCCTCGATCACGGAGGCGGCTAGGCGGCTTCCGAGCACGGCGGCCTGCAGTTCTAATCGTGGGATGGACTGTAGCTTCAGCGGGGCCACCTTGGCCTTGGCAGCCACGAGGGTCACGGCGATGTCACCGTGGGGCGTGGTTACGCGCCAATAGACTGCGGCGGCGTAGGCGGCTTCACTGGCATTCACGAACGTATGAAGCTCTCTGGACTCGGCGTCGGTGTAGTGTGCGTAGCAGCGCGGTATTTCTGTGGTTTTCAACTTCTGTAGGTGTAGCGTCCACCTTGCCCACTGTTGGGCAAGATCCTCATCTATTTTCTGGTCCCAGTCGGTGCCTCGCCTCCATAGCTCCTGGACGATCTGTTTGGCTCGTATGGTCACAGGCGATGCGAGGCCGAGTGGGTCGAATAACGACATCATAATCTTCAATGTTTCTCTCTTCGTGGGCGCCGGCTTGTCGAGTATTCCAGGTGGTAGCCGGGCCAGGTCGAGGTTGAAGCCGATCGTGTCTGTGTGCGGCTTCCAGGTGAGTCCTAGCACGCGTTCGTCTTGGTGGTCAATGTCTATCGACGTTTTGCGCGTCGCGCCGGGTTCGAGCGCCTCCAGCACGCGCTGCGAGTTCGAGGCCCACCTACGTAGTTCGTAGTGGGCGTGCGCGTGGATGTCTCGTACTTGCGTGGCGATCTTGATAGCTTCTTCTTCGGTCTTGAGGCTATGTATGAGGTCGTCGACGTAGTGATTTTTTACTATGGCTGTACGGGCTTCGGCGTGCGATTCGTCGAAAAGTTGCGCGTTCAGATTTTTAACGAAAATCGCTATGGACGGGGAGCAGGTGGCGCCGAATATGAGTGACGTCATTCGATATTCTTCAGGCGGCTTGTTGTCTCTTCTATTTCCCCTCCATAGGTATCTTAACGCGTTTCTATTTTCGTTCTTGACCTTGAACATGAACATCTCCTTGATGTCCGCCGATACTGCGACTGCGTGTTGACGAAAACGCATCATGACCCCGGGTAGTGACTGTAGTAGGTCGGGGCCCTTCAGGAGGTGGTCGTTCAGCGAGGTTCCTCCGGTTTTCGCGGCTGCGTCGTGGACGATCCGAACTTTATCAGGCTTCAACTTGTTTATTATCGCAAAATGCGGTAAGTACCAATTTCGATCTTCTTTTTTCTTCGGCGGGGCGGGCTCTGCGTAACCTTTTTCTATAAGCGCGTTCATTTGTTCTATGTACTTCGTCTTCAATGTAGGATCGCGATCTATTTTTCTCTCGATGCCGTAGAGCCTCTTCAATGTATTTTCGTAATTATCGGGCATCAGACTATCTTCTATTTTCCATAACAACGGGGCTTCATATCTTCCTGTTGAGTCACGACGTACTTCTTCTTATAGTTTTCTAGTAGCAACTTCGTCTGGGTCCGTAATAGGTCTTCGTGGCGCGATGCGACTCGATTGCGAAGTAGTCCTTCAGCTGTTCATCTAATTCTCGATCCTGTTGCGTCACGAAGTTAACTCGATGATTTCGGCGCAGGGTGCGAGTTTGTGAGCCGTGAAGTACCCAGCCGAGCGGGGTGCGGGACGCGATGGGCTGATTTTTTCTGCCTTTACGAACTTGTGAGGCAAGCAGCAGGTGCCAGTTGTCCTGGCCGATGAGAACCTTCGGCTTGGCGTCTTCGTAAACTCTTCTTCTATGTTTTTTAGGTGTCCGCATTTCTTCACGTCTTCTCTGGTTACGGCTTGAGTGGACAGCTGCATTTTTTCTATTGTTCGAGCTTCGACCTTGAACGACTTCTGTGATGGTCCCTGGACTGTTAGGACCACCTTTTGCGACTTGCCTTCGGTGAACTTGCCCTCGATTGCTTCTATGTGTAGTGGATCGCGGGGCCCGGTGATGCCGATTTTCTTCACTATTTCGGCGTCTGCTAATGTGATGGTTGACCCGTCGTCCAATAGAGCGTGCGTCTGGACCTCTTCCGCCGGTCCAGACAGTGTTATCGGGATGATTTTCAGGAAAGATTTCGCATTTGTCGTCTAGGTGGACGCGACTGTTTCGTTCGCGTGTTTTCTGTCTTCTTCTCGCGCCGTTGTTTCTTTCTCGCTCTTGTCTAGTTGCGTCTCCGTTTTTCGTTCGTAATGAAGCAATTTGTTATGTAGTGTCGTGCAGCCCTTTACTCCGCATGCCGTGCGCTTGCAGCGATGTATTCTATTTCTAAAGCGCAGCTGAAGCAAAGACGTTGTTTTTTCGCCGCGTCCCAGCGATCTTCAATTTTCGCTGAATGTTCTGCATGTTGGTGTATTGTGGCCTTTGTTGCACACCGGGCATGTCGTTACGTCGGTGGACGTCGTGTTAAAGGCCCGCTGTGTTCTTCTTGTGTTCGGTGTTGTTTCTGTTTCTGGCTGCGCGTACGGTGCACAGCGCTGTGATTCCCTTGACAGGAATTGAGATAGCTTCACGAGTTCTGGTTCTTCCTCCCGGTGGTCCGTGATGTAGTCGTACCACCGGTACTTCAGTGTCGGTGTAAGTTTCTCGATTGTCGTTTTCACAGCGTCTGGACTGTACAGGTAGTGCACACGGTTCAGTGCGCGCAGCGTGGCCACAATATTCGCCATCTTGCAGGTGAATATGCAGACGTTCCTTGGTGCGTCGCTAAGACGAGGGAGCGATTTTATTCGCTCCAGTTCTGTTGCGGCTATGCTGTCCGATCTTCCGAATCGATCTTCAAGTGTTCTCACTACCTCCTCCGCTTTGGGGGCCAAATGCAGGAGGAGGCACTCCACCGCTTCTTTAGCCCGACCGGAGAGGCTGCGTCGAAGTCTTCCTATGTTCTCGACGTTTGTGTGCGACGACGCAGTCTCGTTGTAGACCGCCTTGTATGCCAGCCATTCCAGGTGTGACCCGTTGTATGCTGGTAACTCGATGAGGCGTGGAGCGTGCTGTTGCCCCGCCCGAGCGGCTAGGGCTATGGCCGACGCCAGCTCGGACAGGTTCACCTGCTGCGGCGTCGGCGCGACGATGGCTCCATCTTCTATTGGCGGCGTTCTATTATTCGTCTTCGGTGGCGGCTATGTAACTATTTTCGGTTGCGGTGGATTTTCGTCAGGCGCTCTCGGTAGCGCCAGGTCGGCGGGGTGGGCGGCCGGGACCGTGGGTGGTCCGTGCGGCCGATCAGCTATAGCCAGCATCTGAGCTTGGCTCTCGTTCAACCACTCACCGACTCTTCTCGTTGTTTCGTTTTCCGACACGACGGTTTCTACTTCATCTTCCGATTCTTCTGTTTCGATTCTTGCGAGACGAGCGGCTGCTATTTCGACTTGCAATCGAATTAGTTCTTCTTTTGCGTGCGCTATGCGTGCGGCACGCCTGCTCGTGTTTGTCTTCATGGTGCGCGGCGGTGTCCGCGCTTCTGTTGCCGCATCGGGTGACGCGGGTTCCCCTCGAATACTTGGGACTTTTTCTATGTTGGCTTGCCCGTCCGACCACATCGCTGTTCCCAGTGTTTCCGGGGCTGTTTCCGAAGGTGATGTGGTGGGCTGTTTGATGGGCGTCGACAGCCTTGCTGCTCCTCGGCCGCTGGTCGATCTTGTTACTGGCATTTTCTCGATGGTCGACTCTTCACAATTTCTCACGATGATCCGGCTCGAAGGACCAAAACGTGCGGGACTGTCCTGCTGTGAGCAGTGGACTGTATTTGTTTTGAAGGCTGTACTATGTGGGCTCTGCGGTGGTAGTGCGGTCGGTCCCGAACGCTCTATTCTGGTTTGGTGAGAAACCTGAAGAGTACAGTGGTCATGCGCAATAACACCCCCCGAGGACCCCGTTGCAAATGAAACAACGTGGTATGTTCAAGGTGGAGGCGGCGGAGGGTCCCAAATTTTGGTGCTGCTGGGGTTCAGGGCTTCCGAGTTTCCAATCTTCGAAGTTAATACTCGGAGCTCTCGTCGAATAATGCAGTGCTGAGGTCGAAACCACCCCTCTTTTATACAAAATGGGAGGCTCCCCCGCCACCCCCACTACTTTTATTTAGTATTTTACTTAATTTCTCCCTATTTTTACTGTTAGTCTAGTGTGTATGGTGGCATAGTAATTTAATTACACACTGTGAAATTACAAGTGTCCGTGATCATGCCGCCTCCGAGTTCCCGCATTCGGCGTAACAGCTGGGAGGGCTTCTAGTCGCCGAGTTCTAAGCCGATGATGAGTTGTTGAAAATTTTTGACTTCGGATTTGTCGTAGACAGCGAGTAGGCGGTTCTTGATGGCTTCATATTTCTTTGTCTCGGGTGGGTTGTAGAGGATGTCGGTGAGGTGTCGCAGGTCAGTTGCTTGTAGTTGTTGTAGGACGTAGCGGTACTTCTGGTCGTCCGATGTATGTAGTGGCTCGACGACAGCTTCAAATTGAATGAACCACGCCCGAGGTATTTCCCACCAGAATGGTAGCAATCTGGACTGCACGGTGACTCCAGCGAGGTCGTAGGTTGATGTTTCTTCCTGGGCAGGGCCTGGACAGCTTCCCTGGATGTTGCTCTCTTGATCCATGGTGCAGGCTTCTTCCAACGTCGGGGTTACCAGTATTGTGGTGGTGTTCTTCAGGAAATGAGTAATACTCGGAGTCCAGGTTTGTATTGATTTACTAGGTAAACTTACATAACTAAATATACGGTCCGGTCCCTCCCGAAGGACTGATAGGCGTAGGCCACTCACCCCGTGTTGACACCACATCTTCGCGGGTCCACCCAGTTAGGGATCGCCCTACACACGACTCACCGACCTACCTTATAGTAGGGAGGCCTGTCTGTCACTCACCACCACACACCGCTACCGAGTTTCTTCTCGAGTAGCGGCGCGTTTTCCGAAACGGTAGTAAAATCAACCCCGCATAGGCTACTAACTTGCGATGGGGGTACTCATGCAGTACCTCCGAACGCTGCCAGGTTTGAGGGCTACGAGGCCTTCAAAAGGAACCTAGCTAGCGCCGCTAATCAAGACTCCCCGCTTTCCCCGGACCCCGAGCCGGAGGCGATGGAGGACGAGGAGAGCCCATCGGGCGCCTCCTCATCTGCCACCGCCGCTGGCTCCATGTCCGGCACCGGCAACAACTCTACGTCTGCCACCGCCTCCACCTCCGCCACCTCATCATTCTCCGGCAGCGGCGACTCCTCTTCTTCCTCCGAACATGATTCGGACTCCGAAGGTTTCATTACCGTAACCCACGGTAAGAGACCTAGGAACTCGGTTCGTTCCGAACCTCCGGCGAAAGCCGCCAAGGCCAAAACCGGCCAGTCCAGGCCAGTCAACAGGCCCACCACCAAGCCTGCTTCACAGGCTAAAAAGGTTACCCTACCTCCTACCCCCGATTGTCGTCCAGGACAAGAAAGCCTGGAGGACCATCTCCGCCGGCCTTAATGCCCGGCACATCTCGTACACCCATGCCAAATCCGCTCCGGAGGGCATTAGGTTGTCGACCCCGGACCTCAAGTCATACCGGGAACTCCAATTCTTTCTAAATAGTAGGAACATCATGTTCCACACTTACACCCCTGCGGAGGAACGGAAGATCCGCGCCGTCGTGCGCGGACTCCCCAAAGAAATCAGCACTGATTTCTTACTAGCAGACCTCCAATCCCAAAAACTTCCGGCCCTGGAAGTCCACCGACTTTATAAGTCGTGTTCCAGAGAGCCGTACGACCTAGTACTAGTAGTACTAGAGCCCACCCCAGCTGGCAGAGAAATCTTCTATGTGAAGACTATCTGTCACATTTCTGGACTCAAAATTAAGCCCCCCCATAAGAGGAACTCCCCTAGGCAGTGCCACCGCTGCCAGCTATACGGGCACTCCGCCCGTAACTGCTATGCTCGCCCTCGCTGCGTCATGTGCCTGGGTGACAACGGCACTGCCGACTGTTCTCGGGTTAAGGACACGGCAACCTCGCCTCCCGCATGCGTGCAATGCGGTCAAGAGGGTCACACCACGAATTATCGCGGCTGCACCCGAGTGCCACGCCCCAAAACACGAGCTCAAGCACCTACGGCTGCTCGTCCCTCCTCCTTCAATCCTCAACCTTCTGCCTTCCCAGAGCTGCGTCCGTACGGACTAAACGCCTGGAACCGGCCCCTTTCATGGGTCCGCCCAACCCCGGCTTTAAGCCAAAACTTCACCCCTGCCCCCGTGCCCAAGCGCAATCCCGGGCCAGCGGTCACCCAGGCCCCCCTAGCGGCCCCTCGGCCCCTAAGGCCCCTGCTGTGGCCCCTCAGGTCCCCACTCCGGCCCCTAAGGCCCCCAAGACCCCGGTCGCACCCCGCGACCCACGCCCTAATGCCCCTAAGGCCGCCCCAAAAGCGCCCCTGGCAGATCTGTCTAGTGGTTTGGACGGTGACATCGAGCTCGTCACTAGCTTCGGCAAAGCCTTCAACTTTGCCGAAATTAGGGAGGTGGCTGCGTTGCTCCGCGCCAACGCCAATGACGGATTCGCTATGCTGCGCATCTTAGCAAAACATGCGTCTCTCTTCGAGACCTTAAATTCCTTCACCACGACCCCCCTTAATGGCTAATACAACCCAAAGGACGAAACCTCGGTCCCTTACCATTGCATTCTTTAATGCATTTGGATTCCAAAAGCAGAAGGAAGAGATCACTCACTTCCTTACAGAGCACCAGATCGACATCTTTCTGGTACAGGAAACCCTACTAAAGCCCTCCACGCGTTCTGCTAGGACAACGTAGTCCGCAACGATGGGCCCTCACGGGGTGGCGGCACCCTCATTTATTATAAAAGGTCGCTACATTGCGTCCCGCTTGACCCCCCAGCGCTCACAAACGCTGAGGCTTCAGTCTGTCGGATAGCCATGACCGGTCACCAACCCATCATCGTAGCTTCAGTTTACCAACTCTGCGATAAAAATCCCTTAAGGAGTGATTATGAGGCTCTTCTTGCTATGGGAAGCTCCGTCATACTTGGCGGAGATTTCAATAGCAAAAATACTCAATGGAATTGCTTAACAACCACCAGAAATGGTACACTGCTTGCCGAGCTCTCGGAGCAGCTCATGTTCGATATTATAGCCCCCATGTCCCCGACCCACTACCCATTTAATGTAAACCATCGACTTGATATCTTGGATATGGCGATTCTAAAGGATATTGGCCTACGCCTCTGTTCGATAGAAGTCCATCATGCCCTGGATTCAGATCATCGGCCAGTTCTAATGCAACTAGGTACCCGGACCGTGAAGACAATCCTGGACTGGGACAGACTCGAGAACAATCTCGAACTCCGCCACAGTTCAGTATTGGACTCAGTCCCCGACAGGATAGCCTCGTCTAACGAGACTAACCACGCGATCGACGCTCTCACTAACCACATCTCAACCGCTATCAGCGAATCGTCTAGGCAGGTTCCAACTATGAATAACCATAGATGGAAGCTGCCTGACGATATGAGACAGTTGATGAGAGCGAAGAACGCCGCGACCCGAGCTTACGACCGTTACCCCACCGAGGATAACCGGGTCCGCTTGCGGGCTTTACAGAGATCTGTGAAGCAGCGCATGTCGGAACTCCGTAACGATCGGTGGGATAATCTGCTTCAAGAGATCTCGCCTTCTCACCAAGCTTATTGGAAGTTGGCCAGGTCTTTTAAGGCAGACACCGTAGCGGCTATGCCTCCCCTCACCAGACCGCATAACGGAGCACATTCTCGACGGCCTCAATCGACCCAAACCGATGTGTACCGGTGCTCTTTTCTTCGATGTGGCGAAAGCATTTGACAAAGTATGGCACAATGGCTTGCTCTACAAGCTATACCAGCTCAAAGTGCCCGACAGTCTCGTGCTCATCATGCGGGACTTTTTGTCAAATCGCTCCTTCCGCTACCGCGTTGAGGGGACATACTCCTCTCCCCGTCCCATCCGAGCCGGAGTACCCCAGGGCTCCGTGCTCTCCCCACTACTTTTTTCGATCTTCGTAAATGACATCCCCAGGACCCCGCAAGTAGACCTCGCTCTATTCGCGGATAACACTGCCCTCTACCATTCTGGCTACCACGCCGGATATGTCATCAGGACACTCCAGCGTGCTGCCGACGCCCTAGGCGAGTGGTTTAGGAAGTGGAGAATCGAAGTGAACCCGGAGAAGAGTGCCGCAGTGTACTTTACTCGGGGTCACTTCGACTCGAAGCATCCTAGACGACGCCTCGATCCGATCACCCTTTACGATCGTCCGATCCCCTGGGAGAAGACGGTCAAATACCTAGGTGTCACCCTAGACCGGCGAATGTCGTTTGCACAGCACATCCAACGCGTCCGTAAGACCGCAGCCTTCTACACTAGTAGGCTTTATTTTCTTGAAGGCAGGAAGAGTAAAATGTCGCTTAGAAATAAGTTAACAATTTACAAGTCCTGTATCCGTCCCGTGATAACGTACGCTAGTCCAGTGTTCGCTCATGCCTCCAAATATCAGCTTAATAGACTCCAAACCCTCCAAAACAAATTCTTACGCTCTGCCGCGGACGCCTATCCGCTAATGCGCAATTTGAATTTACACCGCGATCTCCGAATTCCGACGATTGCCGCCTTTATGAAAGAAACGTCTCAACGCTTCTTTGATAAGGCCGTCAATCACACGAATCCTCTCATTGTAAAAGCCGCCACCTATCCTTGCCAGAAAGATGTCGCTGCTAAATTCCGCCGACCGAGGAACGTTCTCGAGGATCCCGACGATAAGATCACCGCTTATAATAAGCGGTAGCTCTATCAAATCCACACCTCAGTACACAACAGCCAAGCACTAGCTCGAATCAGCGCACTCGCCGGCGAGTGCGAGGACCCTCGGTTCACTTCGGCAGGCACAGACATGTGCCTGGCCGCTTCTCACCTGTCCGCCCATCGGACGACGGCCCAAGCCGAGGTCCGAGCCTACAGAGGCGCCCTTGAGGCCCAGTCCTTCCCCTTCGATCGGGCCCACTAGATTGGAGCCTGTATGGTCTAGCCTGCGCTCACAGACTAGTCTGTGGCGCAGTAAGGATCATGACGGTGCAAACACTAGTCGGGTTCACCTCTTGGCCGGGTGCCCTCAGCACTCGGCACGGTCCGATCGCGCCTGCTAGTACAGGGCCCGGACGCGGACGAGTCTCAGGCTTCGCTTCGCGAAGCCTGAGGCCTGGCCCGCGCCCGAGGTACCCGCTGGCCGGCCGCTCTCTAGGCTGAGTACCTTCTGTACTTGCCAAATCTGCCCGGTGAAGCTGGAAAAAGCCCTCAGCTGCCAGCATAGGTCCATTCAAAAAAAAATCGCGCGCTCGGCACTCCGTTGTTATCACTGCGATGACAATGATTAATGAGCTCCCATAAAGATTTACTTATTTTATCTATGTTTAGTGATAAATCATAATATAAGAGTGCAAACAAAAGTTAACTGTTGAACACCGATGTCATCTACTTTTCCACCCTTAGGGTTGTTTTTTTTAATACTATCTGCAAAGTATAAAAAATATTTTCTAGCTATTCAATAAAAACGAATCATCGAAATCAGTCAACGTAGTAATGAATGATCGCTAAACATACATAAAAAGAGATTTCGACGAATTGAGAACCTCCTACTTGTTTGAGTTGGTTTAAAAGAAATATATGTAGGTACCTGTTATTACAAAGTAATGAGAACTGCAAAAAACTGGAATAATAAATTATATTTATTTCTATTTAGGTGTGCTACATGCAACCAGTACTAGACCATTGCCTGTAGATAGTAATAAGCAGCAGGTGTCTACTTTGTCTACCTCTTGTAAGAAGACATACTTACTAACTAACTATAACGAACTATATCTATTTAACCGTAGTTTAGAAATAAGATTAGTGTTGATCTTTATAGTATGTTACACAATATAAATAAAATTATTATCACTTTTAATAAATAGTAAAGTAAGATTATTATTTTTTTATTTAGGTGCACCGCAAGCAACCTGTGGTATACAGACCAAGGGTGTAGATAAGCAGCAACTACCAAAAATAGATTTAATGACACACTCCACTAGTAAGAGAAGCAATTAAAAGTAAGTAAACACTGAAATTCATGCAGCTTTATTATTATAGGTACATTTTTACTTATGCCTTTGAATGTAAGAGTGGCATTCGGAAGTATGGTGTAAGCTTATTTGTTCTTTATCATCAAGAGCAGCTATTTATTTTAGCAAATTTCTACCAGTGACACTTCTGTACTTGTGCTATTATTATTTATTCTGTGCTTAGACCACATTGCTATATGTTCTGAGTGCCAATTTATAAATGTTTACACCATTTACTACAAAGTTATGTAGGTAGCTAATTATTTCCATACCTAAACAACTATGCTAAAATAACACCATTAAAACTTGTTTATGATTTGGATTTTAGTATCAATATACTAATTCATACCATTTGCTTTTTTATTCCAGGTCTTGAGTTTAGAAACCAATTTGAATTAGAGCTACATAGAGAAGTGGCCAAAACTCAAGCAGAACTGAAACGTTGCAAAAAAACAAAAGCTGGACTATTGCAAAAGTTAAAAATAGCGAACAAATTTCTACGGTCAAAAGCTTATGAGTATGTAACAACAGATTTGTCACCAGCAGCTAAAATATTTTTTGATATGCAGATAAAGCAATCTAAAAAACACCCCAAAGGACATTGTTTTACCTTGGATGAAAAAATTTTAGCTTCATCTTTATATAAACCAAGTCCAAAAGCTTATCGTTTGCTGAGCCAAATATGTGTCCTACCCAAGAAAAGCACATTATATAAGTTAATGTCAAAAACATTTTTAATGCCTGGGCCCAATAAAATCGTTTTTGATAATTAAAAAAAAAGGGTTGACAAAATGCCTAACAAACATAAATATTGTACTATAATATTTGACGAAATGGCTATCGCACCCTTCCTTTGGCACGGAACTGCATCCCTTGATAGGTGAGATTGGCACAACTTGATGCAGATAATGTAATTAATGACGC
This sequence comes from Anania hortulata, assembly GCA_963576865.1. Classification (NCBI taxonomy): domain Eukaryota; kingdom Metazoa; phylum Arthropoda; class Insecta; order Lepidoptera; family Crambidae; genus Anania; species Anania hortulata. The sequence goes on from OY756402.1 coordinate 13,032,560, forward strand.
GTTTTGGGTCAAACTAACATACGGTGGCTTAGCCGGCACGTAAGGGGGTTGTACTGTATACCTTTGGAATCCTTAGGAAACAACCTATTTTATTATGTATTAAATTATGCGATTCGAGTTAACTACGCGATTTATTAGCGACATGAATCCAGCTGACTTCAAATTTCCCCGATTTTTGCAAAAAAAGGTAATTATCTACCAAATAAACAATATTCTATCGAGAGATTGCCTTTCATTTATTTCATTATTCATCAATACGAATTTACAATGGATTTTAAGCACAAACAAACAAAAAGTCAACTCCATAAAAATTTTGCTAAATAATGGCTTTTTTTGGTAAAAGTCTTTTGCAGACCACCCGCCAACACGAGAAAAAATTTTTTTGCAAAACATTAAGTTGGCCAATTAGCCTCAAAAAAAGGACTGAATTACAAAGAATAATTCATAATATTGTTATTCTTGAAATAATAATGTAAGAAAATTTAATAATTAATACATAATTAAGGTAAATGAAAATACCGCTGCAAAATCACCCTAAAATCGGTAGGTACCTCGAACAAATGGTGTGTAGAACAAAACTCATTTATTTTTCCTAAAAAGTAAATATATATTCATAAAGCTTATCAAATTTACTTTAGATTTATCATAAAATAAAAGATAAGGATTAAACTTTGATATTCTAAAAATGACCAACAAAATCATACATTTTTGTTGTCAAGTGCCGTCGCGCTAAATATTTCGATATTGTAAGTAATTATGGCTTATTAAAACAAATCTATTTAATTAATTACGTTGCTGACTCTATAATTAGATTTATCAAAGCTTTATTTGATATGAATTTATCGAATTAATATTGAAACTAACCAAAAATCTCGAGCAATGGCGGCCGCCAAAATATTTGTTTACATTTTATAAAATTTACCTTGAAATATCATTCCATTATGCAAACTAATGCTGCAAATCCATCTAAACACACCCACTTTATCGATTTAAGCACTATTCTAATGTATTTTCACTTAAACATTGATCAAACAATAATAATTAACAACACGGACACATGCACGCAATGTCAGAATCCTAAGGTGAACTTTGCACGCACAGATTAAACAGACCTTACGCGCAGAGATCATAGAAACCCTTTCAATCTATTGACAGTACTCTGAACTTTTTTTTGGTATGCGATACACAGTTGAGACTCCCGTCTGTCACCGTCCTATGATTTTTTGAACGCGACTCGACGTAAGCATGACGTCAGTGGTGTTCTGAAGGTTAGTGCCACAAGCGAACCTTTTTGACATTGCACGAAGAACACCAGATGCCACCTCACGAGATAATTATATCTTATGATAAACATACCGATAAGATAGAAGGATTCGGCGACGACGGAAGCAAACGTGTAAAGAGTTTTGCTGACCATGCATTAGTGTTTATGGTCAGAGGAATATTAAAAAAATATAAACAGCCTATAACGTATAGCTTTTGTACAGGGCCCTTACCATGACCCCATAAAGCAGGCCTGCTTTTGAACTGCCCTGCTAATTCGTATTAAGACATGTTATTATCAGGACTTCCGCAGGCCTGCTATTTTGACGTTTAGAAAAACGTTCACCTTTCTTTTGTATGGACTTTTCCTACCATGACAGTCGTTTCGATAGCAGCTGAGCGTCTTTCGAACGTCTCTAATGTCACTTTTGCCATCTTGAAAAAAGTTACTATTTACTAGTTTTTTCAAGATTGTTTTGTAGATATAGGTGGATTTACGACTATTTTGATAAATCTTTTTTGTTTAACTTAAAGTTGACCTTGTAGGAATACACTTTGTTTTCGTTTTAGTGTCTTACAAAAACGTTTGTAGTAACTAATACATAAACAATTGGTAAGCATTCTACCAAATAAAATGGATGGTTTAATAGAAACAGCAGTTTAATTAACATTCCTTTCTTTGTTGTAGATATGTGAATGTGATGGATAAGACTTAATCAGAGTCTGCCCGGACTTAATAAATAAAGTACCTATGAACAAACAGTGTCATTGTAAGATGAATAAAGGGAATTTACTACTACACTACAGATAACACTGGAAGAAGCAAGAATCACTAATGTATCAACAGAATGTAATATGCATAAAGTGCAAATGTTTTTGTTCTCCATTAAATTTAAAGAATAAGATAAAGAATTTAAAACTCTTTATCTCAACTCAAATTGTCAAGTATAGCAAAAATCTATAATAAAAAAGTTGAATCTAAAATCAGAGGTGGGGAAATTTTATAGTACTTATCCTCATTCCAATAAATACAATGATGAAAAGTTGACAATTCGTTTTATTGTTATATAAAGAATGTTTAAAGGTATTATCAATAATCCTAAAAGTATTATTTAACCAGTTAATATCCAAGCAGGCTCAAGAGACCTTATAACAATGGAATTTCTAATGTGTCTCGTTTATGTATTCTTGATCAGTTAAAATGTTTATCGCTGTCTATATTTGGATGTATTTTTAATTTGTTTAAAAACGTGTGTGGTTCAACTGTAGGTGCTTAGTGGTAGTGGGTGATATTTGTGGGTGTTCTTGTGAATTTTTGTTTTGTGTCAACTAGCAGGTTGGTAAAAATTATTGTTTTCCAATAAAGATAGGATAACGAGTGGCTAGGTGTTAGGAATATAATAAATAAATATACAGCTAGTACTAAGTACCTATTTACAGTTGATATTACCGACGTCAACAATAAATTACCCAACGAAGGAGCGGTATTCTCCTACATACAGGTTAATTAAACTTATTATCACAATTTTTGTAACAATAAACTTTTTATTCATCATTTTATTATTAACAATTAATGATTCTGCATTCATTTAGAAAAGCATAACTCTGGGGGAGCTAAACATGTTGCCCGGTACACAGACAACAATGATCTTCAGTGCTTGTGGAGTGGATGTTGTTGTTGTCGTTTGTTCTTGTTACAGGTGAACTGCTGCAATAAAAACAAACGAAATAACAAAATGCAAGATCAACTTCACCCAATGGACAGTTTAACAAATTATATCAAGATCTGATTTTATATCACACTATAAAAAAAATGTTTAATAAATCTTGTATGTATTTTTATGTGAACTTTATCAGCTTAATTCACAAAATTCAAGGTAATATAATAAATTACTGCTATGCTCTTTTTAAGAATTTACAATGTGAGTAAATTATCTAACCCATTTCCTGTTGTTTATAAAAATCTTCATACTTTTTCTGCATAATGTTTGGTCCACTGCTGGACACATGCCTCTTGCTCTTAAGCGGCGATTCTTGTCTACTGTCTATAGAATAGGTATCATCCGATCATCTGGCTGGTGGTCTGCTCACTCTTCGTCTTCCTGTACGGGGTCTCGGGTCTCCTGAACAAAACCTTGTGACGCATCTTTTATCGTCTTTACCTGTGGCATACGCCACTGATTCAGTAAAACTACGTGCATAAGTGGCCTGCCCATTGTCATTTTAGTTGTGCCATCTTTTTGCTGACATCGGGGTAACATCATAATACTTACAAAATGGTATTACAGGTATTTCAACGCATTAGAAATTTAGCGCCAAAACTAAATCTGAAAACCGTTCGAATCGCTTTACCGTGTTAAATCTATTTCCCATGTTTACAATAACGATCATTTTTATATAATGTGCATGTTTATTGCTTTTTCGTCATGAAAATTGTATAGAAACAAATTTTAAAATTAAATGGAAAGTTTGAATCTACTTTTTCTTTGTTATTCTTCTGTCTCATTCACTGAGCAAGTAATCACTACGTTGTCTCACTCTTTCATTCTTTCAAAGTAACAGACCACAGACAAGAATAACTGTTCACCTTGAGGTCTAGCAGTGCAAAAGTCGTTCACCTTTTTTTTTTTTTTTTTTCGATTTTTGGCTTAACACGGCTTGTGCGTTGCCATATTCAAGTAAAAACGGGGAAACGGGAATAAAAGGAAATGCAAGAAAATAACGAAAAAGGAATTTAGGAAGGAAGGTGATCAGAAGGGTAAGGTTAAGGTAGGATAAGGTATATATTTTAATATAATATAGTAAATCTAAGTAAGTAAACTTATTATGTACAAGTTTAAAACAATATAGGTTTAAATTTTAATGTTATTTATAGTGATAAATGAGGCTAAAAAGTAATATAACATGGAGTCGTTGGAAAACAATAATTGAGTTATGCTTGTAGGAAAAGGAACGTGATAGGAAATAAGGCTATATAAGAAAGTTGACCGGTCATAAAGAGGACATGAAAAAACTATATGATTTACATCAGCAATATCCGCTCCGCATTCACACGTTGAGTCAGCAATAATGCGAAGTTTAGCGAGATGGGCCGGTGTACAGACATGTCCTAGACGCAACCGTATTAAAATTGATGTCACCGTCTTGCTAAACTTCGCATTATAAAACCACGGCTTTATGGGTATACTAGGCTGTACTTGAGCATAAAATCTACCATTGGTTTGACAAGATGTTTCCCAAATGTTTTTCCAATTATCCATAAGATAAACTTTAGGTAAAGATAGAAGATCGTGAGGATAATTTTGGTAGGGGAATACGTCCCCACATTGCACCGCATCATTCGCCAGATGGTCGGATATTTCATTCCCTGGTATCCCACTATGACCTGGGATCCAAGCAAAACTAATAAAAAGCCCATTAATGAAGCATTCATACACTATACGCCTTATTTCAAATATAACTGGATATTGAGCTTTAAGATGAAAGGGGAATTTATTCAGAGCCTGCAACGCACTCTTTGAGTCCGTAAAGATAATGCTTTTTTTTAACTTCATAATTCGAATGTAATCAACTGCTTTAAAAATGCCGTAGCATTCCCCCGTAAAGACTGAGGTTTCTGGTGGCATTTTCACCTTTTGGACTATTTTAAACTGTGAATGATATATCCCTACACCTACACATTCCAAAGCGGAATGTTTAGAAGCATCAGAATAAATGTGATGGAAGTCGCTAAATTCAGTGTCTAAGATACAATTAAAAATAGTCTTGATATTAGGGTCTTGTTTATCTAGTAGGTTGTAATGAATAGTGAAAGAAAAAGAAACGGATTCATACTTCTGAGAATAAAGCGGAAGGCGATTAGATCGATGTGTTGGAGAAGACAGGGATACGAATTTACGGTAACTTTTAACCAAGCAGGGCATAGGTTTGTGAGCCCAATAACTAGATGTGTCTAGCATAACAGAAAGAGTTTGAAGCTTAGTAATAAGTGGATGGTTATTAAACTGAATAATACGGAATAGAAACTTGTCCGATAAAAATTGTCTTCTAAGATGTAGAGGAGGTTCATTGCATTCGATTTGAAGAGCATTTATTGGGCTAGATTTCATCGCTCCCGTTATTAACCTTATGGCCTTGTGTTGAATTTTATCTAATTTTTTAAAAGCTGTTATATTACCGGGTTCTAGGAGAAAGGTTCCATAGTCTAATATGCTTCTAATCAACGCATTATAGAGGAGTTTCATTGAGTAAGGATGTGACCCCCACCAAACTCCTGAGAGACATCTTAGCATGTTTAAAAGCTTTTCACATTTATTAATAACATAATTGCAATGTAACGCACCTGTAAGCTTTGGATCTAGAATAACCCCTAAAAATTTAAACTGATCTACTACAGGAATAACATTATTATCATAAATCAATTGGATAAGTGGAGTTGAACGCCTACGAGTAAATAACATAACTGTGCTTTTAGATAAAGATATTTCCAAACCATTATTATCCATCCAATGTTGTAACAATGTTAAAGAAGAACATAAGCTGGATTCAGCAATTTCAATTGATCGGTTTGAACAGTATAGTAATAAATCATCGGCATATTGTAGAATTTTAATATTATTGCCTAAAGATGTTTCTAGATCGTATGTATAAATATTATATAGTAGGGGGCTGAGGACAGACCCTTGGGGTAATCCTTTCGATACAAAGCGATCAGTTTTAAAATCTGAAAAAGGTAAGGTAATATGACGTTCATTTAAAATACTAATAACGAAATTACAAAAAACATTAGGTACTTTCAACTTTTCGAGTTTTGTTTTTAAAATCGGTAAAATAACGCTGTCATAGGCAGAATGAATATCAAGAAAAACTGCAATTAATGAATCATTTATGGAAAAGGACAGCCTTATATCTGAGATCAGTAAGCTTAAGCTATCAGTGGTACTCCTTGCTTTTCTAAATCCATATTGGCTATCAGCTAAATATCCATTGCTTTCAATGTACCACTCTAACCGGTTTTTAACAAGATGTTCCGCAATTTTAATTAAAACCGATGACAAGGCAATAGGGCGGTACGATGAAGCATCAGAGGGGTTTTTACCGGGTTTTATAAATGGCAACACCAATTGACATTTCCATGATGTGGAATATTACCTGTCAACATGACAGAATTGATCAAATGTAAATAATACGAAAGGATATTAACACCAACGTTGGCAAAAAATGAATATGGTATGTTATCAGGTCCGGGAGCAGAATCATGTGTGTTATTAATAATAGCTTTAAGCTCATAAAGTGAAAAAGGTGAGGTTAGTCCGGTAGTATCTAAAGCAGATTGTTGTATGACTGGTGGAAGTAGATTTATATCTTGGGCTACCCAGGGTGGTGCTAGTTTATCCAAAAAAACACTTGCTATAGACTCGGGGACGGTTCTACAAATTGGTTCAGAAAAGGCCGATCGGAATCTCCTGATACATTGCCACACCATAGCGGATGGTGTATTAGGAGAGATGGAAGAACAGAATTTACGCCAACTTTCAAACTTTTTATTTTTAAATAATTTGCGAGTATCAGCTAAAGCTTTAGTTAATAACTGAAAATTTGTGTCAGTCATATTAACATTATATATTTTTTCTGCAGCTTTCCTTTTTTTAACTGCCTCAGTGCATTCGCTGTCCCACCACGGAGGCGATGGTATTTTACGTGGTGAATTGCCTTTAACTGGGAAAATTTCTTTGGCTGCATCTGTCAAAACGGTTACTAGAGCATCAGCACATGTGGTTTCATTGCCAGGTGTAATATTTGGGAGGGATGAAATTCTCTTTTCAACACAGCTTTTATACTTATTCCATGAATCACTGTCTTTACTACTTGGTAAAATAAATTTTAAGCGAGTCATCTGTTTAGGGTCAGCAGTTTTGTTATAGGGAAAATGAATAACTATAGGGAAATGGTCACTACCAAAAGTAGATGGGTATGTCTCCCAAGTCAACAAAGAAGCTAAGTTTGGGGTACAAATAGACAAGTCTACAGCACTCTTGCCCTGATTTGGTAAAGTACGTCGAGTAGGAGCTCCAGTGTTTAGGATGCAGAGATTATGGTGATGTATTAAATCCATAAATTCCTCTCCATGCCTATTGGTACTAGCACAACCCCATGACTGGTGATGTGAATTAAAATCACCTAAAACTAAGAAAGGTCTTGGGAGTAAAGAGAGCATGTGACTAAATACAGAAAAAATCTCAGATGAGGGATAGGGAATATACAGAGAAACAATACATACATTATTTACACTTACAGCTACTATAGACATATTTACATTGTGGGGTGGCAGAGAGATTGAGGTAAATGGTGTGCCATTTTTTATTAATAAAGCTGCACCACCATAACCATCAGGTCGACCATCTCTTACCACTGTGAAGCCATTAATTTTAAAACTGTACATTTGTTTGAGCCACGTCTCTGATAATGCAAAGACAAATGGCTCAAATTTATTCAATAAATAAATTAAATCAGACTTTTTATTATTGATGCTGTGGCTATTCCACTGCAGCACCTTCGCCAATGACGCCATTTTTAACAACCTCCAAACATTTCTCAATAATATAAGCAGCGTGGGACGGTGTACTCATGTTGGATTGGGTTATCTTAATTAAGGAAATAATTAAATTAATTAAAGAAAATTGTTGAGAAGAATCATTTTGTTCATTATTTGAGCTAAATGCACAACCATTAGAAGGATCAGGAATGCTAAAGTTTCTGATGAGAGCTTCATGGGCCTCCTGGTCATAACCCTTTGATAGACTTGGAGAGGGGCGTGGTTTTAAAAAAACAGTTTTTTTATAAGATGTAGGTGCATGAGATAAGTTTATATTGTTATGACTAGGTGATTGAATAGGATTATTGGGCTTGGTAGCCATCAGTGTATCAGCATAAGATTTTGATGTTGGTGGATGGAGCTTAGAAGCCTCAGCATAAGACAGACAACTATTAGCCATAGAAGACTTGATATTCTTTTGTCTTAAAAATTCAGGACAAGATTTACTTGTAGCAAAATGGTATCCAGTACATAGGCAACAGAAGGCGTTATCTTCATTGATTTGACAAGATTCCCCAGTATGTGATTGACCACATTTGTAACACCGAGGCTTTGATCTACATTGCAATTTGGTGTGTCCGAATCTACAGCAATTGTAGCATTGTATGGTCGGGTAAACATACAAATCAACAGGCAGAGCATTATAGCACATAAATATGCGCTTTGGTAAAATTTGACCATCAAAAGTTACTACAACAGATTGTGAAGGTTTCCAAACTGGTGTTCCATTTGTAAAGGATTTAAAGTTTAAACGTCTAACCTTGATTATTTTACCACAACCTTCCGGAACAGTCATGTTGTCAATAATCTCCTCGGGTGACCAGTCTTCAGGCACACCTCGTATAAGGCCCATTCGGGTAATGTTAAAGGTAGGTATAAAAGCTTTTAAATTGTTTGCAACTAGGCAGCCATGCGAGAGAAATGAATTGGCATCATCACTGTTCGAAAAGGAAATAAACAACTTATTCCGTCCAATTTTTTTTAAACTTCCTTTTATAATATTGTGGAATGAATATCTTTCCAGAATTCTGCCAAAAACAACAGGGTGCAATGTGGTTTCAGAGTCTTGAGCTACTATCTTTTGTACATGAATTACATAAGGTGAGGAATCAGTACTATTATATATTTGACGACCAACAGGTGGATGATTGGGAGCTGGTAAATCTGTAGAATTTACAACCATTGGTGTAGGGTTTTCATTGGCAGCTTCAGCTGCATCTTTATGGCGGCCATAATGTTTCCGACGTCTTTTCGGGCGGGGTTTTGGGGAATGCCCAGACCCTACACAACTATCTGTAGCATTTGAGCCATCTGTCTCCTTTCCAGACTCATGTTCCTTTTCCGACTCTACGGTTACATAGCTTGCTGCTGGCGGGACGATAAAACCCCCCGACAAGTCGGGGGGTTTATTCATGTTAAAAGAGTAAGTAAAACTTACCTAAATGATGAATATTACACAAATAATAATATTTATACTATTAAAATACTAAAACTAACTTTATTACACCCTACTGATCACTTTTTACCTAGAAAGTTAATATTTAAATTTGAGTATCAAAAAAGACGCCCGCCACGATCCACGTTTCCCGCGCTTTTTTAGTCGTTCACCTTTTTAGAGCTTATGGTACGGTTTCCAACCATTCAACTATTGCCCTGCTTTTGAACTGCCCGGAAACTGAATGGTTTTCTGTAAGCTTATGGTAAGGGTCCAGGCACCACAAAAACAGAGAGCATAAAGAATCAGTTAAAAATAATTGTGAAAAAAGTTTTAGAAACGGGACTAAAAGTAGTATCTACCACATGTGACCAAGGACAAAATGGCAGCAATCAATTCCCTTAAAAATGACCAACGAATTGAATATTTAAAAATGGTAAAGAATTTATAGGGGGATTCTTTGAAATTGATGAAAATCAGATATACCCTATTTATGATCCACCTCATTTAATAAAGGGAATTAGAAAAAATCTTATTAAAAACAAAAAGATTTTTTTCAAGATTGAAAAAAGCGCACTGCGAAGTGGGCACACTTAGAGGCTCTTTATAAAAGGGGCCAGGTTATAAGGGTATGAAGTTGGTACCCAAACTAACAGCCCGTCATGTTATACCTCATTTAATACCAAAAATGAAAGTGAAATACAGCACTCAAGTCTTTAGCAGAACCGTTAGTGTTGCTATGGGATAATGGGATACACTTACATACAGGTAGTTTTTTTAATTTTATTAGACAACATCCCATACATTGCTCTGATCCTATGGTAAGTAGCCAAAGTACTTGTGGTACAGAAATCAGAAACAACGACGGCACCACAATACACAGACCCGAGACAGTATAGAAAAGTAATTTTTGTACATTGACCGACCGGGAATCGAACTCGGGACCTCAGAGATAGTCCAAGACCAAGTTCGGTATGCTCGTCTCTGCTACGCAGGTAGTCAATATTTATTTTATCATACTGGTTTTATTTTACATAAGTTCCCAAAGATATTAAACTAAACTTATCTATTATCTTTTTTAGGAACGGGCAGGATCTCACGTGAAAGCCAGGACACAGCTGAGCTTTTGTTATTTTTCGACAAATTGTTTGACTCCGTCAATGGTAACTTTAACAAGATTGAAAAAGGGAAGGTCTACAGATCAGCGGTGTCGCCAAAATCGCCACACCATAACTTATGGCATAAAAGTCTGCCAATTTTAAAAACTATGAGGTTTGTTGGTGGAGCACGAGCAGGGTTGGTCCCATCTATTTCGAGCTGGATTAAAACTATTCAAGCATTCTAGCAAGTAACAAAAACATTACACTCAATTGGAATTTTTTTTCGGTTCTATAAGGGCTCATGGGCACCGGAATGTAATGCCCACTGTACCGGCTTTTGAAGCATCGTACAAAGCGCTTTTAGTTAATAATATGGTTTCGCCCCAATCAATTGGGGCTAACTGCGAAAGCGATGATGGCTACTGCCTACTAAATTTAACATATTTTTTTTCTAAAAATATCGCTAGGCCCATACCTGAAAATATAATTTTAAATTAAGAACACCTCAATTTGAATTAACAAATTTTAATAATTTATTAAAAAGCCATGATCCATTAGACCTTGAAAAATGCGCAGCAGCTGCATATTGCAGTGGCTGGATAATACAGTCTATTTATAAAAGTATTGGAAACTGTCAACAATGCAAAGAAGATTTAGAAGGAGATAGTAAAGAACCTTTTTCAAAGTTTATAACTATGAAAAAATATACAAATAAAAGTTTTCTTTACTATCCCAGTATATATTTGCTGGAATGCTTATTGCACATAGAAGAGATCACATTAGGAATTTTAAAAACAAATTGTGAAATGTTGCAAATTTTCCAATATACAGGGTGTAACGAAAAGGTGAAATAAAACTTTAAGGGGTTATTCTACGGCTAAATTACATCAACTTTTTCTATGGGACCAATATCCAAATCTCAAAAAAAAAATTGACATTTCCATACAAACTGATGCCAGCTGGTCGCGTTTTAGTATGGGAAAGTGTTTTTTTTTTGCGATTTCGATGTTGGTCGAAGAAAAAGTTGATGTAATTTAGCCGTAGAATAAATAACCCCTTAAAGTTTTATTTCACCTTTTCGTTACATCCTGTATAGAGTTAATGACCACCACTCTCGTTCAAATTAATTTTACAAAATGTGAACATCACAATGAAAAGTTAAAAACTTATATTAAATAAAGGAATAACTTTGATTTTAAGTGACTAGTGTAAAGAAGTAACCTATGTTTTAAGTGGAAAAAGCACTGTTTATGATGAAAGCGACCCTATTAAACTGTCAGCGCATCAATATTTTGTAACACACAAGGCAAAAAATAAAATTTCAAAATAAATTGTTAACTTTTTTCTTTTCCTCATGTCCGATTGTTTATAATTTTATTTTGCTAGATTTGTTTTTTCATGTTGGATAATTAAAATGCAATGATGCTTTTAATAATTGAAATTGAAACAAAAACTAACAAAATGTAAATCCGTATTAAAATGTTTATGGGGGATCGTTCAGTGCAGCCTGCAAAATTCAATATTTCTATTGTTTTTTTTTCAAATAGCGACTGTTTTGCGGTGGATAATGTGATGCGCGGCTGCAATAATTTAATTTTTACTGAAAAGCCAGCCACATTATCAGTCTGCAGCGTAAAACAATCGCTATTTAAAAAAAAACAATAGAAATATTTAATTTTGCAGGCTGCATTGAACGACCTCGACAAAGATAAGAACCCTGGTTCTAACAGAAACAAGATTAAGTAGTACTGGGGTTGGGATCTAGATGGTGCCACTTCGCATTGTAATTCGGAGATGGCTATGTATACTTTAACTATGTTCGGCACTCGATATCAGGTTAAGTCTCTTCAGGTGAGTGGGAGTGTGACAATGGCCCACACAATGGCCAAATCTTAGCCTATTGACATTGTGACCAGATTCAGTATTTTAATACTTTTTCAGTATATTTCATCGATTTTTCCGATCATCAGTATTCGCTATGTGCAAAGGGTGGTGGAGGGCGTCAAATCGATCGCAGCACGCTATTTGACAGAAATGTGAAAAAACTCTGGACTGTCATGTGTCAAATTGCTATATTTCCATAGAAATCTCTACTAACGTTATTAAGTATTTTTAAGTAAAAACGTAAAAATTTGGGATGTGGGTCACAGTGTGTTGTGTTATGAAGTGTAGAAACAACGGGAAAAACAGTTCGTACATGTTTTATTCGTTTCCAACATAAAGATGGAAATTGGAGCATAGAAATAAATGGATAGCTGCGGTGAAAAGAAAAAAGTATGTAGGGGGTTCAAAAACCCTCTACAAACGTTGTCTTATGATCACAGCTCTTATTAAGTACCTACCTAGCTTTGTCCGTTAGTTCTTAGCTCTTTAACGTCTCTCACATGCTGTGCTACTACTGATTCTCACCCTTTTTGCACAGTTTAAGGTTGAAAAGTTATATCATGTATCGATTCAAATCCCATACATGTTATAACATTTATATTTTAGTTCAAGTAAGATAATCACTAATAACTTTTTAGATATTTTCATCTAATTTCGAAGAAAAACAATCCAAAAATCATTCTAAAACCATCCAGTTGCCTTAATTTGAGAGATCTTAGTCCACACTAATTGTGGTCACTAGGGGCGCTGTCATCGCGCACACAGCGATTATTATCAGGTATATTGCTGGCAGTCAGTATTTTTGGGTATATTTTGGTTGAAGTTATGGCAACACCGTAGTGAGTGATCGTCTTTGCGACAATGTTTGCGGAATTCCCCGGAACGCGAATATTAGGGACTTTCCCGGATTTAGTTTATACATAAACATGTTATCTATGAGCAAAGATGAGTAAGTTACAGATATGACAAGAAAGATGACCGTTGCCGGCGTTGTAGTATTGTAATACTACATATACAATTATCAATCAATACATAGTATTAAATCAGACTTGCAGAATGTATGTTCGCCTAAAACTTTACAACTGCTGGACCGATTTTAATGCGGTTGCACTATTAGATAGAGCGAGAGCGAGAATTCGGGACGGACCGCTAGTTTATCTATAGTTTTCAAAACAACGTCTAGTTTTTAAGTTTTCAGTTGCATGAATAGTTAGTAGTTAAACTTAAAAGATACTTTATTACTAGTATCAAATCGTCTAATACGGTTCAAGTGAAATGATTGTCTCTTCAGCATTCGACTTAATCTTTGAAGACTTTCTTTCGATAATTCGGGAATTTCCCCAAAATAGATGTTTTTGTCATCTTAGAAATACAACGCGATTGATTTTCGTTGTTTTTATTTACTTGGTTGCATTCATCCGGACAGCATGTCTAGTTTTCAGTTTTCAAAGTTATTTAGCTAAGTGGGAACAAATTCCGGAATTTTCTTCTTGGCTTTCACGTTCTAAAGATGACGAGTTCACCGCATTTTGCAAAGCATGCAATGCGAAACTGCAAAGTAGATTAGCATCTATATAACAGCATGCAAATACTGAAAAGCATAAATCGAACTTGATAAAATTTAGAGGACAGTCAAAGGTAAGCATAACTCGCTTTGCTTACCTAGTTCAAGGAGCTCGGATATATATTTTAATTAAAAGTTAATCATCCTAGTTTTGTTGTTTTTTAGAAAGTATTTTTAAAATTTTCAGGTTGATACATTTTTCAAAAAGGCCCCACTGAAAGACGAAGTCAAGAAAGCTGAACTGCGTTTATGCAGTTTTCTGTCGGAACACAACATCCCATTTAGAGCTATGGACCATCTTAGTGATGTTCTAGTGAAGTGTTTTACCGATTCCGATATTGCGAAAGAATTTTCCTGCAAGAGAACCAAAGCAGCCGCTATAACTTTGTGACGAAGAACCCTTTCAGCTAGCTCAGCCTGAGTTCCTCGTCAGCATATGTACTGGCCCCAGCCTGCCGTGCGTGCGGTGAGGAGATGTGTACCTAATTTAGGATAACCTACCAGGGATTGACCAGAGAAACCAACGTGACGTTTTCACACTATATATTTTGTAGTTCCACAATAGTTACTTAGATTAATACACTCCTAATACTTAAAACTAGACCTAGGCTGTGACTGCTGTCTGACTGCCGTCGCGGCTGGACGGCGAGATAGGGTAACGAGGATCTGCGCGGTTCCCTACGGGACGGATTCTGGAGCGTGGCGGGTGTTTTGTTACTCTGTTAGTTTGTTGGTTCAGCCAGCCAGAATTTAACCTTTCTTCGACACTTTCGATTTCAGCATCTAAAGGGTTTTAGGGCCCCGTTTCTTAACAAAAGGATGGTGACGCGACGCGTGACGGCATCTAAAGTGATTTCATCCATTATGATGCAACACACTTCGAGAAATTTTAAAAAACGTGTGTCCAGCCAGCCATAAGTCAGGCTTGCTGAATCATTTTATTTTTCTCGATATTAAACGAAATATCACATTTCGGACCGATCTTTATTTAAAAAAGTCTTGTGACGCGAGATGTGACGGCTCTCGACCACATTTGAACCTTCGTGACGCACGCGTGTAGGAGTTATTCTAAAAAAACTTGATGGTTCAGCTGGAATTTTCTGGCTGTCTGAACCACCATATACTAGCACTTCCAGCTGTTCTACGTAGCTGGAAACTTATCTAATCTAAGGTGACGAGGACGGCGAATACGATTTGTCGTAAGTGACGGCTCTAAGTGCCAGCAAACCAAAGTTATAAGCATTTCTTTTTTTTCCCATACATTGGTGCAATTACACCAACCAGGGTGACCACACTGCCCTTTTTTTTATAGAAATTCATGGATATTATAGTTCAAATCTAGGCAAAATGTCCACGTACGATGATGGTTGATTGCCTTGTCGTTTTATTACATGTAAGTAAATATTAACATAATTTACCTACCTCATAATACGATATACATTTAGTGCATTAAATGAAAAGTAAAATAGTTTTATAAGTAGGTAATATAAACTTACCGACCGTAGAAGTATATTATACTTACATAGAATTATACAGGGTGTAACAGGGTGTAAAAAAAATACTTTTTTTTTATTAGAGGCCATGAAAGCTGTTACAAATAATTCGATTTGCAAAACTTTTATGGAGTATCTAGTAGGGTTATGTATGACTTAAATCGGTATCGTGATCGTTAAGACCCAACTACTTCTTTAGAGAAAAAAACATGCAAGCATAGTTAAGCTACAGTGACGACTTTTATACTGAATTCCAGTTTTTATTCAAATTTCACAAAAATCTTAATATCTTTGAATCCATTGAATATCGCGGAACATACATGGGGATCATATCCACCACCACCACCCTGTTTATACTTATTAAATTATTATTTAATTATTTAATCTTTCTACTTATGTCTAATAAAATATATTTGATAAATCAATATTAACATTATTCAATAATCTTAATTCTTTACGTCCCTCTGAATGTGCCGGTGTGTTTAATAAGTGCAAGAGATTATTTGTCAAATTGAGAGCATTTTTATCATATGATCAATATAAAATAAAACAAAAATCGTCCTATATAATAATCTCACTCGTAGTATCTTGGAGTATTGTAGTGTAGTTTGGAGACCACACTATTCCAGTCATATTGTGAGGCTTGAGCGCATCCAAAAGCAGTTTCTCTGGCACCTAAGTAACCGTCAAATGACGAAAAAGAGACCAATTTATTCATACGCAGACAAACTTCATAAATTTAATACGATTTCATTAAATGACCGCAGAGACCTCTTGGACTTATCATTTTTGTTTAAAGTATTACGGTGTAACGTCGACTGCCCGCACCTCTCAGGGTGACGTCTAGAGTACAAGAAAGCCAATTACGCCACTAGCTCCACCTCTTCGCAGATCAGTACTGGGTGCTTCCTCACCTATCACCTACTGTGTGAAAGTGAATAAATGAATTATTATTATTATTGGTTGTGTAAACTGCTCATCGAGCACATACCCTATAGAGTAGAAATGTCATATGATTTGATCGACAAAATTTTCTCGGTATTTGCGCTGTTTTTGTACGGGCGAGCGTTGACAGGACTTGTCATTTCATAATAAATGTAAGTATACAATCTCTAACTATTCGGAGAAAGATGGTTTGTATTGCTGCTCTATAGGGTATGTACTCAATGAAACTGCTGAATGGATGCAGCGTGTCAACTGACATTCATGCGGACACTTGCGGTTTCGCAGAACAGTTTTTGATAATTTTAAATATTATTAATCAATTAATTTGTGGTAATATTTCAAATCAATTGTACTTAAGTAGTTAAATAATATTGAGTACAGTAGGTAGGTACTCAATGTTAAACTCTACTCACACTCCTAAAGTGTATTTATCGTATGTAGTGTTTAATTGTAATTAGTTTTATATTTAGATTAATACTTTAATTAAGTATCATACCTATAATGTAAAAATGTAACACTGTTGGTGAACCTAATAAATAAAATAAAATAATCATAAGAAATTTATTTTTGTTTTAGTTATTTTCCAGGTTAAATAATACCTACCTAATTTTTCTCGATTCTAATCATCAATTTGATTCCAATCATCATATTATTGTTTCGTTTCGAACTACTGAAATGAGTAATTTGAATCGACTTGAATACATTTTTTGATTCGTGCGTGTCCCATCACTACAACCAACAAAAAAAGAAAACATTCTCACGCAGTGTCAAAAAAAAAGAGGATCCACTTCCGAGAACAAACCTTCGTTGCACCATAAGGTTCATAATAACTTTGCATTGCCCATCCATTCAAAACCGCAGCTACAAGCTTAAATTTAGGTATTAGAAAGCTAATAAATAATAGAAGTCCGTACGTATTTTTGTCGTTTGTTTTATTTTTAATTTTTAGTTTTAGCTGATACTTTTGTCGATATTTCATAGAAATTAGAACTGAGTAACATTAAGTAGATAAGTATAAAATTCTATGTAAGTATATTTTACTAATACACTCTGTAAGTATATATTTCTTATTCCAATAGTTATAATATGATAGGTCATTATATCTTTAAATTACGTTAATACTTACTTTTTATACATTTAATTAAAGGACAAGGCAATCAACCACCATCATACGTGGACGTTTGATCTAGATTTTAAACTATGTTGTCCTCGCATTCCTATAAAAAAGGGCAGTGTGGTTACCCATTTGCACCAATGTATGGAAAAAAATGAAATGCTTTTAGCTTTGGTTTGCTGGCACTTAAGAGCCGTCACTTACGACAAATCGTATTCGCCGTCCCCGTCACCTTAGATTAGATAAGTTTCCAGCTACGTAGAACAGCTGGAAGTGCTAGTATATGGTGGTTCAGACAGCCAGAAAATTCCAGCTAAACCATCAAGTTTTTATAGAATAACTCCTACACGCGTGCGTCACGGAGGTTCAAATGTGGTCGAGAGCCGACACATCTTGCGTCACAAGACTTTTTTAAATAAAGATCGGTCCGAAATGTGATATTTCGTTTAATATCGAGAAAAATAAAATGATTCAGCAAGCCTGATTTATGGCTGGCTGGACACACGTTTTTTAAAATTTCTCGAAGTGTGTTGCATCATAATGGATGAAATCACTTTAGATGCCGTCACGCGTCGCGTCACCATCCTTTTGTTAAGAAACGGGGCCCTAAACCCTTTAGATGCTGAAATCGAAAGTGTCGAAAAAGGTCAAATTCTGGCTGGCTGAACCAACATTTTATCACTTTTCAAAGAAAGCATTGCGTCACAAACGACGAAACCTTGGTAGATTGGCGTCACTTATGATTTGTTATCCACCTAGATATGCGAGATCTCTGTAGGTGTCTCAGACAGCCTGAACTACATTGTTTTAGGACCCAATTTCGAAAAAGATATGATTGAAGACATACTTGGTACTGCATCTCCTTCAGGTAAACCAGTATATTCAATTATAATCGATGAGAGTAGAGATGTTGCAACAGTCAAAGTATTGGCAATAGTAATTAAATACTTCTCTAAAACTAAATGTACTGTACAAACCAAATTCCTTGATTTAGTTGATTTAAGTGGTGACCGCAGGTCATTTATTTAATTTGTTGTCATCAAAATTATCCGAATTAGGTTTAGAAATAAAAGACGTAATAGGATTCGCTGCTGATACTACGAATGTGATGTTTGGTCAACATTCTGGCATTGTTGCAAAAGAAGTAAACCCAAAGTGCTTTTTCATAAAATGTGTTTGTCACTCTGCAGCATTAAGCGTTAGCCACGCCTGTAAAAATACTGCCTAGAAATTTAGAACAAATAGTAAAAGAAGTATATGGATATTTTTCTCAAAGCAGCAAGCGTCAAAGAGAATTTGCTGAGTTCCAAAATTTCACAGACACTGAAAATCACAGAATTTTGCGTCATTACGACATATTAATAAGGTGGCTTTTACTTCATGCCCTGTATTAGTAGAATAATTGAGCAGTGGAGGGCATTGCAATTGTTCTTTCAAGACCAATACTTGAGTGATCGCAATATGTCATCAGAATTTTTATTTAATTCTTTTACCACTGATATAAACAAATTGTACTTTTACTTTTTGGACTACATTTTGCCGATTGTAAACAAATTTAACATCATTTTTCAAGGCGACTATCCGTGCATTGATAGACTGTATGATGATGCATATAGTATGTACTTGTCGATTTTGGGTTGCTTCATGAAAGCTAATTACATCAAACGTACGGACAATGTATTTACGTTAGACCCAAAGTCTAATGTAAATTAGAGAGTGCGCGCACGGGAGACTTTTGTCGCTGGGACAAAAAAGTTTTTGTCTCTGTCGCGTCGCGTCTCCAAAGAGGGGTGCGCGCACGAAGGAGACAAAGACGAAACCTTTTTTTAAAATTCGAAGCGTCATTCGCTTGTATGTAGAACAATTTTTTTTTAAATTTTAGAATTGTGTTTTACGGCTCTGGGTTCCAGCCCTTTTAAGCCATATGTAAAATACATGGAGAGCAGTGCTGCCAGACGTGGGATAAATAAGCTAGAAAAAATAATAATGTATCGCACGATAAATCTACGAAAATTCGTGACATTTTGCTCAGTTAAGTAAAAGAAAATTTTATGAAATTTCAATCTGTGTATTTGAATACATTTTACCTTTATTTGGACAACTTTGACTCTGACAGCAGGATAGTAAATATAATTTCTTTGTACTACGAAAGAGATAGACTTTTAGCGTAAAAATATCTGCCATTTTTTAATCTGTATCTGTACTTTTTTATTTAGGCGATAGTTAATAGGAGTTGTCATTTAATACTAAATGTAAGTGAAAAATCACTTACTAGGCTGCCTGTGCAGTAAGTACTGCAGTAATTTAGTTAACAAAAACTTGTAATATTAAAAAGTAATCAAGTAACATGATTTAAACTTTTGAGCCGTATATTCTGTACTTTTACTAGTAAAATCTAGATTCGGTAGTTACAAATACAGTAATTATGTTAACTGGGGATGCGATAACACGATAATTTTGCCGTACAACTAGGACATTTCTTAACCTATGAATCTGGCAACACTGGCGGAGAGACACAATTTTGTCCAATGTTTTTCATTTAACTAAAAACATTGGTTTTTATTTCGAAATTTCGATGGTCTTAGAAAAAGTTGTGTTTGAGCACCAAAACAAGACACTGAGTATTTGGATTTACATGTTGTTTAATTATTTTTATTTGTGAGGTCTAAAACCCAGAGCCGTAAAACCTAGTATTTAAAAAAAAACAAAGACACAATTTTGTCACCCGTCTGGTCAGTGAACAAAAAAGTCTCCCAGTTGTCGCGTCGCAACGTGCGCGCACCTCCATACATAACAGAGGACTTGATATGAGAGACAAAAACGTCGCAGCGACAAAAGTCTCCCGTGCGCGCACTCTCTAGACTTGCTGATTGTTTGAGATAGATTTACTTTTTTTTTTTTCGTTCCAATTGGAACAGGCCAGGGTTGCCAACCGTACGGTAATTACCGTATTCATACGGTAATTTCATGCTCCGTACGGTAGTAATTATAGTGTGACAAATGTACGGTAATTTTAGTTAATACGGACTGAGTTAATAATCTACAAAAAGTACGGTAATAAGAAACAATTTTTCTTTTCTTTCCGTTCAATTCGAATTCTGCTTATCACAACAGGTTGTCATTTTCATTTAACACCAAGATCTGTGCTATGACGTAACCTCACTTGTAAACATACTTACTTACGAACTATTCTTTGTTTTAGGTCTTGTAAGTATTACATTTTAATACTAATTGCACTGTGCTTACATAGAAGTCTTAACGTTCCCAAGTTCGGTAAAGCAAAAATCTGGGTCCAATGCACAGAATAGCAAACCATGTCTACTATCGCCAAGTTTATGCTATTTGCTTTCACAAATTCGTCGTCCATAATATTTAAAGAATAAAACAAATATATAACAACTTTTTAATTAGATTTTGGAAGATAATAGATAGTTTATGAAAAAGACCGCTAGAAACATGCGAATGATATTTACTAGTATAAGTACTAATTGTCTAACGTCACTCGGTCGGGTCGAGATCATGGCGGATAGCGTTTTCGACCTTTCAAATTACATATAAAAAAATAGATTTTTAAACTTTATTACAGCCTTGGACTTTTATGTATTGAAATCAATAAAATTAGGTTCGTATAGCCAAATACTAAATGAAATAATGATCTGTTTAATTAATGTTGATATCTTATTTTAAACTGATCTAATAAAAATATTTTTGAATAGTGGTTAAACAAATTGATGGTAAGCCCTAGAAATCACCCACAGCATGTTTGCTTTTACCTAAAAACTGCAAAGAAATATTCTTTTTTTTTTTTTGGCAAAATTAAACTCTAATGGAGTGTACGGTAATTATACGGTAATTTTAGGGTAAATTTGACGTAATTTTGGCAACAAAGGTTGGCAACGCTGGAACAGGCTAAGGTCTGAGACCATGCTGCCTAGTCATCATCAGTTTTTTTTTTATTTTATATTTTTTCCCATTATGAAGTAAATCTAGTTAATGTCATCAGTTAAAGTCATTTAATTTATTTATTTTATCAAGTCCGAGTTTTTTGTTTATTTAAACTTCTTAATTTCAATAAACCTATAAGTCCAAATCAAACGTCTTTGCATGAACGTGATAGATAAGCCGATTGCATGGATTTAGCATTGTGCTAATCCATGGCCAAGTGTCAGTCAATGCCAGTGAGTGACAATAAGTCATGTCATTTGTTGCTTGAATGAAAACAACCAAAACAAAACAAAGAGGAAATTAATTGGTCTAAAACCATCTTTACAACACATCATCAAACAATTTTTGTTTGAAAACATACACAACCAAACAGTAAACAAGCAGAAATAAAATATATACACAAAGCTTTAAATAACTAAATTTGCCCAACTGTGTTATTAATAAAATTATACAGAGGTATATAAGTTAAACTATTTACAAGAAGAGCCTGGATGGAGCGCGGTACCGAATCAGGACTATTATATATTTCCATAAGCTCATCCATCAGCACAAGGCGCTGAATGCCAAAGGATGAGCAGCTGAAAAATATGTGGGATAATGACTGCTCTATTTGGATATTACAATAGTCGCAATGAGAACTGCTTACCATTTTCAGGCGGAAGAGATGGAAATTTAAATTACAGTGACCAAAACGAAGCCTTAAAATAGTTGAGTAAAATTTCCTGTTGATGTAAGTATTATTTTTGCAGAACCAGGGAGCAGTACCAATTGGTACATTAAAAGTGGCATACCATAAACCTTTATTTTGAATTTGAATGGTGTAGTTCCAATGCCTTTTCCATATGTCAGTGGCCCTTTTTTTTAACAGAGGAATTATATCTGTATATGGAACAGAAATATTAAGGAGACTACTCGAGTCAGGGATAGAGGATGAAGAATTTGTAATTGTTCTGGCTAAAAAGTCTGCCCTTTCATTTCCTAATACACCTACATGTGAAGGAACCCACATAAATGAAACCTTGATATTGTGTACTATTAACAAGTCTAGCCAAAACTCTTTGATTAAAGGAATCAAATAATTTGTGTTAGCATGGAATTTGTTGTTTTCAAGGTTTTTAAGAACACTCATGCTATCACTAATTATTATCCAATCACAAAATCCATCATTTTTAAGTTTAATATGTTTCAAAGCAACAAGAATAGCTACAGCCTCAGCTGTGAATATACTTATGTTAGAATTAATTTTATACCCAGTACCAGTGTTTAGAAACCTATCAAAAATAGCAAAAGAGACAGCAAAATCAGTTTTTGAACCATCAGTGTACAGGAATCTATAGTCACTGAACTCAGAAAATTTACTATAAACATCTTCTTTAGAGGATAACTTATCATCTATCATGATATTAATTGCAGGAAATTTACTGTTAAAGTCTCCCTGATAACATGGAAGAAGTGATGATCTATAGATTTGAAGAGTTTCAAGGAAATTTAAATATTGAGGAAAATCTTGAAGGATATAAGGAGGGTTACGAATGGATTGTAGGGAGTGTTTCATGTTTAAAAACAAATGATTGTTACTTTTATTATATAGTTTTAATATGAACCTTTCTTTCAAATATGAAAACCTTATACTTAATGGAGGAAGATTGCACTCAACTTGCATTGTATTGATGGGAGTACTTTTAAATGCTCCAGTAATGAGTCTTAAGCTTTTATTTTGAATTTTATCTAAGATATCAACCAGTCTGTTATCCCCAGCAAAACATAGAAAACCATATTCAAAGTGACTACGGATCAGAGATTTATACAAAAGCAACAATATTTTGGGATCAGCTCCCCAGGATGTACTACATAATGATTTTAAGATATTAAAAGCTTTATTAGCTCTTGAACTTATTAATTCGATATATTTTTTCCAAGAAACATTATGGGTAAAGGTAACACCTAAAAACTTAGCTTCATGAGAAGCAGGAATAGAAACTTTATCATAATACACAGGGGGAATGAAATTACTAGATTTACCAAATACTACCAATTTTGATTTTAGTGCATTTATGTCAAGATTCAAATAAGAAAAGTATGTACATAACCCTTCCAAAGACTTATTAAGAATGTTTGAAATATGTTTAATTTTTTTCCCAGTTGCATAAACTACCAAGTCATCGGCAAATTGAAGATTTTTTACTTTTGAACCTAAAATAAAATTCAAACGTCTGATATATAGAATAAAGATTAATGGAGAGAGTATGCCTCCTTGACAAACACCTGTAGACGCAAATCTTGGACCATATAATTTACCATTATACTTAACATAAACTTCCCTTTCAGATAAAAATTTTTGGACCCAGTGAACTATTTTGTTTGGAATTCCAACAGACAGTAATTCAAAACAAAGTACATCAATATTAACACTATTAAAAGCTCCAGCAACATCAAAGAATACTGACATTAAATAATTCTTATTTGTTAAGCTATTTTGTATATCAAGCTGTAGTTGACAAATGCTTTCACGAGCCGACGTTCCTCTTCGAAAACCAAATTGATTTGCAGGTAATATGTTATTTTTTTCTATATAAAAATCCAATCTTTGTTTTAGTAATTGCTCAAAAACCTTACCAACACAAGATGTTAGAGCAATAGGACGGTAGGAATCTGGATTTGATCGTATCTTATCAGGTTTCAAAATAGGGACTAAACAATCAGACTTCCATGAATGAGGGATATCATTGTTCAACCACAAATTATTTAATACTTTAAGAAAAATATACAAACCTCTTTCATTAAGCTTTTTCAACATAATATAAGGGATACCATCCAGACCAAAGGCACTATCTTTTCTGGAGTAGATAGCAGACATTAACTCTTTTAAAGTAAAAGGTTTGGTTAAAAAACTATTCACAGAATTTGTCTCACTGGGAAGGGGAAAATTTGATTTATTATTGTTTACAAAGTCTGGAGTATACTTTTTCAGAAAATCTTGGACCCAGCTATCATCATTATTGCTACAAGAATATGTTTTATTAAATTTTCGCATGTATTTCCAGATTCTCGAAAGAGGCGTACAACGATTAAAAGAGCTACACAGATCGACATTTTCAAAGTAAGTTTTTTGAGTGCTTGTAACCTTTTAAATTCTATGTATGCTTCATCAGATGGATTGTTTTTGAAATAAAGATAAGCTGACTTAGAATTTTGAACTGCTTCTGAACACTTTTTATTCCACCACGGGATCGGAGGGTTTTTAACTAACTTAGTACGAGTGGAGTTAAGGACTGACGGATTTGTAGGAAAGGAGACCGGCGTATTATGACAAGGAAGACATCTAACGATTGCAGAATGCAAAATTTCACAAAACTCAGTATAAGCATCCAACGGAGCAAAGTTTTGAACCTCAAAGTTAGATAATTCTAAATCTACATTTTGTTCATACAATTTCCAATCTACCATTTTATAGTTAGGGTAGATGGGCAATTGTATGTTACTTTGATTATTTGCAAGACTATTATTTACAAAAACTTTAATATGTACAGGAAGGTGGTAGCTGCCAAGGGGATCATCATGCACAGACCAATCACAAGATAGAGCTAATGATGAAGAAACAAACGACAAATCTAAGGCATTTGGACGCCATGTCAAAGAACCAACTGTTGTCACTTCACCGCTATTCAATAAAACCAAATTATTATCATCGACAATCTCCAAAATATCCCTACCTCGTAGGTTTACTGAATTACACCCCCAAGATGTGTGATGGGCATTAAAATCGCCAGCGAATATCATCGGTTCAGGCACTGATTTTATTAATGATTCGAATTTATGTTTATTAAAAGTTGGAGTGCAATTAGTTGGACAATAAAAACTGACAATACTTATTTCTTTATTATTTACAGTAATTCTTACACAAATATTTTGTAAAGAATTATCAGAATATGTATGAATTTTTTTATAATGTAAACTATTATGTATTAAAATAGCTACGCCATTATGTTTGTTACCAATATCATTTCTTTCTATTTTAAAACCTTTTATGTTAAAATCTTTAATAGGAGTCAACCAAGTTTCTGATATAATTGCTACATGAATGTTATGATCATAAAGATGTTGAGTTAATAGAAGCTTGTTACTGGAAATACTCTGAGCATTCCACTGCAAGATGTTAAGATCCATTATTAGGAGAGGAAGAACTATTTCTGAATGTTTGTTGAAGAATTTCTTTTATAGAAGATGAATTAATTGGAATATCTTTTTGATTTAAAACAATTTTTGTGATAGCGTTTGTTAACATGTTCATAAAAAAGTCTGATTTTGTTAAATTTTGTATTTGAGTTTCAATATTACGCATAGTTAATTGTGGAAATGAGTTTTCATTAAATAAATCTGAATATTTAGTAGCTCTGGACTTAACTTTATTTTCTTCAATTTTTAGTTTCTTTTGGGGACAAGTGTTTGAAATGGCTACATGATTACCACCACAATTGGAGCATTTTGCGTCTTTAGGGTCTTGCTTACATGTTTTGTAGTTGTGATCCAGTGAGCATATCGAGCATACCTCGGCATTTCTACAGTATTTTGCTATATGCCCAAACTTCAGACAGTGTAGGCACTGTTTAACGGGGGGAACGTATACGCTTACCTCGTGCCTCCAGGAGTCGAGGTGTACGTACTGCGGTAACTCAGTGGAGGCGAAGGTCACGGCGACTGTCTGAGTGGGCTGGTACGAGACAGCACCACAATCACTCCGCACACGACGCATGAAGCGCCTCACTTGAATAATATTTCGTGAGCTTCCTATTAATGTCGAAATCATTTTATTTGATAGATCTGTAGGGACTGCGGTAAGGACCCCAGTCACCTCAGTGTCGATTGCCGGTATTGTGGCTTTTAAACCCAGTTCATCCAGTAGTTTTTATTTTGAAGAAAAACATTTGCGTTATTAGATAAGTCGAATGTGATTCCAATTTTATGTTTGTTAATGGATTTTAAATGCAGTATGCCAGTGACGCAATATTTGCGTATGGCGTGTGAAATGGCCAATCGGTCTTTATCATTAAACATTTTTTCATCTTGGTGGGACAGGAACACTATATATTCAGTCTTTGCACTATTTTCTGGGTACTTTCGCGTGTATCCTGGGACCTTAAACACCTGATATTTTTTAACGCTGTCTTCATCAGAGTCTGAGGATGTCTCCATCAGTGGTGCTTGATTATCGGGCGGATCGTTTTTTTTCCGTTTTCGACCCCCCATTTTCGTTTACTCTATTAGTTCATTTCACTAGCAACTATATTTAAAACTTCAACTATATTTACAAAGAAATATACAATTTTTTTATATTAACAATTAGAAATTAAATTAAATTTAGGCGCCTTTCGTGATCAAAGGTTCCCGCGCTTTTTCGTGACGTGAGAAAAGCAAAAGAAAGATAGATTTACGAGTAGTAACGATGTTCTACAACAGCGTCGGGTCACAATGTTTTAAAGCTGGAAAAGAAAAAACATTAATCCCTGCAAATGGCAACATTTGTTGGTAATGTCATTACGATTGTTGTGACAGCGCGGGCACGTAGTCCTTGCAATAAAATGTGTAAAATAACTATTAGTTACTCTAATTGTAGCATAAAATGTACTGTTTACAGTGCTATTATACAGTACTCTATGTGAATTGTATTTACAATAAGATTTATAGTGAATTTCAGCCAAAAATCAACAAGGAATGAACGCCATTATCAGGCGAGGTTATGGTTTGTTTTTTAATGATATTCATGAAATCAACTTACTAATTCATTGGTTCCAGTTACAGGTATGTACAATCAAATACTTTACTTCCTTTTGTACGTTACGTACGTTTGTACTTAGGTAACGTATAAATAATTGATAGAATCTAACCTAAAACGCATTTTTAAATTTAAAATTGTATACATGTTCTTGATTGATATACAGAGTTACCAAGTTTAGGCTCCAGTTCGTCCCAAAATTGAAAATACCTAGTAAATATAAATTGTATGAAAATAAAAGAAAACTGAAAATTTAGCAGCAAGCAAAACAGCAAGATGAAGAAAACATGACACTAGAATGGAGACACATAAAAAATGATAAGGAACCCTCTTCAGACTTCAGTCCATATTATTATTATTATATTATTGGCAGGCAAGCAGTTGAAACAACTGTTAACAGCCTGCATCTCGTTGTCATAGTTTAAGTTATCTTTCCCTCCAGATACTTATCTAATCTGTTCTTAAACTGGTTAGTAGTTTGTGCTGACACCACTTCTGGTGGCAATTTGTTCCATGCCTCGATCACTCTGTTATTAAAAAAGTGCTTGTGGGGTTTTTTAAATGAACGGGTCTTTGATAACTTGAGATGGTGTCCCCTTAAGTGTGTATTTTGAGAGTACTGAAATAATTCCTGGTCAAAGTTATTGAGATCATAGTGGTCATGTAATATTTTATACACTTCTATTAAGTCTCCTCGCTCTCTTCGTTTCTTTAAAGTTGTAAGTTTCAACATTGCCAGTCTTTCTTCATAAGGTTTATTTTTCAAAACCTTTGGGACCTTGGAAAATCTTCGCTGTACCTTTTCTAGTGCTTCTATGTCCTTTTTGAAATACGGGCTCCAGATTTGAAAACCATATTCCAAGATAGGCATTACATAAGTTTTGTATATTTTCAGCATCATATCAGGTGTCAAATGCCCAAAAGCTTTTCTAATAAGGTAAATGAAACTATTGGCCTTCTTAATTATAGCCGTGACATGAGGTTCCCATTTCAGATCTTTGGCGATATGTACCCCAAGGTCAATTTGTACTTGGACTTTTTGCAATGGCACACCTTCTATTTCATATGAGTGATGAGGATTTCGGTTACCTATGTGGAGAACAGTGCATTTCTGTGTGTTTAGTTTGATAAGCCACTCTTTAGACCAGTTAGCTATACGAGTTAAGTCTGCCTGAAGTCGTTCAGACTCAATAAGAGGATTGGCAAATATTTTTGTATCATCAGCAAACATACTAACTTTACAGTCCAAATATTTAGGTAGGTCGAAAGTAAATATTATATACAACACTGGGCCAAGAACAGACCCCTGGGGTACACCACTTTGTATATCTCTTTCATCTGAAACTATATCGCCGATTCTAACTCGAAAGGTTCTTTGTTTCAAAAATGCTTCCACCCACTTCAGCAACTTACCTCTGACACCAACATACTCTAGTTTTTGTAATAGTCTATCTGTAGGTACCTTATCAAACGCCTTCTCATAGTCGAGGTATATGACATCAACAGGTTCTCGAACATTTTGGCTACTGACCCAAGATGACAGGCAAGATAGTAAATTGGATATGGTAGATCTATGTGGACAGAATCCATGTTGCTGGTTGCTGATAATTTGTTGTTCACTGAGAAATTGTCTTAAATGCTTCACAATTATTTTCTCCATCAATCATCATCATTTATCAATGAAATTGAAGTGTAACACAATGGCTGGGTGCTAAGGAAACTTTACAAATTACTGGAATAAACTTTAAACGCCTGGGTAGTAAATACCTAATAGGAAATGCACCCAATATTTGACATCCAGCTTCACTTAGCTTAGTCACTTAGCCAATGGACAGTATGTCGCTATACCATGAAAATGGAAATTGATCCAGTGCACCAATTAATTGCCATCTTGCGCTATCACGATTGTGGATATACACATGTTGCAATACCATGAAAATTAAAACTTGAGCCAGTGCACAAATAACCTGACATCTAGCGCTTTCACAGCTGAAGCTGAGGAAAGACGGTATTTTGCAATACCATAAAAATAAAATTTGAACAAGTACACTCAATTTCAATCAACTAGCGCTACTATAATTAAGACATCAAATAGTATGGACAAATGAGCAGGCTCACTCATTATTAAACAACAAGCGCTACTATCTCTAAGAGAATAGAAAGGAAGTATGGACAAACAAGCAAGCTTACTTGCTATATTAACTAGCCTACTCGTATCACTATGCAAGTAGTGTTATGTTACATAACTAACAAATGAAAAATCAGACATTTGTAATCTTGCACTGTAAGCTGATGCACAGTATGGAACAATACCATATAAAATTCTAAAACAAAATTTACAAAATCAACACAACATTATAATATTATTATTGTCAGACAATATTGCAAAAATCTGATGAATACCATTATGAAACCAAATAAACAAAAATAGTTTTAACAAGTTTCTAAGGAATTAGATGAAGATAAGAATAAGAATAAAGAATACATTTTATTTATTTGGCACAAAAAACACATCACAGTGACAATATGTACATAGAGAAAGAAATGTGCCAAAAAGGGTCCCCCGCTCAGTATTAGCCGTGGCAGCTAGTAATAGCTGCCGCGACACTGGTATTCTGCGGGATAGAAAATTCAAACCTGAATTATTGTGAGAATGGTGGCCCTTAAGTTCAAGAGAGAAGATAGTTACTATCAGAGGTATAGATTATATTACTGACCATCTAAATCACAATATAAAGTCTTAGCCATTGCAGTAACAAATCCATTATTTGGCTTAAAACATAATTTTATGTTTCATAACCCTCTTCTTAGTTTATTTCATAGTCAGATAAGATAACTGAATGATTAATCAAGAAATGTAATCACAAAATAACTAATTCATCATTTCATCAGTATCGTTTCAGCCATAAGATGCATCCTGATGCATCCTGCTGAACAAAGGCCTCCCCCAATGTCTTATCACCGGGGGGATTGCCAATTCTCGCCACGCTTGGCAGGCCGGTTGGCGAGCGCAGTTTTTTATAAGATTTCGCACGAAGTCGCTGCTGCCCATCTAGTGCTACAGGAATTAGTCGCCTCTTACGACGCGCCCCCTGTCGGCGGTGGAGAAGTGTATTCTTTAAGGCCGTCCCCACACGGCACAACTATAACTAATTACCTAACTATAACTAGGCCGATTCCTTACTAATTAATTAGTTTTTGGGTATTATTGTACCTATATGATTAATTGAAGAATTAAATAGTCCTGCAAAATTGCAGTGAAACAAGGTTTTTGACAAGCTAAATTTTATAAAATCCAGCTCGTGACAAATCAGGTGCCAGCTTATCAGCTTTTAAGTTCATATCAAAGGATTGTTGCTTATTAAATCAAAAAATTAATGCCACAAATAGTTTTATTTCAATAAATTAAAAAGTAATGGTAATATGGAAGTGATATACAAAACCCTTAAAAGACTAGGTTTGCATTGTATTTGAATAATTATAAGCCACCTAGATTTTCCAGATTCCTTTACTGTCAGTTTCACTTTCATAAGATAGATTTCTAAACTATTGGGAGAACACTTGATTTGTCCAGTCCTCAATCAACGATGATGAAAAGAGTTTAAAATAGACAAAATCTTTAGGTTTTTAATTTGTTTTTCTATTTATTAAGTTGTTTTATACCAATGGTTCCCTTGCCTGTTGACTCATAGCTTCCATTCCGGATGCTTCGAGGTTTGCACCGTTTTTTGCCAGTCGCGTCAAAGCTATATGTGTGGGACCATATTTCATTTGGCCGACCTCTTTCTGAATGTCTTATTTATCATAAGATTGAGGATGACTAAATGCCTAAGAAATAAATTTAATAAAACCTTATTAAGGTAAACTTCTGCAACCGCCATATTAGCTTAAAGGCTATGTGAAGACCACTTATATAATAACAAATTAATAATTTTAATAAACCTTAAGATTTTAAAATATTTATGATAATGGTAAATAAATAACTAGTTTAATAAAATAACGCTGTGACTATCACATGCTAAGAAACTGCATCTAATCACTTAAAAGTTGGATCATGATCTAACAAAATAATCATACATATTTGATTTCTTAAAATTAAATTAGTCCTTTTAACTTACCATTATTCACACACAGACAACAGATATTCTTAAAAATAAGGATAGATAATTTTACAATAAGTACATAGTAGGTAGCCCTACATAATTGAATAATAGGAGCAATTATTGGTCTTTCACCTCAAATATAATCTCAAATTAACAAATTTTAACTTCTTTGTATGGTGTACAATAAAGAGTATCTATCTATCTATCTAAAATTAAAAAGAAACATTCTAGTACTCTGATAAACCTGGTACATGTAGAAACATGTCTCAGATAGAACTAATCCATGTTGGTAAACACTTAATTAACCCGTTTACTGCCTAACAACAGTCAATAAAAATTGAGATGGGCATTATAGTTATAACAAATAAGTTCAACTGATAAGTAAATACATTTATCATATTCAATAAAAATTTCTGTTAGCAAAAAAAAAAAAATGGTTAAAGATTAACACATTCCTTTACATTATTACTTAATGTTAAATTCGTTTAAATGACCTACATTCCTGGGCCCCGATCGCGCTAATAAAATCGAATCATTACCACACCACATCCACACCACTTCCGTTACGTTTGAGACATTTGGTATCGCGCTAAAAAAGTTCGTGCCATTTCCAAACCACTACCCAACCGTTACCGCTGTCAGATGTCTATGAATGAAAGGTTTAAAAAAAGCAACTTTTTATCAACCAAAGTTCAAACGCTTGAGTAAATTTACCTAATTCTGATCAAAAAAACACCTCATTCACGTCCATTTTTGGAAATATTTGACTAATTAGACGTCTATATGCCTTACAAACTGCATAAACTAGTGTAATGTTGTGTTGTGTGTGACGCCGATAACACTCCCATGGGATTCTTGGAAAACTCTTTCACCACCTTTTTACTTTGAAGTGGTCTCACTCAAGAAAATAGTGTTTACCCAGTGATTACAGTGATAAACATTGTAAATAAACAGTAAATATTAGATAATATAAGAATACAATAATCAGTTGTTTTTATTCCAAAATATTTCTTCTTAACATATCTTAAAATCTAAATCCCAAGCTATCTACTCAGAAAACTGGAATACATCATAATCTATAACACCAAAAATATTTACAAGATATAGTCATTTAAAGATGTAAATACCTATGTAATTATCCTAAAATAGTTATTTTAGAAAGTTTTCCGTTCCCTTATTCACCACTCTTAACTAGGTACCTATTTTAGTTCCAACAGAATAATCAAAAGTAGCTCTGTTTCTGTAATGTTAATGTAAAATTAATTAGAACCACTGGTCATCAATGAGGTTTTTGTTGTAATGAAAAGATGAGATGATTATAACTTTTTTCTGTGAAATTATAGAGACAGTCATGTATTATGTAGTGTTAATATTATATTAATTAATAATGTAATATCTCAATGAAATACATACTACTAATGAAGAATTCAGTAATATATCTAACTGCGGCAGGAATGTTAAACAATTATTAAGATTTCAGATGTGTAGTTGTATTAATGCAATAAATTGTTGAGAAATATAGATAGATGCCAATACAGGTTATACTAAATGGAAGATACAATGAAAAGAGTCACTCTTGAAGTTTGTTAACTAGTGTACGCTGAAACTGGTTTGTCATTTGGGATTTTGTGTTATGTATCTTATTAATTTATTTTTTTACTAATACTATGTAGTAACAATAGATAATACTTATTTAATCTACTAGTCGAATATATGCAGTAAAAATAATGTTTTAAAAAACTAAAACGCTAAAAATAATCTTAACACTTAAGTACCTAATCAGTTACTTTTGGAGTCGGTGCAAACGAAAACATTGGTCTCTCATTGACTGGCACCGACTCTAAAAGTAACTGATTAGGTACTTAAGTGTTAAGATTATTTTTAGCGTTTTAGTTTTTTGAAGTCGGTTTTTATTTTTTTTATAAATTTAACTTATTTCATCCATTTTAGTGATAAATCCTAATCAAAACAAATCTTACGAGTGCAAACATAATTTAACTGCTGAACACCGATTTCATTTCCTATTTTTCCACCCTTAGGGGTGAAATTTTTTCCAAAAATGTTTTATTGTAGTATCGTTGAAGTATAAGCTATTCATTAAAAAAAGAATCATCAAAATCGGTCCACATTTGGCAGAGATATAGGTTAGACAGATACTAAAATCAGTTGGCGTGGTACGGAGTTTATGCAATGTTTGATGATTTTCTTATAGATCCCATCATCAGAATTTAACCAAATTTATATGGGACCATTCTGAAAGTATTACCTTTCAAACAAAAAAATAATTATCGAAATCGGTCAACGCAGTAACGAATGATCGCTGAAAGATATCGACGAATTGAGAACCTCCTCCTTTTTTGAAGTCGGTTGAAAATGTCAATCAAAAAGTTTTAGTTTATTCGGCACACTAAAATTAAACTTGCTTGTAAAACAAAAAACCTATAATATCTAGATAGAGTTAAGACTAGAGTTGAAATAGCATTCATTATAAAGCTTATAACTTGTTATGCTTACTTACTATTATAGCATCATTAAAAAGTTGGGGAATTACACCTACAATTACAATGATTTAAAATTAAAATAGGCAAGTAAACTGAGAACATAAGGAAATAAACAGTATAGATGTATAAATAATTTCATTTCAACTTTTCAAGTTTCTATGGAAAACAAAGAACTTTATTTTATTAAACCCATGCTTTACACATAATTAAACTTTCTTAAACTAACCAAATATTATTGGCCGGTTGGAAGCGGCCTGCATCCAGCGTCTTCCTGCGACCTTTACCAGGTCGTCTGACCACCTTGTGAGTGGACGTCCTACGCTGCGCTTGCCGGTACGCGGCCTCCATTCTAGAACCTTTCTGCCCCATCGGCTCCCGCCCACTGCCACTTCAGCTTGTTAATCCGTTGGGCTATGTCAGCGACTTTTGTTCGTTTACGGATCTCTTCATTTCTGATTCGATCTATCGATGATGATATCGATCGATGTAACACTTGTTTACTATAAATATACTTGAAAGCAGGGCCGTCTTAACATATGGGAGGGCCCTGGGGCACACAAGAATTTGGGAGCCCTATTGCAAAGTAAAAATGAAATACTGTTGGTATGAATTTCAGACTCCAAAAAATATTTTCATATCTCCTTTAGAAGTATAGTTGTTTTTTTATAGGCCTTGACCCCCTTTTCTTTCTTTTTAGTTAATTATGTTTCTTAGTTTACAAACATGTTTTAGTGCTTGGCCCCGCGAGGCCGGGCCCCTGGGCACAGGCCCCGTGTGCCCTTATGGTAAAGACGGAACCGCTTGAAAGTGTAGGTAAGGTGAGACCGTGTGTACCTAACCTAACAATCTAACTGTCGTCTTCTAGGTGTTTGAATTAAACGCCGTTAGAAAATTCAATTTTTACTTTATAATTATTAAGAAGGAAATTTACAGAGATAGAATGCAGATATAAGGAAAGAAAGTACAAGAAAATAGTTTTAGGACAGAGAGGAAAAGAATAAGTTAAGTTACAGAGCAAGAAATAAGAAAATAATAGTTAAGCACTAGGAAACCTAATTGCGATCTATATTATGGGGAGCGCGCGCGCGGCCTCTCTGCGTGGAATACGAATTCGGTCTGTGACACGGGGTGGAAACGCCATAGAGTCTGAGAGGACGTTAGTTAATAGTGCATCCCTTTCAGTCGTATGGCGCTTTCTCGCTCAGTGGGTAACGCTTCATGGCTCTTTTTTTTTTTAATGTTTCTCGTTTTTTTTTTAAATAGTTTCTGATTATTTACATGCTCATTGTTCCGGAGGTGGCTAACACCAATTTTAGCACATTGGTATTCGGAAAATGCTAAGCCTTTATCCATTCGAAATGAGTTGGAGCACGCTAAAACTGATATATGCTTAATTCGGACTGCCTACTTATTTACGTTGAAAAATAAAATAATGTCACTGTCAATTTCGAAAATTACGGTTACTGTTTTTTCTCTTGCTTGGAGTTAAAACAGTATTTTCCAAATTTTCCGACATTTCTTCCTTTAAACAGCAATTTTTATTGCTCCTTTTTATTCACGTGTCATATTGATATATCGTTTGTTTAGGTTCTGTTACAGATATTATGCCCATCACCAGATGCATCGTGAGCGGCTGCTCGTCTACTTCTTCCACTGCAAGGCTTCACTACCTGCCGCGTGATGATGCTCTCCGGGCTGTATGGATGCAGTATCTTCTACCAAGAAATCCAGCTTTAGGATCCCTTTCCAAAAAACAGCTCGTAAACCGAATGGTTAGTTCTCGTAAATGTTTTGTCGTTTCATGCGATATCAATACAACAACAACCCGCTGTTTCGTGTTCACGATTTATTCGTACAGTTTTACTGAAAGAGTACATAGTCTAATTATTTGTATTTGTTTCCAGGTCTGCCATCTTCATTTTGAAGAGAAGTACATCCTTAACAATAGAAGGGTGTACAATGGCTGTCCAACTTTATTTACTCCTGATGAAATTACATCGAGACAGCCATCCACACCTCTCTTGGTCAAGTCACGAGGTAAGTACCTACATTTCTGTATTTCTTTTATAATATGTCAGTCCATGAGTAAAGTTGAAACAATTAGTGTAATAATGGGTGTGCAAGGCATTTGGGACAAAAAAAAATGGGATGAAATTATGAAACTTACTAAAATTTTACTCTTACCTTAAAAACTTTGCTTTTCTTCAACTGTTTAAACAGCTTATTTTGTTATAATAAAATGCTAAAAATAATATTGCGGTCACGGCATAAAATTTGTCATATTATATAAATAAATAAATAAATTTTCATTTCTGTATAAAAACTTAGTCTAGATACATAAAACTTAAGTTAGAAATATCGGTTAGTACACAAATATTACGATGTTTATACCTAAACTAAGCAAATTGCTTGTATCTTAGGTATTTATATCATAAAAGTGGGTTAGTGCTTATTCAACAATAATGTAAGTGTTATACACAAAACAATTACTCACTATTAAATAATAAATAAGTAGATCAAGATTTACTTGTTTAACAGTTTTTACCTTAGTCTTAATTATGTAATAACTTATGCCTAAAAATTAATTCTACGGCGCTTCAGGCGCTCTCGTAATTAATTGAACTTATATATCTAGATTCTGCGATTTTTCTGGCGGGGCATTGCTGATCTCCTGTTTTGTGATGGCTAGTGTTATATATCAACTTTAGTAGTTAATGGTCAGGTGTTCTGTGGGTACTTACATGTTTACTTTGTTTTTTAATAAAGTCAAATATTGTAGGTAGGTTGATTATATTGACTTGACATCTGGCTACATAGCCTAATTCAGTTCTAATAAACAGTTCTCACATATATTTGTGTTTTCGTTATACTTCAGTACATAATAGTGGCGACGTATGGTGAAAAAGTGAAAAATGGACTCAAAAGCAGTGAAATTCGAACAATTCAACCCTCAAACAGACAATTGGGACATTTACTTGGACCGATTAACATTTTGTTTCGAGGCGAATGGCGTCATATTGGACTCGGCCAAAAGAGCTAATTTCGTTACAGTTTGTGGTGCACATGTTTATGAAACTTTACTGGCATTGATAACTCCGAAGAAAACTAGTGAAGTGACTTTTAGTGACATTGTTGCTGTTCTTACTAAACATTATAGTCCCAAGCCGAATGAAATATCAGTGTCGTTTAAATTCTACAAGCGCGACCAACGGCGGGGTGAATCGGCATCAGACTATATAGCTGCACTGAGGAAATTAAGTTCGGGTTGCAATTTTTTCGAATTGGAGCGAATGTTACGCGACAGACTGGTGTGTGGTATGAGTGACGGCAAATTACAATACGAACTATTAAAACGGGACAATTTACGTTATCAGGACGTGGTAGACGCTTTGTTATCGTCTGAAAGTGCAGGGCGGAATATGCGAATGATGCAAGACGCTAATAGCGCGACGCTCGCGGCCGCTGCGTTGCCGCACGACACACTGCCTACCACTGAATCAATGGAGGTCAACGCAGTTCAAGTAAAAACCAACACTCGTTTATGCTATCGTTGCGGTGATCGTCATCCTGGAGAGTGCCGGTTTGTCAACGCAGTGTGCCGGTTTTGTAAAAAGAAAGGGCAT
The DNA here is from genome assembly GCA_963576865.1 of Anania hortulata. NCBI lineage: Eukaryota > Metazoa > Arthropoda > Insecta > Lepidoptera > Crambidae > Anania > Anania hortulata. Next base: position 13,069,898 of record OY756402.1, read on the forward strand.
CTCGAAAAGATTTGTTTAAGCAAAAAGAAAAATTTACTTTACAAAAATGTAAACTTCACTGATGAGCCAAGCGATAGTTTAAACGGCATCTACTGTGTACAAAGTACAAGTCGCACACCGCCATACGAGGTTGACGTATCACTAGCAGGAATCCCAATACGCATGCAAGTAGACACTGGCGCCAGTTTCTCCATTGTCAACGAGCGCACCTGGAACGCATTGCGCCCGCAGCTGTCGCGCGATGCCCTGCGCCCCGCCTCGCTAACACTACGTACTTGGACTGAGACACCGGTCTCACTATTGGGACAAGTAACCTTGTCAGTTTCATACAAAGAGAATATACGTACTCTATGCGTCATCGTAGCCAGAGGTAACGGACCGAACCTGTTAGGTCGAGATTGGCTGGTGCCGCTTGGCATATCTTTGAATATCAACTTCGTTTACAACAACGAACGAATGGACATCACAAAAATGTTATCGAAGCATCAAGAAGTTTTTAAAGATGGACTGGGCACATATCGGGGTAAACCTGTGAAGATACACGTGAAACATGGAATGACACCGAAATTCCTAAAGGCTCGCCCGGTGCCATTTGCTATTAAAGATAGAGTAGAACAGGAGATAGACAGATTGGTACAAGAAGGAGTATTACGTCCTACTTCTTTTTCCGAGTGGGCCACGCCCGTTGTGCCGATCGTCAAGAAGACAGGAGAAATCAGACTATGCGGAGACTATCGCAGTACCGTTAATGAAGCGACTGAATCAGATACTTATCCTATGCCGACGGCAAATGAGGTTTTTGCAACTGTAGCTGAAGGAAAATGCTTTACGACTTTAGATTTGGATAGGGCTTATACTCAAGTCGTTGTCGACGATGACACGTCAAAATTGCTAACGTTAAATACGTGCAAAGGACTTTACACAGTACATCGCTTAGCGTTTGGAGTTAAAGCATGCCCGGGGATCTTTCAACGCCTAATGACGTCTCTACTGGCGGGCATCCCGGGAGTTGCAGTCCTAATTGATGACATTATCGTCTCAGGTCGCACAGTGAAGGAAATGGAGGCCAGGCTTGATACGGTTCTAGACCGAATTGAACGTGCAGGGCTACGACTAAACAAGACTAAATGTAAATTTTCTAGAGAGAGTGTAGAGTTTCTTGGTTTCGTCATTGACTCCGAAGGCATTCATCCAGCGCCAAGTAAGGTGGAATCAATAGTCAACACCCCGGAGCCTAAAAATAAGCGAGAACTCCAAGCGTTCCTAGGCCTCTATAATTTTTACGAGAGATTTATACCGCACAAAGCGACAGTCTTAGAGCCACTACATCGGTTACTAGACAAAACTAATACCTGGAAGTGGACTGAACACGAACAAAATGCTTTTGATACAGCAAAGCGGTTATTGACCTTTGATCTTACCTTAGCCCATTACAACGTGAACAAGTCGTTGATCCTTACCTGTGATAGCTCTGACTATGGGGTGGGGGCGGTGTTGTCTCACGAAGACCAATATGACCACGATCGTCCAGTAGCTATGGCTTCGAGGACTCTACACTCACACGAACGACGATACTCGCAACTCGATAAAGAAGCCGCGGCAATCATGTTTGGCATATCAAAGTTTCACAACTATCTAATGGGACGACATTTTCGTATTGTAACCGACCACAAGCCACTACTCGGTATATTCGACCCAAAGAAACCAATGACAACAATGCTATCACCTCGTTTGACACGAATTGCCATAGCATTGACCTCACATAGCTATGATATAGCATATAAACCCGGGTCACAGATTGGCAGCGCAGATAGTTTAAGTAGGTGGCCCCAACCGGTCCCAGAACAACCTGAGGAACCGCTCTACGAGGTCTTGCTGATGGCTGAAACGCCGGACGACTTCCCGTATGATGTCACGCATATAGCTACGGAGACAAAACGTGATCGCACTTTATCTCGAGTTGTTTATTATATCCAGTGTGGATGGCCAGCTAAAGAGACCGATCCGGATTTACGACCATTCTGGATACATCGCTCGGAATTATCACTACAAAATGACTGCATACTGATGGGCTGCAGAGTCGTAGTCCCGAGGTCTCTTCGTTCAGCGATGTTAAGTGTGTTGCATAAAACTCATTCTGGAATTGTCCAAACTAAAACATTGGCTAGAAGTTATGTGTGGTGGCCACGCCTTAACGAAGACATCGAATCATTAGTGAGCGGCTGTTCTAAGTGTTTGGAACACCGTCACATGCCGCCAAAGACAGCCCACGAATGGATTACACCAACGAGACCGTGGTCAAGAATTCATGTCGACTTTGCAGGCCCATTTTACAATAAAAACTTTTTGATCATTGTTGATTCATATTCTCGCTGGCCTGAAGTATTTGTTGTTAATAATATAACCTCGGCTACTGTAATAAGACTCCTAAGAAATACTTTTGCTACACATGGATTGTGCGACGTGCTGGTATCTGATAACGGTACCTCGTTTGTATCAAACGAAATGAAACAATTTTTAAATGCCAACAATATCCGTCATGTGACCATTGCACCATATCACCCTGCTACGAACGGATTAGCTGAGCGAATGGTTCAAACTGTTAAAGACAAACTAAAAAAGATGGATGATTTATCATGGGACATTAGAATACCCAACTTGTTACTAGGCCTTCGTGTCTCTCCATGCACTACAACACACAAAAGTCCTGCAGAGTTGTTGATGAATAGACGCTTACGTACCTTATTAGACACTATACATCCCGACAATGTACAACATAAAAAAACAGATAACCAAATTCGACAAAATAACCAAAGAAACAGAAGAGAAACAGAAGTTGGACAGGCTGTAATGTATAAAAATTACAGTAACACCGGACCGAGTTGGCTACGAGGCACAGTTATTAATAAAAATGGTCCTTCAAGCTATCAGATTAAGACCAGTGAAGGTGTGATTATAAATCGCCACATTGATCAACTTCTTAAAACTAAAGCGGCAGAACCCCAATTAAATAGAGAGGGCGGAGAGAGGATGATTATAGTTGAGTCAGACAATTCAAAGAGAGTAGAAGGCTCTAATACAGTATATAGAGATATTGCACAAGAAGCGATCGAAGAAAGTCAAGACTCTGACGCAATAATTGAAATACCAGATGCTGAAAAATGGGCAGATATGTTGGGCATTCCAAGTTCATCTCATACCATATCATCAGCTCCAGGGAAAATAAAAAATAAATTAAATATGCACTCTAAGATCCCATATCAAAGACCTGGTGCTGGTTCTTCTGTATCTGGAGAGAATCTTTACATTTCCTAGTGTGTTTGTTATCATTATTAAGTTAGTTTTGTTTATTGAAATTATTTTGTTATTTGTGTACTTACTTGGGGGGAAGGTATGTTATATATCAACTTTAGTAGTTAATGGTCAGGTGTTCTGTGGGTACTTACATGTTTACTTTGTTTTTTAATAAAGTCAAATATTGTAGGTAGGTTGATTATATTGACTTGACATCTGGCTACATAGCCTAATTCAGTTCTAATAAACAGTTCTCACATATATTTGTGTTTTCGTTATACTTCAGTACATAATAGCTAGGTTTATTGAATCGCCGGCATGTAGCACAGTTTGCTTGTTCAAGTTGCTTTGAGCATTCTTTAATTGAATGGCCAACGCAGCCGCAGTGCCCACAGGTAGAGTCAGCCTCCCGACAATATTTTGCTGAGTGGCCATATTGTTGACACTTGTAACATCTAGTTACAAGGGTGTAGTCTCTTACTCGGCATGAAGTCCAATTGATGAATACCCTTTCCTGCTCAATTAGAAGTCTTCTGAGGTCTGATGGTAGTTCCAGGATAAAGTTGCAGTAAGATGCGTCTTTTTTACCGGATTTGTGGCTTAGTTTGATTGCGTCTAGAAACTTTTTTTAGTCTTATAATCATTGTTTATTTATATTTAATCTCTATCCTTGGGCTCTCATGATTGATGGCTACGCTGATGTTAGGATTACAAATATGTACTTATTTTTTAACATGTTATTAAATTTTGAATGTTATTTGTTATAGCTGATGATCATTCATATTCACTGTCGAAGCCGGACAATACTAACACAGAAGGTATGTTAAAATATTGTGACATTTTATCGAGTATGCAAATCTTTTCTTTATATTTTATATTATTAAATAAATGTATTTCATTCATTTCTGTAAACAGGGCAAAACAGTAAATTTGCTGATAATTGTTCTTTTTTATTATACCTGAGACAAATATATGCCATTGTTTAAATAAACTTGTGTTAAGTAACATTATGTCTTGCAGTTGATGATGTGATCAGAAGGCTGATTCTGATCAACCATGATCATAACTACTGTCCAAGTGACAAAATAAAAATTACTAATGAGCAAATCGGTAAAATACTATTAAAATTATGTAGTTTAGGATTATCAAATTGAAGTAGTGTAGTTTACATACCTTTTTGATATTTAGCCTAAATGTTGTAGAAAATAATATGTTTATCTGTATTTTATTCTAAAAACTAGGTAGTCAGTAGTTCTAATTAAAAAATAAAAGTAAAAGTTAAGTACTAGACACAATCACAACAATGCAATTTTTGTAAAAGTAGTTTATATAGTTCATTTTAGAATTTTTGGTAGTTAGAATTTTTGGAATTATAATCTATTGACTTATAATATCGACAGTTAAGACAAAATACCTTCAAACTTCACTACCAACATTTAAAAGATGGAACTTCTTTGTTAAAAACTTATATCTATTATCTACATAATGTCGCCAGTGAAAAGTAGTAGTAATTAATGGTAGAGAGGAGGAGTTATTGGTGCTTAGCTGTCCTTCCTACCTTCTAGTATAAAAAAACTAAAATTAAAGTGAACTCACATAGTGCTCTTTTCAGTTGATAAATACTGATTAAAATCTAATAAGATAGGACCAATAAACTCAGGCAATTATTTAGTACTGAAGGGTGGGTTTCTGGTGAAATTCAGCATACGGATGAATGATAGCCTGAATTAAAATTTGTAGACCTGTAGAAAATTGATTAATTGATGTATTAATGTTTCTTTTTTTCAGAACTTGTTTCTTGCAATGAGCCAAGCAAGGTCCCCATGAGTATTGACACCGTTAATGCAACTTCAACTGAAGGTAAGTAAAAAAAAAATTTTACAATTACCAAACCCCAAACTAAGCAAAGCTTGTACTATAGCGACTAGATAAAGGGTGAACATGACAAGTACTTTAATACTTTTATAAACATTCATGACTTAGATACAAATTACTTTAATTAATTAAATTACAAGCGGTTGCGGGTTCCGAACCCGCAACCGCTGGCTTTTTAGTCCAGAGCGCGAACCCCTACACCAGATGGTCGTCTCCCTTGAATTCAGTTATCTGTAATATAATGTGCATTTTCCGAGCATGCATCGTACTTGGAAGAGAAAGACATATTGCGCCGACCCCAGATGACCTGGGAACAGGGCAGGCAATTTTTTTTTTTTTTTTAAACATTTATTTTCAAACCAAGTCCATAATTTTGTTAGTAACAATTTGATCTTATATACTATGTTAGTAGATTGGACTATGTCACTGTTAGTATCAATTAACTTATAAACTATGTTAGTAACAAACAGTGCACGGTGGGAAACAGTGATGGTCATTTCATTGATTCACATGCTTGACATGTAAATCAATGAAACGACGGTAAATGATGATGATGATCGTACTTGGCGATGGCTTCCAAATTCAGATGGAAATGGTCTGGTTTCCCTATCTAAGGGTTACAGAGGTCTCGTAGTACTTCAAATGTAAAACTAGAGTTGCCTTATAAATAAATAAATATTGGACATCACAAACATTGCTCTGATCCTATGATAAGTAGCTTAAGCACTTGTGTTACAGAAATCAGAAATAACGACGGTACCACAACACCCAGACCCAAGACAATATAGTTATTTTCCTACATTGACCCATCGGGAATCGAACCCGGAACCTCAGAGATAGGACACTAAGTCAGGTATGCTCGCCTCTCGGCTACAGAGGTCGTCCACATCTAGGATCATAGTTAAGCATACCGTGACTATGAATGGCACATAGCACAAAGAGAAAGATTATAGTGTGTTTGTTATGTTTAGTGTTTAAATAGTTATTTTTAGTTTCAGAATTGTCGAGTGTCAGCATTCCAAGCACTTCAGGAAATGTCCCCAGTACAACGGGTGCAACGAAAGGTAAGGATTAAAATTGCAAATAAATTTTAATAACAAAAAAACTGGCTAAGTGCCTGTCGGGTCAAGCGCAACGGCCGTGCAGTGGGATCGCAGCAGGTAGGTCGAGGCCTATTCGCTATGAGCAAAATGGGTGGTGGGGGCCGTCAAATCGATCGCAGCACGCAATGTAGCAGAAATGTGAAAAAACGCTGGACTGTAATGTGTCAAATTGCTACATTTTCATAGAATTCCATACTAACGTTATTACGTATTTTTAAGTGAAAACGTTAAAATTGGCGGTATGGGTCATACGTGTTCTGTTATAAAGTGTAGAAACAATGGAAAAAATATTACGTACATTCGTTTAATTTTAATTCGTTTCCAACATCAAGATGGAAATTGGAGCAACGAAATAAATGGATAGCTGCAGCTGTGACCGGAAAAAAGTTTGTAGGGAATGTGTGTTACAAATGTTTGTCTTATGATCACGCTCTTATTATGTAGCTTCGTCCGTTGGTTCTGAGCTCTTCAAAATCTCTCACACGCTGTGCTAATACAATTTTTTTCCCTTTTTGCACATTTTGAGGTTGGAAAGTTACATCATGTTGTATTGATTAAAATCTCGTAGGTATTAAAAAATTCGTATTTTAGTTCAAGTAAGAAAATCACTTATTATAAAATGCGCAAACTTATTAGATATTTTCATCTAATTTCGAAGAAAAACAATCCGAAAATCATTCTCAAACCATCTAGTTGCCATAATTTGAGAGACTCAAGTCCCAATAATTGTGGTCACTAGGGGCACTGTCATCGCGCACACAGCGAATACTCTGCAATGATTCCTATAGCCAACTTTACTTTTACTTATAAAATAAGCCCACAATGTGAAACAAATAATAATTTTATATGGTTAGATAGGTTTAGTAAGACTATTTAGGTATTATGTAACTTGTATAAAATTTGTATGTGTAATCTGTAATTGTAATAATATGTTCTAGGATGTTCACCGTGTCGAGTCATTCCATCTAGTGAAGCCATTGCAAGCACATCGAGTCGAGACATCTCAACTACTTCAGATACTAAACCAAGCAGCCAGGGTTCCATCCAAGGTATGAATTTATAATTGCATACTCAATGATTCAGTCTTCTTCTTCTTCCTTGCCTTTTCCCATTATTTGGGGTCAGCCCTCCTCGTTTTTAGGCGCCATGATGCTCTATACTGGGTTGTCTGCGAATACTCAATGATTCAGTATTATTTTTATATTAAAAATCAGGTCCTGCTCGTGACTTTGAATGCTAATACTTCAGCATTAAGCCGAAAATAAATTTATAAGTGTCCCACAGGATTAAAATAACATTTTTATGTTTCCGTTAAAGCGTGATTTAGTTACAAAAATACAAAATTTAGCATTATGTATTTTATTATATTAAGATATTATTTTGCAGGCTCAAAACCAGGTTTGTCCCGGGATAGAATTGTTAAAAGCATTGAAAACTTATCCCCTAAGTGCAAAAAAATGTACTTAAAGTGTCGAAATATAATTACATCAAAACGACGACTTTTATTTTCTTATGAAGAAAGACTTAAAAAGGCGACACACATGAGCGAAGATGTTTCCTTCAAGGAAATGATTAAAAACTTAACGCCTCGGGCAAAGGCATTTTTAATGATGCAAGTAAGTAAAGTAAATTAAGTTTATTTAATTAAACATAAAATGAATACCCAGACCATTGTACTGTAAAATAAACTCGTTGGCGGAGGGCCTAAGCGAATGGATAACATTTATTAAGGTCTAGGGCTAGTCTTTTTCACTGTTATTTGCACCCCTGCTTTGGTATTGGAACAGGGCAACTAGGAACAAACTTCAAACAAAAACATTGATAAAATATTTAATTTATGTAGCAAAACATCAATATTGATGTGACTCCCTTCAATGCCATATAAACAACCATGGCAAGACTAAGTATATTTATTTATTTATTTATTTGCCAAGCTTATAACTATCATTACAGGTTCAATACCTAATGCGATAGTATCAATTATAAATTACAATACAGTCTACTTATAGCTATGTGTAACAAATTATGAATTATAGGTATTTATTTTCTATTGCAGGTACGGCTTGCGAACAAACATATTAAACAGAGGCGTTATATGTCTTCTGAAAAAGTCGATTCCTTGGTTTTATTAAAAGGAAGCCCGAAAGGTTATAACTTACTTCGAAACATTTTCATACTGCCTAGTCGGAGGACATTAAATTCATTCACGCGGCACGTTAAGTTCAGGCCTGGCCTGAACAAAAATTTGCTCCAACAGCTAAAGACCCTCATCACTTCTTGGGACGATAAGAAGCGACTCAGTGCTCTTGTCTTCGATGAAGTAGCTCTAACTCCGCAAGTAAAAATTTTGTAGTTAAAATTATACAGTAAATTTTTAAAAGTTTTAAACTCATGATAACAAACAACTTTTTTTAAGAAACTTATTATTACAACTACTCAACCTAACCTATCTCAACATGATTTTGTTAGTGTATGTTTGCCGTCCGCGTTTTTGTTCAGAAATTGTTTCGTACAATAAAAAATTAAGTTAAGATAGGAGGTTAAGTAGTTGAGTTAGATTAGATGATGTTTCTTAGGCAAAGTTGTTTGTTATCATGAGGTCAAACAAACCCTTTTAAGTATTTTACACTAACACAATTCATCCTATATACTTTAAAATATAATTATTAATTGTGCACTTACAAATACATATAATAATAAAAACAATTAAATTTTACTGAAATAAATTCAACCATTACCATAATCTTCTTTTCGCAGCTTACATTTGCTGAGTCAGAGGATAGAATTGACGGTTTTGTTGATTTTGGCCAAACTGACAAAAGATTGTGTGATCACGCATTGGTGTTCATGGTTCGTGGAATAGTCGGGTCATGGAGACAATCTTTTGCGTACTACTTTTGTGAAGGCACTACACCGGCTTTAAAGCTGAAGAACATACTAAGGGTGAGATGTAATTGTTGTTTAAGCTTATTTACTTAAAGATTATTTTAATACGGGGTTAACATCGAAAAATAAAGATCACCCATAATAAATTATTGGTCACGTGATATCATTTGTCTGGCGGAACATTATATTTTTTCCGATATTGATCCCATAGAAAAAGTTGTTGTGTTTGGGCAACAGCTGAATCATCCCCTAAAATGTTTTGCGTATTTGGAGTTTCTTGTTGCATAAATAAATATTTTCTGCTTTTAGGAGGTGGTAGATGCCATCACAGGTATTGGCTTGAAACTTAAAGCCCTGGTTTGTGATCAGGGCTCCACATTTCGAGCCTGCCTTAACCTTTTTAAGACTGATGTGAGGAGTACTCAGGAACAGCTAAGGCTGTCAGGTACAGTGAATTATTATTATAATCATTTTTATTATTATAATACCTTCAATACATTTCAGGTAAATCTAATATTATTAACTTTGTTATCAGATCACCAAGTCCAAATTAACGGACATATATTGAACATCGTCTTTGATCCTCCTCATCTGATTAAAGGAATCCGAAACAATTTCTTGACTAAAGATCTAATGTTTCGTGGAAAACTGGCCAAGTGGAGTGATATTGTTGAGGTTTACAAAGCCGACTGTGAGGTAAACTCTTAAAAATATGACTGTTTGATGTTTTAAATATAACAAGTCAGATTCGTAAGACCAACAGACATCGGGCACGATATTATATTACTATAAAGTCTGATAATGCATTTTTACCATATTTGTGCGAGTAATGTAAGTGAACCGCTTACCATGGAAAGGAATGATATCCACCAATAGGTTAAGAAACTAATTTTTTCTCAATAATTGTATGTAAATAAAGTAGGCTGTCGTATTAGTTTAATTTGTCCTGCCGCGCTAAATTTACTAAAGTTGGTGAAAACGCACCCTAATTCTCTCCCTCTGGAGAAGAAGACAAATCTCATTAAACATTTAAAAAAATGCCTGTGTGCCTGGGTGAAACAAACAAACCATATAGTTGAAGAGAATTACTTTCTTAAGGCTAAAAATGTTACTAATCACAATACTTTCTGTAAGGGTTTCCTCTATGTAGCGTTTGTTTTTTCACCCTGTATGTGTAAAATTATTATTCCCTTTTTCCAGTCGGGTAAATAAATACAAGCCGTGCATTTTTAATAGGTTGGAGATATCCGGATGCTGCATAAGCTGACTGATGAGCACGTGATACCAGAGAAGATTAAGAAGATGAAGGTGAAGAACTGCACTCAAACCCTGAGTGAAAGGACTGCTGCAATGCTAAGCTACAGTTCCAAATTTGGTAAATAACTTTATTTCAATTTATTACAACATAATCTTTTTACACGACTTCCTAAAATGGAGTGTCATGTTTTAAGGGGTTCATGTATGCAAGTGAGTTTCTTTTTTTCACGATAACGACTGCTCACAGAATCCTTACGTTCTCCCAGGTGACATATTGTCCTGGGTTCTATTACTCCTATCTATAATACTATAATATATCAAAGGCCGACTGCAAACAATTTCTTACTGTATTTACAATTATTTATATTTATTTGCCAGGAAACCTTGCAGACGGGACACCAGTGAGCAGCACTATGGGGACCACATCGGAGGCAGTGCTGTTCTTCGACAGGCTGTTCGACAGCGTCAACGGGTCACGCGGGGGCTCTGCCCCTGGCAAAATGCGAGGACCGGTAAAAGAGGTTGAGAATGTATCACGACATGTCGAATTTTGGCAAGAAGCCATTCGTACATTACATAATATTTACTTTCTTGAGCCTAATACGACACAGAGAAAGTATGTTCCAAGTATTCAAAACTGGATCATCACCCTTAAAAGTTTTATTTCGATTTGGTCGGAATTAAAACTTGAGGGAGTGCGTCTATTTTATACTCGTAATTTAAATCAAGATCCTCTTGAAAACTTTTTTGGTCGTATTAGAGCTCTCAACCATAGAAATAACAACCCCAGTCCCTATTCATTCCAAAGTTCATTTAAATCCCTATTGATCACAAACCTGCTGGGCCCTCAGTCCCGCAATACTAATTGCGAATCAGATGTAGGCGAAGCGCTTTTTGACTTTCAACTTTTTACTGATGATCAATGTGAAGATGATACTCCTGTTGGCTCTTCTGTTACAGGCGGTGCCTCTGCTAGTGTTCCAGGTCCAGGGACGAGCGCACTCTCTGAAGCAGCGGAAGCCATTCCGCTGCTTCAGCAAGTCCGCATGGAAAAGCTGAACGTACATTCATCAGCTTTTACTGCAGGCTATGTAGCCGGAAGGCTTAAAAAGGCTTTTAAGTGCCACGCCTGCAATAAAACAATAATAACGAAGGATGTTTCCTCGATCCATTCCTGGATTACCCATAGAGAGCGTAGCCAATTAAAGGGAAGGAACCTTCAGTATCCTACTCCCAAATTTGTTCAAATATTTCGCGATTTGGTTAAATTTATTAACATTTATTTAGATAATTTTGCCCATAAACTCGAAGTAGTTAAACATATTCGTAATGATTTTTTGACTTCCGTAAACACAAGTTCCCTAGGATGCATACAGCATCACTCTCAATTGGTTGATTACTTTGTAATAATCGTTTGTCGAGTTCAGATTCATAACTGGTGTAATAGTATAAATAAAATACTTCGCGGTTCATTCATCGAAAAACTTGCATCGCGTTTAAAGTCACCTATGCAAGCCATGGCACTTAATAAGTATAAGTCTTCTAGGCTACGAAAAAAAGGAAATAGTTTTGGATAATAAAATATTTTCTCTTTCAGGTTCTGGTGGGAGACAATCAAGGCAGACAGAAGAGAGCGGGAAGGTGGCTTCGTAGCCACCTTTCCGCTCCTACAGTTGATTTAGTCCTAGCCGAATTAAGTTGTTAAAATTGTGTATATTGTTTCAGGTACTGGTGGGTGTAACTCCAAAGGCAAACGGCAGAGAACGGGAAGGTGGCTTCGTAGCCATCTTTCCGCTCCTACAGTTGATTTAGTCCTAGCCGAATCAAGTTCTTAATATTGTGTATAATGTTTCAGGTTCTGATGGCAGTTACTACAAGGGCGGACGATTTTCAAATTCAATTAGAATTCAAATTTAGGGCCTCCGCGTACACACGGGCAGACAGATGCGGCAGGCGCACGGTTGCGCGAACGTTTAAATGTACGTCAATTCAATTCAATATATTTATTACATTCTATAATGTTACACAGGTGTTATAAATAGATACATAAATGTTTAAATGAGTAGCGCTAAATATATTTAAGCTTTATCGACAGCCGCGTGCGCTTGCTCGTTTTAGCGTAGGACCTTAGTGGCATGACGGAACATTTTTTAAAATATTGTATATATTGTTTCAGGTTTTGGTACGAGACAAGGCAGTCGGACAACGGCGGGAAAAATGAAGCTATTATTATTGTAGTTATTTTATGTTAATTAAAACCTGTACATGATCGATTATGTGCGTTTCATTTTAAAATATAAAAAATAATAATTGTTTCCTGAAATACCGTTAAGCGATACCGTTGGTAGTAACAATAACGTTATATAAAGTAACGGATACCGGTAAAACAATATGGGTAATATTCTGTGGACGCAAAAAAAGTTACATTATCTGTGTTAATGACGCCCCTATAATTTTTTTTTATACAGCGCCACTCTTGTGAGCGTCTCATAATCGAACTTATTTTGACATTTCACTATCGTCAAACCAATCATAGGGCCGTTGCCAATCTGTCCTTGGACATACTCTGTCTAATCTGTGGTCTGTGAGATGGGGAAAATCGATGGTCCACGATCGTGCGCCGACGATGCCCGAAGTCCGAAGATGCGCGGAGCTTGCCGAGCGCGTCCGAAGGCATCGCAGCTGGCGCCGCGTAGTGGTGGTGATCGTCAACTCTTGGATTGATACATATTCCATACTAAATGTAGATCGCCGCTACAAAAGTTACGAATAATATAGTACTTATACTTTTTTTGTCTTTGATTTGCCATCAAATGTCTCTGTATTGTAGTTTTCAAAATGGATAAGCATTTTCTAAACTATAAGCAACTTATTCGCAACCGAACTTCAAACATCTACTCGTAAATCTATCTCAAACAATCAGCAAGTATAATTATAAGATTAAACGAACTTACCTTATGTGAAGTTCTATCTTAATTAAACGAAGCTGATTGTTTGAGATATGACAGTCCCAAAAACCCACCCACTAATACTTTGTATTATCCCAGTGTATTACAGGGTTGCTCTTAGGGCTGTCTTTAAACGTAATGACATTACCAACAAATGTTGCCATTTGCAGGGATTAATGTTTTTTCTTTTTCAGCTTTAAAACATTGTGACCCGACGCTGTAGTAGAACATCGTTACTACTCGTAAATCTATCTCAAACAATCAGCTTCGTATAATTAAGATAGAACTTCACTTAAGGTAAGTTCGTTTAATCTTATAATTATTTGCCATTGAAAGATATGTACCTACCTACTAAGGTATTCAAGTAGGCCAAGAATTAATCAAACACAGGGAAAATGTAAACATGAAAGAACAGATTGCTAAGTTTTTCAGAAGGTGCCAATCATTTTTAATTGAGTTGAGCACGCAATTGAAATCACGTTTGCCTTTTGAAAATCCAGTTTTTCGCGAACTGAAATTTCTTGACCCACACACTGCCGTGCATAAAGAATTTCGCAGTTTACGAAATGTGATAGAAACTTTCCCATGCGAAGTACAGGCAGAACAAATGCAGTTAATTGACAAAGAATATAGAACCCTAAAGTTTGATCGCGAAGTAAGTGATTTGTTACAATCTTCCAGGGGACGTATTTTTGAATCATGCGAATTCCAATCCGAACACGAAATCGCAAGATTCGCATGCGAATTCCTAAAAACTATTTTTGAAAATTCATTCCGTGAATTCTGCAACGACCACTCGTTTTTGTTTTCTACTAGTAGAAAATACGGAAGAATTACATTGACAAGTAAACGTATGTTTGACAGAAATTTGACATCATAACTTTTTATTTACGTTCGTTAGTGAGTTTTTGCTTTATGGTTTATGATATTTTCTGCGTGAAACAAATTTTTTTACAAGATTTCAATTTAATAGTAGCACCTATTTCGAGTGATTCAAAAATGCGTAAAATCGTGAGCAATAGAAACTATTTTCATACACGAATTTTTTTCGTGTTCGAATTCAAGATTCATTTCTAATGCTTCAAAAATACGTCTCCAGCACTGGCTCCCCCATCTCGTGTGAACAATTGGGTGGAAGTTGGGAAAATTTCTAACAGTGATGGCATGTTAAAATACAAAAATTTAACTACATAGTTTTAGTAAATCTCTTCTATGTATACCGGTGTCGAATGCTACATGCGAGCGCATATTTTCACAGATAAATTTAATAAAAACGGACCAAAGAAACAGATTTATAAACAAAAATGTGTCAGCTATTTTAAAAACAAAACAAGGTGTTAAGGATGAAGGAGGTTGTGTAAATTTAAATCCTTTGAAAAGGATGTTAAAATATAACTCAAACATTTAATGTATGTTTTTTTTTTTTAAATGATCACATATAACAAGCACAACTCTGTATTACATTATTCATGCCTTTTGGGCACATTTCCTCAAAACAGCGATCTAAAAGCACATACAGACGGTGACGGACGCGGCTCCGGACTCGTCTTGACATTGTAAGGTCAAATGCTGCCATTGGTCGATCCTTGGGCTGGCGGAAGTTGACTGAAGGATAGACCAATGGCAGCGCTTGACCTCACAATGTCAAGCCAAGTCCGCAGCCGCGTCTGTCGCCATCTGTCACCGGCATAAGACAGATTATTAATAATATCTAACTTACATATTTTATTTAAAGGTTTCTTTCTATTAATAAAATATCTGACTGCGTAAATATAAATAGTGTAGGTTAATAATACGTACATATTGTATATTTAGAATTTTCTTTTAATGTTTACTTTTTTATTTAGACGAGAGTTAATAGGAGTTGTCATTTCATACTAAATGTAAGTGAAAAATCACTTACTAGTTTCGGAGAAAGATGGTTCGTATTGCTGCTCTTTAGGGTATGTGCTCGATGCTTGTGCAGTAAGTACTGCAGTAATTTGGTTAACAAAAACTTGGAATTTTAAAAAGTAAACAAGTAACAAGATTTACATATTTGAGCCGTATATTCTGTTCTTTTACTAGTAAAATCTAGATTCGGTAATTACAAATACAGTAATTTTGTTAACTGGGGATGCGATAACACGATAATTTTGTAGTTAAACTAGGATAATTCTTAACCTAGTAATCTGGCAACACTGGTGGAGAGACACAATTTTGTCCAATGTTTTTCATTTAACTAAAAAACATTGGTTTTTATTTCGAAATTTCGATGGTCTTAGAAAAAGTTGTGTTGAGCACCATAACAAGACACTGGGTATTTGGATTTACATGTTGTTTAATTATTTTCATTTGTGAGGTCTAGAACCCAGAGCCGTAAAACCCAGTATTTAAAAAAAAACAAAGACAATTTTGTCACCCGTGCTGTTTGGCGAACAAAAATGTCTCCCAGTTGTCGCGTCGCAACGTGCGCGCACCTCCATACATAACAGAGGACTTGATATGAGAAACAAAAACGTCGCAGCGACAAAAGTCTCCCGTGCGCGCACTCTCATGGTGGATGGGTTCTGTTCTGCGTTGGTCTCTGTGGGACTGACACACGTTTGTGAAAGTGCGATTTTGTTTTAGTTTTTTCCTGCAGGGATAAACTGTATATGATGGACCATTGAGTTGGGCGTCGGGTTTTTTTTTGTGAAAAGTTAGTGTTTTGAGGAATCTGTCTGCAAAGTTTCAAATTGCGTAATCTAGTAGTTTTTCAGTAAAAAATATTTAAAGATCAATTAATTTTTGACTGAACTGATGTTTTTTTTTTAAATGTTTTCGTTTTGTGTAACTGCTGTGAAGTTGTGCATACACAGCCACTTAAAAATATTTATTTAGGTTTAAATTTATAATTATTTAATAGTTTTACTACTTTTAATGTTAAAATACATTTATATTTTGCTTTGGTTATCACACATTTGAACTATTCAAATTAAAAACATATTCATTTTTTGATAATAAAAGTTTTACCGTGTGAAACAAAACGCAAAGTAATGTCATCGCCAATTTGACATATAAGCAGGGTTGCCAACCGTACGGTAATTACCGTATTCATACGGTAATTTTATGCTCCGTACGGTAGTAATTATAGTGTGACAAATGTACGGTAATTTTAAGACTCTGAGCTAATAATCTACAAAAAGTACGGTAATAAGAAACAATTTTTCTTTTCTTTCCGTTTAATTCGACGCACATGATCACGACAGGCAATTCTGCTTAACACAACGGGTTGTCATTTTCATTTAACACCAAGATCTGTGCTATGACGTAACCTCACTTGTAAACATACTTACTTACGAACTATTCTTTGGTTTAAGTCTTGTAAGTATTACATTTTAATACTAATTGCACTGTGCTTACATAGAAGTTTTAACGTTTCCAAGTTCGGTAAAGCAAAAATCTGGGTCCAATGCACAGAATAGCAAACCATGTCTACTATCGCCAGGTTTGTGCTATTTGCTTTCACAAATCTGACATCCATAATATTTAAACAAATAAATAACAACTTTTTAGTTAGATTTTGGAAGATAATAGGTAGTTTATGAAAAAGACCGCGAGAAACATGCGAATGATGTTTACTAGTATAAGTACTAATTGTCTAACGTCACTCGGTCGGGTCGAGATCATGGCGGATAGCGTTTTCGACCTTTCAAATTACCTATTAAAAAAATCATTTTTAAACTTTATTACAGCCTTGGACTTTTATGTATTGAATCAATAAAATTTCTGTCAGAACGGCGCCCAATCAAGGCGGACACGTTACTGTGCGCTCCGTGCTTTTTAAATTGTAACATAGTGTAAAAAGTTAAATTCCTGAGGCATATGTTATACCGTTAAGTAAATTTACTTATTTTTACATTTATACTGATTCAAGCTTTGGTGTGGTGAAAACAGTGTTCAAAAATGTGTATTAGTTCCAAAGAAACAAGAAGAAACATTTCAAAATTTTAATGTAACGAATTACATTACCTACGCATCGTGCTACGCTACGTCGCTACGGTCTGACCTCGGGTCGGCTGACGCTGAGTCATCCGCATTGGTCGACATGCTCACCCGCATCGAGAAAAAGACACCGGGTGACTGGACTGCCCGCAATTTACATGCGAGAAATCGGTGAACCACATTCATAATTTCGACAGTTACGCATAATACCTCGCAGCGCGTTGGCTACAGTGTCAGACTGGACCGGCCGAGTCTCCAAAGATACGAGTTCGAATCCATACAAGAACCCATTTTAACTTTTGGTTCTGTACATGAAGAATGTTCATTTTGTTTGTTTTTATTGTTATTTGTAATTTATTTAGTCAAAATTTTATATAAGACAAATAAGTTTCAAAATAAGTTATTAGCTGATATACCTAGCTTTTTAAACCTACGCTTTTTTTTTACATTGATGCACTTTTATCGTTTAACTTGTTATTTGTTAATTAATTGCAGTGGTAGTCTTTGTTTTTAATTAATTGTTGTATTTGTATGGTTTTATTTGACAATAATTTCTACATCGTTTTTTAAACAACTTTTGACACTAAGCATATTTATTCTAGTCAGGTTTTTAAGTACTATTTCTTATTTAATTTTGTTTTATTAATTGCTTTTATGGTTTTTTTTTTATTATGAAATATTTGTACCTATTTTAAAATTTAATTATTTGGAGTTTTATTGTTTTTTACTGACTTGATTTATTTAAAGAATGTACTAGTCTTATGCTTGCTTTTACTCATTTTTATATGATTGTTTTTTATTTTTTGTAAATATAAAACACAATATGAAAAGCCCTCCAAGAGTTAGCTGTCCTTATTGCCCAGGGTTGCCAAGACTATATGTTCAATCGAGGGGTCTCAATGTGCACATTAGTAGGGTTCATAGGGATGTGGCGACACGGAATCGTGATGCGCTGAACCCACCTACTTTTTCGGATGCGAATGCGGGGACGGTTCGTATTGCAAATTCAGACAATGCTTCCCAGACATCCCAGACTGGACGTAGTTTTAATGATTTACCATCGCTAAGGGCCAAAGTTCGGGTTTTAAGACATATACCAAAGGGAGCGAGAAGCTTGGCTGCTGGCAAATTGTGCACTATCATAGATGACTGCTTGCGTACGAATAGTGTTGAAGATTGGTTTGGATTAATGTCTTTTTCTTATTCGGCATTGAGAGTGCCGGAGATGGGAGGTAGCAAATCCCTAACGTCTAAGGTAAAATCGAATATAGATAAGGTAAAATCGAATATAGATAACGTAAATCTATATTTTACGGAAGATAATTCTTCGCCAAGACCAGATGCGATTTATCGAGCCATTGAGTCGAAAGTATACGATGGGGACTTAAGAGGTGCAGTGCGTTTACTTCTGTCTGACTCCTCACTCGCTCCCACTAGTGAGAGTACGTTGATTGCCTTAAAGGATAAACATCCAGCGCCATCAAGATCGGTAAATTTACCACCAGAACCGAATATATCTAGCCCATTTTTGACAGTGACGTCACTAGATGTGTCTAATGCAATTGCGTCTTTTTATAATGGGTCTGCTGCTGGTCTCGATGGTTTACGCCCCCAGCACCTCAAAGAGTTGATTTCGTCTTCCGCTGGGAACAATGGACCTTGTCTGCTAGAGTCTATGACCAAACTTTGTAATTTCCTATTGAGAGGCTTGATCAACTTGGAGGTAAAGCCATTTTTATATGGCGCCTCTTTATGTGCCCTGTCCAAAAAAGATGGCGGTATTAGACCGATTGCGGTTGGCAGTGTTTTTCGCCGCCTTACGGCTAAGCTTTGTTGCCGATCAGTTAAGGAAACTATGTCCTGCTACTTGCAACCAAATCAGGTGGGATTTGGCACTGCTTTAGGATGTGAGGCGGCAATACATTCCACTCGGTCTTTCGCCATAGGACACGAGGCATCAAACTATGTTTTAGTCAAGGTTGACATCAGGAATGCCTTTAACAGCATAGAGAGAGATACTATTCTATATGAAGTCCTGGAGCAAACTCCGTCACTTTATCCATTTATTTACCAATGCTATGCTTCTCCAAGTAATCTCTTTTTCATGGATAATGTTATTCAGTCACAGGTTGGAGCTCAACAGGGAGATCCATTGGGACCATTGTTATTTTGCTTGGCGATTCAAAAGATTATATCTAATCTAAAAGCCCCTTTGAATGTCTGGTACCTTGATGATGGTATTTTAGGAGGAAGCCCAGAAGTAGTCTTGCAAGATTTAAAAACATTGATTCCAGCTCTAAAGGCGGTGGGTTTGGAAGTCAATCCTACCAAATGTGAAATTTTTATTTGCGGAGTTTTGGCCGTGGACTCTTTGGAGGAATTTAATACTCTTTTGCCAGGTATTACACAGATTGACAAAGTGTCGTTCAATTTGTTGGGTGCTCCTATGTTTCCCGAAGGTGTCAGTTCTGTCCTTCAACTCAAAAGGCAGGCACTCTTGGCGGCACGGGAGCATTTAGCACATCTACCGGGACATGTTTCTCTCGTTCTGCTGCGTAATTGTCTTGCTATGCGACGGACGGTGTATACCTTGCGAACGTCACCCACTTGGCTTTTTGAACAAGATTTGAAATTACTTGATGACTCGCTTAAAGTAACTTTAGAATCGATACTTAATGTCAGATTGAATGAAGAACAGTGGAGTCAGGCGGCCTTGCCTATTCGTCATGGGGGTCTTGGAGTGCGTCGGGTTCAGGATGTTGATTTGGTGGCGTTTTTGGCTTCGGCGCATGGTTCAGTGGATCTTGTTGCTCGTATTTTATCGCTCGATGGCAGCAGCATCCGCTTACCTTTAGTGTCTGAGGCCTTGGAGAAGTGGGCCTTACTCTGTCCAAATGACGACCGACCACAGAACCCTATGGTTCAGAGAGAATGGGACGACATTCTTTGCAGGCTCTCCTACTCTCGCTTGTTGAATGGTTTTTCAGGTGCTGATTTGGCACGTCTTAAAGCAGTTATAAGGCCTGAATATGGTGCCTGGTTGCATGCTTTGCCGTCTCCCCAATTAGGTACGCTTCTTGATAACGATTCCTTAAGAATAGCAGTGGCTCTGAGATTGGGAAGCAAGATATGTGAAGCTCATCGCTGCATTTGTGGTGTAACGGTGGAGGAAAACGGCCATCATGGACTAAGTTGTCAGAGAAGTGCGGGGCGCTTCCCGAGGCACCATTCTATCAATGAGATTGTACGTCGGGCCATGGTATCAGTCAATATTCCATGTGTCTTAGAGCCGCCTGGTTTGTCTCGCACAGATGGAAAAAGACCCGACGGACTTACATTGGTTCCTTGGCGGAGAGGACGCTGTCTCTTGTGGGACGCAACATGTGTTAGCACTTTTGCTGCGACCTATTTACGGCACACCGTAACATCAGCAGGTTCAGCGGCGGAAAATGCCGCCAAGTTAAAACATGACAAGTACTCTGCTTTGGAGTCCATGTATGATTTTGTGCCGATCGCTGTAGAGACGGCTGGGCCCTGGGGTGATGAGGCACGCGAGCTTTTTAAGGAGTTGGGACGACGTTTTAGGGAAAAGGGTAATGATCCCCGCTCTGGGTCTTGGTTGGTTCAGCGGGTCTCCATAGCTATTCAGCGAGGCAATGCTGCTAGCGTTATGGGGACCTTCGGATCGGGCGGGGCGTTGAGTGGGAATCCAGTATAGTGAAGTAGTATGACTTTCAAAATTTTGTTTGTTTTAAGATTTTTGTAACCATTTGACGACGCTTATTGCTGATATAATTTTATTTTAATTATGCATAATGTGAATTGGTATGTAATATTGTATGTTGGATAATTCAATAAATTTAATAACTTAAATTAGAAGACATAAAAAAAAATAAAAAAAAAACAATAAAATTAGGTTCGTATAGCCAAATACTAAATGAAATAATCATCTGTTTAATTAATTTTGATATGAGTCAACTATTCCATTAAGTCTTATTTTAAACTGATCTAATAAAAATATTTCTGAATAGTGGTTAAACAAATTGATGGTAAGCCCTAGAAGGCTAGAAATCACCCACAACATGTTTGCTTTTACCTAAAAACTGCAAAGAAATATTCTTTCTTTTTTGTTTGCAAAATTAAACTCTAATGGAGTGTACGGTAATTTTAGGGTAAATTTGACGTAATTTTGGCAACAAAGGTTGGCAACGCTGCATCTAAGTAAACCGTCACTGTTTGCGTCAGTCATCGTTTGGCGTCCTTGCAGTTGAGAGCGATTTTCGTACTCCTGTGTTGACTTCCAATTGAATGACTACCATGGCGTCCTACGAAGCTCAGGCCTCGAGTTCTGCTGCGTCCCCTGAAGAGTTGAGTGAAGTGCAAGTGTTGGACTCGAATGAGCCGCTTGTCACGGCCTCCTCTTCAGTGCCTCCGTGTAGTGTGCAAGTGTTGGACTCTAGTGAGCCGCTTGTGCCTACCCCTCATTCGCGAGTGCAAGTGTTGGACTCTGATGAGCCACTTGTGCTCCCTGAAACTTCTTCTGAACCAGTTGCTGGTCCTAGCGGAACGGCTGGTCCCAGTGGATCGGCTGCTCTTAGTGAAATGGCTGACTTAGTCATGCCTTCATCTCCCACATCCGAGGACGAGGAACAGGAGCATTGGTTCATCTGGAAGACGCATTCATCCCTACTCGGAAGAATTAAGGTATTATTTACTTTCTTAGCAGATACTCTTTCTTGAAAATGTATCTGGTAAACATACCATTATAAACAATTAAAATTAAATCCATATTTAGAATTGGATAAGTTTTGCAATCAATTAAAGCAAAGAAACAAATAAAATTAGTTTGAATGTTATTGCATTAATTTGTACGAGTAATACAGTTTTATTTTCTTTTGTTTCAGATCTATGTGGAACTGGTGGAAGATTTTCTTCCTACTGGGCACCCATGAGCAGTGTGTACAGTTTGCAGAAGAAAGGGGCCTGATTCCGCGAGGGAAGCAGTGTACCTACCATCATAAAGCAATGACATTCACTGCTGAAGCTGGACAATTAGGAAAATTCCGCTGTAGGAAAAGCAACTGCAGGACCAAATCAATAAGCTGCGCAGCTGGCACTTGGTTCGAAAATGTTGTTTTTTTTTCAAACCTGTAAAACCTCATGTGACAGAAACACCTTGTGTGACAAAAACGGCTTTGCTGGAAATATGTATGTACAGTTTTAGCCTGACATAACCTCAAAACTTCAATCCTAAATAACTTGATAACGATACATTTGCGCGGGAGGGGGGTGGTACGAGAGGGAATACCCCCCCCCCCCCCCTTCCCCTTCGAAAAAACGGTCCAGCATGTAGTTTTACCCTTTTATGTTCTGGTGGCCATTCGCCTATTGATAAGTGTTGTCCAGAGCTGTCAAGGCAAAAAAGTATAAAACTATTGATGTCTCAAGAAAACATCTCATATTTAGAAGCATCTTCCAGAGTGCCGTCTGTGAGACGCCCATATGAGTGATATTACAAAATCCTTTCCTGTTGCTGATTTAATTAATCAATACCAACCTCAATTTTCGCAATCTCTGTCTTCCCCTGTTACATCACACAGAAAAACAGTTTCCCAAGTTCCTCGCCCCCGGGCCCCTCTAGCCCGAGGATATGATAAACAAGCCCATAGGGCTATTATTGCTGATCCACCCTCATCAATGAACAACGGTTGCGCTCTACAGTTTTCTCCTCCTAAAAATGAAAACTTAATTGAATCTGCTATTGCTTTTGTTATACAAATTGTTTCTAAATTCAATGATGCTTTACCGTCCAACGTGGCCACACAGTTATCAAAACTGTACAGCATACTCAATAATACTCAATAATACTCATTTATTCAGTATATAGGCCCTCTTCCGGGCACTTATACACGTCCCAAAACGTCCCACGTACTTCCACCTGAAACACTTTCTTAAAGTCCCAGACACAACTATGGCGACGGAGACTAGTCAGATCCTTCAATGGAACTGTAAAAGTATCCGTCATAAACTTAGTGAAATAAAATATCTTTTTAATAAGTTCTCCGTGGCAGTCGCTGCCATCTCTGAGACATGGCTGATTCCTGGTTCCCAATTTAGGGTTTCGGGTTATGCCTGTCTCAGAGATGACAGAGATGATGGTTACGGTGGTTGCTCCCTCCTCATTAAGAGATCCCATAAATATACATTACTCTCTATCCCATCTCACAGCTCAACATTTAATGTTGTTGCCGTTAGAGTAATGAATATCTCTTTTATATCTATTTATATCCCTTACCCCAACCTTGCTCTTCTTCCCGAATTACGCTCAATTTTTTCTTCTGTCCCTCCCCCTATCCTTATTCTTGGTGACTTTAAAATTCACATCACATTGCCTGGGGTTCCCCTACGTGCGATTCATTCTCAATAGAATTTATGGATCTGCTTCAGGATCTCAACCTGTGTCTCCTAAATGATGGATCGCCAACTAGAAGAGTATTACCTTCCCAGGATCCGCGTTCGGCGGTGGATCTCTCAATCTGTTCACCTAACCTCTCATCGCTTTGTTCATGGATGGTATTACCCCAGACTCATGGTAGTGATCATTTCCCGATTTTCATCTCTAAACCGCTATCTGTTACCCCAACCCCATCACCTCCTCCCCTCTTTAAATATAAGGTCCAAAATGCAGATTGGTCCAAATTTTCAACAGCAGTCGACAACTTTCTCTCTAATTTTGTTGATAATCCCCCTATCAATCTTGGCGATAGATATTCCATGCTTATGGAGGCTTTGATTTCTGGAGCCAATGCAAGTATCCCTTTGAAGAAAGGTAACGGTAAAAGAATTGCTTCTCCTCCTTGGTGGGACTCCGAATGCACGGAGATAGTTTCTTTTCGAAGGGAAGCTGAAAAGAGATACAACGTATCCATGAACATGGAAAACTATTTAAATTATAAAAAGATTGCCGCACAAACTAAGAGGGTCTTACTTAAAAAGAAGAAAAAAGGATGGATAAACTTTTGTGAAAGTCTGTCCGCGCGAGCCCCTCTTTCTACAGTCTGGAAAAATATCCGTCGATTCCGTGGCTCTATTACTGGTCCATCCCCATTATCAAACGACCCCTCTATTTGGCTTGATGAGTTTGCCAATAGACTATCTCCTCCCTTTGCCCCAAATATAAATTGCCTTCCCTCTATTTCTACCCTTCCTTCAGATGACAATAGATTTGATCAACCTTTCTCTCTGTCTGAGTTCCACTGCGCAGTTAGAGGACTTAAAGACTCCGCTCCAGGCGAGGACGGCATCCCATACTCTTTTATTACTAACCTGGGTCCAACAGTGGAAATATTTTGTCTGGACCTATTAAACTCCATCTTCATCTCCGGTCTTATCCCAGAACAATGGAAGTCCCAGATTGTCATCCCGCTGTTAAAACCCGGTAAAGATCCCAGCACTGCCTCTTCTTACAGACCTATTGCGTTGTCTTCCACCCTATGCAAAGTCTTTGAGCACCTAATAAAAAATCGGCTGGAATGGATTGTGGAAAGTAGGGACATATTAGCTAATAGCCAGTTTGGGTTCCGTAAAGCCAGAGGGACTATTGATAGCTTAGGTATTTTAACGTCCGACATTAGATCTGCGCTGTCAAAAAACGAAGACCTTGTGGGCGTTTTTCTGGATATAGCAGCTGCCTATGATAGTGTTCAACTTCCAGTGCTCAGAGAGAAGATGCTTCGATTGAGTCTTCCTGTGAGGTTAGTCCACTGCGCAACTAACTTGCTGATGGGCATAACTCTTAAAATCCGAGCTCACGATCATACTCTACCACCAAGGAACGTCTGGCAGGGCTTACCGCAGGGCTCTGTGCTAAGTCCTATTCTATACAGCATTTACACATATGACCTTGAGCAATGCGTTTCGTGCTTTTGTAATGTCCTCCAGTATGCCGACGATCTCTGCCTATATTCATCAGGTAAATCTGTAGAGGATATTAGCTACCGTCTAAATTCAGCCTTGTATTACCTCAACGTCTGGTTGGGGGAGCATGGCCTGTCTTTATCTGTTCCGAAGAGCAACATTATGATATTTACAAGGAAGAGATCTATTCCTGAAATCGAAATCTCATGAAATGGTAAAACAATCCCTGTAGTAGATAGGATCAAATTTGTTGGTATCTTCCTCGACCCTAGAATGTCCGGCATCCCTCATTTCAATTATGTGGCTCAAAAATGTGAAAAAGGTATCAACGTCCTAAGATCACTTTCAGGTTTATGGTGGGGTTCCCACCCTTATTGTCAAAAGCTCCTTTATAATGCCATCGTTCGAAGCCACTTAGATTATGGCTCATTTCTTCTGGAACCCTACAACAAAGAAGGCTTAAATGACTTAGAAAAAATTCAAATGAAATGCTTACGAATCATTTTAGGCGCCATGAAGTCATCTCCTAAAAACGCATTGCAGGTAGAAGCAGTTGACCCACCTCTAAAACTCCGTCGCCAATACCTTTCAGATAGATTTATTACAAAGACAAATCAATGCCTCAACCATCCTCTTCTATCCCGCCTTCAAAATCTATCTGATTTGATCTCTGATTCTTCTCACAAATACTGGGCCCATAAAGAAGCTCCTAACATAATCAAAAGTTACCGATATCTCTCTTCCTTATCATACCCAATTATACAGTTTCGAATGCATCCTCTATTTGATATTCCTTATGAAGCTTTGATCTTTGAACCCAATATTATTTTGGACTTTGGTATTCCAAAAAATGACCCTCTAGCTGACCAAAAACTAAATGAATCCCTTGATGAAGATTGGCAACAATGGCTACCTGTATTCACAGATGCCTCAAAAACATCAGACAGTGGCCCAGTTGGCAGTGCAGTATAGATCCCAAGGTTCCGGGTATTGTTGGGTTCTAGATCACCGCGAGAATCAACAGTATTTACTGGAGAAGCTTTAGCTGTTTTGGAAGCCGTTACATATGCCTTGTCACACAAATTAAATAAAACTATTATTTTTTCGGACTCTAAAAGTACTCTTCAAGCTGTTGCAAGCAATATTTTTAGAGCAAAATTCATACACCCTCTTATTTTGAAAATTAGAAATTCTTTGTTTGAATGTGCTAGACAGGGTATTGACATAGTTTTAGCCTGAATCCCGGGCCATAGTGGCATAAGTGGCAAAGAAGCGGCCGACTTTTGGGCCAAAGAGGCTATTCAAACCGGCTCACCACGGGATGGAAACTATGCATCAGATATCTTACCTCGGACTTTTAAGAAATTAACAGACAACTGGCAGAGATGTTGGAATCAATCTTCGCAGATCAAAGGTCGTCCCTACAGAAGCCTTCAGCCCTTTATCCCCAATAGACGTGGTTTTATAAGCATAAGGCCTCTGATAAACTTGCCATATCAGTGATATCCCGGTTACGTCTTGGTCACGCTTGCACTCCCGTGTTCCTTCAGAAACTCCATATTAAAGATAGCTCCCTCTGCGAGTGTGGCTTGGACGAGGGTACGCCTGACCATATATTTTTAACTGCAGCAGATTCTCTGTTTCACTGTACGACGTCCTTCCCTCTAAAATCCCCCGCCCTTTAAACTTTAACTATTTATTAACCTTTATTTCTACCCCTTTTATGAAGTATCTATTTAGGTATATTGAAGTTTATAATATTAGAGTATAATAACAATTATACAAGGTCTAACAAAATCAACTGCGTTCCTTTAAAGGGGGGTATCTATACATCATACTGAATGCGATGACAAAAAATAAGGTATTGTTTTATAGTCATTTTTAAAAGTTATGTTTTCTAACAAAATAAATAAATTAAAACGCAGTCAAAAATGAAACACTCTGTATCTTTTCTTACTCATGCAAACTGTAGTTCACAGATGGTGTGTACGTACACAGCGCACACCAGCATTTTATTACCAAAGATCGTTGTGTGCATCACCCTTGTCAAACCAGCTGATCTGCGATTGGTCGAGTGGCACAGCTGAGCTTTTTCGACCAATCACAGATCAATTGCAACGAAGAATAGCTTCATACACACATGTTAGTACACTAGTGTGTGTAGAATGCACTTTCATGATAATAATGTTTTCGATAACAAACAAAACAAACAATGTCAACTAAATTAATAACCAACATCGTTTTTTTGTTACTTCAAGGCTCTAAGGAAAGATAATTTCTATGTTTTATAAGTTAGATTAAATCTTAGTTGTAGGAACTAGGTAGGTATTTACTTACTTTCTTGTAATTGTTGTTGTAGGTACGTAATTCGTTATTTACCTCTCGAAGCTCTTTATAATCACTCCTAGCAGAATGGCAAGGTGGATAGAAATAAAGGAAAAAAAAGCGGTTTTAAAACATTTATTAATTTAATTCTGACTCTGACTGACTCTATCACACTTTCACAGGCTTTGGACTAACAAGTAGGTTAGCGTAGTAAATAATTTATCTGACTAACAAAAAAATTAAACAAACAAATCAATCAAGTAGGTACCACTTACTCTCAATCTACGCTTACTTGGCGTGTTTAAGTTCATTAAGAGGTTTACAATCTTTACAACAAATTACATTGATCATAATCACATTACAAAAAAACATTGCACAGCAATGCGACGTGCACTTTTACGCGAACTAACAGTCTCTGTCACTTTTTATGTTTTAAAGCGTTCACACGGTTTGCAATAAAATTCGCTGTCGTAGTTGTGTCGCACTTTCAATGTTATAATCACCTTCACAATACACTAAGTCCTATACTTAGCCCCACACATGGAAGCCCAAATGTTCAGGCTACTGCTACATCTAGTCTGAAAATGATCGGGCCGAACTAGGTGGGGGTTCTGTTCAGCCCAATAGTAGGCGCCGCGGCGTAGAGGTTAAACATCCAACCACTGGTGAAGCTTCTCTCGTCCGCCCAGAGAATGTTGCAGCTTCTGCGACTTCTGCAAAACTGGACTCGTAGTGTGAAGTCATGCGGCTTCAGCTCTTGAAATAGTGTAAAATGATACAGGCGCCTGCCCCTCGTTTTGCGTCTCGCCGCAGAATTCGCAATAATGACGCCTGCGCCCATGAGCGCTTGGCGAAGACGGACGCTGCATCAGTCGCGCTTGCGATTGGGTTGCCGATCAAAAATCTGCATCACACTGTCTTCTTATTGAACAGGCTGGCGTGGCCTTCCCTGGTCCCCGACGGGCATAAACAATCTCACTCCAGTCCCTGAACCGCTCACGAAAACGCCCTTAATATCAGCGTAAAGGCGCGCTGCTTTAGCACAAATTAAAGTTGCGATCCTGGTAGCACATAACCCTGGACTGACACCGTTGCGGTGTCGCACACGCACGCCGCACGGAAGCGAATTAGAGACTGCGCGGCGCGGGCGCCCGGGCGGTCGTCCTGCAAAAGCCGAAAAGGCTCAAACTAGGGATGCGCCTAAGATGGGATCATAATTTAAAGGATACTAAAAACTAAAACATACCGGATAACTGATCGTGAATTGGGAACTGACACCTCGCATTTAATTAAGTATTATGGCGAGGTAACCTACTACTTAAACGAAATCGTGAGTGCGACACAAAGTTTTTTTTGTACCTTAGCTTTCAACTCGCCAATCTAGTTAAGTGTAACTCTTGTTTTTAGAGTAAAATTATTTTGTCCAAACCGGTAATAAATGTTCTAAAGTGTCAGTTTAAGACAGACAAAGACTGAATTTGAAAAGTCACTAAGAATTATTTTTAACGAACTAACTAGGCCATAGCATTTAAACTCGGACATATCGTACTTTATCTAGCAGTTATTTCTTAACTGACAGTCGCAAAATTACCAAAATGTATTTTTAAAATGCTTATTCAGATAACTACTTACTTGAGTTACTGTAAGTGGCAAAAATGAAACAACTGCGAGAGAAATCAAAACACTAATAACATGTATTACTTACTTAATATGAAATATGCGCTAATAAGACTATTTTTCGAAACTCATAAAACATTGTTATCGTCTCAATAACTTAGTTAAAATCAAATTTTAGTTTAAACAAAAATAAAATCTTAATTAGTAATGTAATGAATGAATGATCCGATCTCGTAAAAAACTATGAGCCTAGAAATCAGATCAAATGTGGCACATCCCTATCTATCCGCATGCACACTTTGATTGACCCCGACACGTGCCCGACACCGGCCTTTCGGCTCGAGCGGCATAGTCAGCAGTTTGCGAGTACGGTAGGGCTTCGTTAAATAAATATCTAGGACTCTAGGATTACGATTTTACACGAATGTTTGAGTAGGTTTATTAAAACAATCCATAACATTTTTTATTTAATTATTTTAAGCAAAACAATTATAATCGTGTTTAATTGAACGAAATATCACATTTTAATACTTTTCTTATTGTAATATTGCGACAGGTTATGAGTTAAATTCTAGGTAAGTTTTGAAGCATTTTTTGAAATGAGTTTGTCCCGTGGTTTGTCAAGTTAATATTAACTTTTATGGTGTCGATTTCATTATCTATACGACTAGTCAAGAATTAATTACAAAATAGCAAAACCTTTTTATTCCAACAATTTTCTTTATAAACAACAATAATATCTCAAATGTTGAAACTTAAATAATAAGTAAAATGTATTTCAGTTCCTAAAATAGCAAAATCTTTCATTTCCTTACGAATACCTACGATCTTATCTTAGCTAAACAAAATGCTTGTCACCCTATCCAAGATACCGACAAACACGGCGGGGTACTTTTGTCGGGGCCACCTTTGAAACTTGGTCTTGCTAACTCCAAAATAATTTTATCCCCAAAATTAATTAAAAAATAAATTAGAATTAAAGAAGGCGAGAAATTAGACTATAATGACCTTGTTATTTTCAGTTTAAACAACTCGGATTGTAGTTTTGTTTGTAAAATTTAATTTAATTTAATAGCACATTACACGACGAGTTTACAGCCGTGATGGGAAGTTGGGACTTGGGAACGGTTAGACGTAACGTCGTACAGCCATTTTTATTGAAGCTGAATAGACAAGTGCATTGATCGAAATTGTCGTTGTCTCCGCGGTATCTTCGTTTTTTGAAAATGATATGTGAATACGGCTTTGGTTACTACGAAAACTGGTGAGTCGTTGAAGTTTTGTTACGTAAATTAGGTCACAACAACACAGTCACACTCTCCGGTCAGTTCGCGAACAACGCACTCTGCGGTCAGCTGTTCGTAGTATCTTGATCGATTATGAAGTACCGCCAGCTTTTGATTCTCTTGACGTCGGTTCAGTTACGTGACCGCAAAAATCAACAACCAATTAAAACCCCTAATTCCTAATTCTTTAATTGCGAAACACATAATTCTACTCCAATCCGTAGTGAAAAAAAATCCTTATAAAAGAAAACCCACAAACTTTATTTTACCCTAAAATCAGGGTAATTCTTTCATGTTGGTATTTCTGAGTCGCCGTCGCCGCACCGCGCTGTTCTCTTGAGTGTGTGCATGTGTGGGTCACGTTTGCTTGTGTGCGTGCGTAGTGTGTCAATGTAGTAGTAAACAGCTGTAAAGGGTGTAGATTTTCGTAGTTACGGAATGAGATTGTTATGATCAATATCTCTGTAACTAGCCTGAATTTTTGGCTCAAATTTGGTGAGCCTGCTCAGCTCGTTGTACAGATACCCCCATTAAAAGGAATGTAGTTGATTTTGTTAGACCTTATATATCCTCCATAAATTATATATCTTTAACTATTATTTGTGTTGTCAGTCTACCCTCAATGTGTTGTCTTTTTTGTTTCAGGTGGTGTTTAACATAAACAACAAATTCAATTCTCCAGTAGCAATTCTCTCTTCTCACCGGTCAAATCTAACCCCTAATCATCGCGTCTCTTTAACACTGACATTGGCGGAACCAGTGTGCCTCAGTGCACAATTTCTGCCATTAAAACAGAAATTGAATTGAATTATGGTGGATGCTCTTCTCGACTTCTTTCTGGTGTTTGTTTTTAATGGCGTTGTTTAAGTTGTTGTTTGTTTTTAATTTTTTCTGCAAGTGTAGAGAACTCTTGTTTTGTGTCGCTACGTTGCTGCAACATTACGATTCGCGTTCAGTTGAGTGTTGCTCCTGCGCAGTGCTTACTAGTGTTAGTGTGTTAATCAGCGAAAAACCGAAAATCGTTTTTGTAGATGTCTGCAGTTGATCTTCGCTGTATCAACTGCGATGTGCGTCTAACACGCCTTCGACGACATGTCCTGTCTGGCGAGGATGATAAATCTTCTAGATATTATTAAATGCTGGACCTATCCAACAGATGTAAGTAAGCAACTGCAGTCAAAAATTCACTTGCAGTAATATCTATTTATACCTCTCATTCTTATAGAATACCAAATTATATAAAACACTTGTTTTTACAGATAAGTGAAACTGATTATATTTGCCATGCATGCTGGGAATTGGCAAATTATCAATTACTACATAGAAATGGACAAGCACAATCATCACGACAAGTTGGTCATCATCTCCTGTGCATTAATTGTGGCCGTTCTATACTATAGTCCAGTAGGCGGCAAGTAATTAGACCAAATGCCAGTGAGGAAGAGATGATGATATGCAAATGATAGCTGCAATTATATCTACATGGATACAACCACGTCAGGTAAAACACATTTTAAATAAAAGATTTTATACTTTCCACATACTACCCTGTAAATAGTGTTTATTTTGTTTGTTCTTATGGCAGCTTTTTTGTTTATCCTATTATTTTATCTCTAATGTCGAAAGTAAAAACATGAGTACAAACACTAACAGTTAATTATATATTTTGCAGCTTACTTCTACAGATCAAGCATGTGTCCCATGCTGGCTAAGGGCACAGAGAGCCTCAAGACGTCGTCAATTATCCCCTGACAATGGTCAGCAACTTCGATTAGAAGAAACTAGTTCACCTGAATTGCAAGATTTAAATATTGTAAATATTGTTGATGAGGAATTGCTTGCTTGCATCAATTGTGACATGGAGATTCCTCGTGAAAGTGGACATAGCATAGCTAATACAAATGAAAATCTAGTTGCAATTATAAAGCTGTGGACATTCCCTAGAGTTGTAAGTATAGTAAAAATTAACTATTAATGAAAATGTTAAAAATAGGTAAAAAATAATTATTAATGAAAATGTCAAGGAAAAGTTACTAAAACAGACAATTGTCTGTTTAGTAACTTTCTGATTTTAAATAAAGATCAAGCATCTATTAAACAGTTAACAAAGCATGTGAGTGCCCTCTTAAAAAACTTCAAGATTTAAAACTTGTGTTTACTGATATAACCTTTTTTTAGATCAACGATACTGACTCTATATGCAATTCTTGCTGGGAAATAGCTATGCATCAGATGCAACATACCTGCATTGTTTGTGGTACTTCAACTATTGACACGGAAACTCATGTGATCAACTATGCATCAGAGGAAGAAACCCAGATTACTGCACTAATTAACCAGAGGATACAGCCACGTCAGGTAAATAGATGACATGTTAGCTTTAAATCGTCATATGTAACTAGTTGACTAAAACATAATATGTTTAGAATCAATTACAAATATTAAACAGAAGTCAATAAAAAAACAATCACAATAAAACTCAATTCAATTCAGCCTTTTATACGAAAATAAATAAAAATAAAATGCCAATTTAAAGTTTTTATATTTACAAACCATTAATAAATACTTGTAGCAAAATGTCATCTTAGGTAAACTTAGAAGTGTCTAAGCATTTTATTAGTTGTACCAAATAGTTTATTTTTTTATAACCACACATTATATTGAGTCACAAAGCACTGGTTTTTTTATTAGGAGACCTATTACGGTCAGCCTTTGTTTTTCTATGCCTTCATTAAGTGATTGTAATTCTATGATAAATATTTTCATTCTTTCTGAGCTGATAAACAGAAATAGATGCATTGTCCTCTACATTATAATATCATTTATTATTATTTCGGTTGTTAATATGTATAATTAATTTCTAAATGTATGTACCAACACAACTTTTTTTTACCAGGTTACATCAAACGAACCGATTTGCGTAACATGTTGGCAACAAGGATATCAAGATTACCAGACAGCATCGTATAACCAAATACGAGCCCAGACTATCACTCTACCCAACATGAGAAGAGTAGCGGAAACACCAAGGCACTGCTTGTTTAGTAATTGTCATAACACTGAACGTATTCATGTTCCTGACAATATACGTCGACGCATATTAGTGGAAAATAACTTTTTCATTCCTAGAGGTTCTCGGGTATGCGCCTATCATTTGGGCCGAAATTCATACAGTGAACTTTATACCGCCGAGTATGCTTTGGATTATTTTAACCCAATACAAATTGAAGATATGCTCTTCATTTTGACTGAAAATACAAATGCTCTTCAGTTTAGTGACATCCATAGCCTTCCTGAACATTGGGTACACTATTGGATTGGGATTACAAAAGAACAACATCAAGAGATTTTAAATGAAACACCAACACTACAAAATATGCGTCGAGGGGGCCTTGCGCTTACTGCATTATTATGCAAACTAAGGACAGGCGACTCAAATGATAGACTCTCAGCGCTATTTCAGATCCCAAGACGAACTTTTGAGACTTTGATGGCTGCGGCAAGAGAAAGCATGGTGCTGGAGTACCTATGTGCAATTACATCTGGGAATCGGACATATAACTCGGGAGCAAGTAGCAGCAAAAAATTCTGTTATAGCAGAAGGCTTATTTGGCAATCCCGATGTACCAATACAACAAAAAAATGCTATACTAATTGCTGATGGCACCTACTTATACACACAAAAAAGTTCCAACTATCTTTTTCAAAAGGAAACATATTCCCTCCACAAGTTCCGAAATCTGGTCAAACCTTTTCTGATTGTGTGTTGCGATGGATATATTTTAAATGTGTTTGGTCCTTATGCTGCCACAACAAACGATTCCACCATACTGAATAATCTCCTTGAAGATGTAGCTTTTCTGGATTTTTTTAATGAAAATGACGTGTTCATTTTAGATCGAGGGTTCAGGGACTCCATTGACAAATTGCATGACAAAGGTTTACTGGGCTATATGCCTGAAATATTGTCTCCTGGCCATTCACAGCTTACAACCCTGGAAGGAAATCGTTCGCGTTGTGTAACAATTAATAGATGGGTTGTGGAAGCTGTAAATGGCCAGATTAAAAGAGATTTCAGACTCTTCAGGCAAGAATATTTTAACCGAGCAAGTCCTCATCTCATGAAGGACTTAAAAATTGCTTGTGCACTGTTAAATGCGTTTGGGACTAAGTTTACATACCCAGTAAACGCCCAAGTAAAATTAAATATAATTCACAATCGCATATTTTTAGACAACAAGTTAGCCGCGATTGTAGCAATGGAACACCTGAATCGGCGAAATGTTATGTTTAGCAACATAGATGCCTCTAATATCACATTCCCACGGCTCTCTATGGAAGAATTGGTGTTGTTTGCTTGTGGCACGTATCAGATCAGGCAAGCTAGATCTTACGTTGGGGAGCACTTTAGATATCATGGGTTATACATATTAAAAATAGGTAACGACCAGATGGACTTGACCAGTTTAGGAGGGGAAAATCCTTTTTTGATTAGAGCAAAAATAAAATCACGTCATGTGGGACGGAGATCGTATTGTGTTTTTATTGCCATTGAAAGAGAGCAACAAGGTCGGAGTGCTATAATCGGTTATTGCTGCAACTGCATAGTGGGACTCAGAACCGTAGGCTGTTGTTCGCACGTCATGAGCGTGTTGTGGTACCTAGCATATCGACGGGTGCAAAGTAAATAAAGTCATCTACAAAGTCTTGATTTTTTGTTTTTTGCACTATCGTTTTAATTACATTAGACTCCATAACATGATATATTTTTTTTCGCTTAAATCACTTTATTCCATTTAATTTTCGTACGTAGAAAAAGCCAGCTACGTATGTTCTTTCAAACAGAACGAAGCTAATGCGACCAAATAACGTTGGCTGCTTTGACGCGGGGGCGCGGGGCGTCCCCGCGCATACACAGAAGGTCATCAGTCAGTTGATACGCTCTTCGCCGGTGCGCTTAAATTTTTAGGTTGATTAAGGTTTTATGTCTGATAACGAGAATTAAACTAAGCTTTATTGTAGTCGTCATTTGAATTAGTGGTTACAATCCTTAAAATGAATAAAGAACGTCGAAAACTGTTCAATTGGGTAAAACAAGAAAACAAATTGCTATCGTGGAAACAGAAGAGCTAATAAAACTTACAAAACATAATTATAACCATCAAACTGCTGGTATGTATTAATTTTATTTAGTAAATTTTCAAAGATATACATGTACTTTTAGTTTCTAGTGTTTGTAGAATAAATAAATCTAATAAAGGTTATTTTTTTGAGTACCGACGCATAAACGACCATCTGCCATTTGACTCTTTCTACTTCGCTGTCATCGTAGATGTTATTATTTACTTTGGTATTTTTTAAATAAAATGTTATTGTTTCCTAAGAAGTATTTCTAGGATTTTTAGGGTTTCGTAGTCCTTACAAAGAACCCATATACTTACGCCTTGTCCAACTTGACTTGTCTGACTGTTTGTCTGTCCGCGGCTTAGAAACTGTTTGAAGTACAAGCTGTACAAGTAGAAAGCTGTAATTTTGGATGGGTATAATCACACAAAAAAAATTGTGTAATTAAACATTAAATAATCACTTCAAAAATACGTAAAGTAAGATTTTTTTTTCTTTTCTATACTGAAATTATCATATTATATTTGGGTGGATATTTCAAATATTGAGTAAAATATAAACTTTTAATGAATGTTTGTTTTTTTGTTACCAGAAAATACAACTTCTGATTTCCAAGAAGAATATAATGACAGTTTACCAAATGTAAGTACTGGATTCTTCAATAAACATAATGTTTTAGAAGATCAAGTATTACACGAACTAATGGATGATCTTGGCGTCACAGTTCTAAATGAGTCAGATCTAAGTAGGCCAAAACCGTTCACATCTACACCTACCTTGACGCGTACTTTTTCCCGATCTGATGTTATTATTCCTGATGCTGGTACTGATGATGAAGATCAAGTGATGAATGAACTTATGGATGATCCTGGCGCCACAGTTCTAAATGAGTCTCAAGCAGATCAAATTTTGCCCATACCGTCCACTTCTACACCTACCTTGACGCGTACTTCATTCCAATCTCACGTTATTCATCCTAAAGCTAGTACTGATTATGAAAACATTAGAAGAATGTCTATCACACCGACACCTTCAAGACACAATTCATTTTCCTCCAGACCTTCTAGCCCTACACATCAACCAGTAAATTCTAGAGATGACGCAATTATGTCACAAGTTAATCCCGAGTCTCCTTTAATAACTACTACTGACGCTTCTTCCGCAGCTGAAGCATCAAGTGAATGCTCTACGCCTTCTAGTATAAATGGCAGAAAACGACGTCAATTTACTGTTGATAGGTCTAGAAAGAAGAGATTACGAAACAAAGATAAATGGATAGATACAAGACGAAAATTATTGTTGAATTCTGGCAAACAACACTCATCAAGAAATGGTAAAATACAACCCGCTAAATATGTTAAGTCACCATGTAATGCTTGTAAATTCAAATGTAGTTTAAAAATATCTTCTGAAGAAAGAAAACATATTTTTGATAGATTTTGGGGGCTTGCTGATCATGAAAAGCAATGGATATTTATCGGTAAATATTCCAAGCGTTCTTCAAAAAAAAGAATAACCACTGAAAATGAATCCAAACGCAATTTTAGTGTAACTTACACACTTCCCGTTGGTTTAGATAAATCTAGCCCTAAAAATGTTAAAGTCTGCAAAACAATGTTTAAAAACACGTTATGCGTTAGCAATCAATTTATTATGAGCGCTTTGGATAAATACGATAAAAATACTGGCAATTGTTCAAAAGATTAAGAGGACATCACGATAACAAAAATAAGACAAACACAGCAGCTGTCATCGAAGGTGTCTGCAATCACGTAAAATCTTTTAAACCTGTGGAGTCGCATTACATAAGGAAAGACTCAAATAAACTGTACTTGCCCAGTGATTTGAATTTCTCAATTATGTTTAAATTATATCAGACATGGGCAGAGGAAAATAATATTTCAGATACAGTACGTACAGTCCGCCAATATCGAGATATTGTTAACAGGAAAATGAATATAAGCTTCTTTGTCCCTAAAAAAGACCAGTGCGATGTGTGCACCGCATTTAAAAGTTGCCCCGATACTCAAAACACTGATGAGTTTAATCAACACATGAAAAATAAAGATATTGCAAGATCGTTAAAGAAACAGGATAAAATACAAGCTATTGCACATCCTGAAACTATAACTTCAGCTACTTTCGACTTTCAAAAAATTTTGTGTACTCCTCACGGTGAAACAAATTCATTTTATTATAAACGTAAACTCCCCAACTAGCAAAACTGCTATATAAGCAATGATTTATAAGAGTATAATTCTTATACATGTTTTTTAACAGCATCCATTTTGCATCTTTCTTTATAAAAGCACACTATAAGTGTATTTTGCTAATATAGCATATCGGTCTTGTAACCTAATCTTACATACGTTTATAATGCCAAATTATTGTTCACTATAAAACAATATACTTATAGAAGCATATTATATGGCTTTATTGTCATGTAGTATTTAAGCCATGTAGTCGCTTTAGTCTTATACAATTTGAAACACTAATATGACCTTTAAAAAACCTATCTCCTTTTAATGGTTATTAAAATGCAACTACAAAACTAATGCTAAAAAGCAAGTTACATAGCTTTAACAAGTAAATATAATCTTGATAGATTTCCTATACGACTGTTACAAGAACAATATTCCCATATATGGATTTTCATTTGCCTTTATATAAATTTATCATCCGCCATTCAACCATTTTAGAATCTTACTGTTTTTCGGTGTTGTGAAAATAGATTTAAAAAACCGGGAACAATTCAAACGGAGTGGTGCTTATAGAAGAAAAGTGAAAAAAAGGTACAAGGCTATGATACCAACCAAATCCTCATTCTCAGTAGCGAGTTCATCAAGGGCAGATGTAAACAAAAACGACGTCGAGGGTTCCGCAGATTTATTATTTAAAAATTTTAACAATGACACATTTGATGAAGGTTTATAGGAAGATGACCAAAGTCAAAGCGGAATTGAATCATTTGATGAGAATGTGAGTGAAAATAAGAGAGACATGGAAAAAGATGAGTTCAGAAATGATATTGCTACATGGGCTCTGGAGTTTAACATAACGCATTGTGCTATGATTCTTTATCTAGATACATATATGCTGTCGCCAGAAGATAATGATAAATGGTTTTTGACAAATGATAATCAAATTATAGAAACAACTAATGATGATAATTTAGGTGAAAACATTATACGGCTAAAAGTAAATTCGATTGAAAATGTAAATGATGCTTTCTAACAACCTATGAAATCCTCGTTGCTGAACATTTACAAATGCGATTTAATCAATATTAAGAAAGCCATGGAAATTGAGTTGTCGACAGCTATACGATGCAAGTTAGTTAGTGTTAAATACGAAACTGAACTATATTTTATACCATTATTGCATAGTGTTTAAATTATAGTTATGTGTAAGGCTAACACAAATAAAACATAACTTTAGTAAAAAGCTTTTATTTAAATAGTACTAAGGGAGCTTAATACAAAATTACTATTTCTCTTAGCTCTATCTTATCTTATCTTTGTCTTATTATCTTACAAACAAGAACTATGAAAGTTGCACCTACTTTTAATAGCACAATAATACACACAACAACATGGTCTAGGGATATATAAAACTTTTTTAAATAACTTAAAAAGTACTGGCCTTACAAAAAAACTATTCCCGGTTAAAAGCTACCTGTCTGCCAAATTTCATAAAAATCCAGTCAGTATTTTTTGCGTGAAAGAGGAACAAACATCTATCCTCACAAACTTTCACATTTATACTATTAGTAGGATAAAACACAAACACTTTGTCGCTGACGGATAAGCATGAAAATACGTGTTCGGCACCTGAAACATATTAATTTGAGTTAAAATACATAGTACCTTAAGTTTGAGGAAATAATTATATTCTAAATGACTCAAAAACTCAGCTTAAACGCACAATAACGCGGTACTGGGGTCTGGGGCGCAACTAACAAGCACACGGCTTCGTGGCCTTACGTGATCTGAGCCGTACGTACGTACTACGTACGACGCGATGACCCTGTCGTCACTCGCCGCACGCGCGAAGGAACGAGCAGAGGGCCGCGCTCGCGCACAAAACAGATTTTAACAGATTAAGTTTATGTATCTACCCACATGTGTCACAACTAATCGTCGTTATCAAACCAAAATCTTTTTTGAGATTTATTCTTTTTGATCTTTGCGTATATTTTACTACCCCATCTATTGTTTAAGTAAAATAACTTCAAAGTACATATGAGAACTGTACGATAATCTAGAGAACTTTTAAAAATGCTAAGTGCAGCAGCTACAATAAAAACTGTTATAAGTAGGTATCTCAAAAGTATACTTTTTGCACATAGCAGATTGTGATTACAACGACGTAATGCTATTTTTGTTAACATTATATACCATAATGTGTATATACAAAAAATCGATACTTACGATGAATGATATGTAGTAACAATTAGTCAAATATGTCCACAGGCATGATCATAATAAATTTCTTGATGCTGTAAAGTAAAACATGGGTTCAAAATAAGATTTTTTGTAGACTGAACCCTAAAATCCTCTAATATGGCTAAATTTACTCTTACTAGCTAGCTACTATAAGATTGCATTACTTATAAATGATTTATAAAAGCATTTCATTTGCTGATTCTTCTTATAAAAGAAAATTAACACTGCTCTCAAATTAAAAGTGTTCTTTTTACTGATAAAAACTTAGAATTAACGAGGCGCATTGTAAAAATATCATAAAACTCACCCACTATTCTCACAAAACTGCTTTCCCACATAAACTTCCACTATTATAAATAAAAATGTATGTAGGTATTATATTGTTAGGTCTCTTGCAGCAAAATCAATATGGAAGCATAATTACGCGTAAAACAATAAATCTACTGAATACTGAATGCAGATTCTCAAATCGTAATTAACGATTGCTACTATAGGAGAAATTGCCTTTATAGCCGAATTTTGATAGCAGTTATAGGGGTGATTTGTTACGTAAAGGTTAATTTCTTGCCGGTTTACAGCTAATCAGCTTTCTGTATGCTTTTACATGACAAGATACAGAGGAATTAGCGTATTATATGGTAACTATATAACGTCTACAAGGTTTTAGCTCTTATAATTTGCGCCCATTTCGCGTTGTATAAACGCTTATGTGGCCTTTATAAAACATAAAATAAAAGTTTTTAAAGCGTTTATATAGCAATTTTTTGTTAGTTGGGTCTCAGTCTTTAATTTTACAGTGTTTGAAATGGGCCTTAAAAAAGGAATCTGCTATATGTGGCCTGAAACTACAGCTAAAAGGGGTTCAAATGAGGTGTCCAGTTGTCTTCTTAATTTTATTGAGATTTCTGCTAGAAAGGGAATCAGAGACGTTCGCCTTTGGTCGGACAACTGTGGAGGTCAAAATAGAAACCGAGCAGTATTTTTTATGTACGTGTACTGCTCGTCGAAGTTAAAAATTGATATCTGTCATAGATTTTTAGAAAAGGGACACACCCAACAAGAAAGGGACAGTGTCCACGCACTGATAGAAAGGTCATCGAAGAGAAAATTTATATACAGTCCTGAAGAATGGTACACACTTGTTAGATGGTGTAAAACGTCTAGCGATCCCTATGAAGTAATAGAAATAACAC
The DNA here is from genome assembly GCA_963576865.1 of Anania hortulata. NCBI lineage: Eukaryota > Metazoa > Arthropoda > Insecta > Lepidoptera > Crambidae > Anania > Anania hortulata. The sequence goes on from OY756402.1 coordinate 13,111,134, forward strand.
AAGACATGATTTTTGATTTTAAAGGGTGTTTGGATCATTTAAAGTGGACTAAAAACGTTGACAATGAAAATGTAAAATGGAGTGAAGTACGTGAGATTACAGTAAAAGCAGATTATCCTAACACAATATTTTATAAATATGATTTACATGCCGATGAATCTAAGAGAATTGTCCTATTACAAAAACCAAGTACAAGAAGATCCCGTCGAGATAATTTGATACAACCCCAAATTTGTTATGATGAAACTTTGCCGATAACACATTCTAAATACAATGATTTAAAAAATCTTTGTAAGCAAAATTTAATACCTTCTAGGTATCACGAATTTTATAAAAATTTAAAACATAATTCTGATACTAAAGAGAATGAGACTGACTAGGTAATTGTTACGTTTTCTATTACTAATAATTAATAAGCTACTTAAGTTTAAAATGTTGATTCAGAGGTTTGGTTCAATCATTTGTTATAAAAGAAGTTACCTAAATATTTTGTTTCTGTGATTATTAATAGACTGATTAACGTAAGTCAAATTTATTTTTTTATGTTTCTTTTTTTTTGTTTGACTACATATTTTATTATGTTAAACGTTTTTGTTAATGCAAAAATTTGTTGTTTGCGTTCAACACAATTTGTCAATTTTGTTTTTAATAAAAAGTTTCTATCCAATTTATAAATGTATTTCATTTGACCTCATTTTGCGTCACTTATTACTTTAAAAAAAACGAAGTATAAAAAGCTATCTACATTCTTATGTTGTGTATTAGATGTATTATTCATAAATATGAGTAAGGTAATAACTATAATTGAAATTAAATATTAAATTAAAATGTTACTACAGTAAATTATAGCAAATGCAACTTACACACGAAATTAAAAGTCCCATGTATAAACGACCAACTGGCAGTTGACTCAATGAGTATTATTTATAATATAGTGTAGAAGCGAACAACTGCAAAATCTCGTGAAATAACAATAAATTAGCTAAACTACCTGGACATACAAATCAATAAGGGTATGAACATTTATTGATAAAATTTACAAAAAAATGTATCGATTTATTTTAAAATAATTACACTTCTTCGATCTTTTCGCTCTCCTATAAAGTAGCTATTTTGCAGATAACTCTTTTCACTTTGCACCCGTCGATATGCTCGACACGAAGGTATGACACCCCCTGCGGAATTCCTGGACCGTGTTATACTGCCAATACATTAAAAAAAACAACAAGTATGTACTACACTTTTGTTTTATTTTTGTCGTTCTCTGCCGGTCAGTTCCTCTAAAGGTGTATCTTAATAAATAAGAGTCATCAAGTCTTTGAAGCTAAGTAAGTACTCCAATGTCTAAAAAAATGAATGTGACTTATTATGTCCTAATGTTTCCTGAGCCACGTCTACCGAGTAGACTATAGAGTTTTACAAAATAGTTTATAATTAATGCAATACTTATATAATATTTACTCTACAAAACGGACGTGCTCGCACGTAGATGGAATATATTGCCAGCAGAAATGACGTTAGAAAACTTAGTAGGTATTGCTTTATCTGATTATTTTGCCAGATTGAAAGGTAACAAACCCGTTATCTTTGTGGGCATGTGCGTAACCCTATTTTAAGTACGAATATGCATTATAACGTATATCGCGAAAATAAAAGTTATTATTTATTGACACTTCACCGTCGATATATATCAACATTTAGCTTAAAATAACATATTAGTTCATCAGCCTATTTTGTTTGTATACAATTTAAAAAAACTTATGACCCATGACCTTTATGTAGATACATACATTCCCGCCAAATAACTTTTTTTGAGGTTATGTTTAAATCAACTTATTATCCCCAACTTTTACATATATGCTATGATTACATATGATTCTATTCCTAATTAAATCAATGAAGTCCATATATTTGTTTCGAGAAACATCACGCCGTTTTGTGGTACTGAAAACACATAGCCTCCTGCCAATCTCCTGAAGTTGTAAATCTAAAGATGAAAACAGATAGCTATACATGTGTGGTGTTGACTTTGGGTGACTTTGGCTTTTTAAAGTTTTCCCGTTCAATAATTACAACCACAAATACCACTGTTAAACCCAAAACTATACTAAAATATTATAACTATGTTTTGTCTATGGTTTCGTATCTAATCTGTATTTTCTAGGTTGGGGTTCCGATGCAATTAAATCAAGAAGGTCATAAAAGGTCAACTAGTATAGGCTCTCCGTGTATCACGCCTAGAGATAGGCAGCGGGTAATAAACCTAAGATTACCTGATTTTTAACCAAAACGGGTAATAACCACTTTTACAATACAATACAAATCTATAGTTGAGCCAGTAGTCCTAACATGACACCTAAAGAATTAAGATTTTACAATCAATTATTAACAAGGCCATAAAGTATAAACATATTACTTCGGGTACCTTTATTTTCTATGATTAGCTCCCTCCATTCTAGAACTAAAATTATTATTCGTTAAAAAGGTATAGAATAATAAAACATGAAGACAGTAAACATTAATTTGTAAGTAGTGTATGAATTTTAAAAATAAGTATCGAAAAGAGCAGGAACACAAACTTAAGTGACCTTGACCTTTGATCTATGAAAGGCAATGACCTTTATAGATAAAAGGTCAAGGTAACCCAAAACTTTTTTAAATTCTCCCTATACATCTTTGGTTAAAAAAGGCATAACAAATATTAAATTACCCAAAGTATAAACAAAAAAACACTATCTAATGGATGCGACTTGACTTGACTCTTGGTCTATAAGGGCGTTTCTCTGCTATTTGGAAATTCATCCATGCAAGACTGTCCTAAGCAAATTTTTATTAAATGTTGAGAATATTAGTTGATATAATGAAGGGCATTTATAAATTAACTATATATCTTTAAAAAGCTTACACATTTTCGTCTCAGTTTTTGAGTTATTGAAGATTTTATGGAAAATCGTGACAGGGGACTGTTGTAATCAACCAGGGGAATGTTTTTAAGAACAAAAACAAATATTTTTGTTTATTAAAGTAATCAGTCTTTATTTTTAATGTCTTCCTTAAATTAGGTATTTTTCAGAATATTTCAACAATATTAAAACAAATTTTACTTATTATAATCACTTTTCTTAAGGCTAATAACATTTGTGTTAAACTTAATTAAATAAACTTCTTAGTTTAACTGTATTTTAAGGCTCCAATTGACACTAAAATCTGTCTTTATTATTATAAAACAAAATGTAAACAAAGGAACATTATACTTTTGTTAAAAAATTATCACAACCAATATTTTAGTTTGACATAATACTTTGAATCATTTGTACTTTTGAAATAACTAAAATAATTTTTTTACATTAATTCTACAACATCTTACAAAAAATAATCAGTCTTAACATTGCACATCAAGAAAATATCCTTAAATTAACTTATTTCTCAAAGACTGGTACAGGTATTGGAAAATAATAAAATAATCTTCTCCCTTTTGGAGTTAGATTTGGATCTGGTAACTTATCTAATATTTGATTAAAATTGACATCAGAAACATCATTTTCGTCCATTCTGAACTTGTGGCCTTCATCATCACAAATTTTCATAAAGGTTACAGTTAGTTCGCCTTCCTCGTTGTCTACTTGATTAACAACAGCAGCATAACGATATTCCGTGTTTCTGACGTTAAACTTGACTAAAACGTAATCACCACTGTTGTATTGCTGTTGACTGATTGTACTAGGCCCTGCAGTATTATGAAAATCTGTAGTGAAATTGTCACACAGTTCTGAAAGTTCGGTTTCTGTAATAATGTTAGTATCCGGCGAGTTCTGGGATAGCCTGATATCGTCTTCGGATTCTGAGTCTGTGTAAACGTCCTCGACGTGAAGTTTCGTCAGAGGGTAGTTCATAACCCCTAGATTAAAATGCTGACACTCTTCTTTACAAAAGCAGCTTAAACTCTTCATTATTAGCTTCTCGGTACCTTGCGGCAAACCCAAAGAGCTTTGTGATATTTTACCCTTAATCTGATGTATTTTGAGAGTACCATTGAAACTTTTGAAATCCTTGGCGTTTTTCTGAATGTCGTTAGTCATATTAATTATTGCATTATCGTCAATCGTAAACATTGTAATTGCAGGACATCTCTCTTGCAGAAGAATCAACAAAAGATTCCAAACTGTCAATGTCACCTCCTCTAGCAACAATGGTATCTGCAGTTCTCTTACATGTAGCGCCAACACCATCTGCAGCACTCTTACCATGGCCACACTCTGAAAAGTTCCAAGAAAACTTTTGTATATTTGGAACCTCTTGATGAAGCCTTGAAGCCAATATATAGAACATAGTCTTGTTCCGATACTGTGTAACGGGTCCGTCGCTCATGAAATGGATGCAGGTAATATACGGCGATAAAGTTTTGAATATTGGCTTCAAGTGTTCCCATATAGCAGCTGGTGAGTGTGCAGTGTTTTGGGAAACAGTACAATAGGATTTTGTAGAATCTTTCGTGTAAACCACAACAGTGTGAAGACTCAGCTGAAGTCTAGATCCTCCAAAATGATAGGCTTGTATTTCTTCACTGTACTTGGTGCTGTAATTCTCTGAAAAGTCCATAAGTATTGCAACTTCGTTATCATTAAGATTTTCTTTTAACACCTTAAAGGCTTTGTACTGGTGCAATATGTTTTTTTCGTGGTTATAATACCAATCCAAGTCCTCGTGCAGTTCTTGTATCAGTTCACGCGGACGAACCGTTAGACTTCTTTTTATATATTTTGTTATTGATCGTACTTTATTCAACTTGGGATCCTTGTAATCTTGTTTATCAGCTATCCATTTTTTAAACGATATAAGCTTCATATCATCAAACTCTTTGTAATCGGGATTCTTGTTGACACAACGCTGGCATTCCCGAGATAAACATTGTTCGTCATAACGATTGCAGCAAGTGTTTTCAAGCAATTTATTGTGATTATCGTAACGCAGAATTTTTTGACAGTGCAATGCAGATAATTTCAAATCAATATTTGCATGTTTGATGCAAAGACATGTATCTCGTTCGTTTATCTTAGGTGTTACCACCCAGAAAGGCCGTAAACGGCAGAACGTCTGGTAACTGATTAGTCCAGAGTTATTGCTCTTAAATTTCTTGTATAAATTAGACAATGTGTCTAGTAAATATCTTTTTTGTTTTTTGACTCCGTTTCTGGTCACACATTCCCGTTTTCCTGCACCAATTCGACTATTATCATCATTTTCAAAAAAAATTTGCACTGTCTTCATATGTTCGGATGAAATGAGCGCTAGACGAGTGCGGTTCGTTGGTAACAGAGATTGTGTTTTGGATTTCTGAAGTCTCTTATATGATATAGCACTGTCTTGAGTCCTCCATAATTTATATTTTTTTACTATTGCACCAGATACAACTCTCCCAAAAATGGCTTTCTCTTTTTGCGTTTTTAAACCTGCATAGTTCTGTTTCAATTGTTCATTCAATACTTCCCCGAAAAGTGCCTTTTTAACAACATCTTTGCGAGTTGCTGGAGTATCACACATTCTTGTTAGTTTCGTGTTAGGTGTCTCATCATTTTTATTTTCATTATTTACTTTTTTTTCTAACCGCTGTAATCTCTTTTTATATTTTTCCATTCTCTGTTTGTATTCCTGAATCTTACGGTCTTTTTCTTTGAGTATCTTTTGGCGTTTCTTTTTCACTTCTTTCTTTCTTGCTGTAACTAATGCACTTTCTGGTGATCTTAAAGGTGTTGGACGGTCTACTGCAGAATCCTCTGAATTAGGTGTATTTTCCCTTATAAAAGTATTTGTTATGTTTTTCATGACTTTTTTCTTTGCACGATACGTAGAACAATGCTCTTTCCAAGCGTTTTTTACAGCCTTATGCTCACGACGACTCATATCTTTAACTAATTTTCGTGTGCCTTTTTCTTTTTTCTTTTGATATTTTTGCCTTTCTTTTTCTTTCATTTCTTCTTTTTTTTGAGGGTCATTTTTGAGTCGTTGATATCTCAAACGTTCAGATATACGCTTTTGTTCTAGTATTTCTTCTCTTGTTTTAGGTGGTTTCTTTTTCGGTGGCATTTTGAGATACTACCTACGAAAGAGACAATACTGTTAATATTTACCTATTGTCATAAATGCGTTGTCTGACATCTCAGACTTAAAAAACCCAAGACGCGGACTAAACAGACGAGAGCGCGCCACACATTGCGCCTTTTCTGCCTGGCCCGCGCCTTAGTAAACAGTCCCCTGTGATAGGAACAGTCCCCTGTGCTATGAAATGACAGGGGACTGTTAACCAGGGGACTGTCATTTTCACATAAAAGCTTTATGAAACAAATTCAGTTAAAGATATCAAATTAACGAAACAGATGTGGCTACATACTAGTTAGTTAAATATTTTAAACAAATTGTCGTTATTAAAACTCTTAAAATAGTAAAAAAAAGGCTTACCAGTGGACTGTTCGCACTAACAACCGAGAAGCGTGGTTCATCCAAAGACGCCAACGTAGCACTAAAGAAAATGGCGGCTGCTCGCTTGGCTCCACAACCGAACGAACTTCACGCCAGTTGCGTTCCGTTTCACTGTCTGAATATTTCGCGCCAATAACAAATTTGACTTCAGCGCGGTTTTGACATTTAAACAGGGGACTGTTTTAATAATTTGAGGACAGCATTCACAAATGGGTATTTTGATTACTTTTTTATTGTAAAAATAGAATTTTGATGTATAAAGATGCTTACTGTTTTCTTTTATGTATTTGGATATTTTTTATTGAGTTATCAATGGCAAAAAAATTAATATTGGTAACAAGATTAGTAATACTGGAAAAGGGACATACCAGGGGACTGTGTTTTGAGGTGTTTGAAGAAAGTTTATTCAAATATTAAATGATTAAACTGCTAAATAAGATGTGGCGTGCCAAGAATATCTAATACTATGTCATTATAAAAGCAAAAAACTGAGATATATTAAGATTTATTACACAAAATTTGTTTGGGACAGTAATTTTCCATTTAGTGGAGAAATGCCCATAAAAGTCATCTTCACTGACCTTTGTGTTCCGGACGTTTTATAGTTTGATTATTGTTAATTACTTTGTAAATAAAGATTGGCAATCATAATACTTAGATATAGGTACACAACCCCGCTGGGGACATAAGTATAGATATAGTATAGGTACTCAACCTATATAAGAGGTTAAGTAAAATAAGAGCTCGGCTCTCATTAAGGTATTGCCTTTTACGAGTAGATATCATGATGCTATCTCACTCACACTATAGCTTTCGCTCGCACCTCGCTCCGTCCTTGTCGTGACTCGGACCTCTCTTTCATAACGAAAACTACGCGCGGTAGTCACTATTTGGGAGCAGAGAAATGTTATATAAGTAGCGCCAAAACAGGCTACATCACTCCGCCCGGTGGTGGTCCAACTCGGCTCTCCTCACATCCGATCACCGCCCGGTGGTGGTCCAACTCGGCTCTCCTGAGTCCTCCCCTGAAATGAGAACAGTGGTAGACTGGAACAAACTCAAGTGCAAACTTGAGAATTGTGACAGTCCCCAGCTGTCCTCGATCCCCGATGACATAACCTCGCCTAACGAGGCTATTCATGCGATCGACGCACTCACTAGCCACATCTCGGTCGCCATAGGCGATTCGTCTAGGCAGGTGCCTGCGATGGGTGACCATCGTTTCAGGCTGTCTGACGACGCGCGAGAACTACTGAGAGCTAAGAACGCGGCTACTAGAGCCTACGACGCTTATCCCACTGAGGGAAATCGGAGAAGCTTACGCAGCTTGCAGCGCGCTGTCAAGAAGCGTATTGCGGAGCTCCGAAATAATCGGTGGGACGATCTGCTGAAAGAGATCTCGCCATCTCACCAAGCTTATTGGAAGTTAGCGAGGTCCTTTAGGTCGGATGAAACAGCGTCTATGCCCCCCCCTGACTCGTCCCGATCAATCCTTAGCGTTTGACGACGACGATAAAGCCGAATGTATGGCTGACAGTTTCGAGGTGCAGTGCGCCCCTAGTACTCTCCCCGTAGACCCCGTCCACCTCCATACGGTGGACGCCGAGGTCGATCACCGCTCGTCACTCCCACCCACCGCCCCCCCTCTCTCCCCTACTAATGTGGACGAGTTACAGGCGATAATTAAAGGGTCAGGTCCCAACAAGCGCCCGGCCCGGACCGTATCTCTAACAGAGTTTTACGCGCCCTCCCCGCACAGCTTCTCTGTCTGTTGGTGTCTATCATCAACACCGCCATGGCGCACTGTATCTTTCCCGCTGCGTGGAAGGAGGCAGAGGTCATAGGCATCCCTAAACCGGGTAAAAACCGGTCAGACCCCACCAGTCACAGGCCCATCAGTCTCCTAAAGACCATGGGCAAGTTATACGAACGTGTATTAGTTTCCCGACTAAAAGATTATATTTTCTCTAATAATCTTTTAATTAATGAGCAGTTTGGCTTCAGAGCCACTCACTCTTGCGTCCACCAGGTGCACCGCTTAACGGAACACATTCTGGACGGACTCAACAGAACCCGCCCCTTAGAGACGGGAGCGCTATTCTTCGATGTGGCGAAAGCGTTCGATAAAGTCTGGCACAATGGCTTGATTTACAAGCTATACCAACTCGGTGTGCCAGATAGGCTCGTACTCATCCTGCGAGACTTCTTATCGAATCGTACTTTCCGCTACCGCGTCGATGGCACCCCTCTCGTCCCCCCGCCCCGTCCGCGCCGGCATCCCGCAGGGATCGGTGTTATCGCCGTTACTCTTTTCGATCTATGTCAATGACATACCCAAGACGCCGGACGCGGAGTTAGCCCTATTCGCGGATGATACCGCTCTCTATCGCACAGGATACAACCGTCGTTACATCACGATAGCGCTACAGCGCGCCGCTGATGCTCTCGGCGAGTGGTTCAGGAAGTGGCGTGTGGAGGTGAACCCCGAGAAAAGTGCAGCAGTGTACTTTACTCGAGGTCGCTTCAAATCGCGGCCTTCCAAACAACCCCGCTGCAAGAAAATCCGTTTTAACGTCACCTTATTCGGCCGACCGATCCCTTGGGTGAAGGAGGTCAAATATCTAGGTGTCACTCTCGACCAACGGTTATCGTTTGTACCCCACATTACGCGCGTCCTCAAACGAGCGAAGTTCTATACCCACCGACTATACCACCTTGTCGGTAGCAAGAGTAAAATGTCGCTTAGGAATAAGTTGACAATTTACAAAACTTGCATCCGCCCCGTGATGACATACGCCAGTCCGGTGTTTGCTCACGCTTCTTCCAACACCCTTGAGAAAATGCAAAGTTTTCAAAATAATTTCCTTCTTAGAGCCTCGGGTCAACCGTGGTTCATACGCCGCAAGAATCTCCATAGAGATTTCGACATGCCCTCAGTAGCCCAATATATGAAAGAAGCGTCTAAGCGCTTCTTCGATAAGGCAAAAAACCATTCCAATCTGCTCATAGTCAAAGCCGCCACGTACACGCCCCAGGAGGATGTCGCTGCCCGACTCCGTCGGCCTCGGCACGTTCTGGACGACCCTGACGATTCCTACACCGCGTACTGTAGAACAACAGCCAACACCGCCTTAAGCAATTCAAATACTCAACAACACCGTAGTTCGCATCACCGCACCCGCCGAAGGGTGCGAGGTCCCGTATTTCATTTCGGCCGACACAGACATGTGCCTGGCCGTTTTTCCCCTGCCCACCCTACGGACGACAGCCCAAGCCGAGGTCCGAGCCTATAGAGGCGCCCTTGAGGCCAGAGTCCGACTCACCCCCAGATCGGGCCCGCTAGAAAGGAGCCCGGCAGCGGTCCGGCCTGTTTCGGCAGTTCCGGTCCCGTCGGCGCCACCACTAGCGGGTTCGCCGCTTGGTAGGGTGCCTTTTGCACTCCACATTGGCCCGATCACGCCTGCTAGTATGGGGCTCGACACGTACGAGTCTGAGGCTTCGCTGCCACTCGGCCGGGTCGCGGCGACCGCTAGCGGGGCGGACCTAGGCTGTGCGCCTTCAGCGCACGCCACAACTGCCCGGGTTAAGCTGACGAATGTCTTCCTCAAAGGCACTCAGCGATAGGTCCGTCCATAAAAATAAAAAAAAACTTCAACACGTCCTCCTCGTACAACACAGAACTCTCAACTTAACAACGAGCGATCAGTAACGGGATAGAAGTCTAGGCGCAATCCAGCGATAGGTGCACAAGGGATAGTTGTCAACATAGAACATCCCGAACACTTTGTCTATTGACGATCAGTGACTTTTTGCCCTCTGAAAGTCATTATCTGAACTTTAACCTTTGAGCGTCAATGTGCCAAATATTTGACTACTATAAGAATGATAGATGATAGTGATGATGATGATGATGATAGTAGTGTTGCCGCTCGATAGGTCAATATCGATTGTCTATCGATAGCCTCGATAGTATCGATAGTATTGCTCTTCAATATCTAATAGACTATCGATAGTGATATTTATTTCAATAGTATTGCATTCAGTATGCAGGCATAATGAGTGGTATATTCAACGAAATCAAATTAATTAACTAGTGTGTTTGACTTTATTTATACGTATGTTTAGTTTTTTTTTAAATAAAGATGGCAATTCTTTGAATTCTTAGGTGGCAATACTATTGAATTAAAGCTCACTATCGATAGTAAAAAACTATCAATAGTATCGATAGTCTTCTTGATATTGAAGAGCAATACTATCGATAGTATCGATAGTTCATTAGTTGGCAGCGATCGAAACTATCGATAGTATTGCTGTTTACCGATAGTATTGCAGTAAAAGAGATATCGATAGTATCGATACTATCGATAGTATCGATACTATCGATAGTATCGATACTATCGATTGTCCTATCGATCGTATAGATGAATTTAGCGTTCAACTATCGATTGCAAAACTATCGATTTTTCGGCAACACAAGATGATAGCTGATAGTATAAGAATGAAGATTAACTTCCAAACGGCCAATACTGAAGTTTGACCTCAAACGACCCTGATTATAATATTAATTTACATTACGGTGTAATGTTACGTTTCGCGCATATTCAAGCTTTGACGAGTTAAATTATGTGTTTTCAGTCTACTAGATCTTGACTAATAGTCTTTGATGACTATTCAGACTTAAAATATTAAATCCTGATATCAAAAGAATATATTTAAGACATTTGTACTTATTTCTGATATTTTGCCTTAGGTAGGTGTTAATGTTATTCATTGTTCAATCATTTCACTGAAATTCACTTTTTCACCGAACGAATCACAGAGTACCGAGAGATGATACTATGAATTTGTAGAGAACCTTGAAGAATTTGGGATCACTAAGAAGTACGTGCAGATTCTTAGGCACAGCCTTACACACTTCTTGAAGGTCATTGATCATCACAAGTCTTTGTATGCCGAAGTTCTACACTACATAATTATGTGTTCTAAATCAGCTGCTGGTTCTTCATTACAATGTGGGCATTCGGTACTCGATATCAGGTTAAGTCTCTTCAGGTGAGTGGGAGTGTGACAATGGCCAAATCTTAGCCTATTGATGATGGTTATAAATTGTCTATTATCAATATAATCATTCTTGCGATGGTACCAAGGTTTAGCAGGCGGGCTTTCTTGGATCTTTGCATACCATTTTCCCTTTTCTGCACTTTTAATAGTCCAATACTCATGCCACAATTTTTTCAGATCCTGGCTAATCAGTGCTTGGTAGTCAGTATGAGGAATTTTCATCAAAGCAGAATGATCAATATCAAAGCCATTTCTCGCAGCGCAATCCTCTATTTCATTCCCGCTGATGCCACAATGCGATGGTACCCACAAGAAGTGAATGTTTTAACTGGTAAGTCTTATTATATCATACATTAGTTTTTTTATATCATAGATTAAATAATTTAAACTAAACTTTTGTGAGTTGCATTCTAAGGCTAGAAGTACACTTTTAGAGTCAGTCAAAATAATGATATCTGTTGGTGTTTTAGAACTAATAACATGTCTTAGGGCTAAAAGTATAGCATAGCTTTCAGCTGTGAAGATACTAGTGCAACAACCACTTTTATATCTTTTGACTAACCGAAGTTGAGGATCATAGAATGCTGAATTTACACTATTGTCTGGTTTAGAACCATCAGTATACACTTTGTAAAAGGGCTTACTTTTTAATAATTGGTCTAATTCAGTTTGATTATTTACTTTATCCCATATAATATTAAAATGTTTGCTGATAAGAACCTCGAAACTCACTTTATAAAGTGGCCATGGCTTATCTATATACATATTTAAGCAAAGATTATGTATGTACATAGCAATTCTAAGTAGTTCAGGAGTGTGCCCAGATATTAGTTCAGAACCTGATATCTGCGAAGGAGGAGTTGAACTTATTTCAAATGATTGGGGTGGTAATATTTTATGCATTACATACAGATTTGTTATCAGAAGAAATAAGTTTAAGACAAAAATTTTAGGCCAGTTATATGCGTCTTACAATTAATGGAGGGATACATGATTCACACTGCATAGCATTGATGGGAGTTGAGCACATAGCTCCTGTAATTATTCTAAGTGCTTTATTCTGGATGACATCTAATTTTTTTAACAAAGTTACACTACAATTCATATATGCCAAAGAGCTGTAATCAAAGTGACTGCGAACAAGACTTTTGTAAAGCATGGATAGTATTTTAGGGTCTGAGCCCCAGTTTACACCAGCTAGTGAGCGCAAAATGTTTAAAGCCTTAGTTGATTTTTTAATGAGTAGATTTATGTGACCTGCAAATGAAAGTTTTTTGTCTAGGCACACTCCTAAAAACTTTTTCTCTTGAATTCGAATTCAGGGAAGAGGATTGTTATTATAATAAATTTAAGTCACAATCATCATATTTTTTGGAAAATAACATAGCACCACTTTTATTAGGACTGATTTCAAGTTTTAGTTTATCACCATAAAAGTGATGGATCTCAGCTAAGGCTATATTTAAACTATGTACAGCAATATTTACATTCTTATTTACAGTATAAATTAACAAATCATCAGCAAATTGAAGAAACTTTGCATCAGCTTGTTTTAAATATTAATTTATTTGACTAGTATACAAATTGTACAGCAATGGGGAGATTGTAGCTCCCTGCATTGTTCCTTTATAAACATGCTTCGGTCCATGAAGAATATTATTGAATTTAACATACATTGTTCTATTATATAAAAAATTAAAAATCCATTTACAGACATGACCTGGTACACCAATGTCGCTCAAGATGCTAATAAGAATTGAGGGATTCACATTATCAAAGGCGGGTTCCCTATGCTATACCGAATGATGAAAGACAGAATAACATATACCCAAAAACTAATGACCGATAGCTTGTTTTACCGAAGCATCAAAAGACCGAAAGTTTAAAATCTCGATAGTTTATAAGACAAATTCATAAGGCCGAATTAACGTAGTACCTGAGCTTGTGAAGTTCAATAATATCAGCTAAAATCTAGATCTATCAAAATTTGGCAACTATACAGATCTTAAACGCATTGAATTAAATGTGTGTAGTAGTTAAAAGTAGCCTACACGGCACACTTTTAAGAGCAATATTTATCTTTTTAGCCTAATGAATAGATGAAAAATAGTAATGTAAGTTGAAAGCATTACTTTTGATTAAAAATATTTTAGCAAAGAAATTATTTCCACAATTCTAAAAATATAATTTACTAGCGGTCGCCCGCGGCTCCACCCGCATGAAATTAGACTTACGATATATTGGATTTTATGAATTATATGATTTAATATGCAGAACCCGAGTTCTTTTTCTTAAAAAAAGTACAAAGTTACTCATTATAACAACAGCTATCGGCCAAAGTAAAAGTACAGTCAAAATCGGTCCAGCCGTTTTGGAGATAAACCGAAACAAATAGATGAACAGACTGGCAAATATTTTTATTGTGTTTAGGTTATTAGTGCCTACCGTGTATATTTTCCTAGGGATATCATAAAACTGGTATTTTGACATTACAAACAGACATTTTATTTAATTGTATAGATGTATAGATTTCATTTTTAATACGAACAATATGTAATCTTACATGATGTACCTATCTAGTAGAAAAATCATTACACGATCTCTAAAGTTTTCATACTTAGTACGAAAACCTTACCTACCCTCAAAATGTTTGCTTTGTTTGTTGTGAATAGTTGAAAAATCAAAATCAATCAGTATATTTTGTGCTACGGTCGAGTGTTTTACAAAACTAAGTTTTCCACGAATTAATTATGTCGAATAATACTTTACAAGCTTATAAAACTCAGAAAAATAAAGACGTTCTAATAGTTGATGGATATGTGTTGGTATTAAATAAAAAAGCAAAGGAGAAATATTATTGGAACTGTGTAAATAAAAAAGATAGTTATTGCAGTAGTACAATGATTAGTGAATCGCCAGAAGAAAATGGGGTGCATATACTGATAAAGCAAATGTCCTCTCATAATCATTCCCCAGATCCGGCGAAAAAAGACGAAATTATTTTGAAAAATAACTTAAAGAATGATGCAGTATTGAGCACAGCATCTCCGGCGCAGATTATAGCAAAAAATTTGGCAGCAGTACCAAGCGCAAGTGCGTGTTCCATTCCTAATAAAAATGCATTAAGGCAAATCGTAAGGCGTGCTAGAAATTCTGATATACCAAAAGAGCCTACTAGTTTGGAGAACATTAATATACCGGATAGTCTAACTAAAGTAGAAGGAGAACAATTTTTCGTCAAGGATATTAAACAGGGAATTGAGAGAATACTTATTTTTACAACCAAAACAAATTTAGGAATTTTAAATACTTCGAGAGTTTGGCTCATGAACGGGACATTTCAGTGCTGTCCACAATTGTTTCTACAGTTATACTCTATTCATAACATTGTTGGAGATGGTGATTCCCAAAGAATCGTGCCCTTAGTTTATGGAGTTCTTAAACGAAAAACGGTGGAATGTTACATCCATTTCTTTCGGGGACTGAAAGATTACGCCAATGAATTTAACATATCCCTAGAACCACAGTATATAATAACTGACTTTGAATTAGCTGCGATAAACTCAGTAAAGATGGAGTTCTCCGAAGCAATTCACAAAGATTGCTTTTTCCACATAGGACAAATCCTGTGGAAATCCAAGAAAATGGACTTGCCATCAAATACGGCGAAGACAGTGAATTCAGTTTAAAATTACGCCATCTCACAGCTCTGGCATTTTTAGAACCGAGTGAAATACCTAATGAATTTATAATTTTAAAACAAGAAATTTTACCACCTCAAGCAGAAGTAATAATCGAGTGGTTCGAGAATAATTATGTACTTGGAAAATGCAAGTCTAAAAAGTCTGGAGAAAGTAAGATAACAATTTCGCGATCGCAGTCGTTGTTTTCACCAAGTCTTTGGTCGATCCACTGAATGAAAGAGGTTTTCCACGCACCCAAAACAACGTGGAGGCTTGGCACAGACGGTGGAATACCCTATTGGGTCATCGAAAGCTTGGATTGTATGAGACTGTTCGTCATCTTATTAAAGAACAAGTATGCACGAAGCATTCAATCGAAAAATCGCGTGCTGCGGTAGATAAGACTCCGCCTAAAAAGAAATGCAGGGAATCATATCACGCCATTGAAAAGCTTTGTGAGAAAAAACCTGATCTAGAGGTTTTCGATTTTTTGAGAGGTATCGCCCTAAGCTGCAAATTATAGGAATCTTAATATTATGCCTTTAACTAGTAAAATTATGTTTGCTGGTAGAGATAATTTTTAGATTACTCGATGTAAAATCTCATTATCTAATTAAGATTTTGAAACATTATAATGATTATTATAAAATTGTGTTTTATTTATAGCTTATATCCGTAAATAACTACGCTGAATTTTAAAGTTCAGCCTAATTATTTTATAAGCAGCAACTTTTAAAATCTAGATCCTATAATTCTTAGGCGTTTGAAATCTAGTTGATCTAGATCTAATCTAATTAAAATGTAGAAATGTTGATAGTTTTTAATTTTCATCCTTAACTAACAACGATTTAATTTAACAAGCTTAACTTAGCTAGGGACTTAATTCGGCCTTTTGAATTTTCGGTCTTATAAACTATCGAGATTTTAAACTTTCGGTCTTTTGATGCTTCGGTAAAACAAGCTATCGGTCATTAGTGTTCGGGTATATGTTATTCTGTTTTTCATCATTCGGTATAGCATAGGGAACCCATCAAAGGCACCTTGCACATCAAGAAAGACACAAGTTGTTGCAGAATGACAGTGGAAAGATTTCTTAATATCAGAGATCAATGATGTAAAGCTTTCTGAAGCACTTTGACCTTTCCTAAATCCATATTGTTCATTTGGTAAGATGTTATTTGATTCGACATAGTGATTTAATCGAATCTTTAACATGCATTCAAATATTTTACCAATACAGGATGTTAAAGAAATGGGACGGTATGAGTTACTGTCATCAGCAGGTTTATCTGGTTTTAAAATAAGAATGATACATTGAGTTTTCCACGACTCT